>JANBXA010000600.1:61237500-61837500 GCA_030556225.1 Cricetiscus sungorus | reverse complement strand
GCGTCTTCTCCTGAGGCCCCTGGCATTTAACAAAGAAGATAGGTCATTGCCACAGGATACCAATTCCCAATGTTTTTGAAAAGGTTAAAGGTTGGTGATGGATTTTCTCTTGCTAAACGATTATGTTGAATTGGGAGGGGCTTCAGGTCTTCAAATACTTGACAGGTTTCACACAGACCATTTTATGGTGACTCCAAAGGTTCAACCTCAAAATCAGTCAGAGGCTTCCATTTTATATAGCGAGTAATTCTTTTTTATAAAATTATTTATTATTATTATTACTATTATTATTATTATTATTATAATTTTATAGCCCAACCACAGTTTCTCCTCCCTCCTCTCCTCCCAGTTCCTCCTTAATCTCTCCTCTGCCCCTTTCTACTTCTCGCCTGTGTCTATTCAGAAAAGAATCTATGGATAGCAACCAAACATGCATATCAAGTTGCAGTAAGACTAGGCACCTCCCTTCTCACTAAGGCTGGGAAGGTAACCCAGTATGAGGAGTAGGGTTCCAAAAGCAGGTAGAGTCCCTGCTCCTACTGTTAGGAGTCCCACAGGAAGACCAGGGTACATAATTAGAACATATATGACAGTGCCTAGGTCAGATCCATGCAGGCTTGCTGGTTGTCAATTCAGTCTCTGTTTTTTCTGTGGGTTTTCTTGTGATCGTGGTGTCTCGTCGCAGCAATAAAACCCTAACTGAGACATTAGGACAGGACTTTTTGGTAGTGTGGCTGTCTGGGGGGTAGGGATTCACCCATGCTCCTACTAGAAATCCCAATAAACAAGCTCACTGGTTCATTGACATGGAGTTGGGTGGTTTTGTGGAACCCTTACTGTGATCATCTGGTGCCCCATCTAGGGAGAGAGGAGGTTTGCAAATATCTCCCCAGGGAAGCTTGGATAGCATGCAAATATGTGGCAACTCCACATTTAACCTTTTGAGAAATTGGTCAACTATTTTCCAAATCAGACCTGTGAGGAGACATTCTCAGCTGCAGTGTGTGAAGATTCAAATTTTTCTACAAGCTTTTCAATATTTTTAAAAATCTGTCTTGATAATTGCCCTCAAAGAAATGGTGTGGATAAAACCACTAGTCACCCCCACCACAGGAGAAAACACACCTATCTCATAGCGGTTATATTAGTTACTGTTCTGTTGCTATTACAAAAATACTGTGATCAAAAGCAACTCAAGGATGAAAGAACCTTATTTTGGTTTATGGTTCCAGAGAGCCAGAGTCCATATGGTAGGGAAGGCATAACAGCAATTGGCAGGAGCAAAGAGCTGGCTGATCATATTTATCCTCACACCAGGAAACAGAGAGAGGGGGGAGGGGAGAGGGGAAAAGGGAGAGGGGAGTGGGGAGGAGAGGGGAGGAGAGGGGACAGGGGAGAGGGGACAGGGGACAGGGGACGGGGGACGGGGGACGGGGGATGGGGAAGAGGGGAGGAACAGGAGAGGGGAAAGGAGAGAGGGGAGAGGGGAGAGGGGAGGAGAGGGAGAGGGGGAGAGGGGAGAGGGGAGAGGGGAGAGGGAGAGGGGAGAGGGGAGAGGGGAGACAGACAGAGAGAGAGCAGGGTAAGTGAGACCAGGCTATAACCCACCTCCAGGTACACACATCCTCCATAACCTTCTCAGACTGTGCCACCTACTGGAAACCAAGTATTCAACGCATCAGCCTGCATGAATGTTTCTCATTCAGAACACCATAGAGCTCAAGCTTCCCCAATACAGCATTTACAGCATCTTTTCCAGTTCTCTGAGCGCATAATCACCCCCTCTCTCCCTCTCCTCTCTCTCTCTCTCTCTCTCTCTCTCTCTCTCTCTCTCTCTCTCTCTCTCTCTCTCTCTCTCTCTCTCTCATGTGTGTGTGCACATATACATGTGCACATGTTGCACAGAGTATGTGTTTCTTTTTCTGAAGTTCATCTGTTAATTAGTCTGTCATGCATGCAGGCTGGCATCTGTCCTCCTCCACATCTGTCTGTCACCACCATTCTCCAGCAACAATCTATCTGGCTCTAAGACATGTTTTCCTGATCTCTGTCGAGGTAGTCTAAAACAGTGACTGTCTAAGGGCATAAACTACAATTTCAGAACAATTCTCTTGCTATTAACTTTTATTTCCATTTTGCTTGTAAATGCTACTAAAATGAATCTGTTTATGATCTTTAGCTCCAAAATTTGTAGTTGTTCACATTCTTGAACATGGCACTGTGTTACATCACTTCACACAAGCATGATGATGATGAATTATCAACTATAGACTTTATGAAGTAGAATCCCTAGAAATTTTGATGACAATTAATTCTACCTAATACCCCCTTTCCCCAGTTGAAATAATTTCATTTTATTTATAATCATGAAAGAATACATGTATTCAATCCTTGTCAGTCAATCTCCATAATCTTTTTTTTAAAACATGTTTTATCTATTCTATGCAGAACCAACGTGGCTATTATTGGAATTTTATTTTTTCTTGGGTGAATTCCACCTGTAACTTCTGGTTCAATGCTTATTAAGACTCTGGTTTTGACTTTCGTGGAGACTTAATCATTTGTGGCAAGTGAAATAGCAGAGCAAGTTTGTTTCAATTGATTCTGAAAAGATTCAAAAGCAGCTGATAACTAAAGAAATTGGTTTTCTTTCAAAGAAACTGCAGAACTTCAAAAACATCTCAGCTCAACCATAGAGTCTCAAAATAAAACACGACTTAGTCTTATCTAGAAATTCTTTCATCCTTTTTTCCCTAATGTCTAAGCCTATTTTGTGCATTTCTGTTGTGTTAAAGATAGTTATAATCAAGATTGCATTCTTTCTAGAATAATTTTGGAGCTTTTTTTAGGTTCTGAGATAAGCATTGATTTAAAATAATTGTCTCCATCTTTGCCACATAACCATCCTCTCAAATCTGAATATCAACAGCAAAAGGCCCCACATAAGTGTTTAAAACGTTAATGATGCTGTCATTGGCTTTAAAGAAATAGGAAATATTTGCTCAAACAAAACGATTCTCAATTCCAGTTGTCTCAACCTTTGTTATTTCTCTCTTGGGAAATTAAAGTGAATAATAAAGCTTAATAGATAACAAAGACATTTTGAGTCAACCTCAGACATGTAATTGTAATATCCCCTAAGTGATTGACTGGGAAGGTTTTTGGCATTAACAAGAGAAATTGATGAAGCCAAGTTAGGAGCCAGGCAAGGCTAACCATTTGCTCACTGTGTCCATTTGATAAATGTTGAGTCACCCACCATGTGCTCAACACTGTTCTCACTGGGGTCTAGCTGGATTTATTTAGGATCTACAAGTCTTTGTTTTGGGATGCACCAAAGCTAGGCAAAGCTGTCTTCCTTTGCAAGATCAACATTATAACAGACTGTGGCAGTAAGAATTATAGGTAAATTGCCTAGTAATTTGAAATGCAGTAAATAGGATGAGGGCATTGTTAACGATTGTTAACGTGCACTTATTTTTTACAATGTGTCACCTCTGTGAAGATCAGATGAGACACTGAAATGTCAAATTAGGGGATGAGGGCAGGCTTGATAGTAAAACCTCAAAGGACAGAAATTAGCCAGGCACAGATCTAAGAACAATGATAAAGGAGTCATTGCAAAGGGCTTGAGGCTAGGTACATCCATGACCCACAGAGCAGCGAGAAGGCCAAAGATCTAGTGTCGAGTCCTGGGGGCAGAGTTATGGCTTGAATTGAAATGCCCCTAAGACTCATTTTTTTTTTTTTAAAACTGGTTCCTCAGTTGGTGGTGGAACCCTGAGAAAGGATGTGGGGGAGAGAAACCAGTTTCAACTAGCACAGCTAACTCTTTGGCTCTTGAAAGTGGTGGTTCTCAACCCTCCTAATGCTGTGACACTGTAATACAATTCCTTATGTTGTGGTGACCCCCTGCCAGACAATTAATTTTTGTTGCTACTTCATAATTGTAATTTTGCTACTGTTAATAGCAAATGCAACTACAGTTAATAGATAATGCAACTATCTGACATTTCTGATGGTCTGAGGAGACCCTTTGCCACAAAGGGGTCACAACCCACAGGCTAAGAACCACTGCTCTAAGGGAAGGCTAACAAATGGGCAGTGAGCAGGTTCTCCTTCTGCCATGTGGGTCCTGGGGATGGAACTCAGATTGCAACTCAGCAGCAAGGCCTTTACCCACGGAGCCATCTCAATGGCTCTAGTTTTAGGGCTAGTTTAAAACTTTCAAACAAATCCCACTTCAGCGTGGATAGACTTTGCGGGATTTGCTCCTCGACTCTGCCCCTGTTCACATCCTCTCCGGCTCCATGAGGAGGATGCTATTAATAATTTGTTGCTACATTATAAATGTATTGTCTGCAAGGTCAGGTTTGATTGATGCTCCCTCTCAAGGTGAAGATTCTGCCAGCTGGCTTCTTGCTTGAGAAAAGGAATGTGTGATGTGGGAAGCCATTTAAAATTGACTGCAACTTTCGGGCTTTGAGTTTAAAAAAGAGAGAGAGAGAGACAAAGGCAAAGGAAGTGTGAGAGTGATTTGAAAAAAATCAACAGTAGATGACATCATAGTATAAACAAACTTAAGAGGTGTTGTGTCAGTTGATGAATGAAAGGAGAGAGAGAGAGAGAGAGAGAGAGAGAGAGAGAGAGAGAGAGAGAGAGAGAGAGGTAAAGATATGCTGTGGTTTAAATGAGGATGTCTCCCATGTTCTCAAACATTTGAACACTTGGCCCACGGTTGCTGACTCTGTTTGGGAAGGTCAAGGAGGGACAGCCTTGCTGGAGGAATATGTCACCTGGGGTGGGCTTAGAGATTAACATGTCTCTATCATTTCCAATTATTCTCCCTCTGCTTTGTGGTTGCAGTTCAAGGTGTAAGTTCTCAGCTTTCTGCTCTGGTTTCCATGATGGGTTGTCACCCCTCTGGAACTGTGAACCTACATAAACCCTCCCCTCTGTAAGTCACCTTGAGTATGGTGTTTTGTCATAGCAGCAGAAAAGTAACTAATACAGATGATTTTCTCAGTTTAGGGAATTCTTTGTAGGGTGTATGTTCCTTTGTCAAGACAGAACCCTGTGGAACTGTGCATCTGTATAGCTTGTCATCCCCTTTCTTACAGAGATGAAGTGATTTGCCTTTCAAGGAAATATCAAACTAACAACTCAGGTATTGCAGAGAGGAAGGAGGTATTGCTGAGGCGGAGGGGGTACAGGCCAGAGGTACACAATGAAGGACACATAGGGCTTTTTTTTCCAGTTAGTTTCACTCTTAAATGTGGCCACAAGTCCAAAGCTTAACAAGGATGGTATCTTCTGTCTTATGCTGCTATAGCAGAGTATCAGAGACTAGGTGGCTTATGAGGAAATAATATTTATTTCTCATTGGTCTAGAGGCTGGGAAGTCTAACATTAAAGTCCAAGGAGATGATGGCTTGTGCTCCTTAAGATCAAATGAGCTTGTCACTTTGTCCTGGAATGAGACCCCACACCACAGTGGGAGGGCATGATGGGATTAAACCCTCTCACACCACAAATCATGTTGTAAAGAAGAGGCCAGAGTCCCATGGTGCTCTTAGGACATGCCTTCAATGACCTAAGGATAGCTACTAGGTCCTAGCTGTACAGTTCCTACCACACTAGGGATCAAATGCTTTACACATGACACTTTGGGGACACTTATTCAAACCACAGCAATGGCCAAACTTGCTAGCTTATCTTCTGTCGGTCTGTCTGTCTGTCTGTCTGTCTGTCTGTCTGGGCTAGGCTCTCACTCTAGCCCAGGCTGTCCTGATACTCATTCTAGCCCAGGCTAGCCTGACACTCATAACAATCCTCCTGCCTCTGCCTCCAGAGTGCTGGGAGTACAGCCACCATGCCTGACCAGCTTACTTTTATAAGAAATTAACTTTTGTGAAAATGAATCCAGCCCTGAGATTCTAATATTAACCAGTTATGAATGGAGAGCCCTGGTGACCTGGTGACCTCTGAGAGATCCTGCCTCTCAGCAGTGGGGTCAAGTTTCTACATGTGAACTTTCTAATGCCCCTTCTACTCTCACAAGGTGACACCATGAGAAAAAAGTGTTTTCACTTCTCTTGGAGAAGCTGGAGAGTCTAGTTCTTACACTTGAAGTGATGGGAATTTTGCAAGTTCACATTCCCTTTAGCCTCTGTTTTTATAGAAAGGAGAGTGACTTTTCCAAGTAATCCCCAAAGATGAGAACGGATGTAAAGTTGCTCAAGGGAATGTGGGCTTGCCATTATATTTAAAATAAAAAAGAAAGATGGAAAAAGTCCTCATCTATACTAACAGATGAATGGATAAACAAAATGTGGTATGCCCATACAGTGGAATATTATTAACCTATGAAAAGGAGCTAAGTACCAGGTTCATGTTACAACTTAGAGGAACCTTGGAAATATTATGTTAAGTGAAAGAATCCAAGTGCAAAGGCCATATACTATATGATCTAATTTGCATAAATGTCCAGATAGCTCAGATGGATGAGACTGCAGTTGCCTATGGTGATGGGAAGTATGGAAGCAAGGAAGGTTTCCAGCTTCTTTTTCATGTATTAGATAAAAATAGTGATACTTGCCCAACTCTGTGAATACTATATATTAAAAACAATTGAGCTGTATACTTTAAAATGGTCAGTCTTATGGCATGTAAATTTAGTTTAATGTTGTTTTTAAAGTTAGCATTGCATATTTTTTTTATCTATTCATGTGGCAGTGAGGTATGCTTGCCTTAGCGTGTGTAGATACCAGAGAACAACTAATAGGAATCTTTCCCCTCCTACCATGTGGGTCCTTGGGATATAACTCAGGTCAGCAGGCTTAGTGGCAAGCACCTTCATCCACTTAGTCATCTCCTGGCCCTTGCCTCTTACTAATGCTCCATCACCATAGAAGCCGACCACATCATGCCCAGACTTCTGATCTGTAGAACTGTGAGATCATAAATGGATATTAAGCTTTGAAATTGGTAGTAATTTGTTATGTAGTAATGAATACAAATGTATCTGAATATTAGTTGTTTAATTACAAATAGCTTGATGTTACCATAATAATTGCACTTCAATTACACCCAGGGGCTCGCTGAGTCAGTTAGAAGCACTTACAACAGCACTCCTGGGAGCTGTGCATTACTTAACTACAGAAATTGTTGTGAGAATGTTTCCTAGAAGATCTGAATAAATGCCTTTTTACCCCAGCTGCAACACAAGACAGCTTAGTAATTATCCACCAAAATCCAACTTCATGAACCGATGATGAGTTTTGGGGATTACCTACAAGAGTATGGTGGGAGGGCTGCTTACACAAGTAGAGATGACTCAAGGGTGCCATATCACTGTGAAGCCCACATAAGCCTGGGTGATGAGCCCCCAAACCGGAATCCCTGAAGGTTCCTGAAAAAATCGTACACAGCTAAACTTGTTGCTGGGTCTCCTCTCCTCAGCAGTTGTTTTTATTTGTGTAACCTTGGGGTGGGAGGGGCTTTGTGAATCAGTTTTCCCCTTTCAGTTCGGTTTTTAAGTCTCTTGAGCATCTCTTCCTGGGGTTGGGAGTGTGTTTCAATTTGAAAGAAACTTCTATACAACAGAAAGAGTAGAGGGTTTATGCTTAGACCAGTTTTTATACCTGATATTGAAAAGACTCTTATAGATTTCTAGGCTTCTAGACTGACTGGAGAGAGAATCAGTATTTTTTTGGAGTTCTGGTCTACCTCCTCCAGCAACTGGTTTGGCTGTTTTGGGCATCTTTATTGCTGATGGGTCTCTCCTGCACAGGGAACCCCATCCCATTTCAACTTTACTTGCTATGGCATTCTTTCCTAGAATTTGTCTTCTTGCTATACTTGCCTTGGGCCTCAGTATGATCTGGGACCACATGAGTGTTTCTAAGTGATGGCCATTCAGTTTTTGTTCTTGTCTCCCATTGTTTTAGTGCTAAGTGGATTCATAGGGAGTCTTTATGTAGTGATAAATTCAATCAATCTGATTGAATTTAAAAACCTAGGGTGTTTATGAAGCACACCTTTGGGTGGGTCTGCAAGGGTTCTCCTGGAGAGGATGAACTGATTAAGATCCACTCTGAAGGTGAGGGGCAACATCCCATTATTGAATAAAGAGGGTAAAAGGAAAAAAGCCAGTTGAGTCCTCATAGTCTCTTTTCTTTGCTGTCGGAGATGTGAGCAAGCATCTTCATTCCCTACCCTCACAGACCCTCCCTTGGCTGTGCCTTTCCTACCATGATGGACTCAAAGAGTGAGCCACAACAACCTTTCCTCATTGATTACTTCATGTAACAGTAACAGAGAAATGACATCACCTTATTGTCTCTCAGTGTAAATAACACAGCATCAGCAACCTCACTCCCATGGAGCTTAGACATTGAATGTTAATTTTCTCAGAACCATTCTCCAGTGGAGACACACTTTCTTCAGTGGGGAATCTGAACATCAAAATAACATGGCTACAGGATCTATGAATCATTGATGACCACTTTCGGTGCTTTTGGGGGACAGGGTTTGTCTAACGCAAGTAAGAACATGGCATTTCCGTTTCCACTCTAGTTAGCAAATGTTTCAGATCTGACTGCTTACACAGTGATTTTTGTGGTCACAGATGTGGGCTTTTCATATCTTAGAAGTGAGAGAACGTAGAAGCTTCCATGATCCAATTCTCTTGCAGGCATTTAATTTTTTATTAAGTGTATCCAGTCTAATCTTGACTCACTCTGTAGCCTTGGATGACCTCAGCCCCTTGATATTTTCATCTCTCCTCTCTGTCCCCAGTACTGAGACTACAGGAATGTGACACCTCAGCCAGTTCTATGCTAGGCATTGAACCCAGGATTTCATGCATTCTGGGAAGACTCCAAAGAACTCTAACTCACTCCTTGGTAAGCTGGCTAGGTCAATTGTTTCCTTCCTTCCTTTCTTTTTTCCTTTCTTCTTTCCTTCCTCCCTCCTTCCTTCTCTCCCTCCCTCTCTCCCTCCCTCCCTCCCTCCTTCCCTTCCTTCTGTCCTTTTATTTTTTGAGACAGGGTTTCTTCTCTGTAGCTTTGGAGCCTGTCCTGGAACTCACTCTGTAGACCAAGCTGGCCTCGAACTCAGAGAGATCTGCCTGCCTCTGCTTCCTGAGTGACCAGGCACTTTATTTTTTTTTTTTTAACTCCACAGAAAATCCTGCATAGTTACTGTACAAAATGCTTTAGAACATGTGTGTGTGTGGTGGACTAGCTAGATCAAGCTAATTAGCACGTGTATTAGCTCATACACTTCTTTTGTAATGAGAGCACATAAAAGCAAAGTTTTACATTCTTTGACTAAGATCTGCTCTTTTCCCTCCTCGTCATTCCCTCCCATCAGCCTCTGGTAACTAATATTCCAGTCTTTTTTTTCCTTAAAAACTCAAGTTTTCTAGGTTCTGTATATGAGACAATGAAGTATTTGCCTGTCTATTTCTGGTCAGTTTATTCTACTTAACATAGTATCTCCCAGGTTCATCAATATTGTTACAGCTGACAGGATTTCTCTTTTCAGAGCCGAATCCTGTTTCATTATGCATCATTGTGTGTATGTGCTACCCCTCCTCTACTCCAGTATTGGGGCTAGAATCCAGGCCCTTGGGTCTGCTAAGCAATCTCTCTATTGACCTCTGACCTATTTTTTTTTAAATATTCATTTATTGCTGAGTGTTGGTGGCACACACCTTTAATCTCAGCACTTGGGAGGCAGAGACAGGCAGATCTCTGTGAGTTTGAGGCCAGCCTGGTCTACAGAGCTAGTTCCAGGACAGGCTCCAAAGCAATACAGAGAAACCCTGTCTCAAAAAAACAAAACAAAACAAAAAAATCATTTATTGATGAATGCTTACCATCCTGATTTAATTTTAAATTTTCTTTCTCAAAGTTAGCAATCTCCTTTTTAAGAATTGAGACCTGTATTGTTTTAACTTTTAAAAAATTTATGACTTCTCTCTGTCCTGTGAGTCTAAACATAGATATGTCTACTAATTTCCTATTTAGGCTTTAAAGCAGATTGTGTCCGTTTAGGTCTTCAGCTAAAAGCATTTGGGTTCAAGGGAGGACACTGAGGTGGACTGGTATTTGAGAAAGAAATTTATTAGAAGAGTTATGAACACCATAGGCAGACACCTGCATGGCCAAGTAGGGACCTCCTCACAGTGCTCACAGGAAGGAGATGGAGAGTTTTCTTCATTGGCTAAGATTGCTCATTGCTGCAGGTAACCTGTGTGGCTAGTTGAAGAATGTCACAGAGCCATTCTTGGGGTAAGGGGAAGTTAAGAACCTAGAACAGTGGTTCTCAACCTTCCTAATGTGGCAACCCTTTCATGTAGTTCCTCACATTGTGTTGACCTCCAACCCTAAAATTATTTCATTGCTACTTCATAACTGTAATTTTGCTACTCTTATGAATTGAAATGTAAACATCTGATATGCAAGATATCTGATATTTTTACCCCCAAAGGTGTCTCAACCCACAGGTTGAGAACCACTGATTGAGAGCTCTGGGTTACTTGACTTCTAGGAACTGAATTTCTACAATTGTTGTTTATCCAAACTGGAGGCACTTCTCACACAGCAAGTTTTTACATGGTGTGGCCATGGCTGACACTGTACTTCTCTTTGTTTTTGCATTTGCTTAAAGGAGTGAAAGGCACAGGGAGGAGGGTGGGGCATATTTGTCTTGCCTCTTGCTGATGAACGCCAAGGACTCTGGTCTTTCTCATCTAAGCTGTTAAAGAGGCATTGGGTCTTCTGCCTTCCTGCTTTGCAGCAAACTGCCAAGAAGAAACTCCAGATGCATGGTGATCATGAGTCATCATCCAACAGGAAGTTATCTCAAAGGCAGTCATTTTATTTTCTTCCCACTCCCTGTATGCCTTTATGCCACATTCCTTGACCTCTAGAGCCCATTAGAGAAATCCAATCATGCTCTAATCTCTGGTGCAAAACTTGAGCTACCAAACTGCACAAAAGACTCAGAACTAAAGTGATGCAAAAGAACAATAACAAATGGCATTCTCTGCTCCAGTCCCCAAGCACCCAGCTTTTCTCACAGGAAAACAGTTCATTCTTATCAATGTTTTCTCCAGATTCCTTTCTTCTTTGGATTTACTAAACTTCCTAGGCATTATACCTCAGTACATACATAACAGATACTTCATTACAGACCACAGGACAAGAGACACATTGCTTTACACCTTGACTTATTTTTTCACATAACTGAACCCAGGCAACATCATTAAGTGCCCAAGACTGCCTATCATGCATACAGTAACAGGTATCCCATATATCCCTGAAACCACAGAAGGGTAAAGCACCCCAGTATCCCAGCTAAACCTATCCTTCATCCATTCCCATCAATACCCAGAGATGGGTGCCTAAAGCCGTGTAGGCTACTATAGACCCAGCTGTGGCTTATGAAGGATCAGAGGAACTGTCCAGCTAACAGAGGTTCTGTCCAGAGGAACAGAACCAGGGGGAATGCTGTAAGAAGACTCTGTAAGATGGGACAGAAATTTGTAAATCAGTTGTTTCAGACCTTGCTGCAGGTTCACCAAAGGGGGAAAAAGAAGAATGTTTTAGAAGCTCAGCTCAAAGGCAAAGGAAGAGTTTGATGGTTTAAGGGCATAATTGCTTTGGTGCAGTCAGAGGTCAATGGGCTCCCTGCTGCTCAGGACTGTTTACACTGGGTTGAAGTTGGCTGGCTTAGGTAGGATCATGGGCACTAGGGCCACCTCAGTCTAATGCACTCAATTAATTATTTTAACGTAACACATCGTGCACCAGTAGGGAAGTAGGATAGTAGCACAGTGGTCATCGTTGAGAGACCTGTGCACGGCGAGAAGTGAACATTGACACTGACTTTCCCCTCCACATTTGTCTCCGTATCCCTCCCCCAACCCCCAGCTTCTGCAAGGAGGAAGCTGGCTAGAGGGCACACAGGACTTTTACTGTTTTTGTAACTTCCTGTGAGTATTTATTTCAAAACAGAACATTTATCTTGAGGATAAAAAGACAGAATGGCACTCGCAGATGTTATTTCCGGCCCCTCCCTTGCCCTCTGTGGGCAGATTAAATATGAATCAGTGCCCCTGATGATTAAAGTGGTGTGGGCCTAATAATGGGGAGGGAGCACTCCAGACCTGCCGGGCTCTTTGGCTTGCAAGCTCCCTCAGAATAATGCTAGCTCCTTACTGACCTCCCTGAAAATGAGGGAGAGTGGGGTAACTGTGTGTGCAGTTGTGAGATGCGTGCTCCCTGCAATCAACACTCAGCATCATGTGCTGTACATGAGTATGCATGCATGCATGCCTCTGTGTGTATGTGTGTGTGTGTGTGTGTGTGTGTGTAGGCTAGTACTTAGGGAAGGATGCTTGCCTGTATCTTTGGTACAGAGGAAACAGTTCATAGAAAACTTATTATGCTCTGGGTGTCCTATAACTGGAAGGATACTGGGGTGTTAGTGGTCATCTAGGGGATCCCTGAGCTCCTCCCTGTCACGAACAAAAAATTAAATGCCAGCAAAGGATAGAAGACAGAGAAAGAGGACAGCTTAGCCCTTCTGGGTGGGAGTGGCCTAAGGCTGTGAGTCTGCTTAATACCCTGGCTTCTGTGGTTTATAGCGCCTCTGGCTCCAGCACTTTCCTGCATTTGTTCTGTGCCCTGTGCTTTCCCCACCATTTCTCCCACTGCCTTCTGGGAACAGGAAGCTGTCATTTCAGTTACTTAAGTCCTTTGATAACTCTCCTTCATAAGAGGGAGGAAGTTTTAACAGAATAGATAAACACTTTCTCCTCATCTTCACTGCTGATGTCTCCAAGGGCAGATGATGCAGTCTGAAGCAGCCTACACGGCTGGGAAAGAAAAAGGAAAAGGCCTTGCCCTCCTGCAATCAGCCCAGTCATCTTCAGTCTTTCTCCCAGTGCTCTGCTTTCTGGTTTGGGTGGTGAAGGTTTCAAAGAGGAATGAGTTCAGAGAATGAACTGCATGCCACTTGCACAATCTCAGATAACTGAACACACCAGTGACCACGGCAGGGAGACCCACACATACATAAGGTCATTCCACTGGGTAGAAAATGCTGCCGAGTTTGGCAGAAGACTGGGATCTGGAAGAAAACAATGAGTCTGGCCCATGCTTTCCTGCTGCACCCTAGAAAAGAACCAAAGCATCCTTTCACCTTTGGGGTTCTCTCTCATATGCACCTACCTTGTGTTGATTTCAAGGCTCAGAGTACTTGACAATTTGGACTTGGGTATTAAACCTTTTTAGGAGGAAAATGACATTTCTATTTGGTGAGCTTGCAGCAAGATTATGGTGTATTTATCAAACAAGTTATTTAAGAAATAATGACCATTTAGTGTTGATATAAATTCACCAAGAGGGAAATGTGCACCATAAACCCAAATCTCTTTTCTGATAAGCTTGCCAGAGTACTAGATTCAGATTTATGAAGCATGTCTGGCCGTTACTAAGGGGACTAATGATTTCCTTTTTGCTCTCATAGATTAGAGAAATAAACAGAGACTGTTATGATGTGAAAGCTGATGCAGATGCAGAATGATGAAGTTGGACAGAAATCCCTGGTGATTTACCATGGATTCCATCCTTGTGCCTGCTTGCTTGATGCACCGCTATATTAATGACTTAGCAAATTACATGAATGGAAAGCCAGCCAAGTTTCAATGAGAGAAGAAACTAGAAGAATATTGAAGAGAGGCTGAGATAGAAGAGTATCTTAAAGTTCTTGGCTGACTTACACGACTAGACAAAATTGTAGAGAAATAATCGAGCAGCCTTATGCTCAGTATAACAAATCTAGAGGGAGAGACAGTGGAAAGGGGGGGACTGGAGTGTAGATCAATCACCTGCCCCCTCTGTGCCCTTCAACTAAACTCTGCCTTTGTTTCCACAGCCCTAAATGAGTGATTATGAAAGAAAGTCATTTGAATGTGTTGGGAAGATAAAATGAGTTCCTATTTAGAGGGTATGTACACCAACCTACTTTCCAACAGACACTGCATGGGCTAGCTATAATTATTGTTTCCTTATTGTTCTTGAAACAAACCAATTTCAGAGTTTTGGTTGGAGAGAGTATTGTGACTGAACTGGTAAAAATGTGCATGGCAAGGCCATGTGCATACTGTGAACGTTTTACTGCACACACTCATATGTAAGTCCATTTTATCAGGACAGTAGGTGTGACAGGAGTGTGGATCTCGCCTGGAAAAGGAGAGTCCCTCAGGATGATTCTCCACAGGCCTCACCAGTGATTATCAGTCCCAGGTGACTCAATCACTGTCATTAACTTAGCCAATGAGACACAGGCCAGCCCCACATCAAGAGTGTTAGGATTTAGACTTGAATGCCCTCCACGGGCTCATGTGTTTGAATGCTAGGTTCCTAGCTGGTGGTACTGTTCCCGGAGATAGCAGAACTTTGGGGAAGTGAGATTCAGCTGGAAGAAGTAAGATTTGAGGTGGGTGTGGGACAGTGATAACCCAGTCTTAGCTCTTGCCTTCTCTGTCTGCTACCTGGTCCAGTGGATTGTGAGCAAGCAGCCTTGTTCTCTCACAAGCCCCTCATGCCTCCATGATTTCTCCTCCTGGATGCACTGTTCCTTCAAACAGCACTAAAGTGAGTCTTCCTTACCGGATGCTGCTCCTTACCAGGTGACTGCTAATGATGAACTCATGAAGGATGTTTAACTGTGAGCCATGGCCTTCCATTGGTCAGAGGTTTGCTATGTGAGTATCTCAGGATGGGAGCAGAGCAGGAGGAGTACAAGCTCTCCAACTCTCAGGACCATGGCATGTTGTAGAAAGGGAGGCAAGATATACTGTTTGTGGAGTGTGACAAGCAAGCAGCTACCAGGGTACACCTGGTCTGAGTTCACTAAATGCTGGAAATAGTAACCTAGGGCTTTGGTGACAGGTGAAGCCTAGATGATCTAAAGAGGCTTGGAGGTGATTCCTGTTTTCACTAAGGCAGTGGTTCTCACCCTTCCTAATGCTGCCACCCTTTACTACAGTTCCTCATGGTGTGGTGACCCTCGGCCATAAAATTATTTTAGTTGCTACTTCATAACAGTAATTTTGCTACTGTTATGAACCCTACTGTAAATATCTTGTGTTTTCTTATGGTCTTAGGTAACTCCTGTAAAAGGGTCATTCCACTCCAAAGAGATCATGACCTACAGGTTGAGAACCACTGCACTAAGGTCTGGTCCATCTGTAGTAGAAAATGGAGTCAGTGTGTGGAAACTCAACAGAAGGGAGACAAAGACAAATCGATAATTTGCCCAGGATAATTGGTTATAGGGGTCAACATCAGTTATCTTCATCATGGGAAGATCCTGAAAGAAAAGATTCCAAGTGAACCTGAAAATAGTTTCATGCATCTTAAAATCTGCTAGGTATTTTGACTAGAGCCCATAGGTGGAGGTTATATAGGTAGCTGTCAACTGAATGTAAAGAGTTGGAGTAGCACAGTTGGGTATGGATGGGCAATTGGGGGCTGGAAGGAATCTCCATGAGGTAGTGCATTTAGGTGTGGGTGGGCTGGGTAAGCCATGTTGGTCTTCATTCTCCTCTGGCCATGTTTCCTCCAGGGCTCTCAGACACAATAGACAGAACCAGTCACAGAGAGAGGGGTTCTGGCAGCAGCTGAGTGGAGGGTGTGGAGATTGAGGGGGGAGGGTAGCAAAATTAGCAATGCTAATGAGAGCCCTCTGTTCAGAAATATGTAAGGAAGGCTCCTTAACTTGTGAAATATATAATAAGCCTGCTTGAGATAATTAGTAATTAGCAATAATTTTATAGTTTCAAAAATAACAGGTTTGATGTCCTTGGGTCATGTCCAATAATGTTCCATTGATCTGGTAACTTTGGAATCAAAATGCCAATTTAATGTTCTCATGATAACAACAACAAAAAATGTGACCTTGAAATGGATCATGTAATTGCATGGAATCTATTTAAATACATGCTATCATATATTGTTTCTTATTATAGAAATGTCTACAGTATGGGAGCTTCCAGCAGACACTGGGTTACCCTTCAGGACTGGGTGTTTTTCTGACTCCTCCTTGTGGGGAGTCAACTGACCAGCTTTCTCAAAGTCCCCACCATGCTCTTTCCAAGTGTTCACCCCATTCCTAGGGATCTTCAAGTCAGTTTGCTTCATGGGCACATGACAGCCACCAGTCCTCACAGGGACGGGTACTGCCTTCTGTTTCAAGCAGGAAAACAACTTTTCCATACAAGTCTACCAAACCCCTGGGCAAACTTAGGAATCAAGTGGTCCTTCATCATCATCTGAGCTGTGGTGACATGATGAGTCCTTGAGTACACACCAGGTCTTTGATCAGCCACTGTGGCAAGATAATAGTCACTTTGAGGGTGGGGGTGTAGACCTTGAATTCAATTACCTGAAAGTGGTGTTTGAGTAGAGTCACACAGGGTGACATGGAGGCTGTGCTTGAAGGTTCCTCACACCTCTGGAGATGTTTCACTCAGGAGTAAGAAGGATGGGACAGCACTCAGTGTCCTCAGTGGTTGGTGAAGTAGAAAGGCAAGAGAGTTGGGAGAAGGTCCATTTTGTCTCTTCCTATTAAGACTGTGTGTGTGTGTCTGTGTGTGTGTGTGTGTGTGCACACACGCGCATGTGCATGTGTGCATGCATGAATACGCCTGTGCATGCTTGACTGTCATGCTATGTGCGTGGGAGTCAGAGGACAACTTTGGGGAAACCATTCTCTCCTTCCCTGATGTGGGACCTAGGGATCAAACTCGGATCATCAGCCTTGGCAGCAAGCACCATTACCCACTGAGGCATCTTGCTGGCTCATCTTCTGTCCACCTTAGTGTGGACAACAACAGCAATATCAACAATCATGAAGAAAGCAAGGGTCGAGGAAATGGGTGCATGGATACCCAGTTCTCTGGAGCCTAGTATGCCTCCTGTTCCCTTGGCCAGGAACAGACAAGAGGGAGCAGGGAAGAATGTGGGAGAGGTGAACAAGAGAAGCCCCTTCCATAGCAGACCCAAGAGAGCATCATGCTAAATAGGAACCTTCCATGCTGGGCATACACTGCAACACCCTGATACTCCCTGTTGTGCATTGAGGATGGTGTGGCTATCTCAGAGAAACACCATGGTCAGAACAGATGCAAACAACCACCCCTCTAAAAATCCTCTTTGCTCTGTGCTAGAACCCCTGGTGGTGCAGGCAGGGGGAGGGGGCAAGATGGTGATCATCAGGAGAAACAATGCCTTCTGATTCCCAACAGACACTGTGTCAGCCTCCAGCTTCCTAGGGATGACAAGGGAATAAAAATAAAGGAAATAAAGACCAGACCATCTTGAATTTTTAAAAAGTAGTTGATATCTGCTTTGTTGGTATAGTGACGATAGACGAAAACCAGGTTTTGCCCAGATGGGGCCAGAGGTGAGGGGGTGTCACATTGTCACTCACCAGATAATATTTAATCTACATTTTTATACAGAATAGTTCTGCCTCTGTATTTACTTGTGTTCTATAGCAGGAGGGCAAGTGCTGGACCTAGTCTTCTGTCCCAGGCAGCACCTTGGGAGATTCTAGCACAAAGCTTTTATGCTTTTGCTACTGTTATTTTTAGCTACTGTAACTTCTACTCAGTGGGTGTGAAATTAGAAGTTAATTCTTTCTTCTTCATGCTTTGGGTTCTTGAGGCTCTGAGAAGGAACTGGAGTTGTGTTAGGTCTCTGCATCTCCCTAGGGTGGCCAAGATGGCTAGTCCCACTGAAGATGTATCTTCTGGCTCTGTGCTGGGGATGGATCAGTGGCTGGCAATTGTTGCCCAGCTAAGAAGTATGTTGCCCAGCCCATCCAGCCCTGTAGGATGCTGGTGCGATGTAAGCTGATGTAGAATTGATGTTCTGAAACAGGTAGGTACGTATAATTTCCCTGTCTTCCAACCTGGCCCCAGAAATGAATGGTTTTAAGGCCCTAAAGCAAGGTGGCGCCACAGGGCCACGGGAGGCTGGTTTCTGACCGGCTGCTTGCCCAACTTCAGCCCAGGACTGCAAGAAGCACCTAGTCCATTGACCCCAAGACTTTTGTGGTTTGTTCCAGCACAGACCAGTACCTTCTTGACAACAGTATCCAAGTTTGTTTGTGGAACAAAATAACACGTGCTTAGCCCAAACTTTTTGAGTGAATGAATAGAGCTGCTTTCTGGTTTTCATGTGTTTGGTTTGCTTTTCTGCTGGGAACAGAGCACCACACCTCACTCTGCCACAGAGCTTTATTCCCAGACCCCTTTTATTTTGAGCCAAGCTCTCACTAAGTTGCTTATGCTGGTCTTGAACTCAATATACAACCCACACAGCGATCCCCTGCCTCAGCCTAGTAGCCGAGATCCCAGGCCTGCTCTAAAGCGTTCGGTCCCTTCAGATGATGGCTGTTTACACACCACAGCTGACTTCCATAGCTCTCCAGTGGAAGTCAGGCCCTTGCCCACTTTGCCTCCTATGCTAGATAACACGAGGGCTTGGAGTTCCCAGGAACTTTGTGATCTCAGGTGACATGCCACCTCAGCTAGACCCTTCTAATTTCCCCCTTTCTCTTGCTCTTTTATGTCCACATAGCTCAGCTCTGACCTCCAGTTTGGGATCTGGTGCAACTGTTGTATTTTCTGTTTACCACTTTTCCTGTCTGACAGGCTAAACGGACAGGTAACTTGTGTTGTTTTTTCCATTCGAACTCCTGATAAACACTGAACACTTTGCAGGCCATAACTATAACCTTTCAAGTTAGTTTAATGCACAGTGGCATTTGTTTCCATACTTCAAGCTATATTTAAATATTCTGGGAGATTAAAGCTGCATTTTTTTCATCTTGTTTTGTTACTGTGCTGGTTTCAGGAAACACCATTGTTTTCCTTCACATTGGGCACACTTTCTCCCCTTGTGACTGCAAACTCAGGAATATCCGAGGAAAAACCTAAATAATCAAAGAGTGTTAATTTTCCAGTTCTCAACATGTTAACATTTTGCTTTACAATAAAAAAGGGATTTAAACCAGCTTTCATTTTATAGAAAAGTTATGATAGCATTGCCTGTTTTACTTGATTGGCAGCTTGCTTTAGACCGGCAGCTCTCAACCTTTCTGATGCTGTGACCCGTGAACACAGTTCCTCATGTTGGGGTGGCCCCCAACTATAAAATTATTTTGTTGCTAACTCATAACTGTAATTATTTTGCTACTGTTATGAATTGTAATGTAAGTATCTGATATGCTACCTGTGGCTGAGAATCTCTGCTTTAGAATTTATGAACCAGTATTGATGCTCTCGTTAACTACAAGCCAGGGCTTATTTGTATGCATTTAATTTGTGCATAATGTTTTTTACACACACCACCCCTAAATTTGAAACAAGCAGCAAAGGTGCATCTCAAACCTCAGACCCCCCTGACTCACTTTCCTAGTGCCAGAATTACAGCCATGCACCACGACCTATCTTCTATCAATGTGTTAACGTTTTGTTTTTCACTAAAAATATTTTAGTTTTAAACCAGCTTTTAATCTACTATTGCAGGTGTGACCAGCTACCTACTATCTTTTTATATTGTGGTGGTACCTCTCGATACCTGTGGCCACTGTGTCTTTTTTTTTTTTTTTTTTTTGACTGTGACAGTTTTTCAGATTTCCCTTTTGTTCTGGAGGTCAAGTGTTCTATAGAATGATCGGTTGTGATGTCTCTGATATTTCTCCTGAGTAGTCTATTATAAAAGGAAGCGCATAAGGCACCAGTTCATCCTATCAAAGCACCTGCTGTCATCAGGAGTCATCTGACATTAACTCTGTTCACCTGACAGAGGTAGTGTTTGTTAGGTCTCTCCCATGCACAGGTAATTGGTCCCTGTTTCTTGTCTGTGACTTATATCTAAAGTAGGTTTAGAAAGTAGTTCTGAGGCTGTAAGGAATGAGGAGGCAACATCTACAGCTTTAAGATTATGTTGGGTTTTGGCAGCCCTCTACCCATGGCCTATAAAACCCTCAGCTTATTCGTTCTCTTTGCCCCTTTGCATGAGCTACAAACCTGAAGAGGGCTGGGGTTGGGCAGTTGCTCTGCTTAAGCTAAGCCAGGTCTGCTGGAATCTTTGTCCCTGAAGTGTTGCATCTTGTTGTGGGAAGCACACAGGCTATATCTCAAGATGATTACTGTCCATTTTCCCTCGGCATTCACCTTTACTGTGATTGTCTTCATTTTCATTACGAACTGAGTGAGTTTCCTAAAAGGATCTCCTGTGGCGTGGTGGGGCATCTCTGAAACTGAAAGCCATACTCCCCCCCACACACACTCACACACCCACACACACACACACACACACACTCTCACACACCCACACACACACACTCTCTCTCTCTCACACACACACACACACTCTCTCTCTCACACACACACACACACACACACTCTCACACACCCACACACACACTCTCTCTCTCACACACACACCCACACACACACACTCTCTCTCTCACACACACCCACACACACTCTCTCTCTCACACACACACCACACACACACTCTCTCTCTCTCACACACACACACACACTCTCAGACACCCACATACACTCTCTCTCTCACACACACACACACACACACCCTCTCTCTCTCTCACTTCTCTCCCTCTCTCTCTCTCTCTCTCTCTCTCTCTCTCTCTCTCTCTCTCTCTCTCTCTCTCTCTCTCTCACACACACACACACACACACACACACACACACACTTTTTGTAGCAGTGTGCATATAGCCTAAACAAATTCATCCAAAAATCTGGACTGATGATTTAAGTGGCTTCTCACTAAGCTACCCAGTGCTGTGTTTCCTATCTACAGTCTCTTCAGAATTCAGGGTGGTGGCTGCCCTGGGACCTCAGTTCCCTGATGATTCAAGAAATGTGATTGATTTTCAATGGGTTCTGCATGTTGTTTTGTTGTTGTAAGGATGGGGCGATGGCATCTCAGCTCTCAACATTTCCTTTTTCAGTTTTAGGGTTTTTGTTGTTGTTGTTGTTTTGAGACAGGGTTTCTCTGTGTAGTCTTGACGGTCCTGGAACTTGCTGTATAGACCAGGCTGCTGGCCTCAAACTCACAGAGATCCACCTGCCTCTGCCTCCCAAGTGCTGGGACTAAAGGTGTGTGCCACCACTGCCTAGTCCCATTTTTCTTTCTTTCTTTCTTTTTCTTTCTTTCTTTTTTTTTTTTTAGTGTTTAAAACCTTCTAACAAAAGGCTTTGAAATGGAAGTTCTCTTACTGGTGAATGTGAATTGGATAGATTGCTTTTGTGGAGGAGAAAGGAAGTTTGCATTCTAGACAGTGAAGGATCACTTCCGCTCTCTGGCAGGCTAACTAAAGATGTGCCCTTAGTGCAGCTCATGCATTTGCCTTCTGAGGCTCAGGGGTGGTGAACTGGGACAATGGGACCTTGATCACAATTAGCTCATAGGTGTAGTAGCCTCCCCTGGCAGTTTGGAGACAGAAATACATTTAACATCTTCCGCATTTGTGTAAAATATAAAGAAAACCAAGTGACACCATGCCTGGCCCTTCTCTAGTCCTGAGACATTAGGCTAATGGAAAATAACAGCTTTTCTGGACCTGGAGGAAGTGGCCTCAAGCGTACTGGCTGGAAATTTACAAGTGAGCACATGTAATGGTGGGCAGGAGGAGAGCCAGGGTCATTTGTTTCAAAGCGTGTCTGCCAGCCTATCAGGGAGACATGAGGCATGCCAGCCTCACACCATTAGAGGATATTCAAGCAGGTTGTGGGGCTTGTGAAATCTCAGACTAGGAAACACCCAAAGGGGGAACATGGCCCTGATTCCCATTAGATTTTATCAGAGGCAGTCAGAGAGCAACTCAGCAGTTTGAGATTTAAATGCCAAAAAATGTTCTTTCTGAACAGAACTGAAGAAATGAACCCCAGATGGCGTTTCTTATTCAGGGCACACAAATACCTCCCACAAACACCAGACAGAGATGTAGAATAAGAATAAACATCTAGAATTCAGAAAAGCTGTCCTAAAAACAACAACAACAACAACACCCAAACCAAAAACAACAACAACCTGGACCCACTAATCATAGCAGATAGGAAATGCTGGCATATACCAGGCAGGCAGATTTATTTAGTAAGTAGCCATCTCCAGTCCTAAACAGAGCTGGGGCCCTTTCAGGAAAGAGTTTAAAAGTAGATTGTGTCATACACATGTGTACACACACACACACACATACACACACACACACACTCACTCACACACTCACACGCATGTGTACACATATGTTAGTGTATGGAAAGATGACCACAAAACTATGAAGAGTTGGTTCATTCTCGATAGTGCATGCCACAGAGTGACTCAGACATTTCAGAAAGTTGATTTTTGCAGAAGCTGGTCTTGCCAAAGCCTTAGGTAATCAGGAAATCTGATCAAGAAGACAATTCCATTACTGTTTAATATTTGAGTTAATGACCTCCTTTTATCTCCCTTTCTCTGGCCTGGAGTACGGGAGTACAGGCTATTATATTAATGTTCAGGCTATGAACACACAGTAGGTTAATTTCCATTTGTCTACAGCACTGTAATAGCGATGAACAAGACCAGCATGCCTATGACATCATTCTGTGGTTAGCAGCTGTTGTCCAGGGATATTTGTTTGTATATTCTGGGACCAGTACCACAAATCTTTTTGTTTTTTTGTTTTTTTTTTTTTTTGTTTTTTTTTTTTTTGTTTTTTTTTTTTTTTTTTGTAGGTTGATGATAGAGAACTCAAAATATCAGGTTTTCCTAGAAATCTAGCATGGATTCAAACTGAATCCTCTCCCACTCTCTATATGTGGGTGGTGGTGGTGGATGTCTGTGTGTGTGTGTGTGTGTGTGTGTGTGTGTGTGTGTGTGTGTGTGTGCGCGTGTGTGTGTGTTGTCTTGGAAAAGTTTGAGTTTGGAGACCTCATCACAGCTCACCCTTCCCAGTTGAGCACATACCGAAATAGAACAGCATGTCGTGTGGATCCAGTAGATTGACTTGGGGGAAAAAAAAAAAAAACATGGTTGGAAAGCTAGATGCGCTAAAGCAGTGTGACTTAACATTTCTTGACAGGTGCCTCACTTAACTCTAGGCTGCAGACTAAACAGTGGCTGGCCTTGCCTCGAATGAAGTTGTGTGTGAAGGCGCGTTTGTCTGTGCATGCCAGAGGTTAATGTCCCGTGTCTTCCTGAGTCCCTTCTCCAATTTGTTTTTGAGAAGGGTCACTTACTGAACCTGGAGTTTGCCATTTTGGCTAGATTGCCCACAAGCGAGCCTCCACAGGCCTCCTGTTTCTACCTGTTGTGTGATTCTTTACTCTTTTGGCTTTTTGAGGGGTCCACCACCCAGCTCCCAAATAACTCACACACGGAGGTTTATTCTTAGTTGTGAATGCCCGGCCTCAATTTGGCTCGTTTCTTGCCAGCCTTCCTTAACTTAAATTATCCCATCTACCTTTGGCCTGGGGGGCTTTTTTTCCCTATTCCTGAATACCTTTGCTTTCCTTCTCACCCCATGTCTGGCTGGGTAGCTGGCCCCAGAAGTCCTCCTCCTTCCTCTCTCATTCCCACAGCTTCCCCGCTCCCAGGTTTCTCCTATTTATCCTCTCTGCCTGCCAGCCCTGGCTACTTCTCTCTCCTGCCTTGAAAATGGCCCTTCAGCTCTCTGTTAGGATCATCAGGTGCTTTCGGCAGGCAAAGTAACACAGTTTCACAGAGTTAAAGAAATGCAGCATGAACAAAAGTAACACACCTTAAAATAATACTCCCCAACACCCACCCTCCCTCACTGGGGCCACAGGTGGGTGCTACCATTCCTGGCCTTTTATCATTGCTCTGGATCTGAGCCCAGGTCCTTGTGTAAGCACTTCTTCACCTGAGCAGTCTCTCCCGACCCTCCAATGAGTTTGTGATCATCCAGAACCTATAGTTAGCAAAGGAAAAGATGCTTTGATCCCTCAAAACAGCAGTGGTAGAGACATGGGTTCGAGGCCTGCCCATTGTGGTAAGCCAGCACACCTGATACAATCCCCTGCATTCTTTCAGGACACAAACTTTGGACAAGGGTGTGCTTTAGTTTGATGCCACTTGTGATACTTAACCTTTGTGTTTTAAAGTGACTGTTGCTTTAGTAACCACCATGGTTGTATCTGGCATGTTTTCCTAGTTTGAATTCTTCAACACTCTCCACAAGCAAGGCAACCTAACTGCCTGCTCCCTAATTATTCTTTTTAAATTCACCTTTTTTTAAAAAAAATAAAAATAAAAAAACAGGGTGTGTGTGTGTGTGTCTGTCTGTCTGTCTGTCTGTCTGTCTGTCTGTCTGTGCCTGTGTCTGAGGTAGAAGGACAATTGAAGATTTCACTAAAGCTATGAGACCCCTGATGCTATGTTAGGCCAGACTCTTAATTAGGTGTGCATTTTGCACCTTCCCCATGTGATTGCTAGAAGGTATACCCTTCCAACGAAGAGCCTGTGTCTTCTGTAACTAATTATCTTTCAGTACACCATATGCAAATATTCGATAATCTCCTCGCAATAGGAAATGTAAATGTGTCAGTACTGTTCATCAAGCAGGAACATCTATCCTCCTGTAAGTGTGTGACCCAACATGACGGCTCCTTCCCCTTTATTTCAGTTTTTCAGAGATGGTGAAGGGCCTCAGTAAGAGCTTGCTTATTCAAGCTGCTACGTATCAAGGTAGATGCAAATAAACATGCTAAAATTAAATGAGTTGAACTTTTAAAACATAGCAAAAACCATAGGCACTGTGAGTTTTCACAAATAAGTTTTTTTTTTTTTTGCCAGATAATGAAAAACTTTATTACTTCTCATTCTTACTATGGGAAGAATACCCTTATTGGAAAAAAATTGACATACAGATTTTTTTTTTTTTAAAGAAAAATGTATCCTTGAGGGCTCAGCAATTAAGAGTGTATCCTGTTCTTACAGAAGATTTGAGAGCAGTTTCCAGCACTCCTGTTGTGTGTTCACAACCACCTGCAACTCCAGTAAATCTGACCCCTCTGGGCTTTAAGGACACCTGGTCTCTGTGTGTGTGTCTCTCTCTGTCTCATTCTCTCTCACACGCACATAATTAAAAATTAAAATACATTCTTAAAACCTTTACCACAGAGAAATAACCTTCATTCTCTTTTGGCTAAGTAGACCCCTCCCCCTGCCCTGCCGCCAAGGAATACCGACTCATAATTTCTTTCCCAACAATTATGGAGTCAGGCTAACACATAATTTTGAAACTGCTGCTTTTGTTCTCTGTGGCACCGGCTCTCCGTAACAGGGATAATCAGCATTTGTGCTGTTTCTATACCTTTTCTGTTTCTAGTAGAACAATATTGAGGCCTCACATGCACAGTCAGCTTCCCAGAGTCTTTGGAATGTTGTCAGTTTTGAGTCTTTAAAATGAGGCTGTCCGCTGAACCCCGTCAGTCATGAGTCTCCGCCACGGGTTCTGATCCCTGACACAACTCCTTCCAGCTGAGGGCTTTCTGAAGTCCCCTGCTGTCCTTCTCCAAGTAGCATGCTGCTGCATGGACACGGAGCAGTTCTGGCTGAGGAAGTGACATTAGTCAGTATGTGTCCCACTTCCCACCCATGTGTGTCATAGTGTGGGTCTCCAAAGGATTTGCAAGCCCCTATTCATCTTTATCTTTGTAACTCTCTCTCTCTTTTTTTTTTTTTTTTTTTTTTTTTTTTTTTGGAGACAGGGTTTCTCTGTATTGTTTTGGAGCCTGTCCTGGAACTAGCTCTGTAGAGCGGGCTGGCCTGCTTCTGCCACCTGAGTACTGGGATTAAAGGTAAGTGCCATCAATGCCCGGCTATCTTTGTAACTCTTGCTTTTCCTACAGAAGCATCTACTTCTCATAAATCTCAAATCAATATTTGCTTAAAACTCAAGTCAGGATTTTCTTTTTCCCTGCTAGCAATAACACTATGCTTGTGTGGTAGAAGGGGTCACTTCATCACTTCAAATTAAAGAACAGAGATTTGTTTCTGAGGGGGATTTGTCATGTGGGTTTGGCTGTGTGTCACTCTTCGGTGATCTTTTTTTGGAAGGAAATCCACTTGCTGGTTTAATTCTGAATTGCATCACTCTGGTTTTGCTGCTGATTTCTCTAAATGTCATTGAAAGTATAGGACTGTATTTTGCATGGAGTTCAAGAGCTGAAACCATGGAGTTGTTTATCCTTAACCTTGGGCATGTGAGTGAGCTTAAGGAGCTTGTAAACCTATGCACTGCTTGTGTATGTAAGTACATGTGTGTGTGCATGTGTGTATCTGTGTGTTCATGTCTATGTGTGTGGGTCTGTGCATGTTTGTGCCCATGTTTGTTTTCCTGTTTTTCTTGAAGAGCAAATGTTCAAACTTTCCATTAGAATTTCAAATGAACCCATGATAGAAATGCGGTTAAAAATAATGGTTCAAAATCATACAGTAATCATTTTGAAAGGAACAAGTTGAATCTAGAAGCCTGGCCCAAGGTCAGTCTGTAACTACTTCAGTGACTTAGCAACCAAATTAAACATAAAGTCTTGTTCCTAATTTGAGTCAATGGATTTTATAAGCACTCTCCATGTTCCAGGAGGTCACTGAGGCTGGAATGAGCAGTTCTGTACCAGAAGCCCAGGGCTTCCATGAACCTAGATGGATCTTTGCATTTCTTGCTGCCTCTTTAGCTATAAAATGGAATTGAAAAAAAAAAAACAAAAAAAAAAAAAAAAAAACCTCTTTACAAGAGCGCAGTGAGTAAAGGCATTTGCCACCAAGCCTGGTAGGACCAGTCTTATTCCCAGGGACCACATGGTATTGGAAAGTTGTCCTCTGACTCCACATTTGTACCTCAGTACATGATATGTGTATACCAAAACACACAGACACACACACACACTCACACACACACTCACACATACACACACACCTTAAGTAAATGTAACATGTTTTTTAAAAATACCCTTTATAGAAGGTTTTGAAGAACTGTGGGAAGATCATGCTAAGTAATAACAAGGCCAGTCAATACAGGAACACTATTTTACATGCTTATCCTGAGCCAAACCACCACCATCTTTGGGAGGTCAGCTGTGCCTGCTTGCAAAAGGTCATCCCAATTGGGCTTAATGATTGTTTACATGCCCTTAGTGTATGTGTGTGTGTGTGTGGTTACAGGAACCCTTGTGTGGGTTCTACCCATTCCCTACCATGTATGACTGCCCTAATTGCCCACAGCCTTGTGGTCTTAGATGGAGACTAGCATATATAGGCTGGAAAAGACCAGGGGAGGGCAGATCCATCTATAGAGCTGTGAGAAAGCAACCATCCACCTGAGTGAAGACTTTCCTGTAAGGCCTTTCGGAATGGACACCCCCATTCCAGTAAGGAAGTGTGGGGAGCCACGAGTCGCCGCCATTGCAGGATGGCGACCGCTCCCCTACAGGATGCAGTGAAGGACTCTATGTTGGGCAACGCCTCCTCGGACTGCGGCATGTCCCGAGCTTCCCGCATGCGCAGTAGGAACAGTGTCTCTGGCCAATCCCGAGGCCTCGGGAGTCTGCAGTTCAGCTGTGACCAATCAGGGTACGACCCGTGTCCTTTTTCCCTATATAAGCAGCTGCATTTGGGTTTTCGGGGGCCCCTCACTTCCTGCTCTCCCTTCAATCAAGAGGCTCTCCAATAAAGCACGATTTGAGAAGACTCCTCAAGGTGTGGTCGTTCTTCCTTGCTGGTCGAGGTGCGTGCCGCAAGGAAGCCCTCACCCATGGGCTATAGGAAGTCCAGTCAACTCATTAGTTTCCCCCCCCCCCCAGAAGGAACTTTGGTTCATAGAATCAAGTCTTAGTTTGTTGTGACCTTAGGAGGAGGGGAAGCATGTCATGTCCCCTGCCTCACTCTGGGAAGGAATTTTAGCAACAGCCACACAATGTATCATTCCACTTTTCTGACACATCCAGAACATATCTATAGGAGCAGAGAGCAGAGTAGGGGTTGCTCAGATGGTACCTGTCTCGTGCTCTGGGGCTAGTAATAAGTAAAATGAGGATTAATTGGACACAAACATTGTAATACTGCAATGGTTGACTAGGTGGGTGTTGTATAAAGTATGGATACTCAGGAAGAGGAGTGATTTATGTCCCATGAAGAGCACAGCAGGATGACACAAGATTTCATTATGCTATCCAGATGGCATGCAGTTGAAAACTTATGGTTTATTTCTAGGACTTTCTATTTAACATTTGTGGACCATCAACTGCGTGACTAAAACAGGAAATCAAAACTGTTTTTCTCAGTTGTGCTCGTCCTTGGAAAACTGGGTGGTGGGGGGAACTCCATTTAGTCCTAGTGAAGTATACTGTGTTCTTATGCTAGTGTGCAAGATGGATTGGTATGGCATGTCTTGGCTTGTTGGCACTGTGTTTAGAGGATGCGTATATAGATTGTCTGCACCTCACTGAGATTTTCTTGATTTCTGTCACTGAGGCTGGTCAATGGGCATATTTGAGTGATGTGTGTGGGCATACTTTACTGTCCCACAAGCCCGTTCCCAAATAACCACACAGAGACACTATTAATTATAAATTCTTGACCAAAAGCTTAGGTTCCTTACTAGTTACCTCTTACAACTTAACCCATATTTCTTATCTACACTCTGTCACATGGCTTGGTACCTTTTCTCAGTATGGCAAGTTCATCTTTTGCTTCCTCTTCATCTCCTTGGAACTCTGAGTCTCCTCCTCCTCCTTCCTAACATTCTCTCTGCTCCCCCCAAATCCTGCCTAGCCATCTACCAATCAGCTTTTTATTAACAATGAGAGCAACACATCTTCACAGTGTACAGAAGGATTATTGCACAGCAGATGTGAACACAAGTATAATGAACACACATTTTAAGATGCAGTTCTAAATCTAAGTGGCCATGTATAGCTTTTGTGGTGGGGGCCCAAAGAGTAAGTACCTTTTCTGCAAATGAGAAAGGGACTCAAGGAGATGGCGTTAGAAACCCTGTTCCTCCGTGGTGCTTTGCTAGGCTGTCTTTGCTGTTGCTATATGCTAACCCCTTAGCTTCATCAGATCTTTTATCAGTACAGCCTGGGGATCTATGCGTCCTTTCATCATCCTACTCAATGGAACAAGCAGCCATGTGACTGTTTTCATAAACAGAGTGACTCAGAATGATTGAATAGGCAAAGATACAGCTGGCAGCTGTAGAAACAAAGGCAAACATCACATGATAGACAGGAGGCAGGCCCTGGTTCAGGACTAGAAGCAATCCATGGGAGACAGAGGATGAACCCATAGTGAATGGCACAGCTCACAATGACAACAGCAATGTGACTCTTTTGGAAAAAATAACATCTTTATGTGAGCATGACTTTAACTCAAAATAAGAAGGATGGCAGATGTACCCCGAACATGTAGCTTTGTCTGTCTCCTCTTGGTCTGATGGTGTCAGAGTGATTATATGCCCAGATTTTAGGGCAGAAAGACAGTGGCATACCCTCATTCTTGCAAATGTGCTCAGCTTAAATAAACTTTCTAGTTTTTGCAATTAAAGTTAAAATTAAGATAATAAATTTTGTTTCACTATTTTTTGTGGTTTCACAGCTTATATATATATATATAAAGGTTCCTTGCATATTATAAAAGACAAGTAATATAAGTATCATAAAAAGCCAAATAAAAGTTTGATATTATTGTCTAAAAATTATTACAATAATCTTGTTATATTTTATTTCATAACCTACTCTAGGGCTATATTAGCAGGTTGAAGAAATGAATGTTTATTTTCTAATACTTCATAAATTTATGTTAGTCTTCATCACTATATCAAAATAACTGAGAAAATCGAATTAAGAGGAAATATTTAATTAATTCACAGTTTCAGTTCATGGTCAATGGACACCATTGCATTTAGGCTCAGGCAAGATTGAAGCATCCTTCTAGAAGAGACTGCTGGAGAAAATAAGGATGTGGTTGAGGAAAGGGGAGAGGTGTTGTCTCATGGCAGCTTGGATGTGGAAAGGAGAGGAAGGAAGAGAGGGAAGAAGGAGAAGAGGGGAGATGAGATACCAGGGACAGGACCCACATTTCACTTTCCCTGTGACTCCCCTCCTCTTAATATACAATCTGGTACAAACTCATCAGTAGCGAATCCATTAATCAAGCGAGTGCCGTCATGATCCTGTTACTTCTCAGCAGCACCATAATTAGGTTTTCCAGACTACAGGCTTTGGGGGGAGCACTTCATATCTAAACCATAATAACAATGACAAAAGGAAGTTTCCAGAATAGAAACTCATGCTTCCTTCCTTACACAAAACAGAGCAATAAAACCCTTACCAAAAACTGTGGTACCCCAAAGACAGTCCCTTGTACTGCATCTCAATCCTTCTATTCACATGGTCCAGCAGTATGGCTTTAGGTGAAGGTATTTAGGGAGTAGTCCTGATTGGAGTCCTTTCCAGGTTACCTTCTCAGGCAAAGTGGTTCCCAGAAATGGGCAAAATCAATTATAGTATTTGACAATTTGACATTTAGAGTTGGAGTTTAGGCAGAACACCATGATTTAATACCAAAATATTTTTATAACCTGTCTGTGACTATTTTTATTGAACAACCAATAAATTAAGCCATGAAAATGAAATCCTACATCAAAGTTTACATGTTGTCTATTTCTGTAGGTAGGTCATAGTTGTTGCTATGAGATTGTCTAATAGTTGGGGCAGAACTCAAAAGATACAACTCTCTACTTCTTCTCTGCACTATTATTTAGAAATTCCACCTATAGCCATTAAAAATCTAATGCTCATATATGTGAGCCCAAATAGAAATCTTTTGGAGGAAAATTTTAATTTAAGATAAAGCTTGAATTTCTATTCACAAAAAGTTAATTCTGTGCTGGTTATGTCCCAGAGGAATTAAAATAAGCTTAATGATCATTACAGGAAGTGGTATCTTTGATTTTCATGAACTTGCTTTTTCTGCTTGGAAAAAAAAAAGAGTAAGAACTCTGGGGAGCAGAGACTGCATAATATCGATAAATCTTCCACACTAGGGTATGAGATCTATACTAGTGATACATCTGTGAGTGAAATCAATCTGCTCTCTCCTCTTGTCTCTTTTGGAAAAGCAAGAGTAAAACAAGGAAACCATTTTACAATAACATAAATCACCATTTTCTCAGACTTTGCAGTTATTTCCAGAGCTTCAGAGAGGCAATTGTCTTCAATAGCTTGAGCAATTTTAGAGAAACATATTCTTTGGTTGCTTAGACAGAGATGATAGAAGTATGTGGGATGAGTGGGTTTTGGAGCAATGTCTTAGTCAGTGTTACTATTGCTATGATGAAACATCATGACCTAAAGCAACTTGAGAAGGAAGGGTTTTATTTTGTTCACAGTTCCATATTGAAGGAAGTCAGGACAGGAACTCAAACAGGCCATGAACCTGGAGGTGGAGTCCATGGAGGGAGACTGCTTACTGGCTTGCTCCCCATGGCTTGATTAACCTACTTTCTTATAGAACCCAGAACTACCATCCCAGGGATGGCCCCACCCATAATGGGCTGGGCCCTCCCCCATCAATCACTAATTACTAAACTGTCCTACAAGCATTTTCTCAATTGGAGTCCCCTCCTCTCAGATGACTCTAGCTTGCATCAAGCTTGATATGAAACTATCCAGAACAATCAGGAAAGGAACATGAGGTGAGAAAGCATTTAGAAGAGCTAAAAACAACTGGGTAACTCGAATAACCAGGAACTCATACTACAAAAGTCAAACAGATGTCAAAGGGTGTGAATTCACTCACATTTTATGTATTTAAAACTGAACACATCAAAATTATTTCTCATGTTTTGCCCTCTCCATTAAAATAAAGTCTTTTCAAGCTTCCCAACTGGCCATCTGGGGGAATTATAAATTATGTTCAACCATGAAAAAACAGGGATCTCTCTGTAGCAGGAAAATAGAAACACCAGGGCTCCTGTCAGAATGGCTGGCTGTTTACATCCGTGTGACTTCAGTGACCACTAAGCTGTATTTTGACACTCTGAACTGTTAGATTTACTGTGTTTGCAGTAACAAGGTCATGGACATCTAAGTGTTGGTTATGTGGTGTGCTGGGGAGAAAGAGCGATGGGAATGTTTCGGACAATGTCTAGAAACCAAAAATTTGGGGACCAAAAAGAAATATATTCAGTAAAAATTCAAAAATGAAGATGGGGCCGTCACCACTCCTTAGGAACTCCAGAACATCTGGAAGTTATAACCCTGAGAAAGCTAAAGCAAGCATACAATGTTGTCATGATGTAGATTTAGACAGCAGAGCAGGTGCTCATCCTCTGAGGACACTCAGCTTTCAACTGTGCATGCCTGACAGGTCTGCCCACTAATGCTGAGGTCGTAGGAGGTCCAGGGCATGGGTGAACAACAGGGATGAACTGTCAGCTGGTACCTGGCATCACACTGGGGTAGTCCTAATGATGCTATCACAGTGATGGTTTCACAAAGGGCTAATTCACTAAAATACCCTCTTACCCATATGCAGAGCTGTTTCCATAGTGATTTTAAGTCCCATCAAGTTGACATTGAAGATTAACTGTCAAAACATGGCTGAGAAAAGTGCCACTAAGGTGAACAGCTATGCACCGAAGGGTTATGAAATTGGCCAGAGATGGAGGGACAACCTCACCACTGAGGGCCTGAACATCTGCCAGGGTTTCAGACTGAAACTATCACAGAATTACTGAAATTATTGTTTTATTTAATTTTTATTAATTTTTATTAAAATTGTACTTATTTTATATGTGTGTACCTATGTATGTCTGGGGCATGCATAATTGGGCATGCATGTCCAGAGATCAGACAACACCTTGAAGGAGCTGATTCTCTCTTTCCACCGTGTGGCTTTCAGGGGTTGAACTCAAGACATCACACTTGGTGGCCAGTGCTTTTCTCAGTGGTCCCTACAGGGGGAATGTGATGAGAGGCTAATCTGGAAAATGCCAATCAAATCAGTGGACAGATGCTGGAAGCAGGTGCAGCTCAACTCATCAGATGAATGGCCTTGTGCTTTGCTCAAAAAATGTAAGTGTGTATGCGTGCGTGTGTCTGTCTGTCTGCCTGCCTGCATGTCTGCACCATCTGCATGTGTGTATGTAAATGCATGCACATAAGTACAGGTGCCCAAGGAAACCAGAAGATGTAACGCAAATAATAACCCAGGGGAGGTGGCAGGGTGGGGAGATGGGGAGGATGGGGGTGGGGAGCAGAAAGATCAGAGAAGCAAAGCAGTCAAGCCACTAGAGATTTCTTATATCTACCAAGACCCAGACCAAAAGGGCTGATCTTGTCCTCAGTGTGACTACAGACTGAATACACTGCACTTCTGCCTCCTCTTGCCTTATGTGCCTCTCTAGCTGGTATGAAATGCAGGTACCACCTCTGCCCAGCCTCTATGGCTAACTAGTGTGGTTGCTAGGATTAAAGGTGTGTGCCACCACTGCCCAGCCTCTATGGCTGACTAGTGTCCCCTGGAGCGAGTTTTGCAGGAGATTGTGTTTTGGCGACTGTGAAATCTAAGTTGGTGTGGTGGCATGAGTGGGAATGAGCCACATGGGTTCATATGTTTGAATGCTTCATCCCAGTTGTTGGGACTGTTTGGGAAGGATCAAGAGATGTGGCATTGCTGGAGGAAGTGTGTCACTGGGCTTTCAAAAGTCCATGACAGGCCCAGTGTCCTCTCTCTGCATGTTGCCTGTGGGTCAGGATGTAAAGCTCTCAGCTACCACTCCAGTGCCATGCCTGTCTTCTTCCTGCCATGATGATCTTAGACTAACCATCTAAAACTGTAAGCATGCCCCCATTAAATACCTCCTTTTATAAGAGTTGTCTTGGCCATGGTGTCTCTTCACAGCAATAGAAAAGTAGCTAAGTAGCTGGGTCCTCTGCAAGAGCAGCAAAGGAAATTAAGCATAGAGCCATCTTCCAGTCCAAGCACTACCTCTGATGATGATTTTTTATTTAATTGATTTATTTTGTTGTTGTTTTGGAGTGAGAGTCTCTGTATATAGCCCCCGCTGTTCTGGAGCTTTCTATGTAGACCAGGCTGGCCTCAGATTCACAGAGAGCTGCCTTCTTGTGCCTCATCAGTGCTGGGATTAAAGGTATATGCCAGACCACACCTGCTTTTTATTGCTTTTAAATTCCTTTCCCATGTAATATATTGGTCATAGTCTTTCCCCTCTCCCAATTCCTCCACGATCCTCCCTACCCTCTATACGCTGAACTTTGCGTTCTTTCTCATCTTTTAAACACACACACAGACACACACACACACACACACACACACACCGCACGCATGCACGCACGCACGCACGCACACACACACACACACACACAAATCAAAACAAACCAAAAAATAAAACAACAATAACAACAACAAAACCCAATTCAGAAGCCTGAAACAGTGGCAAGAAATAATTGCTGACTCTTTAGCAGTTGAGAGGGGACATGTGCAATACTGATTTTATTTGCACTGTGGAGAATAGAAAGTCCAATATCGCTGAATTAAAGCTGGTAATTTCTCAACAGGAATCACGAAGGGCCACGGAGCTCAATTTCACACACAGTAAGTCTTTCTGTGACCCTAAACCAAAACCCAGTTTCGAGTGCAGGTCAATTGCTTTGAAAGAAAGGAGACTGAAGCCACAAATAAAGACACAGCTTTTCCTTCCCTAAAGGGAAGAGGCTGGCAGAAGGCTTTTCTTAGACCCTTTCCAGAGTTTTTCAGCCGTAAATGCAGCTCCTCCCGGTGTCTTCCATTCTTCGAGTGGCACTGGCGGAGGTCAAAATGGATTGTCTGCTCCCATGAGAGAAACAGTCTGCTCCTACTCTTGTCCTCTTGGCCTCAGAGCACACCTGGTCTCGCAGTAGAGGTAGGGAGGGGAGGGGCAGGAGGTGGCTGTTGTAATGGCTAGTTAGTGCCTGTTAATGTCACATGTTTTGGCAAAGACTATTATCTACTTTCTTGCTTCTATCTTAAGAGACAGTGAGGTCATCTTTGATGGCCACAAATGAGGCAGGAAGCAAAGTTTAAAAAAGAAAAAAAAAAAAAGCCCTGTAAAAACGTCCATTTTTTATGGTGGCACAAAGCCAGCTGAGAACCTTTAATGTTCTTAGTTCCTGTTGTAACCGAAATGACACTGCAGCACTGCAGACAGGATGGGCAGGTAAGTTCATCAGTAGGGAGAGATGGTCTCATTGTTGCCACCCAATCACCCTGAAGCCACTAAATCGTTAACAAAATCTGTGAAAGGAGGCAAAGGAACCTTCAAGATATTCCAGGATTATTAGCACATCAATATTAAATACCAATTCCACTTTTCATTATAACGTTTAAAAAAGCTTTCCAAGCTGGGTGGCGGTGACACGCACCTTTAATTCCAGCACTAGGAAGGCAGAGGCAGGCAGATCTCTGTGAGTTCGAGACCAGCCTGATCTACAAGAGCTAGTTCCAGGACAGCCTCTAAAACCACAAACAAAAAACAAAAAACAAAAAACAAAAAAGCTTGCTTATTTATTTATTTATTTATTTGTTTGTTTGTTTGTTTATTTATTTGTTGCTATGATACAATACCATGATACTCACCTTTATTCCTTAAAAGCGACGATGTAAGGAATAAAGAATGTGTTTTGTCTCACAGGTCCAAAGGGATGGGGTGCATCATGGTTGGGAAGGAATGACATGGCGGCTGGAGCAGAAGCTGGTTGATGACATTTCGTCTACACCTAAGAAGCAGTGAAGTCAAGCAAGGACCAGGATGTGGGAGAAGGCTCTAAGCCCTCAAAGCCTCGCCCCCTGTGATGTGTTTCCTCTAGCAAGGTCCAGGGAGACACAGTTGCTTCTTTTCCATTTTTAAGATTTAATTTAGCTGGGTGGTGGTAATGCATACTTTTCAACCCACCAGGGAGACAGAGGTAGGGGGATCCTGGTCTACAGAATGAGTTCCAAGACTGTCTCCATAGCTACTGGGAAACCCTGTCTTGAAACACCCCCCCCAAAGACTTATTCTAAAACCTATTTTTTTCTTAATTATTTTATGGGTATGAATTTTTGCCTGCATGTGTGACTGTGCACCATATGCATGCCTGGTACCTGTGGAGGTCAGGAGAAGCCATTGGATCCATCAGAACTGGAGTGACAGATTATTGTGAACCACCATATAGATGCTGGGAATTGAACCCTTGTCCTCTGCAAGTGTGGACAATACTCTTAACCACTGAGCCATCTCTCCATGCCCAAAGACTTATTTTACATTTAAACATGTGCTGTTCATGTACCTGTGTATGGTTTCAGACACTTGAGCTCAGATACCCATGTAGTCTGGAGGTATCGGATCCCTGGAGCTGGAGTTACAGGCTGCTGTGAGTGGCCTAATGTGGGTACTTGGAATCGAATTTGCATCCTCCACAAGAGCAGCATGCGCTCTTAACCACTGAGTTACTCCCACACAGCTGCCTCTTCTAATAATCAGGTGGCCACACTTCACTCACTATATAGACAAGACTGGCCTTGAACTCATAGAGATCCACCTGCCTCTCATATGCTGGGCCTGGTTGTGACACGGCCCTCATTTTAGAGGCTACCTCTCCCTCTTTCCTTGTGGTTGTGGCCTCTGTGATTAGAAGGGTTTGCTCCCCAGCCCTCCCACCTCCATGTGGAGGCTTAGGTCACACTCCGTAAAAGGTCTGTGCATGTGTCTAAGAGAATTCTAGATGCAGGCTCTGGTGGCTAGAACTGACTAAGTTGTTTGCATCCTTTACCTTGCATTTGGGATGTTGGCTTCTGGAATACTTCAATTCCACTGTGTATATTGGAGTGAGCTATTTGAAGAGTCACATGTCAATATGCAATACAGATGAATGCTGGAGAACAGGTTGGCAATCATGTCACCTTAAAGGGCTAAAGAAGCCTTTTCAAAGATCCCAGGGAAAGTGTGTTATTGCTGCTTTGGAGCAACAAATGAATTCAAACAATCTAAATGCCCTTAGGTAGGACAATTCTCTCTGTTAATAGTGCGCCATCTGGAGATGCCATAACTTTTACTTACAGTCATGTTATATACTTCCTGAGTATGATGTGATATTTGAACATGCACACAGGAACTGGGCAGAATGAGAGCAGAGAATGCTAGGAAATGAGAATGACCATCACCTCCAATGAGACCAAGAATCAGAATATGGAGAGAAGCAAAAGATTCAGCTGTGATATTTTTCATTTTTGATGACACCATACATATATCTGCATTGTTATTTTATTTATCTTTTCATATGCTTGAAATATTTTATTTCTAAAAATCTAAAACCACATGTTGGCTACCACACATCGATCACTTATATAAACAGATTTAAAAGTCCTTTAGAAAACATTTACTTAGGCCAGAGAGACAGCTCAGAAGAGCACTTCCAGAGGTCCTGAGTTCAATTCCCAGCAACTACATGGTGGATCACAACCATTTTATCTTTTGTCTTCTTTTGCTGTGCAGATATACATGCAGGGCACTCACACATAAAATATAAATAAAAGCTGAAAATATTTACTTACTTCATGTTGAGTGCATGCCATGCACGGAGGTCAGAGAGAGGGGTTGGGGTTGATGGCTCTCTCTCTCTCATTGAGCCATCTTGACAGTCCTAAAAAAACAACACTTTTAGAACTAAAAACAAGAAGCCATATTTCTCTCAGAAACCCTTGTGTTCTCTATTCATTTAGGAGGTTAAAACCCATTGTGTCCTTTTCCCTCTGCTTGCCTGGAAGGTCAGCAGCAAACCAGAAGTGTAGTTAGTCACCATTTCAACTTCTGGTGATCTGGAACCCACTAAGAGATAAGCCCCTGGGCAGGTGTGTAGGGCATTTCCAAGAAAGACCAACTGAGGAGAGAAGGTTCTATCCAGAGTGGACAGTGTGTTCCAACTGGTGGCTCAGCAATTGAGGCCCAAAGTAAAGGTTGTTTTGACTTCAGCTTCTTGGGGAACACATCTATGCCCTGTTACTGCTGATGCCATGCTTTTCTGATATCACAATACAGCTTCCCTGGTCTTCCTGCAGGAGTCTTCCAGAACTTCAGCATCAGATTAGGTCTGTGGAGACACACAGCCTGGAAGACTGAGCTTCTCAGCCTTGCCAGTGTTGGAGTACTAGGTCCTCACTGCACACACACACACACACACACACACACACACACACACACACACACACACACACACACACACACGAGTTTCTCTAGAGAACCCTACCTGATACTCTGGGCTTTGCCTGAATCAGACTTTCTATCATAATGTGTCCATGTTTTTCCACTTTCTATCATGATGTATCCACTATTTTTGTGATATGATATGCCATCTTGTATTGTCTGAAGACAAATACCTCTAAGTGAACACCTGAAGCTCATTCTCTTTATGTCCTATTTTTCTCTGTTAACATAAACCCAGCATACTCAGAGCCAGATGGATGCTCATCTACTCTCCCTTTGTGAACCTGTATTCTGGGGCATCCATCACATTTGTGTTGATCAAATAAATCAAGAAAGCCACAGACTCCTGCAACAGATTCTGATATGCGCACATATCAGAAGTGTCTGCTCTGTGCTCTTATAATGGTAACTCTGGAAAACCTTGTTGAATGCTATTTTGGATGCTCACCCAAGGTTATTTTTTTCTGTGGGTAAAATCACTTGGGTCAAAGGATGTTGGCATCTGATTGTTATTGGAACGTCTTTCCAATACCTTCCCAAAAAGGCTTTTTTAGCAGTGTCTGTGGCTATGAGAACTGTGGGAAGGATCACCTTACCCTAGCATTATCTGTGTTCCAGAAGTATTTTCTGTTATTGTTTTGCTTTTTAATAGATGGAAAATTCTAGCTCAGTGGGGAGTTAATAGTTGTGTTAGCAATGGTTGCCTCACATTTCTTCTTGGTTGCTGTTGTTTTCATGGTGGACTTACTGGTTCTTTTGGATACCTCAGCATTTCTAACTCCATAGATTTTCCTTATTTAATTTAGCCCACCATAACCACCAACCTCCATACCCCGGTGCAATTTACTTTTGGAATCCACTTGGTTTCTTAATTCCTCATAATTACCTTCATGGTTCATGAATACTCACTAAACTTCTTTGTATTTCATTTCCTCATCTATAAACTGGAAGTAACAATAATATATATTATTATTGTACATATAATAATATATATTATATTATTATAATGCAGACTATCTACTGCAACCCAAACATATAAAATACCACCTCATGCCACATTGTGGGTACCCAGTCCCTTGAACATTATAATTATCATTTAGGTGAACAAACAATGAATTAATTTCCTAGTCTTTGGGCATAAAGTGTAGTTTATATGAATTATAATTTCTTTCCTCTGAAAACTACCATGATTAATTAAGGTGATGGTTTGTGTGTCTCCCAAGATCATGACTAGAGACTTAGCTCACAAGGTGACACTATTAGGATGTATCCTAGCTTGCCTTTCTGTCGCCATGTTCGGCTAAAAATGACTTAAGGAAGGAAGAGTTTATTTTGCCTTATACTTCCAGGTAATAGTCCATCACTGAGGAAGTCAGGACAGGAGTTTGCAGCAGGAACTGTGGCAGAGGCCATGGAGGAATGCTGCACACTAGCTTGCCTGCTCCTCATGGCTTGCTCAGCCTGCTTTCTTAAACCACCAACCCAGGGGTGGCACCACTCACAATGAGCTGGACCCTACCTACCAATCACTAATTAAAATGCTGTGCAGGCTTGCCTACAGGCCAGTTAGATGGAAGCAGACCCTTACCCAAGACTCCCTCAGCTAACTCTGGCCTGTTAAGCTGGCAGCTGAATCTGAGTAGGACAGTGGGTGATGTAGATGTGTGGAGATAGCCTTCTGGAAAGTTCTTCAGATGACTATGATGTGTATTGAAGGAGGCAGAAAGGACTAGACTATCCTTACTTTCTCTCCATCTGCTATCAGACATTCTGTCACTGGCTTGCTCCTGACACTTGCTGCCACCACTATCATCCACACATTGGATGGCATCAGTGCCAAGAGGTGATACAGTCAAGGGCTACCTCTTGCCAGGCCTCACTTTGCCTGGGGTTGGTTCCTAGCACCCACATGGTGGCTTGTTACTGTCTATAACTCAAGTTACAGGGGTTCTGATGCCTTCTTCTGGTCTTGTGATTCAAGGCATGCAGTATACAGAAATATAAAATATTCATATACACTAAAAAGATAATTATCATCATGAAAGCCTTTATCACCTAAATTATACAGATTGGAACCTCTTTGTTGTTTTCATAAATATAAGAAACATGATAAAAGTTATTTCTGTAAAGTATGGCTATAGATGAAAGGCTTTAAAAAGAAGAATTGGGGGCTTATTGTACGAGATTGCCATTGCTCATCCTATGACTCAGTCTTAACCCACGTACCGTTCAGAACCAGAGGTGTATTTTAAAGATTAGCTTGTCATAACACAAGTGGGGTGGGCATCTTAGAGCATAAAAATTCATTCCAACTGAGGCTCCTGAGAAGATGGGCTGAGTAATAAAATGTGTAGGGAACATGCTCTTCAGATGCTAATTCCCCAACAGCACCAAGAGAAAAAAAACAGATTGCTGAGTAATTGCTTCTGCTTTTGGTTTCCCAAGTAGGAGATTGCTTAGAGGGCTTCTGGTAAATGGAGCATCTTTCCTTGTCCATTTCATTTAGTTACCACTTTTTTCAGCTTCCTATCTATCCAGGATAAAAATAAAAAATAGGTAATTGTGTCAGTCAGGTCAGTCACAAACCATTAAAAAAAAATAACAAAAAATCAAAGAAAACTCAACTCAGCCCAGTTGACAAAATAATTAACACTTGTGTAGCTATGGTTTTCAAGAGAAAACAGACTCAGTTTGTATCTTGGTTAGGGTTTTATTGCTGCGAGGAGACACTATGTCATCTCTTATAAAGGAAAGCATTTACCTGGAGCTGGCTTGCAGTTCAGAGGTTTACTCCATTGTCACAATGACAGGAACATGGTGGCTCACAGGCAGACACTGTACTGGGAGAGTTCTATATCTGGATGCAGACAGCAGAAAGAGAGAGACACACTGGTCCTAGCTTGAACATCTAAAACCTTAAAGCACAATCCCAGTGACACACTTCTTACTCCAACATGGCATTTGAGAGCAGATGGGGAAGATTCCTCTAGATCCTTCCAGATACTTGCACAGAGGTTCTGGGGCTCCTGTGTAATGGCTTGGGTGGTATCCCCAAAGCCAATGACTTACTGCGGCAAAGGGACTAGATTTTGTTAATGGCAGGGCATGGAGTGTCAACCACAATTGATGTGAGTAGGCCAAGGAGGTAAAAGTCAGCCCTATGTAATTCCCGTGGACCAAAAGCAGGGGTGGAGGTACATGTTTGGGATGACTGAAAGAAGAGACAGGCAGACAAATGCAGCCGATGTTTAATGCAAAGTGCTCCTCCAAAACCTACAGCTGATGCTTCTTTTTATGATTTTGCTTGTGGGGACAAAAGGGATTCTGGAGGCCTCTCTGTCCCTCCTCAGCAATCTCTGTCATGTTTCCATTTTGATTAAGTTATGGACTTCCTGCTTATCCCCTGCTTGTTTCATCACAGCTCATTCAGTCTAAAAAGGAACCATTTTCTCTAGCATTCAATTAGAGAGGAAAGTGTCTAAGCAGGGAGTAAAACACAGGGGAAAATAAAGACTCTTGCTGCCAGCATATAACAGGGTTTCAGATTCCATTCCCTTTGCTCAGAAAATCGAACTCCTCCATCATCTGAAGCAAGTGTAAGAGAGCGTAAGTGGCTAAACAGCCTAGTAGTGTTTACTTTTGTTTACAGTCTGGGACTTTTCCACAAGTGGCCTAATAGATATGGAAACATATTTCTTAGATTTGAAAGAATTATACTACTTTAAGGAACATTAGAACTCAAACCAGACACTTGGAAGAGATGAATTAAGAAAGACTATCATTTTGTTACTAAGGAAGTTACAAGGAGCTGACATTCTGGAATCTGAACATTGAAAACACATTGATGAATATTGGTATCCGTTTAGCACCTAGCTCATGTTTCCCACACAAAGCAGAAGTGAGCTCATGGTTCAGCTGCATGTCTGTTGAATCCCTGCTGGTTTAAATGGGAGCAGGGCTGAATTCACAGTGAAGGTGGTAAGACATCTCTCTCATTTGGAAAACAAACACAAATCCTCACAGGCCACAATTTTAGTTTATTTTCAGTACATCTCCCGAGATTGTCACGTTCTATGTGTGTATGCAGATGTCAAGTCCCGTCTCCCAGAATAAAGGGTGGACTTGGCAGGAGCTGGCAGATTGAGCCAAAGACACTTTTCAAATTAAGCTGAGCAAGGCGCAGTCACTGGTACAAGGCTGGGATGTGATTGGAGTGATGACAGCTCTCAACAACTGACTCACCCCGTGAGTCATCATGCTGAACTGTGCATTTTCCTTATCCCTAGAAATCTGTACTAAAATCCTCTTAGTGCTTGCCACTGCAAATGGAAATATCTGGCAGACTGGCTCTGCACCTAGTTTATAGGCTAGATGGAGACTGCTACGCCAGAGGAGTGTGCCAGGGTCCTGAGGCAGCAAAATAATGAGACAAGCAGAGAATGATTTTCAGCAGCTATTTGCTATTTACCCCTATCTCTTAAAGGCCAGGCACTTCCTGCCCTGTCCTATTCCAGTCATGTTTTAGGATTCTCATAGGACGTAGTGGCTCTGCCTTTGGGTGACACCACATGCTTTAAAATGTTCTTGCTTTCCTTTATCCCTTCTGTGCACCAAGCCCGTGAGTTCTCTCAATCTTTCTCCTTCGAGCCCTGATAAATGGCACACATTATTTCTATAAAGATAGAATAAAATGGTTTTGAATGCTGGAATGGTGGTTAACTGTGAGACACATAACATCAGTGAATTAATTTATGGGAGGCAGATGCATCTCTGCATCTAGGACCTTGGTATGTGTGTGATTATTTGAAAAGACATCAGAGCAGTAGAGAGTGCTAGCTTGGAATAACATTTTGGTCTCTATTTTTTAAAATTTGACTTTTTTAAAATATTACTCCTGAAGAAGGAAGAACGACTACACTCCTTTCTTTGCATATGACCACCTTTTGTTACAGCTTTCCAAGTATTTATTTATTTATTTTTGTTCTGTGTATATGGGAGTTTTACTTGAATCGATGTGTGTGCACTGTGTGTTTGCAGTACCTGTGGAGGCCAGAAGAGGGTATCAGATCCCCCTGAAGCTGGAGTTGGAGATGGTTGTGAGAGGCCATGTGGATACTGGGAATAGGCTCCAGGCAGGAACAGATTTAGACTCATACACAGAGGATAAAAAACACGAGGAGTATGGAGCAAATATTTCAAATCTGGATTTACTCTTTGTTAAACAACTCCAAGGGGAAGTGATTTTATTTCTTTCCTTAATGTGACACAGATGCATTATTGGTGACTTGGAGTCAGTCACTAATGCACATAACCCATATAGCCAGATAGTAAATATTTCAGAATTTATGGGCTAGAGTGTTACAACTACCCAGGTTTATCACTGTAGGAAGAAGCCTCCCTCAACAATATTTAGACCAATATGCATGTATTTATGGGTGCCAAACTGAATTTCTTAAAATTCTCTTACAATATTCTTTTGTTTGTTTGTTTTTTAACTGCTTGAAATGTATGAATTGGCACAAAAGTAAAAGGCTTGTTCATTTGCTCTTGTTCCCTGGGAAGAGTTGACTGCAAGGATCCTACCAGTGCCTTCTGGAGAGAAAGGATTCAATTAGTAAACAATTAAAGCCGAAGGAACAATCTCTAAATCACTCTTTTTTTCAAGCTATTTTTTTCCCTGTTGTGTGTTTGAATCTTCTTTACGGTTACTGTCTGTTCAATCAATAGGATCGGCAGCAGGATGAATTTGTTTTGCATATTAAATTAGGTTTTATATGATTGTTACATCATGTTTTCTCTCAAGGGGCTTTTTAAACCATAGTGAGTTGATGAGACCCACAGGTTAAAGAATTGATTAATATATCAAATGAAAAGTGAAGCTTCACTATTAGAGAGTGCATCAAATAGAACTTAAACAGGGGGGAGTGATGAGCTGGGATTGATGAGCTGGGATTGATGGTTATGATCTAAGGAGCAAATACTCTGTCTAAAAAGGAAGATAATATATGGTAGGATCTCAAAATACTACTTACAGACATGCTGATGTCAAATCTTCATTGTCATTGTTGGGAACATCCTCATCTGTTAATGGATTAAGTGCTAGGGGTTCTTTACCCTGTCTGTGTGTCTAGCAACCCATGCATTTGTCAGTATTTGTTTTATTTACTTATGGATATCTTTAGATAGAAATGGATGTAGACATAGATAGCTATGGAGACACTTAAATAATAGTAAATAGATATCCTAGCTATGTGTTAGCATTTACTTGTTCTGTCTCTGCTTGGAAACTGATATAGAAGCGATACAATGGAAAATCAGATGAACTTTTGGATGAGTAGTGTGTCCCTTAGTCAGGGAAGCTATGAGCACTGAGTTTCCTCATGAACTACAACAGGGACAAAAATGTGTACTAAATATTTTACATAATGTTCCAATGTGTGAATCTGAAGTCAACCATGAACAAAGTGACAATGTCACATTAGCTCCTCTTTTAGATAGCTCTTGGGACAGTGATTTGAATAAATTAGACTAGACTTTAACATTTATTCTTTGAATATTTCATACACATATATAAAAATTTTGATCATATACACCACCACTTCTCCCATGTCACCTCAGAACGCCCTACCTTGACCTTGTTCACCCGCTAACTTCATGTTCTCTCTCTCTCTCCTAGTGCCATCCTGGGTAGACAGCCATCCAAAGTGATTGAAAGCCCCATACTTATAGAGTATTACCAACAAAGAATAATTGCTTGAAGATTTCAAAGTTGGTCTAAATGAACATGATCAAAAGACACTTAAAAGAAACAGTGCACAAACAGCCTTCGAGTTCTAACCCTGAAGTCTCCCTTCCCTGGAACTGTGTTCTTTAGTTGAAATCTGTCTTTACAATGACTATATGAAATACGAGAGGCCCAGGCGCTGAGAAGTTGGAATGAGATGTGCTTCTATTACAAAAGTCAGTTCACTCGATCTTCCTGCTGTGCTTGGGATTTACTGAGGTGGAGGCATTCTGTCACCTAGTCCAGTTTAATCCCCTTAAAGCAAAGGGAGAACACGCTCCTCTATTTTCTTTTGTTGCTGACACTGAGTACTAGTAGCGTCTTTTATTTTTCTTCTGATTTGATGTATTGGGCTGCAGCAGCAATTTTCAGGTGGCGAGATCAGCCTGCAAGCCTAGATTCCCGTGGAGAAAAGGAGCTGAGGCCCGGCAGCTGACCAGGGCCATCTGTATTAAGCTGTAGCGTGTCCAGGTGAAGACGGCTCAAAGTTGAAGTGGCACTTAGATAGCTAATAAAAAAGGGCCATGCCCTTTCTTAGCAAAGAGGAGAAAAGCAGTAATCACAGAATGACATTGTTTCTGTCCTCTTCTGTCATTTCCAGACTGAAGTGCCCAAATTGCTTTACCAGGGAAAGGCGCTTAGCACTCTTGCCTCCTCTCTCCCAATTATACCTCCATTTTTCTTCTCTACTCTGCCCTGGCCTCATTACTTTCCTCCAAGTTGGAAAACTCGGAGATTCTCAAAGACTACAAAACACCTAGAGGTCATATATCCAGCACAATGCCCATGTCTCTCCACGGATACCTCAAATGTGCCTTCCCAACCCATGTCATCCGCCAGTCCTGGTAAGACACGACTAAGGAAGCCACTCAGAGTAATGTCATAGATTCTGATTTATGCCTCTTCTCAAACCATTACTACCCATATAATACACTGGAATTGTAATCATCCTTCTAATGTAGTTACCTTGTTAAGGAAACACACCCAGACCTCTGACAGGTTTCTCATATTGCCTGCTCCCTGCCCCAAGGTGTACTGGGTGTTAGATGTAGGGCCCAGGACAAGCTAGGCAAACCCTTTACTGTTCCTAAAGCTTTAGCTTCTTTCATGCTTTGCTTGCTAAAGGGGACAAGCTGGTCTCGAACTTGCTCTGTAGCTTATGCAGGCCTTAAATGTTTGATCCTTTTGCCTTTCCCACCGAACAAACATACCCCACAGAATTTCTCATAGTTTCTGTTAACACCTGACTGTTGGATTGAACATAGGTCTGTATGTCACATATCATCTCTCTACTAGGTAATAAAGCTACCTAAGAATGGCTACATGGTTTCTCTCTTTTGGCCCTATAAGTTTGCCTTGAAAATACGAAATCAGCACACGGTATGTCTTCTATGAACCAGCGGCATTTTCTTCATTTCCTCCATTTTTCCTTGATGTTCACATTCGGGTCTCTTTCTGTTCCTTCCTCATTCTCTCCCCCTCCACCCCCCACCCAGCCCCACGTGCTGGAACTTCAGCCCTCACACCTACCAGGCAAACTATATAGTGGGGACTTAGACCAGCTGCACATGTTTTCAGTTGTTTCTAATAGGCAGACCCAGCAAATATCTTTAAGAGAGCAAAGATCTCAGGTTTTTGAGATATTTCAACTTTAGTTTTGATTGCAACTTTTTCATTCTACTTCCCAATTTTTATATCTCCTCATGTCTTATATAGAATGTGGATTCCTAATTAATTTAAGTATTGATATATTTGGTTCATTTTATAACGTACATAATAACTTAAAAATAATATTTCTAGTTAAAATACTGGAAGTAGCCTGGCACTTCTTTGCTTTTTTTGTTTGTTTGTTTGTTTGTTTTTTTTATTGTTTTGTTTTTTTGGTTTTTTTACATTCTTATTGTGTACTCAAGAATTAAAAGTCAAAATACTATGTTTAATTTATCTTGAAAAAATAGCAAATACTGCTAGACACAAGATGAATATGCAAAATCCACTGTATATCTGTACACTAACTGTACATGATCCCAAAGTATAGAGTTCCCTATAGTAATAGCTGCAAAGTGAGTAAAGAACATGAAAATAGGCTTAACAAAGAAGTGAGATATTTTTATGCAGAAAACTTTCATTATAAAAATTGAATATTTTATGTTCGTGTGCATGAACATGTGTGCATATGTGTTTGGAGGCCAGATGTCAACCTCAGATATTGCTCTCGGGTGCTGTCCACCTTGCTTTTTGAAACTGGGTCTCCCTCTAGGACCTGAGGCCGGGCTATCTGGCCAGTGATCTCCAGGGTCCACCGCCTCTGAACTCCCAACACAGGAACTAAAGGCATGAACCACCAGGCAGCTTTTCACAAGGGTTCAGGGGAGAAAACTCTGGTCCTAACAATTGTACAGAAACTCATTACTTTAAGAATCATCACCCTATCCCTAAAAATCTCTAAACATTTTTGTTATAGAAGAAACTTCACACAGAGATGCCAAGATGCAGAATTGTGTATGTGTGTCTATGTTCAATGTGTGTATATAAATATATATATATATATACACATACATATATATGTGTATACATATATTACACACATATATGTATGTATGTATAAAATGTATATAGAGTAATCTCATAGCTAAGAGTATTTCCCTAAAGAAAAAAAAATCAGTTTTAATGTATGTAAGGTAGTCTCTATATCTCTTCAGTGAACATTTATCAGAAGGAAAAGTTACAAATATTCCTCCCTTCTTCCATACACAAACATATGCACATCATCTTGAAGGAAGAAATTCAAGATTTGAATAAAAAAAGATGTGAGGGAGAGGCATGTAACATGCTAGTAACCTAATGAGATGGTTTGAGTCCTCCACAGGCTCATTTCCACTTGGTGGCGCTGTTTGGGGAGGTTATGAAACGTTTAAGAGGCAGAGCCTTGCTAGAGAAGTATATCACTGAGGGCAAGCTTTGCGGTTTTTTGTTTGTTTTTGTTTTCGTTTTGTTTTTTCGAGACAGGATTTCTCTGTGTAGCTTTGAAGCCTGTCCTGGAACTAGCTCTATAGACCAGGCTGGCCTCGAACTCACAGAGATCCATCTGCCTCTGCCTCCTGAGTGCTAGGATTAAAGATGTGCACCACCAACCCCCTGCAAGCTTTGCATTTTATAGCCTGTTCCTACTTGCTGTTCTCTCTGTCTCTCCATCTCTCCCTCCCTTCCTCCTCCCTCCATTCCTCCCTCTCTCTGCTTATCTGTTCTCTCTCCTAGACTGTTGGGCAGGCCTCAGGCTTCTGCTGCCACACTGTCCTGCCATGATTGTGGATTCTATCCCCCGGAACTGTAAACTAAAATAAACCCTTTCTTCTGTAAGTTTCATTTGTTCAGGGGATCGTTTTTTTTTTTTTTTTTTTTTTTTTTTAAATCACAGCAACAGAAATGAAACAAACATACCAAAGAGACCCTTGGGAGAGCCAAATTAGATGAGTCTGCTGCCAACATTCAAAACCCTGGCTGACCTCACTTTTATGGTCACAAAAGACACAGCCAGGAACCCTGATGTCCGCAGCAGATGCAAGCGCTCCATTCTTTCATGCCAGTGGAACTGTTCCTATCTGTTCCTCCCACAGCTGATAGCTGTTCTAGAGGCACAAGTCTCCAGGTAATAGTATTCAGAGATCTACCTCTGCAGGAAATGAAATTGTGAGACAAGTTACCTTAAAGTTTGGGTAAAAGTAGAATTAAAATTGATGCATTACCGTGTGATATAGGACTTGGGGTTCCCAATTTGCATGCCCGTTGTCTTGCAGTGTAACATAAGCGGGCCATGCAGTATTTTCTCTTACTTCACAGATGTACTTGCCCTTCCTAAATCCTGGCTAAGTTTCCCCATGACGGAGCCTGACCCTTCCTCAGTGGACAATGTGGTCCCTCATGAATTAGTTTCAGGGGTAGGAGAGGTGGCTAGGTGGTTATCAGTGCTTACTGCTCTTGCAGAGAACCCCAATTCAATTATGTATACCCAGGTCAGACAAGCCACAGCGGTCTATAATTCCAGCTCAAGCTTCTGGTTTTCGTGGGTATTGCAAGAATGTGTGCATATATACATACACATAAATAAAAATCTTAAAAATTAGTTTTAGTGCCTCCAACTAGGAATGCACTCCTATTTATCTTTAATAGAAGGCGCTATGCTTGTGACTTCCCCCAGTATTCTTAAGTCATCTTAAGATGACTGTGACAGTAGTAAAAGGTTGCTTTAAATCCTAAGCAGTAAAATAGGACTCTCATAACATTCTGTGCAAGTAGCTTTATAGGAGGAGGATTGGGCTGCATATGCAGCAGGCAATCTGCAAGTCCCACCAAATATTTCCCAGCCCTGAGTTACATCAAGCTTGGAAGTCAGGCTTCCTACACTAAATAGCACTAGATTCTGTGAGTGACAGAGACCCAAATATAGCTACATAGCCTGAAAAAAAAATGAGTAAATTCAGCATGAAATTGCTAGAAGGAAGAGGCACAGTTAGACCTCGGGGGGGAATCAGAACCGCAGCTCTGCCTACTAGACTCCCACTTTCTCTCACCCTGTGTCTGCTTAATTCTCCCACTTCTGGTTCTTTTGTGTACATTATGTCTCAACCTATGGTAACACTCAAAAAATGGCATCTTCAGCTTTCTCCCTTGTTATAGGTAAAATATTGAGTCCCCATCTTAAGTGCAAATACTGAAATTGTAATTCCTAATGTGTCTGTATCTGTGGGTGGGGGCTGTGGGTGAGAGGGATTGAGTTAAATGACATTTGATGGAATTAATGTGTTTCTAAGGCTAGGCATTGCCAAGGCTAGCTCTGTGAGGACACAATTCCCAAACATCTGTCTGCAAGCTGCAAAAAGAACCTTCTCAAGAAACAGGATGACTTCAAGCCTCGTCTCCATTTAAAACCCTCAGATACTCTAGTTGGCTCAGCCATAGCCATGCTTTTGAGAAGGAAGGCAGGGCTTTTGTACAAGGCAGTGCCCACTAGAAGCCATGGCTATCTTCAGAGGTCAGTTCTTGTTGGCTCACACTGACATAGTGCAATGTCACAAGTTTGAACCACAGCATTCCATTTTCTCAAAGTTCTGAAGGTAGATGCACCCATGCTGCCTCCACCAAGAGCTCTAAACATAGTTTGTTTCCTGTTACTATGTCCTCACATGTCCTTGGCGTGTGTGCTTGGGGAAAGAAACAGAAAAGCTTGCTTCGGTCTCTTCTTAGGAATCACTTAACCTTAATTTCTCCCTCAGAGGTCCCATCTACAAATGCAGACTTGCCTAGCAATTAGGTTCCAACATAAGAACATTTGATTGTACCAAGGCAGGATGGCAATTTTCTAATGGAGATGGTTGCTACGCTAGCAGAGCAGTGCCCAAGAGAAACAGCAAGAGACAAAGTGAGTACTTACTGTCAGTACCTGGTAGGATGGGCATGGTTGCATATTTCTGTATCCCAGCTCCCTGGAGTTAGCATCAGGAAAGTCATGAGTTCAAGGCCAGCTTGAACTACATAGTTAGTTCAAGAGTAGCCTGGGCTACATACATAATGAAATCCTGTTTCAAAAAAAAAAATTAAAGGACATGGATTGCACCTCAATTTCTAGCCAAAGGTACAGGTGTATATTTTAACAACAGAGATAAAGTGGGGCTCATACCTCTTTATGAGATACGAGACTGAGCGTGTACACCCTTCCTTAGAGTTCAGTGAGGACCTTTGCAAACCCTGTCTGCTGTCCCTCAGCAGCTTTCTGCTGTCTTACTTAGTATACACAGGAAAAAGTTGCTGAGCCTACATTTCAAAGTGCACTTCAGAACAGAGAGCATGTGTGTAATAAGATTGTTAGTGGCAGGAGCATTGAAGAACACTGAAACTGCATGCTACATATCTACATCTCCTAAACGAACCAGGCACAAAACACATTCCCCTGCAATTGATGGGCTGACTCTTAACCACAAAGAAGTATTGGCTAGACCACAGATAACTGTTAGGACAAACTCTTCGTCTACTACATCTTTGATGGTGAAAGGTTTGGCCTGAAGCCTTTCCTTTTGTGAGTTGTGATAGTGCTGGTTTGGGTACCCATCAAAGAAATTCATGGTTTGTTATATCCAAATCATGGTAACATTTGCATATCAAAAATATCTTTCTATGTTGTATAGCAGGAAACTGTGTCCATGCCTCATCCAAAAATAGTTCTTGATTAGGAATGGTCACCAGACACACTCCTGAGACAAAGTGGCTCAGTGGGTAAGAGTTTCTGCTAGTTCAGCCCAAGGCGCTGAGGTTAGGCCTCAAGCAGTTGTGCAAAAGAGTGAGTGTGGCCACACATGTCTATATCCCCCACTGCTGTAGGGAGGCTGTGGGTAAGTGGGCAGAGACAGGAGGAAGGCTGGGGCTTGTTGGCCATCCAGCCCAGCTCAAAACAGGATAAGCTTCTGGTTTAACAAAAGACTGTGTCTCAGGAGGATAAGGCAGGGTGACGGAGCCAGTTACCTCACCTCATCCTCTGGCCTCTGCATACACGTGAGCATGGCATCCCTATCCCATTTTCACAGGTGGGCACATACTACACTCAGCCCTGATACTGAAAGTCATATTGAATGTGTAGATTCATTTATTTTATTTTAAGGATTTATTTTAAGATTCTCATCTCAGCACCAAAGAGAAAGCTGCAGAAAATCCCAGGTTGGGAAAAAATGGGTAAAAAACCCACCACACTTGCATTGGTGAGGCCTCAAAGTTCCTCCACACAATGAGTGAAACAGTCTTGGTTTGTTCTTTGACTGAAATTCCGGCCCTCAAAACCCAGGCTTGCGATCACAAAAGAAACAAGTATTTCATATAATAAGGAAAGTAAATGAACAATAAGTATTTTGGTTTTGAAGAATAAAGGTTTTTTTTAAAATACTCAAATTGTGGCAGTGCATACCTGTCATTCCAAGAGGAAAACACACATTCATATCCAGTCTAAAAAATGATTACAAAATAGATGTTTTAATAAACAAAAATGATTTATTGGGTATGAGTCATTCATCAGCCCACATTCCCTCATGTTTCTTGATTTTTGTTTTGTTTTGCAAGACAGGGTTTCTCTCTATAGCCCTAGCTGTCCTGGAACTCACTCTGTAGACCAGGCTGGCCTTGAACTCACAGAGATCCACCAGCCTTTGCCTCTTGAGTGCTGGGATTAAAGGTGTGTGCCACCACCACCCGGCATGCTTTCCTCTAGCTTTTAACATTTATCTAGGAAACCATGAAGGCATTTCCTCCTCAGCCTCCTTACAATGCTTGTATGGATGGAGAAGGTACATGGGTGTGTGTGTGTGTGTGTGTGAGAGAGAGAGAGAGAGAGAGAGAGAGAGAGAGAGAGAGAGAGAGAGAGAGAGAGAGAGAGAGAGAGAGAGAGAGAGAGAGAGAGAGAGAGAGAGAGAGAGAGAGAGAGAGAGAGAGAGAGAGAGAGAGAGAGAGAGAGAGAGAGAGAGAGAGAGAGATTGGGTGTGAGTATGAAGATGTGAGTATGTTTGTGTCTGTGTGTCCACAGCTTATTCTACAAAGTCTTCAAATGGTCTCACCAATTCTCCATCTTTTCCATCCATTACTACTCACTCTCCATATTGGTGAAATGGCGAGGACTCCACATCAATTTTCAGATATTTAGAATATTTGCATTATTGGTTATTAGTCTACCTTCCTTTAAAAAGTCTGATTCTACCACCTCCTGATATCTTAGTACAAACTCTCAAATCAAGATCCTGGGCAGAGACATTAAAATCCTCCTAAAACTCTGTGTTCTCAGGGGTCACCCAGATGACACAGAGGGCTCGTGTTTAATGTTATGATTTAAAGACTTGGATTGCAATGGAAATTCTCACAAAACACAAATGACCCGTTTAGGTCACATTTCTGGTTGTAGTTTGAAAAACACTGGAGTGGCCTCGTTCTGGATTTAGTCACATGGAGCTCTGCCGACCCTGTGGTGAAACTCGTCCATTGGCCAGACACTTTCCCATGGCGTTTTGTGTGTGCTGTGAGAGTCTGTGTTTGTTCCCTAACAAGGTTGAGTCCTGAGCAGTGAACTTGTTGACTGAGAGGCAGAATCAGAGTATTACAGTTTACCATTGAAGCCAGGGCTTAAATGAGTTCACCAGGCCCAAGATAAATGATAAATAGGTGTTTGTTAGGGAAGGACTTGCACAGATAAGAGTAAATAACCGCAGCAGTCTTCCTGCTCCAGAAGATGTAGTCTCTGTTCTTCTGACACTCTCCAAAACCCAAGAAAGCTGGAGCCAGTCTCTCCTCTACCTTATAATGGGTCATGTCTGCACCTGAAACCATGCCCAAAGGGTGTGGCCACCATTACAAGTTCACTGGCAAGGCAAGATGCCACTACAATTCCCCTTTTGTCTAAAGAAGAAGGTTTTAAGCCTGATACAAAAACTAAATACAATGATAGCAATTAGCAAGTATATTCCAGGAGAAGGAATGGTAAAAGCACACACAAATTAAGATCCACAATGAGCAAGAGCAACCTTGAGCAATATACACACTCTACATACAGGGATACATTTGGTTTATAAGATGAAAGAACCTCCACACACAACACAAACAGCGAGTACCATCATTTTCTTAGCTTTGCAGGCCCAGCACCTGCTTCACACATGTGGATACCTGCTCCTCATGCCCGTACCTGCTCTTCACATGCTATGTTCATGGCCAAGTGTCTTACCTAAATCAACTGTGATCTTCCTACATCAATTTTTAAACTTGGAGTTTTTTGTTTTTGGTTTTTTTTTTTTTCTCAAGCAATAAATAAAATTGGGTCAAAGGAAAGGCTTGAGTCTGTTATCTCCCCCCCTCCCCCAACACACACTTTTAAATTAGCAAAGGTTTATTTTGGAACAGGTCCTTGGATAAGCCCCACATTTGCTGTGACACAATGAAATGGACTTACTTTAAGCCCGAATCTCTGATGGAAAAGAAGAGGATAAACTGTTCATTGAGACGGGAGGCACAGATTTTAAGCAGGTTTTGGATAGTGACATGTCACAAGCAGGCTTTAAGCCCTGGTTCACCTCACTCTCAGCTCCCTAAGCTCCAGCTGGAGGATGAAATGGACTATGAGACAGTTGGACAAAAGAGTAAAATCTGTCTTTGTGTCACTGGAGAACAGACTGAGGATTTGAAGGAATAGGGAAGTAAGCTTGATACAAAGATAGTGCTGATTGATGCCAAAGCTGGGGCGTTGCAAATCCAGAAGGCTTGGCCTGTGTGGTGCCTCACCCTAGAAGGTGCTACACTCCAGGGCCGTGAGTGAGGCACTCAGGAATGTTTTCTGAGCAGCCACATAACCCACAGCCCCCTCTCAGTTTAGTTCATAGGTAATTTACAAGATGTTTTCCATCCAAAGGACAGTTCATAGCTCATCAATTTTCTTATGGCCCTTGAGTTTGGAAGGAATGGCAACCATTGCTAAGCCCAGAACTCAGTCTCCAAAGTCAGACAACTTTACTCTGGAACATGTATAAATAGGTATTGAGTAGTCTTCTGAAACTGTAAGAAAGGATCAACAGTGCAGCAGGAGGATGCAAGTGAGGTTGTGATGGGCAGAAGAGAAAACATCTGCTTCAACACAAAAGCTCAGTCTGTGAGCTGCTCTAGCCTATGAGCTCTGCCACACTCATGTCTCATCATCTCTCTTCTGGAATTCATCTGAAGTTTGATTTCTTACTTTCAAACCACAAAGCATAACTTTTTTAAATACCCCAATGTCTAGCCCAGGTCCCCTCTGTGGCTACTACCCCTTGCTAGCATAACCACCACCAGCATCGTCATCACTACCATGACTAAGACCATCATGTCTATCACCATCACCACCACCATCATTACCACTACCACCATTACCAACCAACAAAAAACAACAACTAAGAAAAGAATAGGAGAGACAGTAAAGAACAGGATTGGAGAAAGTTGGGAGAATATAAATGCCAATGAAGGCAAGAGATTACCAGGTAACGATAAATGAAAATAAATGACATTTCAAATAATAAGAAAAGCCTAGAGGTCAATGAGATTAAAGACTAAATCCCCAAGAGCCAAAGAGATACAAAGGATAAAAAAAATCCACGAGATAAAATTTTAGAAAACTACACATGCCCACAGAGGATTAAGAGCAGAGAGAAGGGGATAAAGTCAAGCTGAAAATGTACAGCTGTAGGCAGCTGCTCTAGTCTGGCCCTTGTTAGGGGCTGGCCTTTCAGTCCTCCTGGGCCAGGCCCTAAGGGAACCTTTGAGTTTCCCACAAAAACCCTTCACCAATTGGCTTTTCAACACTTCTAGGCCCACCCCAATGGGAGGGTAGACTTACCTGTTTCAAAAGACAAAGCCTGGGGGAGAAATGATCATTTCTATAAATCAGGAAACCACAGAGAGGGTGTGTCACCAAATTGCCTTCTGAACCAAATCTCCCAATACCATTTCTCAGAAGACACAATTGCAGAGAGGTTATTGAACACCCAAGGTACAGCTTGGATATGACATAGAAAGTCCTTGATATAAAGGCTAGGAAGATATGCAGAGTATGGGCGAAAAGAAACCTTGAGCACCTCTGGGTTCTACGCCCACGTCAGCCGTTATGTATCTGATTTGCTTGTACCCTGCCTGTTGGTTTGCTTTGTGCTTAAGAGAGGGTCACACTCTTCAGCTAGGTTGGTCATGAACTCCCTATGCATCCTCTGCTCTTCTCGAAAGTGCATTGACTCCCCTGCATCTTCTTCCTGTAAGCTGTGATCATGGGAATTTTCTCTCACAACACCCAACTTTGTACAACTGTGTGTGAGCCAGAGAAGGGGCTTCACTGATAGTGCCAAGAACAGTAAAGTTGGCTTTAACATACTTGTGATTTTGGGCTGGGGAGATCAAATAGTCAGACCTGAGTTCAATCTGTCAAACCCCTGTGTGAGTGTGTGTGTGTGTGTGTGTGTGTGTGTGTGTGTGCACGTGTGTGTGCGCGCACACACGTGTGTTTGGTGACACGTGCTTATAATCATAGTGCTGGGGAGACTGAAGAAAGCAATCCCCAGGGCTCACTGGCCAGCAAGCCCCATTGACATGGCAACTTCCAGGACAATGAGAGACCTGTCTCAAAAACAAGATTGAGGGGCTGGCAAGACAGCTCAGTGGGTAAATGTGCTTGCTATACAAAGGTGGTGACTTGAGTTTGATCCTCAGAGGCCAAGTAAAGTTGAAAAGAGGAGAACCAACTACACAAAGTTGTCCTGAGGCCTTTCACGTGCTCTGTGTACACACATTTCAAAGCAAGCGAGAGACTAAGCCGCAAATGTTTCACATAAAAAAACTGATGCATATGCTAATTAATCTGAGTACTCATTTCACATTGCATGCCTAGCTCAGAACACTGCATCATATTTCATAAGTGCAACACAACTATAATTGGTTAATTATTGCAAGTAAAAATAAAACCAAATAGCACTGGGCAGAAGGCTGGAGAGACGGCTCAGAGTTCTTGCTGCTCTTCTACAAGACGCAGGTTCAGTAGCCCACATTGGGTAGCACATCTGTGAAGCTACCTTCCATGAATCCATCACTTTCTTCTGACTTCTTCAGGTGCGTGAAGTGGTATTCACAGACAGACAGACAGACAGACAGACACACACACACAGATTTAAAAATGTTTAAAAATTAACATTGGGTAGTAGAAATATTTTTCATTAAGTTGCCCATTGAATGATGTTCTTAGAATTAATATTGACATTTCCAAGCAAGTGTGGCATTACACACTTGATTTTGAGCCTTTTGTTATTAAAATTAATAGGCCATGGATTCCTTAAATATGAGCTAGGTTTTAGTTTTATGTTGTTTTGAGAAAAAAGGCCAAATCCCCGCCTGTTTTTGCTTCAGTTAAAAGAATACTGTGCGAATTGCGTAAACTATTCATGTTCAGAATTAGGGAATCATGTCTAAAAATCTTTAAGCAAAAAGGGAGGTTTCCGTGAGATGATGATTATAATAAAATCGATGACTATTATAAGGCGCTTAAAATTGCAATGGCTTATCTTATAGAGTACTTATGGAATGTTAGATACTGTTACAAACACTTTATAAATATGAGCTAATTTATTAGACATAGGACTGCTATGAGGAGAGTAATAGTTATGTTTTAGACATTAGACAGTCAGAAATGAAATTGGAATCATGAAGGTTGGATAGCAGTCCTGAGACCATATGGACAGTAAGTGTGTGGTAAAATGGGAGTGCTAACATTCGTGGGTTGAGTCAGCAGCTCTTGTTCTAATCCTAGTGTATCTTACCACCAAACTAAAAACAAAGCATGCACACAATACAACCCCAAAACATTGCTAAGCCTGTTTGAAAGTCCAAAAAAAAAAAAAAAAAAAAAAAGAAAAAGAAAAGAAAAGAAAAAAGAAAAAACAAAAGAAAGAAAAAGAAGAAAGTCTAACTAAGCACTATTGAATAAGCCTTGCATGCATCCAGAGAAGAAACCTTTAGGTCATTTAGGAGGAGGAGCAGAGAATCATTGGAAGCCGAGTAACCTGAATTCTCCATTCAAGATGTCATGGTTCAGCAAACAGGACTGCAGCGAATCTCCAGGATCCTCCTGTAGAGCTGACACTGCTCCCATTCCAAGTATCCCAAGTGAGTCTGTCAGAAAACATCAGTGGCCTTCAGGGTCTGAGTCAATGAGTTCAAACCTCACAAGGGTATTTGCACACGTGTTTAGTTTTAGGGTGAGTGTTATAGTGGATGCTGAAGACATGGGCATGAAGACATTGAGGATTAGACTTCATAGTCGAAATGCCATTCATGAGGCAATCTAAAGTCATACAGGCTTTAGTAAAGAAGCCTCAGGTTGGCATATAGAAAATAGAAATGAAGAATTGATGTGCCCTTGTCCTCCTCTTCTGAGTAGGCACTGCTTAGCCCCCAGCCAATTACTGCCATCTGAAAAAGCAAACAGACTTCCGGGTCTCTGCATGCCTTCCCCTCTCTCTTTTAATGAAAAGAACTAAAGATCTGCAGTGTCAAAAACTCATGTTAATAATAATAATAATTAATATAATAATGGATAATATTACTGTATTATGATGTGGTTTGAATAATACAAAACCTCTAGATAATGTGTGCCAACCCATAAGAGAGCAAGGCTAATAAATACGATGTTTATTGAACTTCTCTTTGTTCCAGGCCTTCTAAGTGCTTTTAGATAATTGTTTATATTCTCTAAGAGAGTTTGCTCTTAGCAAAACAGATTTCATGAGAACATGCTCTTCATTCCACAGTGGAAATATGATAGACTCAAGAGGCAGCCAGAGCCAAGCACCAGAGGCCAGTCTTCAGCATCCTTCTGGTACAGCACCGCCATCAGCAAACTCGTTTTTCTAGGGTTTCAAAGCAGCCTAGAGAGAATAATATCCTCCTGCCTAATCAAAAAGCTTTCCCCGAGCATCCTATATTCCAAGCTTGTATTCTCCCAGACTCTCATAGCCAAAGACTCAAAGCCAATCCCATTATCTATCTCTGGTCTGCCCAGTGAAAATATCCTCTAGCTGGTGTGCCTCTAGATGTGGCTGGCTACATCTAGAATAAGTCATTACAAGTTGAAAGAAATGGATGTTATGTTTTACATGGTGGTGTTCTCTCCAAAATTCACTGTGAAATACTATCCCCACTACAGTGATATTGAGAGGTAGGGGATGTCACCCAATGTCACAGAAGAAAAAAAGTCTAGGGCAGTAGTTCTCAACCTTCTTAATGCTTGACCATTTAAGACATGTCGCCATGTTATAGTGGTGACCCCCAACCATAAAATTATTTCATTGTTTCTTCGCAACTGTCATTTTGCTGCTGTTAAGAATTGTACTGTAAATATGTGGTATGCATGACATCTGATATGTGATCCCCTCCCCAAGGGGTCACAACACACAGATTGAATACCACTGGTTTAGGCCATTGTTGCTGTTTTGCCAAATGAGAACCTGGCATTCATAATGCCATCTTGAAAACAGATACAGTCTTCAAGACCTAACATATTTAACAGATACCTTGATTTCAGATTTACCATTCTCCAGAATAGTGACCAAAAATGTTAATGAATTGTAAATTGTTCAGCCTTGAGTATTTTGTTATAATAATATAAATGGGCTTCATATTTTAAAATGGTTTCTTCTAAAGTTATCCACTGTGCACGCACACACACACACACACACACACACACACACACACACACACACAAATAAGCAATAACATCAGACTCTCACATCTTATTACATAGAGATTGCATGACAGGAGGCTCATGACTCTGAAGCTATGCCTTCTGTTGAATGGCATTGGTGTCTTTGCTGAGTATCAAGTAGCCCAAGTACAATCATTTACATGTAAGTTCCTAATTTTATTTCAATGATCTACATATTGATCTGTATGTAATCTCAATTAATGCCTCTTTGTATTAAATTTTTTAATCAAAAAGTATGAGATACCCAGCTGGATGGTATTGGCACATGTCATTAATTTAGCACTTGGGAGGCAGAGGCAGGGGGATCTCTGTGAGTTCCTGGTCTACAAAGGTACACAGGGAAACCCTGTCTCAAAAAAAAAAACAAAAAACAAAAAAAAAACCCAAAAAAAAAAACAACAAAAAAAACCCAAAAAACAAAAACAAAAAAAAAAGTATGAGATACCCAAGCTCACTCTTTTCATTAAGATGATTTTAACTACTCTAAGTTCTCTGCATTTCTATATGAATGATGGCTAATCAATTGATGCCAAAAATAATACCCCATCAAGGATTTTGAAATGATTTTAATGAACCTGTGGGACTGGTATTAACATCTTGACAATAATAAATTATCCAAACAAAGACATAGTCTTTTTACTTAGATCTTGATTTCCAGGGTTGGAAAGATGGCTTTGTCATGCAAACATGAGGACCTGAGTTCAGATCCCAAGCATCTGTGTAAAAGTTTGCTACGGCAGCATATATCTATAACCCCAACACCAGGGAAGAGAGGCCTTGGTGGAAATATTCAGATCCCTAAATCTCACTGACCTGCCAGCCTAGCTTAACAGGTTCAATAAAGACACCTTGTCTCAAAAACTAAGGTGGTAAGTGATTAAGGAAGGAAGCACATGTGCAATCTTTACCTCTTTTGATATGTTGTCATTTTCAGCACACACACACACACACACACACACACACACACACACACACAAATTCAGTTTCTCTGTTGAACTGATTTTCATGCATTTTATTTATTTTGACATTGTAGCTAAAGGGATTTGTTTTACTGTGGTTTTTTTTTTTTCTTTCTTTTTTTTTTTGGATCATGGACTGTTAATGTAGAGACATAGAGTTGATCTTAGGAGATGTCTCAGACATGAGAACCCACATTCAGATCTTCCACACCACATAAAATCCAACAGGGTATGTATGGCATATGTCTAGAGCCCCAGAGCAGGATGGAAGGCAGGGAAGGTTGGTGGAGATAGGAGGATCGTGGGTGTTTCTAGTCAGCCAGTTTAGCTGAAAGGGTGAGTTTTAGGGTCAGCGAAAGATCTGCCTTAAAACTTAACACAGAGATCAACAGAGTAAGGAGATTGATATGTACCTCTGACATGCGTCTATACATGCATATACAGTTAAATTAATCTGTTAGCTGGGGGTGATGTAGCCTCTGATATTGTGTGTGTAATTGTCCTTTTATGGGGTGTGGGTAGGGTCCTGTCCCATGAGATTGCTCTTCCTAGAATTAAAGGTGACTCAAGGTCAAAGACAACATCTTCCCATAGGGCATCTGTCAAAGTGTAGACACAAACTCGTTCCTATAATTGAAGGTGACTCAAGGTCAAGGACACCAACTTTACACTGTGGCATCTGTCAAAGTGTAGACACAAACTGGAGGTGGAGGTACCAGCTTTGCATCCTGTGTTACTTACCTTGTGACCCCCAAAAAGTGAGTGTTTTGAAGTCAAATCAGCTTCTGAGGTCCTGTGTCAGTAGGAGCTGGCAAATGACTGCAGGTTTGGCAGCACGTATGGGATGCTAGCATATGGAAGAGAGAGGCAGAGTCAGATGGAGCAAATAACTGTAGCACCTTTGGTCCTGTGTAAAGAAGTCTTCAGAAACTTAGGCCAGCCTATGACAGCCATGCAGTCCTCAAAGCTTATGTTTTTTCTCTTAGTGTCAACTTTTTAATGATTCCAGTTAGAATAATTCCATTCTTGAAATATTGTGTTATGGAAGTGATGTTATGTCTTTCTAGGGTTTGCTTAGTTTTTGGCAGTAGATAGCTTGTTAATAATCAGACAATAATGTACCACAGAATGAGGAGTGTGTGTACCTCTAGCAAATAATTCTGAACTCAGAGTAATTTTTATCTATTCTCATAAACTCCAGTTCTAGTAATTTTTAAATATGGAAGTTACCAGAGTTTTTGAAGCTTTTTAGTGTTCTGGTGCCATCCTTGTAGCTAACAAAGTAGAGTACTACTTTTTTTTGAGTAGTTTATTAGCTTTGTGTAAACACTGATATGGGAAGTCATGTACCATGTGGTTTAAATGAGAATGTCCCCCGTAGGCTCTGGATTTTGCCAATAGAGAGCACCGTTAGGAGAGACTTTAGAGGTGTGGCTTTGCTAGAGGAAGTATGTCATGGGGGAAGACTTTAGGGTTTCAAAGCCTTGGACCATTCCTGGTATTTATACTCTCTCTCTGCTTCCTGCTTGTGGTTGGAGATCTGAGCCCTCAGCTCCCAGCTTCCAGTTCTAGCCACCAAATCTGTCACCTGATTCTACACTGTCTTCATCATCATGGGCTCTTAGGAACCCATAACCCCAAATAAACTCTTCTATAAGCTGCCTTGATCATGACATTTTATCACAGTAACAGCAAAGTAACTAATGTATCAGCACAAAGATAGAACAGTGTGTGTGTGTGTGTGTGTGTGTGTGTGTGTGTGTGTGTGTGTGTAAGACAGTGGCTAAAATAGCATCTATTGATGCTTATGAAAGAAGGATTTTAGGAGTAGTTCTCAGGTGAGATGGGCAGTTCCACTGAGTGAGTGTGAGGAGACAGCCTCTGGCCTGCATTGAATAGTGAGGGCTGATGTCATTGTTTTGCCGTGGGTGTTAATCTTTTTGTTTGTTGTTTTGTTTTTGAGACAGGGTTTCTCTGTGGCTTTGGGGCTGTCCTGGGACTAGCTCTTGTAGACCAGGCTCGGACTCAAAGAGATCCACCTGCCCTCTGCCTCTTGAGTTCTGGGATTAAAAGCATGTGCCATCACTGCCCAGCAACCACAAAGAAATAAATAGTGTAGAACTATTTTTTTATATATACAAAGACTTTCTTTTTTTCTTTTTTTTTTTTAAATGAAACAAACATTTATAAACAATATTTGGTAATTTGGACGTCGTTCTTTCCAAACTGCTTCCTGCTGGTAAGGGGCGCTGTCATGGGGGAGTTCTAAGAAGATGCAAAAATCCTGGCTGTAGTGGTCTGCAAGGCTGCATTGTCCCATTGATGTTGCTTCAGGGGGTCTTGCTCAATTAAACCACATTAGTCTGGAAGGAATCCACAGCTTTTCATTTTCTGTGGAAACAAAATTAGAAATCCTTTTCCCCAGTAACTTGTCCTTAGGCTTAAATTTTGAAGTCAAAGCATTTTAAAAAATTATTATATATATATATATATATATATATATATATATATATATATATATATATCCATCAGCATTTGGGTTTTTTTTGTTTTGTTTTGTTTTTTTTTCTTTTTTTTTTACTAGTAATATAATTTAAAAATTTTACATGTGGATCCCAGTTTCCTCTCCCTTCCTCCCTCCAACCCTCCATCCCTTCCCCTTCCCTCCCTCTTAGCCTCTTTCCCTGGTGACATGCACCCTGGCCACCCTCCCCTCCCTTCCCCCCACCCCCATTCCACTTGTAGGGCGATGCTATCCAGGTTGGGTCATGTAAATCTGCCAAGTCATTTTAAGTAGGGACTAGGACTTCTCTCCTGTCTCTAGGTTAAGGGGGTATCCCTCCAGGGGGGATGTGTCCGCAAGGTCCTTTTGTGCACCAGGAATAGATCCTGTTTCTACTGTTTGAGGTCTCCCAGACTGCTCAGTCCTTCTAGCTGAGACCCATATTCAGGGGGTCTGAGTCAGTCCCATACTGGGTTCCCAGCTATCAGTCTCGGGGGGGGGGCATTAGCTCCTCCTTGTTCAGGTCAGCTGTCTTTGTGTGTTTCTGCAACCTGATCTTGTCCCTTCTCTCTGGTTTCTAGTTCTACTCAGTGTTTAGTTATGGGTGTTTGCTTCTGTTTCCAACAGGTACTGGATGAGGGCTCCATGATGGCGGATAATTTAGTTGATGATCTCACTATCAGGGAAGGGCATTTATGGTAGCCTTTCCATGGTTGCTCGAATTATTAGTTGGAGTCAGTATTGCAGTTCTCTAGACCTTTTTTTAGGTTCAGTTTTCTTTTCAAACCAATAATGTCTCCCTCTTTTATGTCCCCCCCTCACCCTGACTCAATCTAACTAGTCACAAATGTTTTCCTCTCCTCCCCTCCTCTTTCTCCTAGTTCTCTCTCCATTCACTGCCCCCCCATTTCCCATGTGCTCTGGGGGACTTGTCCCTTCCCCCTTTTGTGAGGGACCATATATGAATCTCTTAGAATATACCTTGTATCCCAGTTTGTCTGGTGATGTGTATTATAGGCTGGTGATCCTTTGCTCTATGTCTAAAATCCATCTATGAGTGAGTACATACCCTGTTCCTCTTTTTTGTGACTGGGTTACCTCATTCAGGATGGTTTCTTCAAGTTCCATCCACTTGCCTGCGAATTTCAAGATTCCGTTATTTTTTTCTGCAGAGTAGTATTCCATTGTGTAGATGTGCCACATTTTCTTTATCCATTCTTCAGTTGAGGGGCATCTAGGTTGCTTCCAGGTTCTTGCTATTACAAATAATGCTGCTATGAACATAGTTGAACACATGTCTTTGTTGCATGGATGTGGGTCATTTGGGTATATACCTAAGAGTGGAATTTCTGGGTCCTGTGGTAAGCTAATTCCCATTTTCCTGAGGAACTGCCATACAAAATGGCTGTATGAGTTTGCATTCCCACCAGCAGTGAAGGAGTGTTTCTCTTTCTCCACATCCTCTCCAGCATAAGTTGTCATTGGTGTTTCTAATTTTAGCCATTCTGGCAGGAGTAAGATGGTATCTCAAAGTTGTTTTCATTTGCATTTTCCTGATAGCTAAGGATGTTTAACATTTTCTTAAGTGTCTTCCAGCCTCTTTGATTTCCTCTATTGAGAATTCTTTCCTCAATTCTGTACCCCATTTTTTAATAGGGCTATTTTGTGTTTTGTTGACTAGTTTCTTGAGTTCTTTGTATATTTTGGAGATCAGCCCTTTGTCAGATGTAGGATTGGTAAAAAAATTTTTTCCCAGTCTGTGGGATGCCGTTTGGTCTTGTTCACTGTGTCCTTTGCCTTACAGAAGCTTCCAAGTTTGAGGAAGTCCCACTTATTAATTGTTGATCTCAGTGTCTGTGCTCCCGGAGTTATGTTCAGGAAGCAGTCTCCTATACCAATTTGTTCAAGGGTACCCCCGACTTTCTCTTCTAAGAGGTTCAATGTGGCTGGATTTATGTTGAGGTCTTTGATCCATTTGGACTTGAGTTTTGTGCATGGCAATAGACATGGGTCTTTCTGCAGTCTTCTACACACCATCATCCAATTGTGCCAGCACCATTTGTTGAAGATGCTTTCCTCCCCCCATTGTATTTTTTTTTTAGCTGTTTTGTCAAAAAATCAGGTGTTCGTAGGTGTGTGGATTAATATCAGGATTTTCAATTCCATTGGTCTACCTGTCTATTTTTGTGCCAATACCAGGCTGTTTTCAGAACTATAGCTCTGTAGTAGAGTTTAAAGTCAGGGATGGTGATACCTCCTGGAGTTCTTTTATTGTACAGGGTTGTTTTGGCTATCCTGGGTTTTTTGTTTTTCCATACAAAGTTGACTATTACCCTTTCAAGGTCAGTGAAGAATTGTGCTGGGATTTTAATGGGGATTGCATTGAATCTGTAGATTGCTTTTGGCAAGATTGCCATTTTTACTATATTTATCCTTCCAATCCAAGAGCACGGGAGATCTTTCCATTTTCTGGTATCTTCTTTAATTTCTTTCTTTAAAGACACAAAGTTCTTATTGTATAGGTCTTTCACATGCTTGGTAAGTGTTACCCTGAGATATTTTATGTTGTTTGTGGCTATTGCAAAAGGTGATCTTTCTCTGATTTCTTTCTCAGCATCTTTGTAGTCTGAATAAAGTAGGGCTACTGGGTTTTTTTTTTTTTTTGAGTTTATCTTGTATCCTGCTAGATTGCTGAAGGTGTTTATCAGCTGTAGGAGTTCCCTGGAAGAGTTTATTGGGTCACTTATGTAAACTATCATATCATCTGCAAATAGAGACAGTTTGACTTCTTCCTGTCCAATTTGGATCCCGTTGATCTCCTTTTGTTGTCTTATAGCTTTAGCTAGAACTTCAAGTACAATATTGAAGAGATATGGAGAGAGAGGACAGCCTTGTCTTGTTCCTGATTTTAGAGTATTGGGTATTTTGGCATCGATGTTCATCAGGGATATTAGTCTGTAGTTTTCTTTCTTAATTGTATCTTTGTGAGGCTTGGGTACCAAGGTGATTGTGGCCTTGTAGAAAGAGTTTGGTAATGTTCCTTCTGTCTCTATTGTGTGGAACAATTTGAGGAGTATTGGAATTAGCTCTTCCTTGAATTTCTGGTAGAATTCTGCACTGAAGCCATCTGGCCCTGGGCTTTTTTGGTTGGAAGGCTTTTGATGACTGTTTCGATTTCATTGGGGGTTATAGGTCTATTTAAGTTGTTTGTCTGTTCTTGGTTTAATTTTGGTAAGTGATAGTTATCCAGAAATTTGTCCATTTCCTTTGAATTTTTAAATTTTGTAGAGTACAGGTTTTCAAAGTATGACCTGAAAGTTGTCTAGATTTCCACTGTATCCATTGTTATGTCCCCCTTTTCATTTCTGATTTTGTTAATTCGCATGATCTCTCTCTCTGCTTTTTCGTTAGTTTGGATAAAGGTTTATTTATCTTGTTTTTTTTCTCGAAAAACCAACTCTTTGTTGCATTTGTATTCTTTTCCTGGTTTCTATTTTATTGATTTCAGCCCTCAAATTGATTATTTCCTGGCGTCTACTCCTCTGGGGTGAGTTTGCTTCTTTTTGTTCTAAGGCTTTCAGTTGTGCTGTTAATTCTCTAATGTGACTATCCTCTGTTTTCTTCATATGGGCACTCAGTGCAATGAACTTACCTTGTAAAACTGCTTTCAAGGTGTCCCATAAGTTTGGATATGTCATGTCCTCATTCTTGTTGAATTTTAGAAAGTCCTTAATTTCTTTCTTTATTTCTTCTTTGACCCAGGTGTGGTGCAATTGCACATTGTTCAGTTTCCATGAGTTTGTAGGGTTTCTGCAATTTGCGTTGTTGTTGAATTCCAATTTTAAAGCATGGTGGTCTGATAAGATACAGGGGACTATTCCAATTCTTCTGTATCTGTTGAAGTTTGTTATGCTGTACCGCGCCTGATCCTTGCCAGTAAGGAAGACACGACTCCGGGAAGATCTTCTTCTTGCAGTTTTAATCAGGATCCTTGAAACATGTTTCCTCTGACCCGCAGGGGCCCGGGGGACCCTGCAACCCCTGCACAGGCTTAAATACCCTTGAGCTAACCAACCCCAGTGAGCTATGTGGACCCTGCAGATAGGCTACTCTAATGCGGAAACAGACAGGCTGAACAGACTTAACCAAATAAGGGCTTGTTTACGCCAGAGAGCCCTCACCAATGGGAAGGTGTAAGGTGGAAGCCAGCGCCACTTTAAGGCGTGGCACTTCGCGGCTCTCTACAGTTCCCCCTTTTTGTTTTAATAACGCAACAGGCAAGGGTAGTGGTCTGGTCTCCAGTAAAGCAGTGGACATTGTATTGACCCTGAATCCTGGTAGTCAGCCAAGTCAGTGCCATATCCGTCTGGTATCTTTTTCCTGGAGGTGGGGCCTTGGACACCAACCCACACGCAACCAGACTTGCCCTTCTCGGAGTTGCTCACTTCCAGAGCTAACTCAGAGTGCAGTGCTAAGCCTTACAACGTGAGCGTGAGGGATCAATACTTGTTCATGACTGTGAGCCATGCTTGGGGAGACTGTCCTGCCTCAGTGGCTGTAAATGCCTGGACAACCATAGTTGCATACCGCTTCTGAGCAAACCTCATCTTGCAAAGACACCACAGGCCCACGAAGGAGATAAGCAACAAGAGGACAGCCATGGCTCCCATTCATGCTCACTCTTTCAGATGATCCATGGCAACCATGATGACAATCTGGCAGCCAGTCCCGCATCCACACATGTTGAATTTACTGCAATGATGGCCACTATAGCTGTGCTATCAGGTCATCAAAGTCAGCAGACCAATTTCCTAAAAGATAGCTAGACAACTGTTGTGACAAATTAGCAGCACATGTAAAGTTCTCATACTGAATGCTGGTAACACACAAACCTGGATATTCATTTCACATCCCAAATGGGCCAGCTGCCACCAGATCAATTCTTTGGTTCTCAATCATTAAACCTCCTTTTAGTTGAGCACCAATTGTGGATTGAGCATCCAAGGCGATAGCCACATTCTTAGACAACTCATTTAGCTTAGAGGCTGTCTGCCCCGATGTGCTCATAGCCATGGCAGCCGTGACTGAATCCACAACTGCAAAAGAGATTGCTGCAACTATGACTGCTGTAATGCCAAAATCTCTCCCTGCAGCCTCTACCAAACTGGCCATAAAATCTGAAAATGGTTCCATTGGGCCTTGAAGTATCTTAGTGAGGTTACCATTCACCTCTCCCTTATTGGGTAATGCCTTCCATGCTTGTATGGCAATCCCATTTACTTGTTCAAGTCTTAAGTCATTTCGTACAGCTTTCCAGACCTCAGGGCAAAAGGAACCTGTACCTTGGCCCCGCCCTTCCTCACTCTGATAATGAGAAGGCGCCGAAGGCATTGTTCCAGGAGGGTCCCTCCCCTCCCCACATCACCATTTCTCCTCTCCCTTCCCCCTCTACCCATTATGGGATTGTTTCTGAACCTTTTTTTTTTAAGAGGGCTTGCAATTCTTCCTGAGAATCTGTTTCGTCCATACCTGACTCTCTTGTTTTCTCAACATCTTCTGATCTTCTTGTAACATTTCTAGCACAGCTTTCCCTTTTCCCATCGCCTCTTTACAGTACCTCTGGTCTTCAATACAGCTACTCACTAACTTCCAAACCAGTCGGACTCCGGACTTTAGCGTCCCTTGTTCCCAAGCAAAGTCAAGATCCCTGCCTAATTTGTCCCAGCAACACTACCGTGAGGTCTCCCGAAACTGCTAACCAAGGTGCAATGGCATCGCACTCGCTCAGGAATCTTTCTAGTGTGCTTTACTTTATTTTAAGTTTCTTTGACAAAAGTAGCTCCTGAAGAGCCAGAAAAATTGGATGAGACTGGTAAGTCCCCATTTTAAAAATTTTATTTTCAGTTTGTTTCAACCGCTCGCTCAATGCCTGAGACTTTATTGCCGCTTTTTTCTCTGCGGTCTTTAATTTGGTCCCAACTTACCTGGGACTTCATTGCTCCTTACCGGAGACCTTATAGCCTCTTTACTGAGGGCCTTAAATTTGGTCCCAACTTACCTGGGACTTTATTGCTCCTTACCAGAGACATTATTGCCTCTTTACTGAGGGTCTTAAATTTGGTCCCAACTTACTTTGGGAACTTGCCAGCGCTGCCCTGACTGCAAGAAGTTCTGATCTGAAAAATTCCCGGTACGGGCCGCCATTTGTACGTGCCTACCCTGACCAGCAAGGAGGGACGCGACCCCGGGAAGATCTTCTTCATGCAGTTTTAATCAGGATCCTTGACCATGCTTCCTCTGACCCGCGGGGGCCCGGGGGACCCCTGCACAGGCTTAAATACCCTTGAGCTAACCAACCCCAGTGAGCTACATAGACCCTGCAGATAGGCTACTCTAACGCGGAAGCAGACAGGCTGAACAGACTTAACCAAATAAGGGCTTGTTTACGCCAGACAGCCCTCACCAATGGGAAGGTGTAAGGTGGAAGCCAGCGCCACTTTAAGGCGTGGCACTTCGCGGCTCTCTACATTATACCACCTAGTATGTGGTTGATTTTAGAGAAGGTTCCATGTGGAGCAGAGAAGAAGGTATATTCTTTTGTGTTTGGATGGAATGTTCTATAGATGTCTGTTAAACCCAGTTGAGACATAACTTCTGTTAGTTTTTTTGTTTCTTTGTTGAGTTTCTGATTGGTGGTCCTGTCTAGTGGTGAGAGTGGTGTGTTGAAGTCTCCCACTATAAGTGTGTGAGGTTTTATGTGAGCTTTGAGTTTTAGTAGCATTTCTTTTACGAATGTGGGTGCCTTTGTATTTGGGGCATAGATGTTCAGAATCGAGACATTTTGTTGATGGATTTCTCCTGTGATGAATATGAAATGACCATCTTCATCTCTTTTGATTAATTTTGGTTTGAAGTCTAACTTGTTAGATATTAGGATAGCCACACCTGCTTGCTCCTTGGGTCCATTTGATTGGAAGATCTTTTCCCAGCCCTTTACCCTGAGGTAATGTCTATCTTTGCAGCTGAGGTGTGTTTCTTGTATGCAGCAGAAGGATGAATTCTGTCTTCGTATCCATTCTGTTAGCATGTGCCTTTTTATAGGTGAGTTTAGACCATTAATGTTGAGGGAGAGTAAGGTCCATTGATTTTTAATGTTTGTTTGTTTTAGATTTGCTTTTGGCAGTGGTATGTGAATTTATTTGTCCTTCTTTACCCTTGGTTTCTGGTGAAGTGGGATTATCTGTTGCCTACATCTTTGTGAGCACAGTTAACTTCCTTGGGTTGGAGTTTTCCTTTCAAAGCTTTCTGTAGGGCTAGATTTGTAGATACATATTGTGAAAATCTGGCTTTGGCATTAAATATCTTGTTTCCTCCATCTGTAGTGATTGAGAGTTTTGCTGGGTATAGTAGCCTGGGCTGGCATCTGTGGACTCTTAGTACTTGTAGAACATCTATCCAGAACCTTCTGTCCTTGAGGGTTTCCATGGAGAAGTCAGGTGTAATTTTGATAGGTCTGCCTTTATATGTTACCTGTCCTTTTTCCTTTGCTGCTCTTAATATTCTTTCTTTATTCTGTATGTTAGGTGCTTTGATTATTATATATCAAGGGGTCTTTTTTCTTTGGTCCAGCCTATTTGGTGTTCAGTATGGTTCTTGTAATTTCATGGGCATGTCCTTCTTCAGATTGGGAAAGTTTTCCTCAATGATTTTGTTCAATATGTTTTCGGCCCCTTTGAGCTGTGCTTCCTCACCTTCCTCTATGCCTAGTATTCTTAGTTTTGGCCTTTTCACAGTGTCCCACATTTCCTGGATGTTTTGTGTTAAGGATTTGTTGGATTTATGATTTTCTTTGGTTGATGAATCTATTTTCTCTAGTTTATCTTCAGCACCTGAGATTCTCTCTTCCATCTCTTGAATTCTGTTGGTTATACTTGCATCTGCAGTTCCTGATCGTTTGCCCAGTTTTTCTATTTCCAACATTCCTTCGGTTTGTGTTTTCTTTATTGTCTCCATTTCCATGTTTAAGTCTTGAACCTGTTTAAATTTTTTTTTTTTTTTTAGCTTTCTGTACATTCTTTAAGAATTTTATTCATTTCTTCCAATTTTTTGTTTGTTTTATCTTCCACTCCTTTAAGGGATTTTCTCACATCTTCTTTGAGGGCCTCTATCATTTTTATGATGATAATTTTTAGGTCGTTCTCTTCTGATTCATTTGCTTTGTTGTGTTCTGGTCTAGTTGGTGTAGCTTCCCTAGATTCTGGTGGTGTTATGCTTGTCTTTCTGATGTTAGGTGTTTTCTTATATTGCCGTCTTCCCATAGCTTCTTCTAGTAGGTGTTGCTGAGGTTTCTCCCTCTCTCTATGGATTTAGGTGGGTCAGAGTTTCGATGTCTGTAGTTCTGGGTGGTCCAAGCTCTCTAGGAGGCCTCTCCATAGGCAGGGGCCCAATGATGGGGGTCGAAATTCAGGCTCCAGCAGAGGAGAGCTGAGGCCTCTTTGGCAGAGGCTAGCCCGCAGGATGTTTCCTCAGGGATAGTCGGGTCTAGTTCTAGCCAAGGCCTCTAGGCAAGGTCTGGTGTTGGGGGGCAAAGGCTGGGCTGATACTCAGGACGTTTCCCTACCAATAGGCAGGTCTAGCTGGCACTCTCCAACTGAGTAGGGCCTCTTTAGCAGTGGTCCTGGGATGGGGGTCAAGGATCCAGCCCGCAGGAACTCAAGAGTGTACCTGCAGAGATAGGCAGATCTCTGGGAGGGGCCCAGAATTTCAGTAGAAGCCCAGTGGTGGGGGTCAGAGACCAGGTAGGTGGATATTGCGGGTGGTCCCACGTGGATAGGCCAGTCTATTGTGCTCAGAGAGGCTCCAGGAATTTCCCTGAAGGTGACTGGATTGTTGGCTCCACCCTCTGGCTCAGTGCTCAACCAGAGCGTTGGGACAGTGGGCAGGGTAGGGAAGAGGGTAGGGAGAGGGCAGACTCTCGGTGGGGGTGGGTGGGGGTATATTGGAGCTCCAAGAGGGGACAGGACGCAGAGTCAGGGAGATCCAGGACCCACCCAGGGATTTCCCGGGGAGGGTCTAGGGGAGAATCCATTGCCCCAGCAGGATTAGACCCAAACTCACCTGTAGCCGATGCCTGGTGACAGGGACAAAGGCTGGGCTGATACTCCTGTAGAACTTTTTATATGTGGGTTGGACATAGGATTTAGTTCAAAAGAACCTTTCCTAATGATGTGAACTCACTTCACTTTGAACGACTGTGTAGGCATTTCACCCAGCGGCTGAGTGGTGATGAAATGTTTTATCTGGTATAGATATGAAGGTAGAGGGGGGTGGAAAAAATCTCAAATTGTAAGAGGTACCAAAAAATGCTTTGTAAATGATTTGGGTGAAAAAAATTCTCTCTGCATGCAAGTCTCCCTAACCTGCTGAAATTGGGGCATTCTAGCCTTGAGATAAAGTCAGACTGTTCTAGCTGTCTGAAGCATCAGAAATTATTGTGGCTGGCTAATTTCTAATTATAGACTTCTTCGTTGTTGGGGTGTAAGTGACTACATGTCTGCTTTGACTTCTGTGAGTCCTGGCTTTGTGAAAAGCTGGGGTTTTTTTTTTGGTTTGTTTGTTTGTTTAGATAATTTCCCCCCTCTGCATAATACACTAAACAAATTTAAATTAACTCTGGAGCAAATATAATTAAGGAGCTGCAGATGGTATTTTTGTTCCTCTGGCTGACCACAATATGCCCTAACTGTGGCTTTGGGTGAAGTGATTAAGTCCTGTTTCCATGGGACCCAGTCCTAAGGTATTTGGAAAGTGCACATTAGTGATTCTGAGGATCACAGGAAGTTTATTTCTTTAGTGGTTTGTTTAGAGAGGATTTCAAAGGCAAAATGACTACACTTTGGTTTTCCTGTGAACCCTTCATTGGTGATCTGCCATTCGTATTCTCTGATTATGCTTTTGCAGATTCATTTAAAGGGAAAAACATGTCCAGCTTGAGTCTGGGCAAATCACCAATGCCGATGTATTCATCTGTGAAGACTGCCATAAGGAAAAGTCACAAATCAAACATGTATTTAACACAGCTGTGGTGGCTGGGAACAGGATTACCAAGATGCTGCGGACTCCACTTCCTGGCTTGTGGATGGCCAGTTTCTTCTGGCCTCACAGGGTGGAAAGAGTGAGTTAGCATTCTGATGTCCTGTATTCCATTCATGAGCTTCATTCCAGCATCTCAACGGGACCTAATCATCTATCAGGGCTCTGCTTCTAATACCCTTCATGCTGGGGACTGGTGCTTTCACAGTTGAATTTCTAGGAAGAGTGCAATCCTGAAGTCCCTAACAGGAAAGTCTTGGTTAGCTGGAATTTGTCCTTTTATAACCCTAAACATGTCCCTGTAAGAGGAGACATGACAGATTTGTTTGGTTAGAGGGATCTCAGGCAGTTCAAGGTCATCCACAAATAATGTTTCTGTGTTTGGCATTATGTAATCATGATTAATGCTGGGAATATTGTTCAAAACACTGAACAGCTTTTAGACCCCAGCCAGGCAGCATGCAATATATTTTCTGTGCTAATTCATAAGCCCAGACTGCAAGTTTTCAATTTGTTCTGAAGTGAAAAGATTATAATTGTCAGTTAGCCAAGATTTTAATCTAATTACTCTTCTCTATTTCCTAAATATTTTTGTAAGATATTATTTAACTACCATCAAAATGTATAGCTTACATTTTTATTTTTAAAGGTTTCTTTTAAAGTGTGTGTGTGTGTGTGTGTGTGTGTGTGTGTGTGTGTGTATACAGGTGTGGATGCTCAAAGAGGCCAAAAGTGGGTGTCAGACCCCTTGAAGTTAGTATAGCTGGCAATTGTGAACAGCCTAATGTTGGGAACAAAACTTGGGTCCTTTGAAAGAGCAGCAAGCATTCTTAATTGCTGAGTTGTCTCTGCAGTCCTCATTTTGATTTCTCATACTTCTTTAACTCCCAAGTCACATTGTTATCCACAAATCATCAACCCTATCAGAAGATGGTGTGCCAACTCCACTCCCTTAGGATGCAACTATTTAGAAGTATTGGCCAGTGGTGGGTAGGGTGAGGAGGAGAAAGCAAGCCAAAGATGGAAAGCAACGAGATGTGAGTCTGTGCTGCCAAGTATGTCATCAGGAAGGACAGAGACATGCCCTGTCATTCAGATGTCCCACCAAATGAGAGAGACATATCCCTGGACAGAGTCCACAGAAACAGAAAGGAAAGAAAGGAAGGCAGATATCTGTGTCTGGCTCCTTCATATCCTGGTTTCCCACTGGTCAATATTCACTACTCAGAAATCTACACTTGCCCTACCCCAGAACACACACACACATATACACACACACACACACACACACACTTGCACGCACACACTTCTGTACTGTATTTCCAGGCCCTTGGCATCAAAGAGGGCCAGTCTGTCTTTTAATTTCTGAGGCACAGGTCATGCAGAGGCGAGGGATGACTGACAGTTTAACTCACACTCCAGTGAGACTCCCATGAAGGTTGACCGTGATGGGATGGTCTAAAAAGGTGGTCAGCAATCCTGTAGCATCATTCTATTTGGCAGATGAGGTTCAGTCTGATCTAAAGTTTATAACTGTAATATGAGAAATTTAGAAAGAGAACAGACAAAGGAGACCCTAATAGGCATGCAATTAAGCAGCAAAAATAGATTGATCCAGAGACATTGTTCAAATAAGTATTGTAATTGTCACAGCTCACCAGAAAATGGAACCAATGTATTATAATACACCCATGTGCATGCACACGTGCGCATGCATGCACATACAGACACACACTTATTACAAGGCATTGAGTTCCATAAACAAGACTGATAAGTATAAAATTTGCAGAGTGGGCCAGTAGTTCATGAAATTCATAGACTGGTAACCTGGGGATACCAGGTCAAGGATTATGAGTCAGGAAGGGGTGCTATTCTATCAACTGAAAGACTCTTACTTCCTGAAGGATCCATCTTTCTGTTGTGTTTAATCTGATTGGAAAAGGTCTACCAAATGATGGAGGGAAAACCTGTTTCCCCATCTAGTCATCGAGTCCAGTGTTAATCTAATCTAATGTCAACCTACCAATTTAAATAGCAGTACCTGTGGTGATTTGAATGTAATTTTGCCCCTCATAAGCTCATAGGGAGTGGCACTACTAGGAGGTGTGGCTTTGTTGGAGTCGGTATGCCCTTGTTGGAGGAAGTGTGTCACTATGGGGATGGGCTTTGAGGTCACTTATATGCTCAAGCCATGCCCAGTGTCTCAGTGTACTTCCTGTTGCCTTCTGATAAGTTGTAGCCAGCACCATGCCTGCCTGTATACCATCATGTCCCACTATGATGATATTGGACTAAACCTTTGGCAATGTAAGCCACCCCAATATTTTCCTTTATGAGAATTGCTGTGGTCATGGTGTCTTTTCATAGCAATAGAAACCCTAAGATAGTACCATCCAGGTACACCCTGATAAATATCACCCATGGGCCAGTTAGGTCGACACATGAAACTAACCATCACAAAAGCCTACCAGTCTTATCAGAAATCTCAGCATAAGATATGAAGGTACTGTGGCTAAGGAGGGATGCCTCCAAATCCAGGGAAGCCCAGCTGGTTGTTAACTTTCAATCTTAGGCAAGTCCATTGGTATCTTTGAAGCCTCGGTATCCATGTTTATAAGATGTGAACTCTTTGATGTCCAAAGACTTTCCAGGGCTAAAATCCGCTATTTATGTAATGCTTAGACCTCATCTACTAAAAATGTGTTACAAAGTGATGAGGGGTGAACTAAAGAAACTTGTTTAAGGACTGAGGTCAGGAACATGGAAGAGGCTCCTCCTGGCTTATTGCCCAGGGTGACGAAAACTGAAAAATGGCTGGCTGGGTAAGGTCTGGGAGATGGCATACCCATAACTTCCGATTTCATAGGATTTTTGCTTAAATTGGAACCCGCTGTTTAGAATGTGTAGTTTAAGATAGTATCATAATTTCAGAAGAATAATTACACAAGGTCTGCATTTTATATTGAAATGTTCTTTAAGTCATGTTTGACATTTTAAATGTCAAGTCCATAAATAAAATATTTATATCAGAAAAATGAAACATACACACACACACACACACACACACACACACAAGACTTTAGCATCTTGACTCTCAAGGAAGGCCACTTGTTAGAACATCAGCATAATGTAGTCTGTCCATGCACATACAATTAGTTCCACACAACTGAAAAAAAATTTCAAACTCAAAAGACTATTTTTTTTTTTTTTTTTGGCAGTTTCATGTATCCAAGACAGATCTCAAACTTGCTAAATGGTCCAGAGTAACTTTGAACTTGTGAAGTTCTTGCCTCCACTTCCTATGAGCTAGGATTACAGGTGAGCAACACCATGCCCCGCTTTGGGTATGCTGGAAATGCCATCTAGGGCTCTGAGTAACCTAGGCAAGCATTCTGTCACCTGCTATATCAGCAACCCTCTAGTTTGTTTGTTTACAAAGCATAACATCTGGCAATACTTCATCTGCCGCACATGAGAGACCAGAGTACCAAGCTTAGCTAAAGGGAAACACTTAACAGACCACACAAGAAGTGAAGAGGAAGCTGCCATCCTCTATTACAGAGAGTAATCAGCTTATATACCCAAGCCAGGGAATGGCTAAGCATAGGAGGAAATCATGCACACCTGGGGTCAAGGCACGGGCACTGCACATCGGAAAGTTATGAGTACAACCTTGTTTGATGAACCTTGAGATCATGGGAGTTCTACAGCTGGGTGGGAAGGAAGAGAGCTGTAAGGGACAAGTACTTAAATTTCCCAACATTCATCCCCATCCCCATGGGGCAGCAGTGGGCTGACCCTGAATCTCAGGTGCCCATTCAGATACATCGGTGTGCTCTGCCCAGAGGGAGGCAGTTACCACCACGCCCCAGTATTCCCCACTTTGCTCCTATCAACTTTGGTCACTTGTGTTGTTGGTTTGGCCTCTATGGGATTTTTTTTTTTTTTTTTTAATGAGAGAGTCTTCTAGGAGCTTTTTCTGTGGGTTAATCACTGTTAAATAATTATTCTCTCCAATTTCCTAATCACATCATTTAGCTCAGTGACTAATTGTAGTTAGTGAGTAAAGATCTCTCTGGCACAGGCCTGTCCATAACGTCTGAGAGGCTTGGGGCAAGAGTACAAGTGTTTAAAGGTTATGAAGTGAGTCGACCAGATGTGAAGTCTGTCCTGTCTGACCACTGGTGCAAATACATTGTCACAATAAAAAGATGTGTGTGTGTGTGTGTGTGTGTGTGTGTGTGTGTGTGTGTGTGTGTGTACTGGTGCATGTATGTATGTGCTGGTGCATGCATGTATGCGTTGCTACATGTGCATGTATGTATGTACATGTGGATGTCAGAGATCAACCTCAAATGTCATTCCTCAGGGCTCCCCCACCCCTTTATTGTTGTGAGACAGTAGTGCTTCTCACTAAATCTGGAAGTTTTTAATTGAGCCAGGCTCTTGTCTCTCCCTCCTTAGCGCTGAGGGGAAAAGTGCACACCAACCTGCTCAGTTTTCTGAAGGCTTTCAAATACATGTTGTTTTGGGAATGAGCTCAGGTCCTCATGCTTGCACGGCAAACACTTTGCCCACTAAGCTCCTTCCCCTGTCCAAGAATGCCTTTTAAGGTATGTCTAGCTTAGGTCTAATTAAATCTGTTAAAAATGTGGAAGATAATTATTTTTGCACAAACATGGTTGTATTTTGAATGGGATAGTGGTATTTGTGCATGTAGTAACAGACTCAGATAAATTATGAAATACTTTTTATTTATTACATGAAAGTTACTTGTTTATACTCTAGCCAAAGGAATATTTTGTGTTGCGACAGTCAGGGATTTGAAATACTTAGTGGTCTAGGGTCAGTATTGCCATCCTTTGTGAAGCATCGTAGTTTAGGAATTTTTTAAGTTAATTTTATCTTGGAGAAGCCTCATTCCCCTAAAACAGTTGGAATCAGGATTGTTAATGAATTCTTAGATTAATATTTTGATTTTAAAATGACCATGATTTTTTTTTGTCCAAGTTCACAAGTTTTGTATCACATTCAAACAAAGTGACAGAACTAAACTTGGTTAAATATGATCACAGGAAATACTACAAATTAATGTATCACAGAATCCTTTGCTTTGTAGGCCAGGCTGACCTCGAACTCATGAACTCACAGAGTTCCACCTGCCCCTGCCTCCCAAGTGCTGGGATTTAAGGCATGTGCTACCACAGTTCATCTCTTATCACAGAATACTATGGCACCTGTCCTATTCCCACCATCTTTTGAACCTGTTTTCAATTTGTACACAGATATAAAGAATTGCTGCTGTCCTTTACATGTGTTACCTTCTTTAGGTGTTTATCTTTTTCATGTGTTCATGTGTGTGCAGGTGTGTGTGTGTGTGTGTGTGTGTGTGTGTGTGTGTGTGTATTTGGGGAGGCAGTTTATATTCAAATGATGTCAGGGGCCACAGGAAGCTAGAGATGTGGATTCTTCTAGAACTGGGGTTACAGGATATTTTGAGTCCCTTTTCATGGGTATTAGAAAATAAAATCAGGTTCTTCTTTGAAATTACAAAAACAAAAGCAACAACAACAACAACAAAATCTGCACATGAATTCAAAGTCTGTGACAAAGCCCCACATGACTTGTCATCCTCAGTTTCTCCTCTCCCTTCCAGGCAGATGCTGCAGTTGAAACACTGGTAGATTATCAGGGACAGGTCTGTATGTGCATTCTCCATGTGGACACTCTCTTGCTGTCCCTAAAAGCTTGCAAGATTGTGGACAATAGGTTTTGAAGAGTGCTGAAGTTGGGCTCCCATCACCAGATCAGGCAGCTCACAACTATCTGTAACTCCAGCTCTAGGGGATCCAACACCTCCAGCTTAGGCATCATCATTCATATGCAAAAACCAACACATAGGCGCGCGCGCGCGCACACACACACACACAAAACACTAAAAATAATAAAAATAAAATAAACATCTACAGCTAATATTTGTGGCCTTTAAAAAAATATACTAGAACCTTGGAGGAGCTGATACCAAAAGCTATGTAGTCAAAAGTTTGCTTTCTGTAGGGTCATTTTTTTCTCCCTTCAGAAGCATGATTATAATTAACTAAAACGGAGCTGATTGCCTCTGGCTCGCTCTCCACAGGGCTCACATTGAATTTATGTTTGCCTGTTCTCTCTGCTCCTGGTAGAGTGGCTCAGACTGGCTGTTTGCCTAATAAGGAGATGGTTTCTGTTTGGAGCTTTCTGAGACTATGAACAGTCTTCAGCATTTTTTCTGCCAGGGTGCAACAGCCAATTTTTTTTAGCTTAGAGTGATTTCTTTGGCTTCCCTGATAAAGCTAAGAATAGAACTGGGGAAGCAAGTGTATGAAGGTTCTGGTTATTACAGATTTTACATAATGACTGTGGCATGTGTGAGCTCCATACCACTGGCTATCTAGCTTAAGGAAATAAGCAACTTTCTTAGATACTGTAGCAAAGAACAGCAGAGTGAGGGATCTGGCTGCCAGTGAGAACACAAACCATACCACCTGCAGAACTGATCTGTGTGTTGGCTTGACTTCACTCTTCAACTGCCTTGATCATGAGACTTCACTGTTCCAACTCCCTTCATCAGTCTGATTCTGTCAAACCAGGGCACTCTTGTCTGGGAAGACAAGTCTTGACAACAAAGGTATGTTCCCCCTAGAATCTTTCCATAAAAGCATTAAATGTCTATCAAGTGACTCAACTCCCCAGCACCTACCTCCAATCCAGTGCTGATTCTAAGACACTTTGAACCCTGGTCCTCATAGTCCTCATCTTATTGTCTAAACAGAACATTTGTTATTGTATCATCATCTTGATATGTCATTCTAATCATGCCTCCTCCCATCAAAAGACTCACCTTGAACTAGATCTCAAAGCTCACATATAGCCCAAATATGACATCTTTACAGGGCATCAAAACTCTGCCAAGACAGTGTCCCTTCCTTACAGAAGGGGATCATCTCAGCTCTCCTTTTTCAGTTGGTTATTTTGGTGGTATGTGGGACTCTGTGATTCTAGTCTCTGACCATTTATGTCTATTGGAAAAGTTTCAAAAAATGGAAAGCTGTGTATGGTATTATGTGCTTAGAATCCAAGCACTTTGGAGGTAGACGCGGAAGAGAATTCAAGGTCATCCTTGGATACACATGGGTTCAAGGACAAGCTGGGTTATATGTGCATATTGGTTACTATTGCTGGGATAAAACACCATGGCCAAGGCAATTTATAAAAGGAATGGTAGTTCTCCTTCTACCATGTCAGAGCCAGGAATTGAACTCAGGTTGTCAGTTTTGATGGCAAGCTCCTTCACCCACTGAGCTGCCTCGGTGCTCTTTTAATGATTTCTTGAGAAGAGTAAGAGGTTTGTTGTTTTCTATACCAAATCAGTCCTAGTGACAGCACAGCCAGCAGTGATGTGAGTTAAATAAAACCTGCATTGAGAGACTCATGTGAAATACAGGCACTCAGCTCTGTGCTCCAGGGCCCCAGGGAATGCTACTCTCTGTGGATATGTATGCACTACCCATAGGTGATGAGCAGATTGTGTCAGAATGTCCACAGAGATGCAGCAAGTCCTTATCTCAGGAATGATACTGGCACCTCGCACATTTTTATGTTATGTTAAAACATACTGATTAATTAGAAGTAGTTGTGGGGTAAGACATTAGGCTTCCAGGGCTAGATAGATGTATATTTGCTATATTCAATGTTGGTGAACACAGTTCCTTTCCCAGCTTTACCAAAGCATAACAGTGAGTTATTTTCCCAGGACAATTGGTAGCTGGTCCATTTTTCTAAGTCTCGTTATGGCAATTTGCAGACTCTTAAGGGGAAAAGGCTGGAGGAAGACGAAAGAACAGAAGGCAGAAGGCAGAAGGCAAGGACCACAGTATGTTTCTCTACTGCTAACAAATAGTAAAGAACTTGAGGATTTTTTTTTTTCATAAATGGATTTTGCCCAGCTGTTCTCCAGGTAGTTACTGCTGCTCGGTCAGCAATATGCTTTTAATCCTTTTTTGTTTTTCTTCTCCAAGCTGTAGATGATGGATGATGGTTGGGGTGTGGAAGTTTTCCATCAGGATGCCTTGGTATTGAGCAATTTCCAGTGGAAAAACTGCAACAAATCCACCCCTTTGTCTCTACTGATGAATGGAGTTCAGTGTGTGTGCATACCAGAGTAAGACTCCCGCAGAGAGAACTTGGACCTGTTCTAATTTATTATTTAGAAATTGAATTATTCACAATTGTCAATATTTGACAAATGACTTACAAGTTGTAATACACCTTACAGTTCCTGGCATGACAGGCTGTTGAAACAAAGCTGTCAATGACTGTTGCTTGAAGTAGCTACTTTAACGGGGCAGACTACTGGCAAGTATATCACTTTTCATCTTTCTTTTTCTGTCTTTTCAAACATTCTCCTGTGTGTACACTGGTGATCCAGCAAGATAGAGTCATATCCCTAAAGGGGAAATGACAACATAAAATAATGACTCCTAGACACATTGTTGAGAATGACTGTTGCAGAATAAAGATGGTACATTAGTTGTTTTCTCCTTGCTATGATAAAATACCCTGGCAAAAACAACTCAAAGGTTTAGTTTGGTTTACAGTTCCAAAGGGATGTCGTTCATATCCAGAGAAAGCATAGCAGCAGGTAAGGAACGCATGGTGGCAGGAGGCTGAGGCTGCTCGGTCCTGTTGCATCTGTGCTCAAGGAGCAGAGAGTAAATAGGAAGTGGGGCCTTGCTATACCTTTAAAGGTCCACCCCAATGACCCACTCCCTCCACCAAAGCTCTACCTCCAAAAGATATTATCTTCTCCCAAAAGCACCAGCTGGAGACAGTGTTCAAACACAGTGGAAGACATTTCAGATCCAAACCACAACTGGTGACCATGACCATGCTCCTTTCCCCCCACCCCCAATCAAGAGGAGAAAGTTTTTCTCCTGCCCTTGAATCTGGGCTGATTTGCACAAATATTGACCAGTAAGAATATGGCAGGCATGATTATATGTCAATTGAAGCCAAGTTTTTAAGTTGACCAGCAGCTTCTGCCTTGGAAGCTGTGAAAGAAGACAGATTGCCCTAAAATCAATGTGTCAAGAGAAGTTCGAGGCTCATGAAGACACCTGAATAATGAAGTGACACATGGAGAGAAAGGTCAAGGAGCACTGAGCTGTTTTCTGTGAGAGTGAGGAAGTCATTTTGAAAGGTGGCCCTCCAGTCACACGAACCCCAGCAGATAACAGATGGGTCAGCCAGCCAACCTGAATCGAGTAAATCTATCTTTAGAGATTGCAAGTCTTTGGAAGGCTTATACCCACAGGACACTGAGTCTATGAAACTGGAAGGGTGGATAATATAGTCTTTGCTAACACATGTATCAACAATGATATTAAAGGTTGAATTTAGAAGAATGAAATACCAAGTCAAACAATTTCATGACATACACGTAAAAATGGTTCTAATATTCCATAAGTCAATTTCTCTTCTTGTGTGTGGTACAGGCAAGGGTCTGGAGTATTATTTCTCAACTCCAGTGTTGAGAAACAGAAGGGGCGATGTAACTAGAAAACTCCCACGGATCGTGGACCACAGGCAAGAGCTTAACTTCAAGGTGAAGGAAGTGGAAATCTCAATTTACTCTTGTGAACAGACCACACCTAGAGTCACATGTGAACCTACATTTTATTCACTGCTACAGAAGATTTGGGAGAGAACCTAAGCATGTCATATGGGAATCTAAAGCAGGGACCAGCAGTGTTTGGCTGGACCAGAGAAGATGGACTAGGTTAGTTTTGAAGGTCACTCCAGAGACATTTGGAATTAACAGAGGCAGATGAGTCAATTTGTCATGTTTTTCTCAAGGGCTGGAAGATCCAGGGAAGGAGCATTAGGAACAAGAATCCCTGGGCTCCAGAGATTTTCCACACCAGCCACAGATTGCCCTGGAAGTTTGGGAGTTAAGAGGAAGAATTAGACTGGGTGGCTACAAAGGTCAAAGATTGCTAAGAACCATATAAGTATTGAGGATGTGTTGTTTTTCTGAAAATTAATTCAAGCTCTAAGACTGAAAAGGAGATGTTTTATTTATCATTTGTTTATTTATTTGTGGATTTTTAAGTCAGGGTTTTTCTGTGCAGCTTTGTAGATCAGGCTGGCCTTGAACTCACAGAGCTCCACCAGCCTCTGTCTCTTGAGTGTTGGGATTAAAGGCATGCACCACCACTGCCTGACTGAAAATATTTTATTTGAAAACAGTCTTTATTTCCATAGGTTGACCTCTCCTCTGGCATTCCCTCTCCCAATTCTACCCCCATTGCAAACATTGTTGAGGAACCAACTTATACCTCTCCTGGTTGGACTGGGGCCATGCCTGCATAACCAGTGCCACCCACTGGGCCCATCACAACAGTATAAAATCTGTTTGTTGTCCCCACAAAGGAAAAGAGGGGGGGATGTTTGGTAGAAGATAGCCTCATTGCCTAAAAATAAATTGTTTTGATAAAATATTATTTAAAGAAAATGCATTTAACGTGAGAGCTAGAGAAAATCATTTTAAACAGGGGAAAGAAAAAAAAATGGTTAATTGAGCCTTGTCTTGAAAACTGGAGCTAAATATCCAGTCATCAATTTCATTCCACATATTTATTAGGTAGCTAACTTGGTAGATAGTAATTTTAGCCATGGAGTTACAGTGGTGAGTAAGACCCAGGAATCTTTGTTCCTATTGTACGGAAGCAATCAATCACACACCAAATGGATGATATACACCAAACACAAAACAGTTCAGAGTCAAAGAAGTAAATAAAGTGGGGAAAAGTGATAGGTGATTCCAGGCTTGTAGGGGATGTTCTGGAAGAAGTTCCTACCTCCAGAAATCACAGTTGAACATCCCAGCTAAAGAATGACACTCCCTTAGGCCCTAGTGTAGAGTAAGGTTCACCTGTTGTCACAGCAGGGAGGCCTGCGTGGCTAGATAGAAGTTCAGTCACCCCCAGGCAGAGAATAAGTATAGTCTGATGAAAGTATAAAAGAGATTCTTAGCTTTCTTTCTAAATGCAATTGGAAAAGCAACCTAATTCTTGGACACAAGAGAGATGATATCCTTTCCATTAGAGGGACTATATATCATTTTTCTCTAGATTATTTAATTTATTTGTGTGTGTGTGTGTGTGTGTGTGTGTGTGTGTGTGTTATGTGAATGAATGCAGGCCTGGTATGTGCCTGGCATGCATGTGTATTCACTTTGTATACACATGCCATGGCATGTACATGGAGGTGAGAAGTCAGCCTGTAGGAGCTGATTCTCTCCTTCCGCCTTGAAGGCCTCTGGGATTAAGCCTGAGGTCCTTAAGTTCAGGGTAAGAACTTTAACTCACTAAGCCATCTTGCTGAGCCCCTGAAAATATTCTACTAGCTCACATTGATCTTTGCCTCGGATTTGACACCCACTGCATTGTAATTATAGCAATACAACATTTACACAATTAATTAAGGGCTTCAGAAATATTTCCAGGTATGTCTTAACTTGTTTCTGATGCCATCCTTACTCTTTGGTTCCACACTGGACACTGGTTTTTAAATGTTATTTAAGATGTTTCACTTGCCACTTGCTTTGGCTTCATGGAATTCAGAATTTTGTGCAAGATTTGGTATTTTAGTTCCCCACCCATCTACATGGAATATACACTTTAAGTTAGGTATATCAGAGGGGGGGGGAGTTGTGAGTCAAAAGTGGACTGGGCATACACAATCATTAATTTAGAGAGAGGTGCTTGAATGCAGGTGACCCAAACCATAAAGAGACCTTTACCTTTGTCTGTTAATCCTCAATAGCTCAGACAATAACCACTCAGAGAATGAGGCCTGCTTTTGCTATGGTGTCAAGGATCAGGATGGAAAAGCAAATGATTAGAGGATAGAGATTGAAGGAGAGGTATCTCATTTCTTTTTAATGGAAAATTATCTTTTGTGGGCAGGCAAGAGTCCTCTTTTCACACACCAGGAGGCCTGACTATTCCCTGGAGGCCTGGCAGGAAGCACCAAGTCACTGTGTCCAGGCCAATAGAACAGGCCTCTGTTGACTTCCTGGCATTGTAAAGATTCTGGCCCCATGCCCCAGCATCCTTCAGAAAGTGATTTCTCAGAATTGTCTGGTCCTCCAGGGATGTGCAAAGCATTTTAACGTGAGTTACAAAGTGAATGCACACTGTTCTCCATGAAGCCCATTCTACCCAGAGCAAACCCACTCCACAGTGGAGCATAAGATTCTATGATTTTCAAAATTAAGAAGTCGTGCCACCAGTGAGGAAGCCTCAGCAGAAAGACTCAGCATCATCTGTAACCCTGTTGTCCACTCAACAGCCATTTTGTTTCTCTTCCAAACTTTGTTTACACATTGCTTATAACAATAGTAAGAACAATATAAAACTAGCATTTATTAACTGCTTAATTTTTTTTTATTTCTTGTTCCAAGAATGTCATCTAGTTTTTGAAAGAACCCTTGAGACAGATTATATCTCTATCCAAGAATGAAGAAATTGAGTCATTAGGTGGATTTCTTTTTGAAATATTAAACTACTGGTAAGTGGTTCGTCTTCATCTTGAACTTGTAGGTTGCTTTCTTGTGCACTGCATGGTTGCTCTGTCAGTATATTGCTAAGTCAGTATATTGTAATTACAAAACTTTTGGTACTAGTATGAAATCCATGTGTCTACCTTTAGAAAACATAGAAAACTGAACTTTTAGCATGAAGGTGAGTTAACTGTATTCAAATCCAGCCTTTTTGTTCCCCCCCCTTACCCTATTGTACACTGTGAGTTCTATCCATTATGTACACATAGGCATTATTTATACCAAAGGTTTCAGGTTAACAGGGACTGCAGACGACACAGTGTTAAGTATGTATACCATTTGTTCATCATTCACTAGTTCACCAAACAAAGCCAGCCAGGTTCTCAGAACCCCTTGGTAGGTATAATGTTAATTGGTAAGTTTCACCCATTTCATTGGTCTTTAATGAGTTTGAAAAACACATCAACTGTGTACATTTGCTGTTTTCTTTTATTTCCAGGGGGCCCATGTCACTTTGCCTACCTCTGTCTCGTTTCAAAGCCGAAAACATAGTTTTATGCATTGTCTTTGAATTTATCATCTCTCTCTCTCCTTTCAAGAATATGTTTTGACCAATGTTACATAAAACCACAGGGAAGTCTTGACCCTGCCCCTGCCCTGGGAAATATTCGGGCTTCCTGAGAGATCCCAGTGATGATTTTTCTGTTTTCCCTTTGAACTTTCCCTGAACTGTTGTTCAGATAAGCCAAGGGCCTCCAAAGCAACCTTTTGTGCTATCATCAGTATTGTGCTTTGCAAGGTGAATAGGACATCTCATTTAAAAAGGCACTTGAAAAACCACTTACAAAACCAAATATCATCTCTAAGATGAGAACAACTTAAGACTAGGACAAGTATTGAAAACTGAAGTACCTTCTTGCATACTGCTAAATGACAGGTTTTTATTCTGGGGCTGTAGCCATAATATACCGTGCCGACTGGTTGCCATTCTTCTGTACGAACAGTTCTTAAAAGCTATTCTGGGTCCTTTCTGCTCACGAGTTGCAAAGGATTCATTTGTCCCTCCCATTGGACATTGCTGAATATCTGGATTTATGGAGTACATTTGTTATCTCATTTTATTTTCGGTGAGTCCACAGCATTTTGAAATTAAGTCCCATTTCTCAGTTAAAGCGTTGTTCCTTACTACCCCCAGATGGATCACTGGAATTGCTTAAGCACAAAATGTCTGGCCTTTCTCTATGCTGGACCACTCAGAATTGGCACCTTAGCCTCCAAGCTAAAGAGCCTTTGGGAAATTGACTGTCTTCAGATGTGTGGACAGGAAGATATCCTGTGGTTAGACTCCACATTTCCACTAACAGGTTGAAGCGCCTGCCATCTAGAATCTAGTTCCATGGGGCCGTATGATTAAGAACATGTGTGTAGTATAGTTCAACATGCAAGGAATCAACACTTGAGAATTCGTTTAACCTGCAGAAGTAAAATCTAAGGCCACTTTAAGCTTTTATTTGGCCGGTCTAAAAATATTTGCAGATCAGAGAGTAAAATTGCAAGGGAAAAAAAAGTCAATGGAATCTGTTTTTCTCTGAAAACTTAATTTTGTTTTGTTTTTGGAGACAGCCTTGGCAGGCCTGGAACTGGCTCTGTAGTCCAGGTTGGCCTTGAACTCACAGAGATCTGCCTGCCTCTATCCCCCAAGTGCTGGGATTAAAGGTGTGTGCAAACACTGCCCAGGTGAAAACTTAATTTTTTTTTTTTTTATCACCTAAGTACAAACAGAGAAAGTTAAAAGACTTTTAAAAAGGTGCGTACACATTGGAGATGAATGAGGAAAACTGTGGGAGGGTGGAGCTGCTTCTAGGACCATTTAATTTATTTATAGGCATTTAGAAAGAAGTTTCTTTTGGTTAGATGGACAATTTGTTCATGTCTTTCAGTGCAGTAAAATGACAGTCAAGTAGGTTATCTTTGCAACTGGACAGACAGAATAAATGTCCATGTTAACAGGCAGTGCGACTGTGGCTAGGCTCTAACGCACCAGCACAGCAGAGTTCACACACTAGTCGGCCTCCCAGGAGCATTAACTATGCCTTGGGTGGATCTTTAAACTTTGACTCAGTGTGACAGTAAAAGGCTCTTTTTTCTTGTTTCAAAAATTTTGAGGCATCTTGAAATTTAGTGTAATTTTCTTTTGAATGAAGTCAGTTATTACGAACTAAGTCATCGGTTCGGTTACAGAGTCAGCTGCTTCTGGCAGTGAAAGCTTATTTCAAAATTCAGAGACCTGTCTTTCACAGATGTCTGTTTATTTCAAGTCAAGGTCAACATGGCAGGAGTCATGAACAATGCGAAGAGGGCAGGACAAACATTCCCCCAAGCAAGAATAAAGCGGGATGGGGGTGGGGCTGCCTGGCTTCCCTTCCTCCAACAGAGCAGCCTCCACCCAAGGGAATTGAATTTGTGTTCATCGCTCCATCCTTTGTAAAGGTGTGAAGATGCTGTGGGTATAGGAGTCCGCCCCCACCCCCACCGCCCTCCCCGCCCCGCATGCACGGTGTCCTAGGCACCAGCTAAGGCCTGGAATGAGCCTACACTCGCCAGGTGTAGGCTCATTCACAGCTGTGTGGTCCTGAGCAGGGCACTTTCTCCAGAGGAATGAAATAACAAGACCGCAGATGGACCTGTCGGGATGCAGCCGGTCCTTTGGAACCTCTTTTGTTCTAGGCCATAAAAACCAACACACAATGAAAATAAGACAAAACCCAGCAGCCATTTCCCTCTCCCCTTCTCGATCTCTCCTTGCTTTTTCTGCAAGGCATCTTTGCTTGTTTGCATCCTGTGGGTGGGGTGGGGGCTGGGAAGGTAACTAGCCATGGGAGGCGGTCATTGCATCCACTGGGGGGACATCCGTATTGCCAGCCCCGGCTGAGGTGGCAAGCTCAAACAGCTTGTACTCCAGGCAGCTCCTAGCTGTCTACTGGGGTTTCGAGGAGCCTCTCCAGGTTCCTACAGCTGCAACCCCGGGTCGCACGCCGCTGCCGCGCCCCGCCCCACCGTCCCAGCAACCTCACTGGCTGCTGGGCTTTGTGGTTCGCCGGTGCCTCTGGGCCCCTGCTGGGGGTGTCGTCTGGAGCATGTGCAGACAGCAGCCCAAGGTAGCGCGAGCGTGCCGGGCAAGCCCTGAGACTTGCCTGGCAATGCCATGTTTGTGTGCTTGCTCTAACTCGGGGAGAGCAATTAGGGAGACGGCTCCCCGGCCGGACTTGGCTCATGTTTTCTTGTTTCTGTTTCAGCCTTCAGGATAATTCCTTCGGCAACGCCGCTGTAACTGAGTAAGTGATTCTTGCCATTACAATCGACTTGCACGCCTGTCTCCGAAGCAACTGTGGTGAAGGTACCCACCACCGTCCCCAGCCCTTCTTCCCAGATGATGCATTGTCTCCGGGAACCTGGGGCTGTGAGGCTGGTGGGGCCCACAAACCTCTCACAGGTTGCTGTCGGTATTTTAGCAGCTGCAGGGTGGGGCGGGGGGTAGGGGATTAGACCTAGCTGTTTGCTGAGGGAGGCTCTATGCTCCAAGATATGCAATCCTGGGGCTTATCTTTAAAAAAAAAAATGTGATATGTCAGAAAGGACGCTTGGTTGTATTTTGTCAACATGAGTGTCAGTTTTCATGGCGTGCATTGGTCCCAAATAGATGGATGTGAGACGACTGGAGTTTAATTCCAGCACGTTTAAACAGGGTAAACTTATCGTCCCTCTGTGTGGACAGATTTTTAAGACACCGTGCGATAAACTTTTGTAGATGCCTTTGTCATTTTTTTTTTTTTTTTTTCCTTATCTGACCTCAATAATGCGACTATAGGGAAATGGCTTACCTGATGCGCAGGGCAACTAACAACATTTCAAGTGGAGGGAGGGGAGTGGTGTTTTACTCAAGGCCAGCCCACATAGGTTTTTTTTTGTTTGTTTGTTTTGTTTTGATATTTACAGTACTTCATTTTTATTCTGGTCATACCTTCCTTAATATTTTCTCTTGAGTATTCATTTTGCTGGCACTATATGTGATACATATAGCAGGATGTATGAACTATATGAATTCCATCTATCCAGCTTATGCTAGGGAAGTTTGAATTTTGGTAAAAAGTCATACTGGAAAAGCTTTGCAGGAGGATGTGGGGAAAGTTGTGTATTCCTCTACTTTGAAAAGTCCAGACTACCATACAGAAGCCACAAGTTGACTTGGGAGCTATTTCATAAAGGTACTTGGACAGTGAATAGAGCATCCTTTAGGTTTTGAATTCCACCATCATTGCAGGGACTTAGAGAGGGAAGGCTGGGGTTCCGATGTGCTTCCCAGGGTCTTCTTTCCCACATGCTGGTCAGTTTGACTTGCTATTGTCATAGTGTCCCACTTTGTGCTCACCAAACTGGGGCTCTGTACAAGGAAGACCAGGTTGACTTTGTAAGATGTACTATGGCCTGCTCACTGTGACCCTGGTTACAGCAGTGACATTGCTCTGCTACTTCGCCTCTCTATAAAAGGCTGAGAGAAGAGATCTGTGGACCAAGGATGGGGCCCGAGTTCCCTGGTTAAGGCAGTCAGGTACCTACTTCTCTTTGCCCCTGCCGGGCTTCCTGGCAGCACATGTTTTCTGGGTTTGGTTCTTGGTTGTCGTATGTGGCTGAATCCCTAGAGTCAGACACAGTCACAGTCCGGCCACTTCAAGATGGAGACATTTAGTTCCAGAGTTCATATGGATTGTGTGTGGGGTGTGTGTTGTGGTTAAATGCTGGGGAGACTGTCATGTCTCATCCTTGGATACTCCCCAAAGAAGTTCTGATTGCATAAGATCATGTTGTTACTTTTAGAGATGTGGCAGCGGTTCCTTTTTAAAAGGCTGTGAGTGGTGAGTGGTGAGGAAGCCATCTGGCTAATATAAGAATCGAAGGAACTGACAACTTACTGAGTGTGTCACAGGTGTGACATAGCACAGACCAGGGGCATCTTAAACCAGTGGTTGCCAAATGGAACATTATTATTTTTTTATTTTTCCCTCAATAATATGAACCTATTTTTGCACATGTGGGCACAGTCCTTTATCCAGCAGGATCGGAGGGTGCTATTCCAAGACACAGACATAGCATGTGCCCTGCAAGTCTTTCGTTGAGGTATTGGTCTGTTCTGAGGATGCCCTTTCCTCTTTGATGCTTCTGAGATGAATAAATGTCCTCTACCTCCAGTCCCCACCCATCTCCTTTGCCTCCTGTTCCTCATCACTGAAATTCCACCTAGAAGGGCTTTCCTTAAGGCTAAGGCCCTAGTGCACACGTCTTAGTTAAGGTTTCTATTGCTATGAAGAGACACCATGGCCACAGTAGCTCTTATAAAGGAAAACATTTAATGGAGTTTCAGAGGTTCAGTCCATCATTATCCTGGTGGGACACAATGATGTGCAGGCAGACATGGTGCTAGAGAAGGACCTGAGAGTCCTACATTTTGATCCACAGGTAACAGGAAGTGAACTGAGACTGGGCATGCCTTGAGCATATATGAGGCCTCAAAGCCTGCCTCCATAGTAACACACTTCCTTCAACATGACCACACCTACTCCAAAGCCACACCTCCTAATATTGCCACTCCCTATGAGCTTATGGGGACCAATTACATTCAAATGACCACAGCACATAAAATAATAATAAATAAAAAAATAAAAGTTTACATTATAGGGCTGGGGGTGTGGCTTGGCATGCATGAAGCCTTGGGTTTGATTCTAAGTACCAAATAAAACTGGGTGGTGGTGGTTGTGGTGAATAGCTGTAACCTCCAGTGCTTGGTAGTTACAGGCAGGAGGATCCGAAGTTCAAGGTCATCTTTGGCCACATAGAAAGTTTGATGCCAGACTGGATTATAAGAGACAGCTCAAAAAACAAAATTTAGTAGCAACTCTTCCCAGAGGTTTACATACTATGGTCAGAGCTGTATGGGCTGAGGCAGGGCCAGGCTGGAGTCTGCTCTCTCAAACAGGTATTCCAGAGAGCACCATTGCAGGAGATTCTGGGGCCACACTTTGGGAAATTCCCCAAGAGGTTGCATCTTTGCAACGTTGCCTTCAGGGGTGTGGTGCTGCAGTGGGGAGGAGAAACCATTTCTCTCTGCCAGCCAGCCAAGTTGGGGAGCTCTCTTCCTATTTAACCAGAAGAGATAATGTCTCATGGACATGTCTTGAGCCTCCATTATTCCAAGAGGTCTAGCTCTCCTGTCTCCTGAGCCTCTAGAGACTGACAATGTCATGTGACTTCTGTCCGTGGAATTGGCAGTGTAGGCGGGAACAAGCAGGGTTCCCTAGAGTAAAGCCTTGGAATCCTGGCAATAGCTTGGCCTCCTGGGACTGTATCTTTTCCTAGCTGCCAGGCTGGCCTGAGAAGGTGCAGATGGTCATGTGGGCTGGGAACTGTGCACTCCTTTCTTTTGTTTGTGCTTGGCAGACCCAGCAAAAATGAAGGAAGGAGGAGGGACACAAGTTGGAGTTGTTGCTGAGGTGTCTGAGCAATCTCAAGTGAAGCTCTCTGACAGCCGGCTGAGGAGCGCTACCAAGAAATCACTTGTTAGAAGTGTCTTTAACAGTTTTTCCTTCTCACCATGGCCAACCATAAGGAAACAGTCTCCCTCACAGTTCAGTCACACACAGACATGTGATTTCAGTGACTTCCAGGAAGCAGTCACTTCTCTTTTCTGCCTAAGCATACTGGCCATAAAATGTTGGTGGCTAGCCACTTTGTGGAGGTCATCCACTATGACAGTGCACCATCCAAAGATCTTCAGGACGTTCTACATTATTGTAAGACTTGACATTTCCTGTCATTGAATTCATACTTGTTACAAATATTTATGTGATATACATGTTTCTGAATACACCACCATGATGGACTGTCTCTCTTTTTGGAGTTGATTTTTAAGTTAGTGTCTAAAGTAACAGGTTTGCTTGTAGTGTTTTCATACATCCTTAGTTTTAGCCAATGGTCCTCCTCTATCCCTCCCCTCAGCTCTCTCTACCCCTCCTCTTTGCATGCTCATGCGTTCTGTTCTTTTTCCTCTTATGGACCTTTTGTAGTTCTCCCACCTCTACCTTACCCTCTCCTACTCAAACACACACATATAAATATTAGAAGTCAGGATCTACATACAAAGTGTTGTTCTTTTGCTATAATTATTGTCTAAGAAACACAAACACGAAACTCAGAGCCCACGTGGAGTTTATTGAGAGAGGGGAGAGAAAGGGGGGTAGCTGGTGGCCAACTGAAAGCAGGAGAGAGAGAGAAAGAGAAGGGGGAGAAAAAGAGAAAGAGAGAGAGAAAGAGAGAGAAGGAGCCAAAGAGAGAGAGGCGCACTTGGTGTGCTTGCTTTAAAAGGGAGGCTTGCACATGCTTAACTGAGTCCCCTGGCAGCCAGGTAAAGCTTGAGCAGCCAGGTAAGTCATGACATAGATAAGACAAGGCTATGAGTATCCCGCCCATCATCAGGGGGCGGGGTCAGCAGACTGCTGGTTCCCAACACATAGTATTTGTTTTTCTGAGCCTAGGTTACCTTGATTAATGTAATATTTTTAAGTTTTGAGGACCTAAGAGGGAGACCATGAAAAGGATTGGCCTTTAGACTCCTGTGTAGTGCAACAATATTTTAAGAGGATACTTTGCCTGGGTCAGTTGGCCCATTAGTCTGAGTTGATGGTTTTCCAGAAGTGGGGAGCCATGATTGTGGCTTCTTGTGGCAGAATCCAGTTTCATAACCAGACCAGTATTTTCCCTTTGTAGGGCCCTCCTGGGCAAGGTTAAATATGAGATGCTGGTTGAGTGGAGATTGATGGTCTCTAGTAAAGTAACAGAGATCTATCTCATTCAAAGAGCAGGGAAGAGCTCTGAGGACGTTGATTTCCAAGGCTGGACCTACGTAGCATCTTGAACTTATGTTTTCCAAGTGGCAATTGGTTGTTTAGGAGTTATTTCTGATCTACTAATTTGTTCCAGCCTTATGGCCCAGGAGGCACCTGTCCCTTTGAAGGTTCTGGTGCTGCATTTCCATTCTCAGGCCATGATGCTTAGAAAGAAAGCAATAATTTCCAGAGGGAAAACACATTACTGCCAAGTCCTCAGGTAGAGTAGCTAAACTTAGGGCTGAGACTGTGGGTTAAACTCTTGTTCTTAGAAGTGAGAATTCCAGGTTTCTATAATGTGTGACTTTTTCTATTTTACTCTTGGAAAACATTGTCATTCACATTGTAAAGCCTAAAAGAACTAGGTTTGAATACTGACAATGAGGCAGAATGTAAAACTTGGGAACTTAATTGCTATTTTTTCATGAGATACACAGAGTGGTGTTATTGGTAGCCAAAAATGTAAGAGAGCAAAGAAGTTTTGATTATTCCATTAAAATTAGCATTTTGTTAATTTGACCAACTTTATTTTATTGCAACAGGGAACAGAATATTATGTTAGATAAAGAGGGTTCAAGTCTGTAGGTGGCCCTTTTATAATTCACTACAAAAGCCATAATTTTAAAAAAGGCTATGAGAGAAGAGAACGGGAGCTTTCTTCAGTTAATTTGTGGGCTAATTATACAGCATTTCCAGTGATGAATATTTAAATATGTTATTTAATGTAGCATGAGCATTGTATTATATTTATGCATATGTATTTATTTGTTTTCTTTTCACCCACTCACAACACTGAATCTCTCAGAACAGAATCCAGATCTTTTGAAAATCTTGTATCCTTTAAAAATAATGCTACTTTGAGTACAGATATATCTAACATATCTGAATCAAGAACAGAGGTAGGGAAGAAGGGAGTCAGCACTTAATAACTTCAATAGAAATTTGACATTGCTACCACATATTTACCTTAGTGGATTGAACATTAAATAAAACAAAATAGTCAGTCCTTATCTCTAGAAAATTTAAGACATATTAGTTCAACTTCTCACTGCTTTGATGTGACAACTTGACCCAAAATTGACTTAACAAAGGGTTTATTTTGGCTCACAGTCTGAGGGGATGGTCCATTGTGGTGGGCAAGGCAATAGACGGATGCTTGAGGTGGCTGGCACGTTGCATTTTGTCTGGAAGCAGGAAGAAATGGATGTTGATTACTCAGCTCACTTTCTCTAGGCCTCTAGCCCCTGGAGTGTCACTGCCCACAAAGAGGCTGGGTCTTTCCACATCAATTAACATACTCTAGAAACTTCCATCAAGTTGACAATCACTGTTAATCATCACAGAAGGTGAACTGAGCACCTGGGAGGCAGTAGATGCTTATTAATAGCCATCAGTTCAGTTGTTTAAACTGCTCAGTTATCCCTCCGAGGGAGCAATGTCATTCTTAAATCAAGGATTCTTTGGGCATCCATTGGAGGCAATGCTGCACTTGGGAGCAGTAATGGAATCCCTAGAAAAAGAACTGTGGAAGTTTTTATACGTATAGGTGTGTCTACAGCTGCTTCGTGCAATAAGAGACCAGTTCACAGGATCTCAGACATACAAGACACCAAGACCTAAGGATGAAGAGTGAATATTTACAGAATAAAATGAACATAGTTACGGTGGTGTGTGTGAATCTGGCTGGGAAGGTTCCTGTTCAGAGCTGGTACCTCATGGCTTTGGGCAGTCCAGGGAAGATGGGCATGGAAGATGGAAAAATGTTGCAGGTGGGGCTGGGCAAGGCAGAGTGAATGGCTTCGAAGAGGAACAAAGACACTCTCTTACTTATGGACAGGAACACTCTTATTCCAGGTTCCCTCAGGGAGTATGAAATGCCAGCGACTTTTAATATGGAAGAGCTGAGACTTCTTCATCAGGTTAATTAGGAAGTCTTGAGAAAAAGAAAACGTCCAAGGACAGTTGGTTGCTGTTGTGGCTTGGGGTACAGGAGAGAGTGCCCGATGCAAAAAATTGTGGGATCTCATTTCAGAGCACTCCTCTTGGTGCCTGACGTCCTGCTGGGCACACCTTGGTGTTAGTGAGATCTTATTAGCTTAGACCAGTGGTTCTCAAGGATCCTGACACAGGGGCTGCATATCAGATATTTACACCATGATTCATTCATAACAGTGGCAAAATGGCAGTTATGAAGTGGCAATTGAAATAATCTTATGGTTGGGGGTCACCACGACATGAGGAACACAGGGCCGAAGCATCAGGAAGGCTGAGAACCACTGACTTAGGTGATGTATGCAATGCTGTGGAGGTGAAGTGACAGATGGGTCAATGTTTTCAGCTTTATGGGCTTTGTTGAGCATGTTGGTATTGTATCATGACCTGGCAGAAATTGGAGCAGAGTGTTTGTGGTTCTATTTTTCTCTGGGGAGTCAATGGTGAGGGATCACTGTGTTGCGTGATTTTCCATGCTAATCATGACACAATTCTAGATAGTTGCTGTGGCTACTGCAGTAGACATTTATATCTGACATGCTGTTGTCCCTCTCACCTCAGGTGCGAGGAAGACACAGTCTCTTTACATGAAGACGAGGACAACTGCTCTGAGCTCAGGTAGGACCCACCCTTGGTTCTGATTTGTGAGAAAAAGAGATCCTCTGGGTCTGATGTTTGTTTTCTGAATCCAAACATTTTTAAAATAATTTATTTATTTTTATTTTGTAGCTTCCGTGTTTTGCCTTCATGTATGTCTGTGACAGTGTCAGATCTTTGGAGTTACAGATAGTTGTTAGCTGCCATGTGGGTGCAGGGAATTGAACTTGGGTCCTCTGGAAGAGTAGTCAGTGCTCTTAACCTCTGAGCCATCTCTCCAGCCAAAAGTCTTTTCTCCGAGGTTTGCATCTTCTGAGCCCAGTTTTGGGGTGTGATCTTTCAGACCCCCAAACACAGCCTTGTATAGGGAACTTCTCCATTAAATTTGACAATGTACCCATCATTATTCACCAAACATATTAAATGTATTGGATGTCAATATAGATGGTTCTGGATTCCTACCTGAATGAAAAACAAACATTCCTGTAAAGGATGCTGCTGTCTTCTTTCCGTGACAGGAACTTGAGTAGATGCATAGCACTCAACTTCTCACTACAAGCAGTAGAGTTCATTAGGCTGGGTTGAGTTCCCTCCCAGCCCTAGCTTGATTCTCATGTCTAAAGCCTAGTGACAAGGAAAAAGTTTAACTGTTGACAATTGGATCACCAGCATAGTCTTATTTTATTTTTCTAGCTGGTAATTCACTTGTTGGGTGTTTCACCTGAGACTCAACTGCTTTAAGTACATTTATTCGTGCCCTGTGCTCTCTGCACCTGGCCCATGCTACAGACCACCAATCCTGGTGTGGCTTCCAACCTCCTAAACAACTTAGGGAGTTCGATAGTCACCTGTGGGAAGGTGTGTTGAGAGGTGGGTTGAGGGAGGGGGACTACTTCCCTCCCTAGGGGAACTTCCCCTCTCTGAGCAGCAGGGGATTGCTGCTTTCTATTCCATGCACCTTTCTTGGCTGCATGTGATGAAAACACCCAGGAAGTAGCTGCTTAGAGTGAGTTGCCAGAGAGTAAGGTTGGCATTATTGGTCATCCAAGCCTTAGAGTCTAAGGCAAAGAGCCTAATTCATACCCTCATTTAGTTATGGCTACAGTTGCTTAGTTCCAGAATTGAGCAGGGTGTGTGAATGTGAGACTAGGAATTGAACCTAGGACCTTGAATATGCAAGGCTTTTACCCTACCACTAAGCCACATCTCTAGCCCCCTCTTCCTTTTACTTTTTGTCTTGAGACAGAACTCACTAAGTTGCCCCAGGATAGACTTCAGGTTTGATCTTCCTGCTTCAGCTTGTAAAGTAGCTGGGATGGCAGGCCTGTGTCACGAAGTCAGTCAGCCCAAGGGAACACACATTGGGATCTTGTTCTATGCATTTGAAGCATTGCTCAAAGGCCTGGTTAGGGGGAAATATATCACTTATCTTAAAACTTATCTGGATGATTGGCTTCATCTCCAAACAGATCCATGTTGCAAACTATCTTAGCCAATGGATAGGAAGCAACACATCTTGAACCAAGATTTCTGCCTGAGAGACTGAGATGTGTTGGACCATTCTAGGAGTGTTTGAGTTGGCCTGTCTGCTAGGTATGCTGTTTAACCACAGCATTTTCAAATCTGAATCTGTAAACTTGGGACCTCACATACCTAACCTGAAGGTCTCACATTGTTATTGTGGGAGGGAAGTAGGGTTCACAATGAAAGCAAAGTATCTCCAAGTGAAGACTTAGATGCATGGGAAGGGAGAGTGATAGGAATAGTGAAATTCATGGAACTGAAGTTAGTTGGCCTGAGGCCTGGGTTCAATCTCTGGTAGTGTGTAAATCAGGCATGGTAGTACATGTCTGTCATCCTAGCACATGGTGGGTGCAGGAGGGAAGGCAGGATTCCAAGCTCATGGTCATCCTTGGATAATAACAAGTTCAAGGCCAGTCTGGGATACCTGAGACTCTGAGTAAAAAAATTAAAAAGAAAGAAAACCAAGAATGACATTCACATTTCTTGAGTTCTTAGGCCTAAAAAAATTGCCTAAGTCTGGGTTCCCTTTGAATACAGCCTGGGGAATCTTGTCAGTTCTTTTTATTATAGGTTTTTATCTGTTTTGGATATGTACTAAATTGGGTCTTTCTTCTTGCAGAGATGAAAACAATAAAGAGAACTACCCACAGCTGGGGGCTCGAATAGACGAGCTTGCTCCGCCCTTCCACGAGGCCCAGCAGCATGCAGAACAGACCCTGCTGGTGGATGGAGTGCTGAGACCCAGTATGGGTAACTTCAAGTCCCGGAAACCCAAGTCCATCCTCAGAGCCGAGAGTGGCCGGAACCATGGAGAGAGCCAGGTAAAACCCCACTATCAGACCTCGGCCATGCAGAGGCCTCCCTGGTTCAAGGGCATAGCCAGCAGTGTGGGCTCACTGCTGAAACATGTATGTGGCCTGAGATATGGAGACACTTTCTTTAGGCACTGGGTGGTCTGAGAAAGCTAATATTCTGGCGCTCTTTCAAACTGGCATATTATTTTCCTCTCTCCATTTACCCCCTCTCATCTTTTCCCTTGCCCCTCCCCCTCTCCTTTTCTTTCTGAGGTAGGTTCTCTGCCATGAGTGCAGGGATTACAGACATGTGGTTTGTGTGATGCTGGGGGTAAAACCCAGGACTTGATGTATACTAGGCAAGCATCCTACTAACTGAGCTCCCCTCCCTCCTGTCCCCTCCCAGCTCCAAACTGGTATTCTTAAATATGAGATTTTGATTGAAAGTTGCCCTGTTTTCTTAGAGGGCTTGGCATTCACACAGGATGATAATAGCCTTTGTGCAGACTTGGAAAGTCCCCTCATCACAACTTGGAGTCTTAGTTTGATGTCAAGCCTTAGGCTAAAGTGGAGTGGCTTTGGATGCACAGCTATGCATGTATGTTTGTTGTGTTGTATTTGTATGTAGCATTTGGTTTTCTGAGGTCAATACATATTAAAACATGATGAGTGAATAAAGCATCTTTCCTAGTATTTTGCTAATAAGTCTGTATGCATATAAATGCATACACACACACACACACATATATATACACACACATATATATATATATACATATGTATATATATATATATGAGACAGGGCTTTTCTATGTAGCCTAGGTTGGCCTCAAACTCACTAGCTTCTTATCTCAGCCCCCTGAGTGCTGGATGACAGTTGTGTGCCAGGCTGATATTTTTAAAGCTTAGTTTTTTATCTAGTTCTCTGGAAATAAAGAAAATAATTGTTTAATCAAAAAGTCCTTGATAATTTTTGTTCTTAGAAGATATTAAATAAATGTGAATAAATAATCATACTAGGAAGTCACTTTTTTAATCTTAAGTTACATTTGTGATACACCAATCATAACCTTTGGAACATGGCTGTTCCTGTTAGATGGGTTTGATTGTTTGCTAACACTTAGTCACCTGAAAATATTTCAGGAGGTTCACAGTGTGCTAGGTTAATTAGATTTTACTGTTGGGTCCAATTTGCAAACTAACACCAGGTGATCTTCTGGTTGGAACAGCCTTTGCAGTTTTAGACTGTTGGCATTCTGAACTCTTGGTTAGTTCTTTCATTTTTTCATCCAGGTGTAAATTCCTATTGCATTATGAAGCTGAGAGATAATTAAGCTTAGACTTTCCTTGTGGAGAGATGCAGTCATGGGAAATAGTCATCATTTCTGATGGGCTAGAGAGTCTAAATCCACAGCAGCATCTCTCTGTGAAGAAAGTTGCACTGGGGATACAGATTCTGAACTGACTGGTCCTGGGTGGGGGTGGGGGAGATAGAGAGGGAGGAGTGGAGCATCTAATTTGAGATGTTTTCCAGAGTCACCTGTGACACTTCCCAGTGGCCAAGCCACTCCTCCTCAGAGTGCCTTCCTTCTTGCTGTTCTCTAGTGTGGCCTCAAATGATGCTGTCACCACTTGTGATAAGGTGCCAATGGCACATGTAATTCCCAGCCTGTTGCTGATTCTCAGGAAGGTTACAGGAGGTGGATGAGCTGGCAGAGCTCTCACTCATGAGGCTGCACTGCAATCCTGGTTGGAAGGTAGTCCTCCCAATAGATGTTAATGGCCTGTTCTGATCCCCCCAGCTCCATTTTCAGAAACAACATTGTAGGCACGATGCTGATTGCATAATAGATTTCCCCCAATCATATATCCTAGTTAAAGGGTATAGATAGGTAGGCCCACTGTGGTGAAAGAGTATGTGGTGTGAACTTATGAATGTGGGTATGGGTGGACATGGGTAGAGAGTGAATCTGAGGCATCATTTCTAAGTGTTTTTTCTTAGTTCACATAAGCACTGTGTACTACACTGTTAGGGGTTTCAGGTAAGTGGAATTGACAGAAGAAGTCTATCTTTTCAGAAAATAGAAAAACAAAATGCTAAATGAATAACTATGACGAAATCTTCCTGATTGGTCCATTGGGTCTTTAGTTCTTCTTCCTCCTAGTATTGGGTTGGCTATGTCATGAAGCCATCAGCCTTTTCCTTGAAGTTTTAAAAACCCTGCTCCAGTCCACCGATAACATCAGGAGTGTACCCTAGGCCTGTTGTTTTCTTCGAAGTGTCAAGTGCTTAAACTATCTTGTTATTGATGGGTGTGCTTGTGATTGTTCTTGGTCAAAGATGCAAACTGGCATAGCACTACAAACAACCTCAAGCCAACTCTGGGAGACCAACAACTGTCTGTAGATGACAAAAAACTAAAGGAGCTGTGACAAACTGATTCCCAATAAATTTGAAATCTGAAAGGTCTGAGCATCCATTACACCAGCAATGCAAATGAGATAATAAAATAATTTTTTCCTGAAATTAGAAAGATTGTCTTGAAGGATGATAATTAAGATTATTCTCAAGGAGCTTGGTAGCATAGCTTCTGATTTTTATAGAAATGGATGGACATAGGTTTTACACAGGGGAAATATTCTTACTCTACAACCTGATCCTAGAAGATAATACTAAGGGCATCAGTATAACAATGCCCTATGTGGGGAATAGGCCTGTATTTTTATTAAGCTTCATAGGCCATCTGCCTTGCTTTTATCTAGGATATAATTGGGAAAAAAACCCATTATACAACTAGCATTTTGTCTGCATTGTTGTATTTGAGAATAAAGTTAGTCGAATCTGATAGACCACTTAGTCCCACTGGGAATGTGACCTCTAATGTAATATGAGCTACAGCAACCCTTCCCCCATCTGAAAACCAGTGGCTTAGTTGACTAAGATTCACATGAAAAAGGCTACAGACAGGTTTACACAGTAACTGTGATTATCACTGATCATTCTTAGCATTGGCTATCCGTGTAATACCCCATCATGACTTAGGTAAATGTAGACTGAGCTATCTTACAAGGGTATGGGTTGCAAGGTAAATGTGACAAGTTTACCTTTCAATGTAGAGAGTTCTATGTATGGAAGGGGGCTGGAAGGGAGCAGTGAAAACACACAGGAGTCAGCTTCTTAAGTTTTAAAAGCATTGTCCTGGGAGCTGAAGCACCTCCCCCTAAGCATGTGGTTGCTGCTAGTTGAGTTTTCTGTTCATAAAGTTGGAATGCATGGCCCTAGAGTTGCAGTTCAGTTTGAGCCTAATCAGAGTGTTGGACTTAGGGAAATGAGGCTCCTGGCAATTGTGGGAAGTGTGACTTAATTCCCCTACTTTCCTTGCCTTTCCCTTAATAACCCCATATTCAGATTAGCAGGTCCCTTTGATGGGTCATGTTCATGTGTTACCTTGAACACACTTTCTTCCCTCTCAACCATATCCATGAGAAGGAAGTGGAGTAAGAGAATCTGGAGATTGTCTTTGTGTATGATGATTCTGGTTTGCATTCTATTTAAATGATTTCAGAGGGGAGGGGTTTGGACATATTTACTGATAGAAGACCAAGAACAATAGACTAGTAGACTGTTCTCTAAGAATCGAAGTGTTTGAGATGAGAATGTCTATTTGAGCTTACTTATCCATTTCTGCTTTAGACAATTAGCTACATGGGGGAAGCATGCCTTGACTGAGAATCACTAAATGAGTGGTCATCTGAAAAGCCAGGGTTTAGGGTAACAGTACAATTCCTTGATATGGCTGAGGTCAAAGCAAGCTATGCTTCTCTTGGCTCATCCTAAACCCTGTTTGGCTGGAACCCAGGACCAGCAAGTTCCTGTTTAGAGTTTCTAATTAGATAGCAAACACTCTTCCCAAGGAGGGGAGCTGACTCAAGGCATGGATTATCCATCCCAGTGTTTTGTGAAAAATTAAAAGTGCTTCTGTTTTGAATGCTGTAGGAGTCAGAACATCCATCCTCCACAACCTGATGTGGGAAGATGAATCTTGGATGGCAGAAGCAACTTCCTGTGTTAGCGCCCCAAGCTGTCCAGAGGCCATTCATTTTTAGTGCTGGTAGATAGTCTTGTCTTCCTCACTCCCCACCATCTGGCGCTGTGCTATACCCCATCCGTAGGTCCTCCCCTCTGGTGGCTATTTTAACAGGATACAAAAAGTAGGAGGCTTGAAGGAGGAGAGCTTTTCTGCAGTGAGCTATGGATTGCCAGCCTCTTGCTAACCCACTTCCTAAGGGAGACCAGCTGTTTGGTCTGGCGTATATAAGCAATGAGTTTCTTCCATTTGGCTGCAGTAGGAATGTTAACAGGCTGGCACGTGATCCAGATCCGTTTGTGAATTTTTCATTTTCATCCTTCTGCAGAAAAAAAAAATCTTTAAATACTTTCAGGCAAAATAACCTTTTAAATATTTACTGTATTTCTCATTTTGGAAGATACAGTTCTTAATTGCAATCGACTCTAAATTAAAAGATAGTTTTCATTCTGTGCCACTGTCCCATGCCTTCGCAAAAAACCAAAAATGCCCTTTCTAGTTACGGGTCTACTTTGCCTGCAGTTTTTTCTTCTTCCTGAGTGTGTTGGAGCATGGGCACACTGTGCTTCCCTCACTTGTGTTGGGTGTTTTCTTCACTTGTGATTTCTGTTACATTATTTCTCATGTATGATTTTTACTTCAGCACCAGTATAGATGTTTTACTTCAATTCCTGCTGCAGCATTGATTTTTCTGTAAGATCTTACTGGCCAGAAAGAGAAGTGGAACCTTAGATTTATTTTTCTAGTTTTCTTTCTCTTTGGTTAGTGACAGTTCAGTGGCAAGGACCTCTGACAAGTGAGCCAGCAGGTTGCTGTTTAGCTTACTGACATCTTACTATGGTCGATCAGCTTTATAAGTTTATCTTTGAATTAACAGTCTCTTAAGTCATGAAGCTGATGAGAGGTATTTTTAGAAAGGAAAATTGGATGTCTGTTACGTACCTTTATCATGTTTTCAGAGTAGACAAATACATTATTCTGAATGACGTACAGGAAATCTTAAGGGATTAGCGTCACTGACTGTTTACTAATTAACTCTGAGAAATACAAGAAAAAAAAAAAAGAGAAAGAGAGGAAAAAGGAAAAAAATAAGATACTCAAAATGGAATTTCATTCAAAATGAGATAGCCAAGCTATTAAGGTTGTTAAGTTTGCAAGCAAATGAGAATATAGGAAATGGCTTTATGGTGCTAGTAGCCACATCAAATGATTGTTGCAATGTAAGTTTCAGAATTTCCTTGAAAAAAGGGAAAAGAGTGACTGAAGCCACAGCTCAGTGGTGGAAAGCTGGCAGCTGAGAGTGCCTGAGGCCTTGGCTCCATCCAAAGCCCCCACTTCCCTCTTACACACACACACACACACACACACACACACACACACACACACACACACCATGTGCAGGCACACATGAGTGCAACCTCACAGAACAGGAAGTATTGATAGCCTAGTGTAGCCATAGAGTGAGGACTTATCTCCATGAACACACTGCCTGGCATATTTAACAGAGAAGCAGATTGCTCCCATATATAAATGACTGTTAACGTTTCCCCCTTTGACCCATTAGACATCTTTTGTCCAATTTTTGGTCTTCTCTATAGTTATATATATATTTCTATATGCAATAACCATATAATTCCAACCTATTGTCAAGAAGGACGACACTTGAAAAGTGGGGGTCCTCTGCAGCTGCTCCATTGCACCTGCATCCCCACATTGGTTTCCAAAATTTGATGCTTCCACCCAAGGTTCTGTCAATAAGTCCCAGAGATGCACATTTGAGTAACAGTGTATTGATGGAGTGAAGTGAATGGTCCACAGGTACTGATGGGTGATACTGGTTGTCAGCTTCACAGGATGCCTTTGGACATGTCTATGATGCATTACCTAGACTGAGGTAGAAAGACCTGCCCTAAATGCCCCTATTGGTTAACTGTATAAAAAGGAGAAAGTCAGCTGGAAACCAGCACTCATCTCTCTTTCTGCTCACTCACCTTGCTGGTGGCACCATGAGGCTGGCCACCTCACACTCATGCTTCCATAACTTTTTCCATCATGATGGACAGAACCCTCAAACTCAGAGTCAAATCCAGCTCGTCCTTCTTGTGGGTTCTGTCAGGTATTTTGTGACCACAATAAAGCAACTGATACAGATAGTTGTGTGTTCACATGCCTCCTTAGTTACAGACTTTGTATGTGACTTAGGACATCAAAGTCACTTTTTATGTGCCTTTTCTATTTTTTGTAAGATGAAGATGATTGGATTTCTCTTAAGAGGTTTTTGAGGATTAGAAGATATAATAGGGGACATGGCTTCCTGGGTCCAGCCTTACAAGTTAAAAATAACACAGGAAATGGCATATACTTACATTTTCCAGCAACTTTTAGGGGTGAATTACAAGTAGTCTATAGAATGCTTTCTTTCCATTTGGCTGAGTGTATATTAAATCCCACTAAATGAACCTCCTTATTTGAACTAGGCTAGTAACCCAATCAACAACCTGGAGCCTTAGTGATTTAAACCCACAAAGTCACACTTTCCGACTTTGTGTGAGGCCCTTGTTGATCAGTGGGAGAGATCTGCTCATGGAAGTCAGTCAATACGTGTCTTGAGCTGAGCACTTCTGGTTTTGGAGTCTTAGGAAAAATAAAAGGAATCTGGAGCTTCCTGTGCCAACTACTCAAAGGTCCAGGGCTGCAGGGCTACATAGAATTTGTAGTCTCTCACAATGAATTATTCAGAGCTGGTCTTGTGCTACCCTGCTAATTACAACCCTGTAATGTGCTGGACCAGGAAGTAATGCCCTACACTATGCTGTCAGGAAAAGGGAATGAATGATGGCCAAGATCACAAAGGACTTTCACACTGGTTATTGAAGAGTGCCTAGCCCAAAGAAGACTGTTAATTAGTCTTTGTTACCCCTCTTCTGGTACTCCAAAATACAGAAGTATTAGTGATGCTAATGTCAAAGAAAAGAGCACTAAGTAGCTTTGTTGTCATGTTACATTATTTGAGCACAGGTTTTCTGCAGCACCCCATTACTCCTGTTATTATTTTGAAGAACAAGAAAAGTAGGTAGGTCTGGTTTCAATTCCTCTCTGTTGCAATGTGAAACGTTAGAGCCCATGCCCCTTAATTTTGCTGTTTAAATTAGAGGACAAAAAGTGGTCTTACTCTTGTAGAAGAGAGTCACTTTGAGTTATACCAGCTAACTTTGGAATTAGCAACAGCTATGAGGGTATGTCATAACTTGGAAGCATTTTTTATTTTTAGGCATTTTATTATTATTTTGAGACAGGGTTTTTCTGTGTAGCCCTGGCTTGTCCTGGAACTAGCTCTGTAAACCAGGTTGGTCTTGAACTCACAGAGATCTGCCTGCCTCTACCTCCTGAGTGTTGGGATTAAAGGCATGTGCCATCACTGCCTGGTTTGGAAGCACCTTTAAATTTGATTCAAAGAGACTGCCTATAGGAAGATAATTTGACCATTTGTATATTTGCCTACAATGAGAGCTGTGCTTCTGCTTATATATACACGTGAGAATCTACACCCCTCTGCATTTAGCAACACTGTCGAGAACAGATTCTTCTTTCAACAAGATAGTTGATGGTTTAGAAAGGGCCAACAAAGCTTGTTCTAGGGTTTGGAAGCAACGCTGTTTAGAAAGCCTAGATAGCAGAACAATAATGAGCTGACATTTTGGGCAACTAAGACTTGCCAGTCTAAACGTTGTCAAACATGGTTAGATATGACTGTGAGGCTATGTCTACTGTAAGCCTGAGGTTTGCGGCTCTGTGCTTTCTGGAAAGGTACAGTTGCCAGATGAAATATAGAATGGCCTACTAAATTTGAATTTCAGACAAATAACATTTTTAGAATTCTAAATATTGTATGTTATGGACTTAAACTACTTAACATAAACTCAAGGTTTATATGAAATTTAAATTCAGCTGAGTATCCTATATTTTCTCTGCTAACTTTGTGAGTCCATCAGGAGTGAACAGCATGGTGTTTGACCTAACTACCTCCTCCCAGGACACGCATGCATAATTATACCTCTGTCACTCCAGACCTACCAGAAAATAAAATTTCCTTATCAGGGGCTGAAGAGATGGCTCAGTGGTTAAGAATGCTGGTTGGTCTTTTGGAGGACCCAAATTCAGATGCTAGTACCTTCATTGTGTAGCTCACTACTGCCTGGAACTCACAACAGTGGCAGCGTCTGACTCCCTCTTGTGGTCACTGGGGGCACTGCACTCACAGGTGCATACACATCAAATAAAGTCTTGAAATACTTTTTATGTATTCTTTGAGGTTAAAGGTGGTCTAGAAAAAGGACTAAACAGTTTGTTGAAGTCAAAACTTGTTCTGTTTTCTCATTAGAATTTAAATAACATAAGTACCCAGGGTAAAGCTGCTGACACTTGGCTAGGAAAAAGATGTTGAAATTCTTTACCCAGAGTTTAAATCACCCTTCTTATGGGATCTGCCTTACCTGGGTAGTGGCTATGATAACTTGATAAGAAGGCTGACTTTCATGAGGGCTTCTGTGTTAAAATGATAAAAAGTGACACAGTTTCTGCCACAGAACAATGGTACCATGTTTTGTGCACTAATCCTATTGAAGATAAGCGGCCAGCCAGAGGTTGCTGGCTTAGAAGATTTCGGCTTTCTACTGAGGCTTGGGTTGTATGCACACTTGGATGTGAGAACGGTTGAGCTTTTTGAAGCATTGTTGTTCCATAGATGCTTCTGGCAAAGCTATCTGATTGATGCCTATGATCATGGTGGTACTTGACCTTCTTATCCACCAATGCCCGACTTTGTTTTGTAATGAATCTCCTTGTTATCTGTGACTCTCTCAACTTTATAGTTTGATAAGATGTAGGTACCACTTAAGGATTTTATGTAGAAATGGAAGTTGGGAAATGACCCATGTGTCCCTCACCATGCCGAATTCAAGTGTTAGAGTTGCTGGCTGATAATGTCATAGGCCAGGGAAAATTCCTGTGGCAAAGGGTCACAAAGGTATCAGATTTGTGGGATTTTTAGCTGCAACTAACATTAAACAACATCGGGGAAGTTTAGAGTGAAGTCAGTTTGCCAGCATGGAGTAAGGGTTGTGGTTGGCTGTTGATCATGTTTTAATTCAGAAAACCCTGACCATCCTTAAGTATGACCCAGCAGAGTCCAGGGACATTCTCGGCTATTATAGCTTGTGGCTTCATGGAGGATATGGTTCCTGGCCACCTCTTTTTCCTGTAAGCCATGTCTTCTCTCTAGAGAAACTGACAGCTAATTCAGAAATACCAGTAGCCACCTAAAGATCAAGTTGGTCTCTGCAAAGACTGAGGATCAAGCTGAAGCCTGAATTAGCTGAACTCTAAGTACAAAACAGGCAAGCACTAAAGATCTGAGATTCTTTCTTATTTTTGTATTATTACAATTATTCATTAATGTTGGTTAATGAGATACACTGTGGCATCCCTATACATACCCACCTGGTGCATGTCCACTTTTCCTTTCTCCTACCTTCTCCCTTCACTCTCTTCCAGGTCCTGTAGTCCTTGTTTTATTCTGTTTGCACATTTGTGAGAAAATGTGACAGTTATCTTTCTGTGTGGCTTATTTCACTTAACACAGCATCTTTGGGCTCCATTTTCCTTCAAAGGGCTCAATTTTGTTTGTTGTGCATTTACGCTCCTTTTTTTCTTTACTCATCGATGTGTTGATGGGCACATAGGCTCATTCCATACTGTGAACATGTTGAATAGCACCACAGTAAGCATGGGAAGTATGTTTTAATATTTAATTTAATAATTTAGTTTTATCTATTACATACGGGAACATCGACAGCTCTGATCTTTTCTGCCCGTAGATAAAATAAAAAGAAAGCAAGCAAAGACAAACAACAACAACAAAAAATCCCTCTTTGGGATTCTAAAGATCTCACTCATTATATGAAACAAACAAAATCCCCAAAGCCACAACCCCAGCAGCATGGGAAATTATGAATCTTTTCCGGTGGGTGTTATGAGCAGGTTTTTTCCCAGCTGCCAGTTTGGTTCTGCTGCCATGCCAGCCCCCAATAATATGCAGAGACTCTGTATTTGATACAGTGTTGTTGGCCAGTTACTATCATTGTTTATTGGCTAGCTCTGTCTTAATGATTAACCATTTTTACTATTCTAAGTATTTTCACGCTATTCTATTTACTATTCTATTTACTATTCTAAGTATTTTCAAGTATTTTCACTCATCTTACCTGCCAGAGATGCTGGTGTTCCACCTCTCCCCGCTCTCCATGTTGACTCCTCCTAACTACTTCCTCTTTCCTCCTTGACTCCTAGCCCCGCCCATCATGCTTTCCCATTGGCCCACAGTGCTTTATTCATTAACCAGTATGAGAAACATATTTACAAAATAACATCTCCCATCATCTCCTCTTTTTTGTTTAAAATAAAGGGTTTTAACCTTAACATAGTAAATTATACAATACAACAGGTATCAAATAAGAATCACAGTTAACAATATTTAGCCCGTTAACATTTTGTAAGACTTAAAGAAAATATCATCTATCCTATCTTTGTGAGTCTAAAGTCCTGTAACTTATCTTTAATCCTAACTAAGGAAAACTATAACCATAACTATCTGTCTTTAACTCCTTTAAAGACCACAGAAGGATAATATATAAACTCTAGAAATGACAGAGACAACTCACTGCCTGGTCAGTCACCCGAAGTTCTTTTGTAATGTTTTATCTCCAGCCCATAGGCCATGGTGTGTCTGGCAGACTTTTTCATGAAGCAGGAACCCTGTAGTACTGTCCATCTTGTTTTAGCAGTCACTTTCCTGTAGGTCCTGTATGTCCAGTTTATACAGCATAAAGTCAAACAGTCCAGGCAAGAGCAGTATCTTGCCCATATGGCTAGTTTTGCCATATTGAAAGCAAACTTCGTAACAAGTTTTTAAATGTCTGTCTTTCTTTCTGATGAAGGTGGTGTTGCCAGGAGCAGTTATGTCTCACTGTCAAGAAAATCCCTAAACCATTTTAAATGCCATATCTGTGGGTCTTTGAAAGGTTTGAAGAATGCTTATTTATCTCAAATATATCTCTGTATATCTAGAAATCCTAACTAACTTAACTCCAAGTTTTGACTATCATAGGTAACTCTCTATAATCTGTACTAAATTATATATTACATTTTTAAATGAGCTATATAAACACAATACCTAAACAAGAGGAGAAATATACATATCACAAAACTGACCTTAAACTATATCAATAAATGAAAATCCATTCCAAGGCAAAGTATTTATATCTATACCATAATTAGTTTTTACCTTTAAAAGGATTGGTTGTGGTCGTTAACCATTTATAACCAACCCATTTAAATGAAAACAAACATTTGTAAACAATATTTGGGAATTTGGGTGTTGTTAAGTTTTAAGTGAAAGTTCTCAATCCACTTCTGACACCATTATGTTATGATCAGGTCCTCCCCACCTCCCCCGCTGGTCTGGTCCCGCAGCCACGCCAGCCCCCAATAATACGCAGAGACTCTGTATTTTATACAATCCTGTTGGCCAGTTACTATCATTGTTTATCGGCTAGCTCTGTCTTAATGATTAACCCATTTTTACTATTCTAAGTATTTTCACGTGGCTCATCTTACCGGCCAGAGGGGCTGGCGTTCTACCTCTCCGGGCTCTCCATGTTGACTCCTCCTAACTACTTCCTCTTTCCTCCTTGACTCCTAGCCCCGCCTATCATGCTTTCCCGTTGGCCCACAGTGCTTTATTCATTAACCAGTGTGAGAAACATATTTACAAAATAACATCTCCCATCAGGTGGGAGAAATGTCTGCAGGAAAAAGGGTTGGTGGTTAGAGGAGTTGGTGAGCCTTGTGCTGTGTAGGAATCATGAGGATTCCAGAGGGTAATGTTCTGTCAAACCATTAACAAGTACTGAGCATGTGCAGCCTGGGCGGTATGATGGTTAGTGCTGACAATTTGATTACACTGAGAAGTGCTAGGAGATGAGGAAAGCACATCACTTTGTGCACAGGAGAGATTTTGCACCATCCATAGATTGGAGGTTGGCGTGTAGTAAAAGTGAAGGAAGAAGAAAGCCATTGGTACAGGAATTCAGTTTTTCTTCTCTGACCACCATGATTTGAGCTGTTTTCGCCACTGTGTCATCCCTGCCATGTGCCAAATAAACTCACAACTTTCCAGTTGTTTACCAGAAAGTGAATGGCATCATGCCAATGAAAAGTGACTAGTACTGGGGGGGACTGAAGGTAGACTCAGGGTTGGCAGTCATCATGAAGAGGTTGCATAGGCTCATGGCAGATTTGTTAAAGGCTCTAGTCTCTGGGCAGTAGGCAGAAAATTCTGATTGTGAACTATATGAAAGTCTTTGCAGGCTCCATTTAAAAAATATTTTTCAAAACTGATAGCCACCATAGTTTTTAAACATTATTTTACTTTCCTATAATTGAGTGCTCAGGATTAGGTTCCAGTTTTTGAGATGACACAACCAGAGTTCATGATGGTGTCTGTTTATGGGATGTGAACCTCTCAATACACCTCCCTGACTAATTGCTTTCATAGTGGTTTATGTTGACTTCCTCTTACTCATGGTCCAGAGGTTTCCATGACTCATTGCAGAGACCTTTGATGCTGTAGGCATCTGTGCACCTGCTCCATCTTGACATCAGCTTCTACTGTGTGTGTCTGTGCGCAGCCTTGTCCTGGATGTCAGAAGCAATAACTCATTCAATTCTCTAACTACCCCTGGAGGTACATTGGCTCTCTGGTCTCTGTTTGCAGCAGAGGGAACAGAAGCACACAGAACGGTCATTTGCTCCAGGCTGTAGCAGGTGAATGAGAGGCTGAGAGGTATCACTAGATCGTGCTGTCCTTTCATCCTGGTGGTTGTATTAAAAAACTGACTCAGGTTGATTATTGATCCGGAGGCTGCATCAAACATTACAAAGAGCTATTCATACCTGCAGCAAATGGCCTCCACAGAATTTTTATGCATCTAAAACCTTTTGGGGGGGGATAAATGCTGGATGAACTCAGGAGATGGGGGATCACTTTCCTTTTTTGGAAGGTTAGATCTAATTTTAAAAAGTTTAAATCATTTTATTGTTAATGTGTATGGATGTTTCACCAGCATGTATGTTTGTGTGCCACATGCATGCCTGGTGCCCATAGGGGTCAGAAGAAGGTGTCAGATCCCCTGGAAGTGGACTTAGAGACAGTTGTAAGCTAACATGTAGGTGCTAGGAATTGAACCCAGGTCTTCTGGAATTGCAACCAGTGCTCTTAACTAATGAGCCAGCTCTCCAGTCCCATGGTCTAGTTTACAATAGGGAGATCCACTGCAGGCGGACCTCCTCATATTTGATGAGGAGAGATGGGGCAGGAATAAAGAGATACTTCAGTGCCATCAAAGACCCTTGGTAGGATGCAAATGCTCTGGTTTGGTATGTTTTGTGTGAGAGTTCATAGGAATTATAGAAGTACTCTTTTCTCAGGTAGTGAGCAGGACTGTTGGGTTTAAGTGTGGCACAAGAACAGGAAGTAGCAAGATGAGTTCCTGCCTCTTTCATGCTGTGGTGACCTTGCTTGTTTTTATGCTGCTGTCTGGGGAAGCTGACACAGGTCGATAACTAGTAGCTGGAGTTTAAACACTTGTATTGAGAATGAAGAATAAGCTAGGAAGTAGTTGGTGAACAGATAAAATATGTGACTTTCAAGGTCTAATTTCCTTAAAATATTGATGGAGAGGACATGTTGCTTTGGGTATTGACTTACCACCAACTTGGGCTATGGTGGGGTGACAAACTGCAAAGCTCATTGACAGTAAAACTAGGCTTTGAACTCTCAGAACATCCCTGGGCATACTCTCCTTTTCTGTCCCTATGACACCTCTCTATTTCTGTCCCTATGATACAGGATATGGCTTCACAAGATGTCCTAAAGCACCTTTGTCACCATGATGCAAAGAGATGAGACCTGTGTTTGTCCCTAAAGTGGTCTTATAATTCACCTGGGAGGAGACAAAGATATCCATAACCATGGCTGGGGGAGGCAAAGCCTGTGATATTGCTTGGCACCTCTTGTGACCTATCTGTAAAATGGGGGATGACAGTGCCCACTTGTAAGTCCTTGTGGGGATTAAAGAAGATAATCTTTTTAAGCACTTCCTGCAGTGCATGGAGCCTGGTAAGCGATCAATAGTATTATAATATTAACTGGGTACCATGGCTGTAACATCCTAGTACATTGTTGTTACAGTGGCAATGGAAATGAAGGCATCCATTCCTCTCAGGAAACCATTGGGTGTTCATCAGAATCTTTGGTTTGGGCAGGGTTCATGCTTCTCTTAGTCACTACACATGCCTGTGGACCAGGTTGTAAAGGCAACCCATTATCAAAAGGTTTCACTTGGTACTGTAAGGGCTCTCATCCCTGGTGTAAGATCACAAAGCTGTCTGCCTTGCTCCGGAAGACTTTGTCCCTCAAATTGTGGCTTTCCCTTGGTTTAGTGAGCAGTAAATTGTGCTTTTTGTTCAGTTATTGATCTGGGACCTCTTCCTCCAATGATAGAGGATTGTGGGCATGGGGCCATGTGGGCAAGTTCACACAGTGGGTCCTAGCTGGGTAGTAGGAGTTTCTAAGTGGAGAAATGATAGGAAGGGAGGCTTCTCAAGCTGAGGACATGCACAGTGCGTGAAGAGAGGGCAGATGGCATGCAAAGCAGCCACCTCACTTGTCACACCTGGACTGTGATACATGGAAGGGAGGTGTGCATGAAGCTGGCCTGGAACACTCTGTAGAGGCTGCACTGTAAGGGCTGAGAATTCCATTTCTCCTGCTTAGCTTCGGATATCATCTCGACAAAGCCAGTCATCATCTGAGGGAGTCTCAAGAAATTAACTCTGTCAGAATGGCTTCTGGGCATTTCCATGGGGGCAGCTCTGTGGTGGTGCCATCCCTGGGCAGGTGATCCAGAGTTACAGAGCAGGCTAAGAAACATGGGCTACAGGGAACAAGGCAGTAGGCAGCAGAAGGAAGGTTCCTGCCTTCCTTCACATTGGAGATGGATTGTGACCTGGAAGCATAAGCCAAATTAAACCCCTCTCTCCACAATGGATTTTGGTCATAGTATTTATTCCAGCAACAGGAAAGCATCCTATAGGAATTTCTTGTTCAGGACCTTTCAAACATTTCCCTGTTAAGTTCTAACCAGAAGAGCCTGAATCTTACCATAAGAGGGAATGCCTTTGGAATCTCTCCATAGAGAGTATTTCTTTTCTGTCTTGGAACTCTGGATTTATGGTTGAGCGAATTTCTCAGAGGAGGAAAAGAGCAGACCTCCTTCCCTTACACACCATGCATAGAAGAAGTAAAGGTTGATACTTGCTTTTCCACCCTCCCTATCAGGACATAGGGCACCCTGGTCCATTCTTGACTATAGAATATACAGTGTGGTGATAGCTTTCTTGCACAAATAAAGCCTGTCTGGGGGAAAGATAGCACCACAGTACAGCTCAAAGAAAGGAGCTCTGGGCCAGAGCCCATGCGGCAGGGAAGTGAGACCTGAGTGTATGCAGTGGTTGTACTCTGTGGTGTGAGCATTGTATAGTGTTGAGTTAGCTACTTATCAATCACATGATCTCATATTTTAAAGATTTTCATTAAAAGCTACATATAGATGAGTATTTTGCCCCCATGTATGTTTGCATGCCACTTGTGTGTCTGGTGCCTGTGGATGTCAGAACAGGGCATCACATCCCCAGGAAGTAGTTACAGAGGCGTGTGAGCTGTCAGGGGGTGCTGAGAATTGAACCTGGATCATCCGGAAGAACAGTCGTGCTCTTAACTGCGGAGGCATTGTTCCAGCCCCATCCTCTTATAGTTTAATATTGAAATCAAGACGCTGCTTACAATAAATACAATATAGCTTGAGGACAAGCATTTACTTAATTAAATGTTTAAGAAAAGAAAAACCAAACAGGGCCCTCAGATCTGCAGTTTGGACTCAGAGCCCTAGTCAAAGTGACCAAGTTGGATCAGTGCTGAGTATTTTTGGGTCCTCCTGGGTTCATAGCCCTGGGAGCCAGTTCTCCAAACCAAATAGATTTTTGTTTGTTTGTTTTGTTTTGTTTTGTTGGTTTCCCTTGCTCTTTATTAAGTGATTTAGTGTTTTCCCATTGTTTCAAGTTAAAATCTAAACTGGTTCTTCCATGACGTCTTTTTGAGACTGCAACTATTATGTTTCTTGTTGCTGTTGACAAAAGCATCTTAAAGATGTTCTAGGATGTCACAGAGTTGGGTGCATGAGAGAGCTGGCAACATCACATGTGCAGCCAGGGGAGCAGACAAAATGAATGTTAGCACACCTTTGCCTTTTCCCATTTATTCGCTCTAGGACCCCAGCCTGTTGATGCTGCTACTCATGTTCCGAGCAGCTACCCAAGTCTAGGAAATTCCTCACAGACAGGCTTAGAATGGTCTCCTTGTCAGTTCTAGAGCCTGTCAGGCTGGTAGTCAGAATTAACCATGATAGATTTTTTTTTTCTTTTAAAGATAGGGTCTGTTTATTAATGTTTTAGTTTTTTTTTGAGATCTGATTTTTTAATTTGTATTTTGTGTGTACAGGTTTTTAACCTGTGTATGTTCTGTGCATCAAGAGCATGCAGTACCTATGGGGGCTAAGAAGAGGGCGTTGGAGCCCCTACTGCTAGAGTTACAGAGAGTTGAGAGGGCTATTAACCACCATATGGGTTCTGGGAATGGAGCCCAATTCCTCTGGAAGGGCAGTCAGTGCCCTTAACCACCGAGCCATCATTTCTCCAGACCCTATTGATGAGTTTTAACAACAACAAAAATTATTCTGAAAAATGTGTCCTACACAATTATTCATGTTAATAATTCAGCAGCAGATAGTTACTGGGTGTCTGTTGTAGCCATTATGGAGAACAAGTCATGTGAAAAAGGAACCCTCGTGAATCTTTCCACATGTGTCTGTCAATTGGCAGTGGCAGTGTAGACAATGGCAATATAGCAGGAAGGATGGGCAGGGTGGCCAGCTCTCTTCTCATAGACTTCCTTCAGTTACTTTTGGTATCACTTGCCTGGTGTGGCCCTGTCCCTTTTAATCGTTCCCTTAGCATTAAGGATTGGGAATGTTTGAGCTACTGTTATAAAGGTTGTGGAGTCATAGCTGCAAGTACAGTTTGTAGTTCCCAGGATTACCGCCGTTTTTGGTGTTGATGTTAAGACATCATAGAATAATTTCCTTTGTTTTTACTTCATATCTTCTCATCACACCTGTGGTCCCTGAGGTAGTGTTATTTCCCCGTCTTCTGAGAGCTCCACACGAGGAGAGGAGGGAGGGGAGGGAGGGGAGGGAGGGGAGGGAGGGGATGGAGGGGAGGGAGGGGAGGGAGGGGAGGGAGGGGAGGGAGGGGAGGGAGAGGAGGACCTGTTGTGAAGGCAGGAGACAATAGAAAGAACAGCATATCTTTAAAGGGAAAGTTTGGAATGGCTTGCAGGGCAGTTATGCTTACTTTAAAATCCTCAATGATTGTTCCATGGAAAAAGAGACAGAAATGTGCTCAATACAATAGCTAACTTAGTATCCAGTGTTCAAGGCTGTGAACCCTTGCTTAATGCCTTATTCTGTTCAACACTTGGAGGGAGTTTAATGTTATATAAGCAAATTGGAGGTCAGAAAATGTAAATGTGCCCAGAATGTCTAAGAAAATGCCTGCTTGGAATTTTACAAGACCATCATCCATGGAACATTTTTAAAAAAAGGAATAATAAGAAAGATAGACAAAGCACTGAAAATATATATTTGCTAAACACCCAAGTGTCCTCATCTAAAACCATCTATGATAAGCTAATGTAAGAAAAGATGCTTGGAAAGTTTTCATGCTGTCAGTGCAAATGGTGATGTTGGACAGTTTCTTATTTGTTCAGTAGAATAAGCTGCCCAAGGCTTTGCCTTGGGTCAGACTTTCTTAGCTTCGGTCTAGTTGCAGTACGTGAGAAGGTGTGCATGGAAAACGATGTGTTTGTTCCAGTAAAGATGTCTGTTGTGTATAGGCATGCTTTGCAAAGCTCTAGAGCACTATGGGAAAGTGAGGGGAAGTCTAGTCAGACACTCTGCTTTAAGATGCCCACATGTGAGCATGGGAGCCTGCTGCAGAATGTTGTCTTTTTGGCATGTATGGCACAGCCTTTGCCCTCCTGAACTATTAGCGACTGTGATTAATAGCCAGAGTCAAAATAATTGACCAGCTTTTGTGAAAAGCCTGAGAGGCTATTTGGCTGAGAAGGGACTTGTAACAGGTGGCTTTTTCTATAGGCACAGATCTGCACTGGGGTCCTGGATAGTATCTCATAAAGGCTGGAGTTCACAGGCAAATTCACTGTGCCATGTGTCCCGTATAGCCATTGTGTCAGTCAGGGTTCTCTAGGGGAAGAAAAGAACTTAGAAAATAAGATCCATGCTTATAAAGGGGATTTATTAGAAGGGCTTACAGGCTGAGGTTCAGCTAGTTAAACAATGGCATTCTACCAAGGAAATGTTCAAGAATCTGGTAGTTACTCAATCCACGAGGCTGGATTTCTCAGCTGGCCTTCAGTATACACCAGAATCCTGAAGAAACAGGCTCTGATGCCATTGAAGGAATGGATTTGCCAGTGACTATGAAAGCAATTCCATAGCCTTTATATAGGCTGCCACATGAAGGTGTGGCCCAGATTAAAGGTGGATCTGGCTTAGAAGTGTGTCTTCCAACTTCAAATGATTTAAATAAGAAAAGGATCCCTCACAGGTATACCCAACCACTTGGATTTTAGTAAATTCACGATGTAGTCAAGGTGACAACCAAGAATAACAACCATCATGGCCATGACCCTCACAAACAGTTTTACTGGAGTCATAGACATTTGTGAGGCATACAATGTGGCTGTTGGGAACTGAACATGGCAAGAGTAGGAAGTGCTTTTAACGACTGACCCAGATCTCATCAGCATGATTCCTTCCTTTTGAATCTTTTTTTGTGATAATATAATCACTGAAAAAAAAGTGACATCTGCTGTTAAAAATATTACTAATGACATCTTAAGACAAAAGTCCTGTGGTTGAGTGTGCTTTTACCAATGTTCAAATTTTCTTCTGTGGCTGTGGCCTGACATTCCCTACTTAGTTAAAACCCTTCAACATTCCACTGGGATCTGAAGCAGGACTGGTCTAGCAACACACTGCCTTCCTTCAGCCATTCTCTACATCTTCTTCCCGTCTGTTCCCCACTCTCCTTGCATCTGCCTGTCTGTTAAATTTTTAAAAGACCTGATATTCTTACTTTAAAATTTGAATGTAAGCATATACTCATTAAGCAATTTTACATGACTGAGTGGCTTATAAATCAGAAGATTCCACACAAACAGCATGAGTATGTATGTGATGGTATCTATGTGCACCCCAACATCTGATCTTTCTCTTCTTCAGATCTTAGTACACATTCTGCAGACATAATTAAAGAAAAATTCCTTTGCTTGCTTGGGATAGGGTCTCACTCTGTAGATTATGCTGTTCCAGATCTTACTCTGTAGTCCAGGCTGATCTTGAACTCAAGGTGATTTTCTGCTGTAGCCCAGGCATTAGATTGTAGGTGTGAGCCCCAGGCCTGGCTCCTGTTTGCTTTTAATTTTTCAAAAGTGTGAGTGTGTGTGAGTGTGTGTGAGTGTGTGTGAGTGTGTGTGAGCTGGGGGCCATTACTAGAGAAAAGGCCAGATGAGATCCCATCTCATGGTTGTGTATTGATGAGTTTTGGTTTATTGTTGAAGTAAAGATGAGATGAGACACAACTAAAGACTTTGTTCTGTAAGCTGCCTTAAAAAAAAATCAGGTCATCTTCAATAACAAAGACACATTTTCATTGTGTGTCTGTGTGTGTGTGTATCTGTGTGTGTGTGTATCTGTGTGTGTGTGTATCTGTGTGTGTGTATCTGTGTGTGTATCTGTGTGTGTATCTGTGTGTGTATCTGTGTGTGTGTATCTGTGTGTGTGTATCTGTGTGTGTGTGTGTGTGTCTGTGTGTGTCTGTGTGTATGTGTGTCTGTGTGTGTGTGTCTGTGTGTATGTGTGTCTGTGTGTGTGTGTATCTGTGTGTGTATCTGTGTGTGTGTCTGTGTGTCTGTGTGTGTGTGTGTGTCTGTGTGTGTGTGTGTCTGTGTGTGTGTGTCTGTGTGTGTGTGTCTGTGTGTGTGTGTCTGTGTCTGTGTGTATGTGTCTGTGTGTATGTGTCTGTGTGTATATGTGTCTGTGTGTGTGTGTGTGTGTCTGTGTGTGTGGTGGGTGTATTCATGTGTGCTTGTCTTCACAAGTGTGGTGTTGTTGAGACATCATGTGTATGACATCAGAGGACAATCTCATATCTCAGTCCTTGTCTGACACAGGGCTTCCTGTTTTGTGTACACCTGGCTAGCAGTCACATGTTTCCTGGGATGTTCCCATCTCTGTCTCCTGTCCTGCCATAGGTGCACTGATTTATAGGTACATGCTGCTACCATGTCTGACTTTCTGAGGGTTCTAGGGATTCATGTTTTGGTACATCACACCACAGACGCTAGACGTGAGACTCATGACTGGTGAGGTAGTGGGTTGAGAAAATTACTAGATGTGGGGGAAAAGAAATGAAGGATTTAAGATCTCCATCTGGCCAGATGACAGAAATACAGAAAGGAGATAGTCCTTGGCTTCTCCTTACGTCATCCTTCCTTATCTGCTTGGACCTGACAGTTTAACCAACACATCAACAAGCAAACAAAACCCCCACCAGACTCTGTCTTCTTTAACTTTCCATCAACAAGTAGATGTTAATTTTGGGGTGTGGACATGGGGCAGGGACATCTCATTCTATCAGAATGTAGGGTCTTTTAAAGTGAAAATATATTTTCATTGTTTTAGGATAAATGCTATTCTTTAGTGTTCTAGAACTTCTGAGGAAGTGTTAGAGAATTCCAAAGATGTGATGAAGCTAAAACGGGCAAGGTGATGAGTGGGTCCCTAGTGCTCAGATGGCTGTTGTCCCTTAGCAGATGTTAGGGCTGGGGGAGAGGGCGACAATGCTAGTGTTCAGTCATTCGAAAGTAGATGTGGCTTGTCCTGAAGACTTTTCCTTTTTGGCCCTGGTTAACTTTTACCCCAGTTTGGTGGTCCAGTCTAATGGTGAGCTTACCAAAGGTATAAACCCTGGTCTCATGCTCTGCTATGGAGGAAGCTAAATTTTACTGAGTACTACTGCTCCTGTTCTGTAATTTTTTTCCTTTATATCTTTATTAAATAAATGACAAATGGTATCACATCTGTTAACTCAAGATGAAGTGTTGGGATAACTTTTTATAAATGGAGCAGCTAGGGCTGGGGAAGATGGCTCAGAGCGTAAAGTGCTTGGTATGCAAGCGGGGAGACCTGAGTTCATATCTCCAGCACCATGATAAAAGCCAGTGAGAGGTGTGAGCCTGTAGTCTAGGAGCTGAGGGCTTTGTGGCTAGCCATCCTAGTGAAATGATGAGCTCTGGAGTCAATGAAATAAATCCCTGTCTCAAAAATAAATTGAACAACAGAGGGAAACTCCAATTGTCACTCTTTGACCCTACACATGCATGTACAGCTGAGTGTACTTGAAAATGCACGTGCGCACAACATTTCTCATTTGAATGGATGCCAAAAAAAAATCTATGGGCACATTTAATGTTACATTACCCTCTCTGCCCCCAGAATAGCTGCTATTTTAACAAACAGCTTTTTGTTTTAAAAAGGAGGTAGCTTTTTATTACTGAGTGTACATTATGGTACAGGAAAGGTGGGGTGTTGTACTTTTCTATCATTTTGTAGCAAGCCCTGGGGTTAAAAAGAACACCAAGAATCACCTTTCATGATTTCCATGGGTCAAGAATGCATCTGGAACACAGCAGGGTTCTCTACTTCAGGATGGACTGCCACCTCAGCTCCGCTGGGGCTGGTAGCCCATTGCAAGTCATTCTTTGCAAAGATAATAAAGGGGAAGAAAGGACTCGTCTCTAATTTTATTTTTAATGTGCAAGAGATGATTGCAGCTTATCCTATGCTTTGAAGAAGGCATCACATGCCATCTTTTCTAGGAGAGGCTACATTTGCATGTCTGATATGAGGGGTTTTGGGAAATCAGGCTTTGTGAGCATTGTTTAACTTTTGGGCCTAGGAAAGAACTGTCTGTCATTTCTATCCAACATGCTGTTAATCACATCAGAGCCTGCTGTGTTTGCCCATCCCCAAGATGCGTCATCCTACCATATTTTTTACTCCTCTTTTTCATAACATCTTGAGGTTTGAAATCTCAGGAGGGTAACAGAGCATGTAGTGGTGTCACCATTTTCCCTGTTTTTAGTTAGGGGCTTTATCTGTCTGTAGCTCCTCCAAACACTCCTTTACCCCTTTCAGGCAAAACACTTCTTTTGATCTGAGGAGATGAAGGGAGCACTTTGTCTAGAATCCCCCTCATCAACTTAGTGATCAGTCATCACTCGACCCAAGGGAACCCTTCCCAACCACTTGGAGGCTAAAGGAAGTAGATGAACTTCTGTTTGTGATGGAGGAGGAAGAGAAGCAGTAGCCTGTTCTTTATTTAAAGAGTGAATTTTTAATAAAATGATAACCTTTTGTAGAGATTAGAGGAACCATGTTAAAGGCCTCAAAGGTATAAGCACTTCAAAAGATCGGCATTTAAGCCGATCATCATGGTGCAGCATGCTATGGTCGCTCTTGGAATGCTGACTCAGCAGTTTTGTGTGAGCCCAGCTGGGTCTACAGCATGATTCTGTCTCACAACGAGAACAGCAAGGCAAAAAGATACTTAAAGTATCTTTGATATTCCGATACTTGCATAGAAATCTGGAACAAGTGAAGTACAGGAAATGTTTGCTTTTGTTTGAGTTTCTTAGCACCAGTTCGAGGTCACAGAGGGCCTTTTTGTCAGATCAATTGTGTCTGTACTGAGAGTTTCCTCCTACTATTGCCTTTAGTTATTTGAAAGGCACTGAAAGATTCTTGTCACATTTTAACACCCCTGTGAGGTTGCAGAGGTGATCCCCATTTTACAGACAAGTGCACTGACGTCTAGGTAGTTATGTAACTTGGCCTAAGGTCACATGCTTAGCTAGCAATGTTCTTTCTGGAAAACCTTTGTGTTTGGTATTCTTTTGCCAATATTTGAGTAGCCATAGACCTTTCTGTGAGCAGCTAGTAGGACTGGAGAGTCAGTGAAAACTAATGGAGATTTTCCCTGGGAGAGGCTTTTTATTTTTACCTCAGGAGGCTTGGAAGAGAAGAGAAAGTATCTTGATTCTCCTCATTCATACCTTTTCCTTAGCCATCACCCTCTCTAGCCTACCTTTTATAAGATGATATTCACACAGTTTTACTGTTAGAAGCTTCTGTTGACTTTGTAGCCCTTCCAATATTTTGGAAAAAATACTTTTAGGACACTTGACCTAGATGGTTCTAAACCCATCACCCTTGAAGAGGGTAGAACTCTCTTGCCATTGAAATATATTGTAGAGAAAAATGCAACATTACCCTGTATCCCAAATAATTTGGCTGTATTTTGGTCATCTGGAGTTCACTGAATCATTTATAGATGCTCATCTTAGTATCTCATTCATTGGGTACTATTCTATTCTGAGGGACTATTCCATTCTGAGAGGAATTTGTCATAGGCTCGGTACAGCTTAGAGATGACAGGGATTTGAGTTGTGGGTCTTAGGTCTTCTATTTGTGTGCATGTCTGTGTTGTAGTTTGGGTGTATTCGTGTTATCCACTGCAGCTCAGCACTCTGAAGGGTTTTTATATCAACAGATGATGGTATCATGGACACTCAGAGTTGGATCTGTTCAAATGCTGGATAGTTACATGGGTGTCAGTGGATAGAGACCAGGCACACTTGGCACTGGAGTTTACAAAATAACTGGGTCTTATGTTGTAAGTATTGTCATATTAAATTTATAGCTATTTTTATGGTATGTTCTCTAATATCATTACAAAAGCTATTCTATTGAGTTTAGAGATGGCTTAGCAGTTAAGAGCACTTGTTGCTTTTTCCAAGGACCAGGACTTGGTTCCTATACCCACGTGGTGGCTCATAACTATGTATAACTCCAGTTCTGAGGCATCCAACTCCTCTTTTGGCCTCTCTTTGGGCACCCAGCATGCACATGATACCATACATACATGTAGGCAAAACACTCATAAAATACAGGAATCTTTAAAAATCACATTTTACTAACCTTTTTTTTAAGAGTCTACGCATCTGTTTAAACATGCTCACATGAGTGCAGGTGCCCATGGAACCTAGAAAGGTTGAGTCTCTCCAGGTCTGGAGTTATAGACAGTTATGAGCTGCCAGTGTGGGTGCTGGGAACCAAGCTTGAGTCCTCTGCAAGAACAGTACATGCTCTTAACTGTTGAGGCCATCTCTCTAGGCCCTCCAATATCATTTTTAATGCCTATTTGTTTTTTGGTTTTTTTTTTTTTTTTTTTTTGCTAACTTATACTTTTAGAAGTGACATTCCTCATCCATTTTTTTCCTACAATCTTGGGCAATCGACTGGTTGCTAGAAAGACATCTGTTAAATTCGGCTATTGAATCGTCTCCCTTCCGATACAGAAGTCAGGAGGAGTGTGGTGTGTGTCATCTCTTATCCTGAGCTGAATGCTGTGGAAGTAAATGGCTGCTACAGAAAGCTCATCTGCCCTTTTGTCTTATAGGATACAGAGCAAGTGGTGACCAGTCAGTCAGAGTGCCAGGGTAGAGCGGGGACACCTGCTCAGGAGAGCCCACAAAACAGCATCAAGTGCCAGGAAACTGTGCAACTTCAAGCAAGGTAAGCCTTTGTTCAGAAGTTACCCCACATCTCTGGTTTGCTTCGTAGGTGTGCTAACCTGTATGCCTGCCACCTGCATGGGAGTCAAGGATTCCTGATTTTGTTGGTATTCCTCACAGTCAGAGAAACTACGTAGAGGAGCCTTGAAGGAGAATCGTATTAAAGAGAAATGAACAGGGCCCTCTTCATCTTCTGTTTGAAGATCCCAAGTCCTGAGACTCAGGGCAGTTCTGTTTGTGGAGGGGAATTTATTCATCCCTTTGTTTTATGGCAGGAAAAATTTAGAGCTCATTTGTGATCTCCGATGATGCTGACATGTGATGGTTGTACTTGATTTCACATCATGACAGCTGCTTTCACCTGAGATCTCATTTGGTCTTTATGCATTCAGAAAGTTGTCATTCATAAAACCCATCACATGGAGACCCAAGGGTGAGAGCCATTAAGGCACTTGCCTGATTGTGCACAAATCAGAAGAGATGAGCTGGAATGTGACCTTACAGTAGGTGACCATGGCAGGACAAGTGCAGTCTCTGTGCTGAGTGTTGTTGAGTGAACTCAGTCCAGAAGCAGCCTAGGGTTGGCTTCAGACCCACTAGACCTCCTGGAGACAGCTGTGAATGCAGAGCCAGGATATGGGTGGAAAAATGCCTGCAGAAGGTTGGCATGGTGCTTTGACAGGAGCTTGGCACAGCAGCTGTCTACAGAAAGTCTCTTCTAGAAATAAACAGACGAAAGAATCCAACATCTCGCTGTATCAGCTATCTCCTAGGACCCTGTGCTAGGATCACTGTAGTCCTCACTCAGGGAACAGGGAATGCTGTGCTTCTGAGCATGACCTTTAGAATTTTGTTTTTGAAGGCAGTGCAGTCCATGTGAACAAGTTAAGCAATCATAGCCTGTACTATGTGACCGTGTTTTAGAATGTCCAACATACTAAATTTAGGAGTATGGAACCCCAAAGTGTGGGAGAGAACTTGAAAGATGGTGGTCCACTCCCCAATTGGAGTCATGGGCAGCCATTCAACTCTGTTTTGATGGGAATGCTGGATATCCCCCCAGAAGTCCATATGTTTGAACACTTGGTACCTTTAGGATGTGGGACTTTGCTGAAGAAAGTGTGGCCTTATACTAAAAGCAGGTCTTAGAGCCTCTACCCTACTTCTGTCTTCTGTGTGATGAAACATGACTATAGGTTAAGTGCCTGTCACTATATCATTCCCGCTACGATGACCTTTACCCTTAAACAGTGACCCAAAGTGAATCTTCTGCCCCACATTGCTTCTTTTAGGGATGCACTCATCCTCTAGTCATTGCTGACTTTATTGTTGCTTGACCTCAGCAAATCACAGTTGGACTCAATGTTATTTTCTCACTGACGAGGCCTCTGTCCCTCCTGTTTGCACAGACTGTTATTGTCACAGACCTCTTTTCATCTGGCTTGACTCTGCCATTCGGTGACCAGCTCCCCCATCCTACTACCCCAGTAGCCTGATGGAGGCTGTTCTCAGCCAGAATGAGGTCAACCCATTCCCATGCATATTTCAAAATAGAATGAAGCAAACAAAACCAGCCAGTCCCAAAGTTAAATCTTTCATGCTTGTGTATGGTCCTTTGGGTGTAGACATTTAGCAGAGGTTGCCAGGGAAAGAGTATTAGCAGTTTTAGCAGTTAAGCTTTTTCAGTTCTCTAAATGTAAAACCATTTTATGTCCTGTGTGGGTTGAGATACTAACTGGGACATTTTTACTGTGATCAGGAAATGAATGAGATTCTGTGGTGATCGTTTGCACGTGACTAGCTAAGAAGCGAAAGTAGAGACCTAGAGGGTTCCATGAGGGTCCATGTGGAGCAGTGGTTTTTAAATGATTGGTTGACAAGAATGATATACACATACTACATATATGTAAGTCTCTGGAATGCTCCCAGGTTATTTCTTAATTCTGAGAAAAAGAGGTACTGAGTCCCCTGTAAGCTTTTCTCATTAAGCAAGATGGTGTCGCAGCTCTCAGTAGGTTCTGTCTCCTCTCCATGTAGCAACCCTCCATAGATCCCAAACACCTTGTCATGCTTTCTTCCTTCTGGCCCCCACTTTAACCTTTTCAAAGGATAGCTTTCTGAGCTGGTGGCAGTCCAGAATGTTCTATGCACTGTACTGCTTGCTGTGAGCAATCATAGGATCTTGTGCTAAGTCACAAGTCAGGAGCAACATTATGCCAGTTAAGACTAGACTTGTTTGGTTTCTTAGCTGGATGAAGCTGGTTAACCTTCAGCTATGGAGTCATTTATCACAACCATGGTGGTGTCACCTGGGGACATTCTAAGTGGAACTTTTAAAAACCTCAAAATAATACAGGGATCATGAAATGTGATGAATGGGTGAAATGAGATCTGTGGCTAAACATGTCTTTGAGTCAGGTAGCTTGTGTTCCTCATAACATTCCTTGTCTGTGTTAGCCCAGTACATGGCTAGTTTCTGGCGTATGAGAGTAGAGTTGTTGCCTTCATGATTTTTGTTTTCTTTTTAAAAGATTACTAATCTTTAGTTGGGTAGTGGTAGTGCATGCCTTTAATCCCAGCACTAAAGAGGCAAGTCTCTGTAAGTTCGAGACCAGCCTGGTCTACAAAGCTACACACAGAGAGAAGCCCTGTCTTGATAATATATATATATATATATATATATATATATATATCCTCATCAGCACTTACTGCCATTTGTTTTGTGTGTTGTGTGTGAGTGTACATGCATATGAATGCATGTGTATGTGTGTGGTGGTCCTGAAGAGGCCAGAAGATGGAAGACAGCAGTGGACCCTCTGGAGCTGGAATGACTGTTGAGAGTGGCCTCACATAGGTGCTGCTAGCCAAACTTGGGTCCTCTGCAGAGTAAGCAAACACTGTTAACTGCTGAGCCAACTTTCTAGCCTGAATCATTTGTTTTCTTGATTGTAACCATTGTGACTGGAGTGAGATGAATCTCAATATAGTGTTCATTTGCATTTCCCTGCTGGCTAAGGGTGTTGAACATTGTTTTCATACATCTACTGGTCATTAGTGTTCTCTTGAGAACTGCCTAGTCAACTTATTTTCCCATTTGTTAATGAAATGATTTTGGTTTTTTTTTTTAACTCTTCATATATTCCAGATATTGATATTCTGTCATACATCTTTCTTTTATCCTGTCTATTCTCTTTTCACTTTGCTGATTGCTTCCTTTGCTGTTAATTTTATGAAATCCCTTTTGTAATTGTTTCCCAAGGTTATTAGCCCTTTTCAGAAAGCCCACACCTGGGCTTTAATCTTGAAGTGTTTTCCTGGATAGTATCAGAGCTGCAAGTATTACATTAACACTTTGATTTGGAACTGTTTTTGTCCGAGCAGGAAGGAGGGTTCTAGTTTCATTCTCTTCCATGTGGATATTCAGTTTCTCCAGGACCATGCATTGAAGATGCAGTATTTTTCCCAATGTACATCTTGACAGAGTTCTTGCAAAGTAGGTGGATGTAGCCAAGTGCGTTTATTTCTGCATCCTTTATTCTTGTAATCTACATGTCTTTTGTTTGTTTTGTTTTGTGCTAGACCTGTTTGTTATTGTTACAAGTATTCTATAGCATCATGGGATTTGATCTCTGGAGTTGTGTGTTGTTATTGGTACCAATAGACTCTTTTTCTTTTGTTTTTTCTAGACAGGGTTTCTTTATGTATCTTTGGTTGTTCTGGAACTCGATCTGTAGACCAGGCTGGCTTCAAACTCAGAGCTCCATCTGCCTCTGCCTCTTGAGTGCTCGGATTAAAGGCATGTGCTGTCACTCCCAACTACCAATAGAGTCTTGATGGATATATGATATAGTAACTGGGTATGCCAAACTCTAGTCTGGGTCAATAATGACTGAAGGAATCAGGATGAAATTTCAATAGGTGTAAAATGCTACTTTCTTGGAGGTGGGAGAAAGTTAAAATAATAAATGTATCAAGGGACCAAAGGTCCTTCTGTAACAAGGACTTCTTAGGGGTCATTCATGTTTGGGGTGAGTGTGAAGGGTTGTCTTCAGGGGATGAATTGGTCCGTGTAGATGTGTGGAGTCCTGGAACTGATGGAGACCACAGAGTAGATGCAATATCTGCACCTCCAATGTTTTGTACCTACAACATGGTGCTTGTACTTGAGGCTCCAAGAATTAGGAGCCTTTATCTCTGTGAGCGGTGGATGAGCTTCAGGGAGACCTAGGAATAATTTTGCTAAGCATGGTTTTCTCATGTCAGTATAACAAATGATCAGACTCATGTCCTAAACACTGGTCTCATAGGTCAAGGTGTGATGGGCACTGTGTCCTGTCTCAGTCCACTGAAGGGAGGAGCAGGGTAATGGAGGGTCCACGCAAAGACTGAAGTCAAGAACATCTTGGGGATGTTCTGCCTACTACTTTTATGATTTTTAACTTATTAAAGGTTTCAAAGCGATTGTCTTGATCTCCTCTTTTTGTAGGATTCCCATTGCTCTCTGGAATGTTCTTCTAGCTACCTCAGGCCTTCTCACTGCACTTGGCTGGTCTGCCTTCTTCAACCCCATCCTACATCCCTCAACTGTACAGAGTCAAATGCAATTTGAGATCATATTTGGATGTGAAGTGCAGAGACACATTTGGCTCCTACAATGTTGTAAAAGATTATGAGTTCCATATTGAAAAATCTAGAGTTCTCAGCTTTGTTTGCAAACAGCCAAGAGTGGGACTGCCTGGGGCTTACCTTCCCACCAAGAGATAGGGAGCAGACATGGAGGAATAGAATTCCTTTTTACTTATCCCTCCCCATTTACTTATGCTGGCTACCTGGCATTTGATTTCATAATGCCTACTTCAATCCATCTCTTCCTTGCAACTGCTCATCCTGGGAGCTCTGCTGTCTGCAACTAACTCCTAATATAGTACATATAGACCAGTAGTGTGTTAATGCCTCCCTGCCTCATTGACAGTTGACATGTTAACACAGACCCTTGGCACCTTTGAGCGTTTTCCATGCGTTTGGCTACTCTGGATGCCCCCCCGGTGCCTGGTACTTAATGAGATGTGTACAACTGGAGAGCTGCTTTCCCCTAGAACTGGAAAGCCTACCAGTTATGGAATACATCTCTGATTTTCTAGTTTGGAGCCTAGGGAGGCTGTGTCTTCCTTAGTTTCTCACTCCCCTGGGTACCAGGGCCAAGATAAGAACCATAAATCAGTTTAGAGCAACTTCATGAATATGCATCAGCTTGACTGATTTCAGTTGCTAAAACCCATTGCCTGTCTCATATGCTCTCTCTCAGCTATGAGAAAAGGGGGATTTTATGAATGTCAGCGAATACTAATGAGGGTGGGAAGTTCTTCTTTAGCTAAGTAAATTTACTTCAGAGAGTGATTAACTTGCCAGCATTTAAAATATTGTATTAAAATTTATGACAATTAAACCTTTAGTGTCATTAAAGACCTCCTCTGTATAAACAGGAGCTGTTTCTCAGCAGCTTTGCTGCTAATTAGGGTGCTAGTTACACTGGCAGCTCCCTGGCTCCTTTATCTGTCCATCCCTGGTTTTTAGAGGATCCCGAGCAAGAATAATGTCTTTTGATAGCTTTCACTGTTTCTGTGTTTGTGATCCTTCAGATGAAAGGAAAAGCTGAACGCTTTGTTGTCTTATGGAGAGAGGAAGTTCTCTTGGCAGCTACTTTTCCTTGGGGAATAAATCCTTTTATCTTTTGTTTTGAGACTGTGTGTGTGTGTGTGTGTGTGTGTGTGTCTGTAAATAGCTAATTGTTTTTTATTCAAAAAATTTTAAATAGAAGTGAGCAGAGTCTTAATGAGAGTTCTGCTTGAAGGAGTAAGGACAGTTAAGAATAAAGCTTTCTAGTAATACAAAGGATGCCATCCCCCTGCATGGACTATCCCAGGGCAGGTGCTCTGCACATTCCCACATCCTCTTCCTCATTAGTGAGCTACTGGGGAGTTTGTCTAGTGTTGTGTGAGAAGGGCAGGGATGAAGGGGAAACAGCATATAGCTGATCTTCCCAGGAGCTGTGGAGGCTCCCTGCTGCACACTCAGGTCATAAGTGGGTCCTCTGAGTTGTGTCGCATTCAGCAAGGCCTCATTCATCACCTTTCCCACTTCTTTCCTCTCCTATGAACATGGGGCAATTGGTGATATGAAAAGAACATCTGAATTCAGAAATTTATGGTTGGGGCTGGAGAGATGGCTCAGTGCTTAAGAGCACTGATTGTTCTTTCCAAGGACCTGGGTTCAGTTCCCAGCACTCATATGCTAAAACACCAATGCACATAAAATAAAAATAAGATATACCAAAAAAAAAAAAAAAGAAAGAAATTTATGGTCTTACAGGTGACCTTTCTCATGCACTGAAATTCTTGGTCCTTTTTATTCTGTTTGTTTATTGGTTGGTTGATACTGTCTCATTGCCATGGTTAGTCCCAAATTTACTGTGTAGCTGAGGTTGTCCTTGAACGTGTGATCTTCCTGCCTCCACCTCTCAAGTTCCAAGATTACAGGTGTGCATCCCTCTTCTAATATAAAAAGTTGGTTCTGATGATTTTTAAAGTCCTTTTGGTTTTCACATTGAAAATGCTCAGTGCTTTAGCTCTGTGAAAGCTTAGACATAGATGGACAGTAGTCTAAGAATCCACTTTTGCTCATACAGATATTAATTGCCCTTCCCTGTCATGTAGAACAGAGTCCCACACCAAATCCTTGGACTGATGGAAGACCATGCGTGATCATTATGGGGAGGAAACCCTGTTGGCATCTTCTGCCTCCCATCCCCCTTCCTCTCCACCCTCCTCCTGTATGAAATCCACCCTTGGCCATTGGATACTTTGTTAGCATTTTCATCTGACAATGGTTTAGTGGCAAGAGAAAAGGGAACCTCAGAGGCATTTGTTAATAATGACATTGACAGCAATAATAACAATAATAACTGAAACATTTGGAAAATGCAGAAAATCACCCAAACATCAAAGTCTTATAAGTTTACCATTTATATAGAACCGCTATTGGAGTGTACACTTAGGCTTTGTGGCTACAAATTCACTGCTGAAACAAAAAGGAATTGTGTGTGAAAATGAGTTCCTGTTGTATTCAGATTTGACTTTCTAGCCAGCCCTAGAGTGGACAGGATTGCCAAGAATACACCCTGACCACAGGATACTTACACGCATCCATGTGCTTGTTCCAGGTGAGAAAGCATCAAACAGACCGATGATCACAGTGGTGGGATAATTTCCACAAGAGGAGTTCACTCTTATTTAAAACAAACAGCTTTCATGTCCAGAAATAAGCATGTGAACATCCAATTCCCATAAGGAACATGTTTTATAACATGTTTTATCATCATTAGAGCTATTTCCAGAAGAAAGACCATGTTGCCCTTGACATCTGAAAGTTTTAGCAGCGTGTCCACTTAATGTGGAATAGACTCAGGAGCAAAGGAGAGAGAAGTATGTGTGGGCTGAAACCCACAGGGCTGTGGTCACTGCCACTTGGAGACAGAGAAGGTTACTACTCATCTTCTCAGTGATGCGATGGCTACTCTTGTCAACACAGTTGTCTCTTCTCAAGGTGCACATTAAATACTACATTATATACAATTGTTGTGCCCAAACTCTGAACCTCAAAATCACCAAGAGACCTGATCCAATTTGAAAGCAGAGTCTTTAATTTTATGAGTTAACTCAGGTGTCCTGTCTGCCGCTCCCCCTCTGTCCAACACAGCAGATGAAGCAGGCAGAACCTCTAGCATTCCACTGTTATCAGTAAAGCACATGCAGAGCCTGACAGCTAACTTCTGATTGGTTCCTTGCCACATGAGGGTATTTGGCTACCTAGTGACTTGGGCAAGGTCTGGGGCTGAGCATATGTTGCTGAGTCAGAGACTTGGTCTTTTCTGAAGCCTGTCATGGCTGCCAAATCAGGAGACTGGGTGAGGGTTTGGGCCCTTCAACAATAACATGCAAAGCTTCCTTTCATCTACTTTCTGTGTTTTTTTTTTCTCCTGTCCATAGCTGTGCTGGATTAAGCTCTGAAGGATTATATATATGTGTATCTTTAAAACATGTTACACATATATTGCTGTGTGTTTTGTTCATACTCAATTTTGTAGTTGCTGCTTTATGATATACTCCAGATCATATTTACTTTTAAAGATTTATTTTTATATTTTAAAAAATGTGTGTGTGTGTGTGTGTGTGTGTGTGTGTGTGTGTGTGTGTGTGTGTATTGTATAGAGAGTAAGAGAATGTCACCTGCAGAGACCAGAAGAGGATGTTGGGTCCCTTAGAGCTGGAGTTACAGGAGGCGATGGGCAGCCTGACATGGGTGCTAGGACCCAAACTCAGGTCTTCTGCAAGAACAGAAGATACTTTAATAAAGAGAGCTGTCTCTTCTGCCTCTAGGGTAGAAATTTTGGTGGTACCTGTGACTCTTATGATTTAGCTTAGTTGGAAATAGAAAGTAAATATGGGGTCAGACGATGTTCAAAATCAGCGTCTGAGGCCCAGTCCCTAGTTTTCCTGGGTAAAAGCAGGAAACTTTCTTCAGATACCCTTGAACAACTTTGAGTTGCTGAAGAAGTTCAGTAACCCAGAGTTATGACCAAGCACACAGTATACCTTGCAGGTGCCAAGATCAAAGGAAATTCCAAGGCCCCTTCCAGTCTGTGGGGTCTGGAGGAGAAAGGCTGAGAAGCAGAAGCAGGAGGAAGCGAAATGTTAGAGGCTTTTTAGACAATGCCTTGAAGTTAGCCCTGACACATGGAAAGAATTTTGGTCACACCCAACCTATTGAATAAACCCCAGTGCATATAAAGAAGCCCCAGGGAAGGCTTAGGCCTTGAGCTGTGAAAGGAAGGAGCTTGGCAGTGTAGAGACCTGAATGCTAATTCTAGCTCTGCTTCTGTCTTGGATGAATTCCTCAATAAGGGAACAAAGAGATCTATAAGGGTTATAGTTGTTAAGGTTTAAGTGAGAGATTGGATGCACAGTTTTGCTCATACTCCAGCTTGCAGCAGGTGCTTAACTCACTAACGGTGGTCGGTCCCCTGCTCACCACACCATTACCCTCATTGAGGTGTCCTTCCACATCACTGGGACTGACCTATGTTCTACCAACACCCCATTATCACTAACAACCCTCTTCTCTCCTCCATTTAATTATACCCCTGCCTCAGAACCTAGATCTTCAGTCCCAACTTTCCATGCATTTTACTCCTTTTCCAACATAAGTATCTACATTTAGAAAATGTTCAGTTGAGTTAGCTACTCTGCTTTGATTCTCTGATCCTTCACATTGGTCCCTCACACTGACCCTAAACCAAGCACTGTTCATTATGTGATAGGTCTGTATCAGCAGGACAAGAAAGGCCAAGTGAACCCTACATTCAGAGGTTCTTTTCAGTCACATCTTTTCCCTCTGTTGGTCCTGAGGCTTGCCAGGAGGTCTCAGATCACTGTTCTCCTATGCTCTTGGTAGTGGTGTGGTCCTGGCCCCTTGTGTTGTCTGTTCTAGTCCACCAACATGAGGGGTATATCTATTCGAAGGAACCTGAGGTGACTTATATTTGAGGATTTGTCAAACGCCTTCAGGAAATACCTTTCCTGCCCTAGTAATGTGATCCCTGGGAGGCTGTGTCAGAAACAGAGAGGTTATCTCGCACTGGTTGCCTCCTGGGCTATTGCCATTGGGCTTTTAGGATAATGTCTTCTGATTAGGAATCCTCTTAATTGTTAGGTTACCATTCTATAATTCTGGACATTTTTGTTTTGTTTTGCTTTTCAAGACAGGTTTCTCTGGAATAGTCCTAGCTGTCCTGAAACTAGTTCTGAGACCAGGCTGTCCTTGAACTCACAGAGATCCACTTGCCTCTATCTCCCTAGTCCTGGGATTAAAGGTTTGTACCACTACTGCCCAGCTTCTCTGGACATTTTGATTTGGGAGGTCTGGACTAAGTCACATCTATCTCTGTTTTAATAATAGTGGGTAGTGGGTGACTCTAATTTCCATGAAGCTATAAGGTAGGAGGTAGAGCCTGAGTCCTTAATAACTGGAGTGTGTATTATTGGGGACCAGCATCCTGGACCTAGCCATGACATCTTTGTCCCTGCAAGAGGGATTTGTTGACCTGGACAAGTGGATGTATGAGTTGCCAGTCAGTTAATGAACATCTTTTTGACTTCTAATTTTGTTATGTGTGAGTGTCAGTCTGTGGTAATGTCCAGCTCATTGAAACCCGTGCTATTTGATCTTCATTATTTGGCGCAGAAGTTTATAAAGAACCAGTAAGAGGGCCTGGAGAAATGGCTCAGAAGTTAAGAGTGCTTGCTGTGCTTGCAGAAGACCCCAGTTCAGGTTCCAGTTCTCACAATGGGCAGCTCACAACTGCCTGTAACTTCAGCTCCAGGGGACTTACTGCCTTCTTCTGGCCTCTGCGGCACCTGTATTTATGTGCACATGCCCTCCAAACAGAATACATATGACTAAGAATAGATAAGTAAGAGAATGTCTTTGGTGTGTTGCAGATACCTTACAGAAAGGCCCTTTATAAAGCTGGTGCCGAGGGTGGTGACTGTTGCTATTACAACAGTGCTGGCGTTTCCTGGCATCTTGTCTGTGTCTGTATATAGAGCTATTGTGTGACATGAAGAATGTTTTGCTTGGGGTTGCCCTCTTGGGATATACCTTTTGTTCTCAAAAGAGTTTCAGGATATGACAGTCATACCACCAGTATACATGCCTGCATCCTAAGTGCTGTTTTCCTAATACAGAGGCTTGCTTATGTCCATGGCATACTTCTTGAGATCTGAGGTCAGCCCTATTCAGCCCTAAGGCCCAATTCTGTGTTCAGAACTGCGTTCTGAACACAGTTAGGTGTTTATGTTCCTCTCTTTCTTTCCAGGTTTTTTAAATTGTGGATTAGGTGGATGCTCGTTAGGTCTTAGTCTTCTCAAGGAAGAAATGTACTTGCTTGTGAAAGGAGGTGCCTCTGGGAGAGGAAGGAGCATGGGTTGTGCACACTTGATAACTTACCAGAACTGGCATCTGTGCAGGGCTCTGAGATGAAGACCTTGTTATCAGATATATACATACCTATACTATATCCTGTGCTGGGATTGGCTGTAGAGATGGATGTTGAGCAAAACTCATGATTCGTGCTCTACAGAGCTTACCATCAAAAGCAAGTGACTAGTAAATATTTGTAAAGATATAGAATTGTTAATTGAGGAGTTTCCTATGTCTACACAACAAATCACATAAAAGGAAGATATAGTTGGGAGGTACATGCATCAATAAATGAGTCAATTCAGAGACGAGGATTAGGAAGGAGGAACATGGTAGGCACAAGGACATCTACCTGAAGGCATGAGCTTGGAAGGGGCACAGTGAGTGTGAGGAACTAGAGGGATGGCCCTTTTAACCACAGCACAGATGGGGCATGGCATGAGTGGAGGGTGAAGATATGGGCCAAGGCTCAATCCTTCCCATGTCTTAAGACACTGTGAGAACTGGGGAGTGGTCTTAGGGGGATCTTCTGCACATTGTTAGATGTCCGCCCTTCAATCTGCCTGCCCATGTTGTCTAACCCATCTGACAACCATTGCTGAATCATATTCTCGGAATTGTACTCTTTGCAGTGGACAGAGGGCAGAGAGTGGCCAGATCTTGTATGTGGAGTGGGTAGGGAAACCTGTTATTCCAGTGAGGGGTAATGGTAGCTTTACTTAAGATGGCAGTGGGGGTGGGAGTGTGCAGAGAGGAGGGGACAGATAACCGAGTCATTTGCAGTATGAAATTGAAGTACTGGTGATACACTGACTGTTGGGCTTGAGGGAGAGAAAGTTCAGGGGACTTTAGTTTCTGTCAGCTACTGGCTAGATGGAAGCTTTTTGTCAGTCGAGACATGACTCTTCCATTTACTAATTAAATTATAGTTAAAGTGTTGATTTAAAAATAAAATCTTGGAGCTAAAATACAGCCTTTCTTTCACTAATGATCCCATCCTGTGGTTTGACATTGTCTTGGGGCCAAGAAAAATATTTTAATGCTTAGTTGGTTCTGCTGTTCTGAATTCCTGTACACCTCCCCAGAGAGGCCCCCCTGCAGGATGGCCCTTCAGCCTGACTCAACACAAGCTCCAGGACCCAACAAAATGGGAATGCCAGTTTTCAAAGCTGCCCTTCAATGGGCCGTCCACATACTTGTAAGTGTGGATTCTGGGCAGAAACCTTTTTAATATCAGTGCATAATTACTTTTATATTCTCTATTGAAGAGTGTTTTTATCTTGAGTATTATTAGTACTTTTATTTACTGTGTCATGGTGATAGAGGTGTTTTGGGTGCTGATTGTAGAAGCATGACAATAGTGACAATTTAGTGTTACCTGAGGTACTATTGCTTATAGTGATGTTGGAGGTATTGTTTGGGGTGGCATTGATGTCTCAGGTGGTGATAGTGGATATATTACTTGTGTAGTAGTAGAGGTTTTACTCGTGGTGATGATGTTGGAGGTATTGCTTATGATGCTCTTAGTGATGATAGTATCTATAATGTTAACTCTGATGATGGTGGTAGAGATGTTGGCAGTGGTAGTGGTAATTGTGGCAGCCATAGTTGAAACCACAGTGATGGTCTCTGTGGTGAAAGAGGGATTGGTATTGAGGACCACTGTGGGCTCCGAGAAGTACATGCTTGCTGGGTGACCCATTGCCTAGGCCTTGGCTAGGGGTTAAAGTTGTGATGGAGTTGGCAGAGTATTCTGCCTTGCTCGTCTTTGTCTTCAGGAAGCATGGGTTTGATGGAGGCATGTGGCCATTTTCCTGTTGTTGTGAATAGAGGGATACAGTAGAATTTAATGGAGAGTTTTGGTGTGGAGTAGGTATCATAGATGAGGTTATTTTTTTTTGGCAGGATTGTACCTGGTTGGAGTAGTGTCTTAAGGGTGTGGGGGAGAGGGGATTGGACCCAGTTGTATTATTCCTCATTTACTACTGAGCTTTCCAGCAAGATTCCTATTTCTCCTCCTCACCATGACCTTTAATGCCCTTAATTCAGGCTGTCATTCTTGTCTCTGGGTGATTAGTACTTTCTGGCTATGGGGGCTGGATCAGTTAGTTTTCTTACAAGTCCTGGTTTCTGTGTCTTGGTTTCCTTTTCTGCTTAGACCTTGGCATCTAGTGAGTCACAGGTCATTGTTGGCTTATTTACTTTTCATGTCCTCTCTTCTTTATGAAAATACAGGTCTTAGGGCTGGAAAGATGACTTGGCAGTTGAGAATTCCGGCTGTTCTTCCCCAGGGACCCAGTTTGATTTGTAGCACCCACATGATGGCTAGCAACCAGTAACTCCAGCCCCAGGCTATCTGCTGCCCTTTTCTGGCCTCTGTGGGCACCAGGCACAGGTGTGGTACACAGACAGACACATATACAGGCAAAACATCTGTACACATGAAAATATAAAGAAATCTTAAAAAAGAAAGGAAGTACAGATTGTCCGAAAGTGAACTTTTTTTTTCCTTTTTTGCACTGCCCTATGCCAGCAGTGAATCTAGATTGTGGCATATAATGGATGTTTAATAAATACTTATTGAATAAATAATGAAGTTATATAACTGCCCTTCCTCCTATTGGGTCATGCTAATCTCATGTGGTGCTCTTGGGGACTAAATGAAGTCATTTAATTAAACCACCTGGCATGTCCAGCCAGACACATGAGGGCTGGTGAAGTCTTGGACTCCTCTTAACACTTTTTTTTGTCTTTGGTAACTACAGAATGAGTCCTGGTTAGCTTCTTGTCTCCTTCAGGTGCTTCTCTATTTTTCTCCTGACTTTCTATTTTCCTTTCTTCTTCAGGTCCAGGATCTAAACCCCAAGGCCTTTCACTTGCTATACCAGGTCTCTGCCAATGAGCTAAAGCCCAACCCCAATAGTTCATCTGTCTTTTGTCTCCTACCTGTATAGTTCTAAGAGTGATAGTAACAGCCACCTCATAGGATATGAAGGGCTGTTCATAAATGGTGCTTATTGTTAACTGCCAGCTATATAAGGACAACACAGGGAGTCTAGAGTCACATAAACCACCACACTAGAATCATGATATAATAATAGTGACTAATGGCATATTTTAATAGTAAAGTTTTGTTAAGCTGAAAGATCACCAGCATCCATGTTAGATGACTCACGGTTGCTTGTAGCTCCAGCCCCAGAGGTGACAATAATATCTTCTGGCCTCTGTGCACTCTACACTCATGTATACATGTACTACTGATTTAAAGTCAATTTTAAAAAACACTACACTCCCGCTTTCCTTGATGTACAGCAACTTTGGAAGTGTAGTTTGAGAACTACTGTAGACAACGCAGAATTTGGGACCCATTCAACATTTTGAAAAGATAGGATGGTTTAATCCCCATCCCCAGGCATCTGTTTCCTTGCCATATTGGTGGCTCGTGGGACTGAAGGATGTGGTGTAGGTGAACCCGAAAGTTCTCATTTCTCTCTGTTCACTGTGGCTGCCCTTGTTTGACCTGGTGAATGGGAACCCAAGTCTTTTGATGACTATAGGAGCTGTGGAAGACATTCTCAGTGCAGTCTTTGTCATGCCACTGCGTTATAAGCCATAAAAGCCAATTGTTTGTACAGTTAGTTCAACTTGTGGCTTGAAAGAAAATCTCCCTTACTATCCTGAAGAAGTTGAGTTGCTCACTGAACCTTTCTGAGTGGGTTATGACATGCTAAACTCATTAACCTTGGTAGCCATTCAGAGGATGCTTTGTCTTTGATATTCAAAATGACTCTGTGTACTTGCTATAAATGACTGTCTGCAAGTAAGTCTTTTTAAAACAAGTAACTTATGGATTAAACGTCTTGTACCATCTTCAGTAAGACAGCTGACATTTAAATACAAACTATAATTTGTTTATTATATAGCAATGTAGGAACACTTGTAGAAAAATTTGTATGCAATATAATGTATGCCATTGGGCATAGAATTTGCCAAATCTAGATTTGGAGCTGAGCATCTATCAGGAATAGGGTTTCTTGTTTTTTTTAAACTAAAGCAAGGGACACAAAGTTCTATGCCTTGCTTCAGGGTTTGAAATAAAATAAAATAGGGACCATGTTCTCAGGAAACAGGGGTGGCCAGGGTGACTGAGGAGTGGGGTCAGAGAGCACTAATGTCAAAGAGGCTGGCAGGACTCACACTGTTTTAGACCACTAGCTGGATGTTCGCTTTCAATAGGTAGATACTGCTTGGTATTCCTATCAGGAACATGGCCAGATCTGTAGTCACCAGCTTCAAACATGAGTTGTTGAAATGGTTCTTTCAAATGGACATAATTTTCCTTTATATTTTGTAGAGTAGACCAGAGGGCTGCCATTTGGCCAAAGGATGCTTTTGGAACTCAGCAGGACTTCCATGAGGTAGGTGGAATCATCATAGCTGATGTAAACAAGAGCTAGCCAGTCTCAGTATTGCCTATTCCTTTTACAGTAGCAGAAAGCCTTTCCAATTAAAACCTTAAATCATTTGGCTCTTACGTGAACTTTTTCGTCGTGGTAAAGAAATGTTACTTCACTAAATGTTCTTCCTGGTGTTGGGGCGAAAAAGCTTAAAATAGTATTTTCCAGAATGCTCACCACACCTTGGACCTTGCCCAAGTCCAGTTGTCATTTCTTTGTACACTTTCCAACTTTGCTGTGGGGTTATATAACCAGGGCTGCGATAATTAGAATTTGTAGAACTTTTTTTTTTTTTTCTTAATTGAATTTTAGCTGGATTTCCCTTTCCCTGTTTTTCACTAGCTATTGTTTGCAACCTCAAACATAATGGGCTTACTGTTTCAGTCACTGAGCATAATAAAATTTGATGTCTGTATTCTAGTTTTCTTCATACGCTTTGAGATATGTGAGCCATATTTTCCAATCCAAATAGTATCCCATTACACTGGGCAGTGCATTAGTTAGCTCATTCTAGAGTTTCCTTGAAATATGTAATTGGATTGTAATGTCAGAAATCAGTATAATTAGATCACCTGCTGTCATGAATGCCTTGGCTTAAGACACTGACTTGGAATACTCATCTGGTTTTTCTTGTCCTCGTTAAGTTGGAACAGTGGGTGGTATGTGGTGTCTCTGATTATGATCATAGCAAAGAAAATAAATAGATGTGATGTTGAGATGACTAGAAGAGAAATGAATAGTTTCAGGCAGATTGTTGGTTCAACATTTTGAAGATATGTCCCTCTTCCACCCCTGAGTTCCTTGACTCAATAAAAGGCATTTAAATATTTAAGTGTTTTTCTCTTTCTTTTCTTAATTAATAATAATATATTATAACAATCTTATTATATATTTTAATAAAGTATTATTATTATCATTATTATTGTTATTGTAGAATTTGGTAGAAATTTACAACTAAAGGTAGATCAGATGTCTGGTTAAGCCAAATTAAATGGCTAAATCCTTACGAAATGTCATAAATATAACACAAACAAGAATGCAGAAGGATATTATTATGTGTGTGTGTGTGTGTGTGTGCGTGTGTGCAAAGACACAGCCTTCAAACTGCATATGAATAAGCAGAAAGAGTTGAGAGTTTTAAGGAAAAGATATATGAGCCTGAATCAGCACACACATCTCTCCTCCCTTCTGTGAGCAAGCAGAGTGCTATATCTGATGCTGCAACAGATTGTTTTGATGCTCATGACTAGGAAAGTGATGTAGCTAGAACAGCTTTCCAGGCTCTGGGTGATGCTGATTCTAGAGATTGGAAATGACAGGACTACTGGGATGGCTTGCATAGTTATTAAAAGCTCTGCTTGGAAAAAAAAATCAGATTTTCTGCTCTCCTTCGCCATATCATATCTGCAGATGACATGAACTATGTGTACATGGGCCTTGGACATCTGAGCGGAAACCTGTGCCAGCTTCAGGCTAAGGTGGCTCCATTGTATCTGGTGTGGAACACAGAACATATTCTCAGGGTGGTCTTGTTCCAGTCCATGGGGTAGGCTATATGTGCAAGCTCACATTCTTCTGGGCAGGTTCTGCTGTAATGAGGATTTGGGACATGGAAAAAGAATGAAGAGAAGCTAGAAGCGGGGACAGGAGAAATGAGGTAATTACCTTGGTGTGAGGGATCATGTGGTCATACTCACTGCTGGAAACATCCCAAAGAGTGAAACTCCAGAATGGGTGTTAAACTTGACAGAACACTAAATTCTTTTACAAAAGAATCCTGTTAGCATTTCTCTAAGTGATGGTCCTATGGGACATAGATACGAAATAACTGTTTAATGAATATAGAATGTACATACAGAAAAGTATTCCTAGGAAGCGTATGACCAATCTCACTTTTCTCCAACAGTCTGGAGTGTCTAGTTTTAGACTTGGGTGTGGATACATATTATTTATGATTTATTAAAGCTAGCTTGAGGATTCAGAAAGCAAAGTCAGCCACAAGCTATAGAAGCCAGATGGTGGTAGTACACACCCACCCCACCTTTTGGGTCTCTTGATAGGATTCTGGTCTCTCTTCTGTGCTCTTCAGGTGCCTCTGGGGCTGTGAATCAGTGCTCAAACACTTGACTGTGTGTCTGCCATTCACCTGAGCCATCTGGCTCCGCCCCTATAAGATAACTAGACTAGAAATCAGTGTGTTTCTCATCCATTTTCATCTTCTGTCTGGGCTTTTTCCATCATGCCCATATTATGAGTAGATCACTAGATTCAAACAGCACTTTACAGATGGAATGAGGACAGCACAATGGTTTTCACCCTGTATACCTCATAAATTCCATGTCTGATTTCAATTCCCATGGAGAAAGTTAATAAGTTGATAAGGGAACCTAAGGGAACTCTTCCCCACTGAGCAACCGTGCCATGTTGGACTTTGGGAGATGGTTAGCTGATGCTAATGGTGAGGTGCAGCTACTCATGTTCCATTTTGTGAAGAATGGCCCTCCTCCATAGCAGAAGGTTAGCTTCATTGCTTAGCATACAATTTCAGGAGAGGGATACACTGAGTGATGGGGAAGAGAACCGCTGTGTCAACCCTGGTGACTCATTGGGTGGCAGATTTACAACTCCTTTCCAAACCCTAGGTTGCATATCACAGAATATCAACTAGTTTGAATTTTGGATCTGTCAGACTGGCCGGGACAGGGACAGGTCATTTTTGTATTCAAGCAACAGCAAAGTACCATTGTAATTTTTGGAACTGGTCTACATGGTAAGATGTAGGTAATTATGAGTGTGAAACCAATATTCAATGATCTCCTGATCTCAATAGAAAGCCCTGAGCCTTAATAATTGTTCAAAAGTGATGTTTTTAAATAATCACACAAAAAAATCAACACTGAAATGTTTTTCCTCTCTTCACATAGCACTGTTGCAGAGTATCTGTTCAGTTATGGTGGTTGTAGTAACTCACCATCAGCCTCAGAGTTATATGCCTTGTTTCTCCAGTATAAAGATAAGTTAATACTTGAACTTTGTAAAAGTGGAACAGTGGAAGATTTGAATGTTGAATTTGGTCTTTGCATGTGTCTGTGTGTGTGTGTGTGTGTGTGTGTGTCACTGCGAGGAGGGCATGTGTCCATATTAGTATATAAAATGTATTATAGAGATATTTTGGCACCAGGCCAAGTAGGCCTGGAGAAGATAGTTATTTCTTGATATCCTTTGGGGATTGACTCTAGGATCCTCCTCCCACAATTAAAAAGTGCATGGATTACTAACTCCTATGTAAAATGGTGTGGTGTTGATGGGCAACCTCTGCACAGCTTCCTGTGTGTTTTATATCATTACTAGATTGCTTATTACCCACTACAAGATACAGTCTAAGAATTGTTCTACTGCATTGCTAAAGTAATGCAGATTCTGTCTGCATCAAATCAGATAGTTTAAAAATTAATTATTGACCTGTGGTGGGTTGAATTCATGGATGCAAAAAAATCCACAAATTTGGAAGACTATCTTTACTGTTGGGTTGATATGTCTTTCTTCTTCAAAATTGCTTTAATTCTGAGAAAATAGCCTGTGAAAACCTTCTGGACACTCCTGTGCTGGCTGAGGATTCCTTCTGCAAGAAATGGCAGCCGCATTTTTCAATTTAAGTGAAAACCCAGCCTACCAAATTGGGTCTTAGTTCAGGTTCTATTGAAGAATATTTTTGAAGTATCTGAGATTCTTTTCATGTGACAAAAGGTCAATTATTTCAGGCTCTCATAGCAACAGTATTTTATTGATAACATATCTGAGCACTTGGGACTGGGACAGGCTTCATGCCTAGTTAGATCCTGGGATTAGAAACTCATTATGGAAATCCATCTGTGGGCTTCTTTTCCTATCCTGGCTTTATCTTTTGTCCAACCCCTCTCTAGTGACTTATTATTCTTACATCCAATAATCTCAGTACATAATGAGTTTTCTATTACTATTTTTTTCTAGAGGTTTCTCTGTGTAGCGCTGGCTGTTCTGGAACTCACTTTGTAGACCAGGCTGACTTCAAACTCAAGAGATCTGCCTTGTCTGCCTCCCAAGTGCTGGGATGAAAGGCATACACCATCATGCCCAGATGAATTTTTTTTAAAATCATTACTATTATGGTATAATGATTTACCAAGAGCTTAATGACTTCAAACACCCTTATATTAGCCCCCATTGTATAAAGCAGCAGCCACACTGCTCAGGGTCTCACAGAAGAGAAATGAAGGCATTGGCCAGGCTGGGTTCTCATCTGGAGTAGGGGCCACTTGTGAGCTCCTCCAGGTAGTTGCTTTATCTCAGTTTCTTATCACAAGACTGTCTTCTCTGCCCCTTTGCTGCTTGGCAGCTAGACATAGTGTTCAGCTTCGAGTCTGCCACACTTGGCTCATGTGACTCCATCTTCAAGTCAGCTGTAGCATTTGAAATCTGCCTATGGTTCTAATTGCGCTGAGCTGATATTTTCTGCCACCAGCTGGAAGAGACACTGCTTTTAAAGATCTTCCTTGATTGGACTAAGCACACACAAATAACGGCTATATCTTTGGCCAGCTGGGTTAGAGCTCAATTTCCTCTGGGGGGAAAAAATCTCTCCATAGCAATGTATAGATTAGTGTTTGAATAACTAGGGCATAGAAACTCTGGGGTTATCTTTAGGGTTCTGCCTGCCACATAGTGGAATTTCAGTCTTCTAAAACTAGAAAGTTCTACAAAGCCTTATCCTTGAGTGTCATTCATGACGGGAGCATTTGTCCTTCCTGAACTGTTTGCTATGACCTTGGGGGGCTTGGAAGAAGCTGACTGGTTGGGAGAGGCCCATATTTGACTCTGGGAATGCTGTTGCAGAAGATAGATAATTAGATAGATGCTGGTCTCTGGAAGCATGAGCTCCCAAGTAATTTTCCTCTTGGCTGGACCACTGCAGGATGCTACTGAACATTTTTTTTTTCCTTCTGGTTTGGTTTTGAGTTAAGGTAAAGTGACCTTGTTCTCCTACCAAGGGTTTTTCCTCAGCTGGAGCAGTGAGTGTCCTGTGATTCATTTAATTTTAGCCACCTCTTGTTGTCAGTGTCAGCAGGGACCTCTTGTGGCCAGCGTTGTCATGGTGTGAGCCCCAGTTCTCATTCCCAGGTGACTCAGGCATACAGCAAAGAAACAGGGATGCTTCCAGGCCCGGTATTCTGCCCTGACCTTCAGAAGTCATGCTTCATCCTGGATGCTTATTTCCAGGTATACAAGGTCTGGAGTCCTCACCTTCAAGGGAGCCCCAAATGGCACTGTAAGAAAAGTAGAAGCCATGTCTCAGTCTCCACCTTTTTCTTTTTTCTTTTGGCTGTTAATCACTTGGAGAAGTAGCTGAATCACCCATGTTTGCTTCCTGCTATCAGCTGTTCCAACTTTCTCCACTCAGCTGTGGTGTGGCCTCCTTCACTCCAGTGTGACATCTCCATTCCTCCCCTGCTCCCCCTTTGTATTTATTCCTCTTGGGGCCACTAATTCCTCCCCCCTTTTTTTGTGAGGGATGAGAAGAGGCCATTCAGAGGCAGTTGTGCGGAGTCAGCCAGTGCTGCCATTCTGCTGCTTTGTGACAAGAGGATAAAGGTGGGAACAATGTGGGTCATAGGTTTTCCATAAGGATAAAGTCCACGGCTAGCCCTTTCACTTAATGTAAATATGTATACATGTCCATGAGTGCCAAGACCACAGTTTTGTCTGGAAGCTTTGGTATTGGGTATTTTTTCTCTCCCTAATGAGTCATCATTCCAGCAGTATTTGTTGAGAGGCAAATATATAACCAGCCCCAGCACTATTGCAGAGAGTGGAGCAAGGGACTGGATGGACTAATGAAGTCTGCCACCCCAACATGTAAGATGTTCATAGGGACGCGAATGGATAACTTAGAGTTGGGGTTCTCAACCTCCCTAATGCTGTGACCCTTCAATATGGTTCCTCACGTTGTGCTGACCCCCAGCCATAAAATTGCTTTTGTTGGTACTTCAAAACTGTAATTTTGCTACTGTTATAAATAATAATGAGATATCTGTGTTTTCCGATGGTTTTTGGCAACCCCTGTGATGGGGCCATTCGACCTGTAGAGGGGTCTCATCCACAGGTTGAGAGCCACTGCCCTAAGCTTTGTTGTCCTTGCATTGGCATTCTTTGCGTGCTAGCACATTGCCTTTCTTAGGGCCGTAATTCTCAAGCTTCAGGGCAAGAGTATGAGTTTCCTTCTTTTCTTTTTAATGATTGATTTATTGTATATACAGTATTCTACCAGCATGTGTGCCTACGTGCCAAAAGAGGGCACCAGATCTCATTATATATGGTTGTGAGTCACCATGTGGTTGCTAGGAATTAAACTCCACCTCCCCCCCCCCCGAGTTTTGTTTTCTAACAAAACATTAGTATTTGAGTAAATACCTGATGGTTCCCAGTGTGACCTTTTACCCTTAATGGCACAAGAGGCACCCCTTATTTCATATGACTTCATTTAGGAGAGTCACTGGGTTCCAATGTTCACCAACATCTAGAATGTGGGTTAAGTTAGTGTCAGCAGAGATAAAGGACTGGGGACTGGCATAGATAGTTTTCTGAGTGAAACAGAATGAACCAAGTCAAGAGTCGTTAGGCTTCTATATAGTTTACTTCCTACTGAGTTTAGTCTTTTTAACAATTTAGTTTATTTTTAGTTCTGTAAATGTCTGCCATGTGAGTGCAGTACCTCTGGAGGCCAGAAGGGGTCACCCTGGCGCTCCCCATAGCTGAAGTTTTAGGAGGTTGTAAGTTGGTCTGGTGCTAGGGAGACTATACATGGGTCCTCCTCCAGTGCAGTGTATACAAGCTTAACTACTGAGTGAGCCATCTCTCCAGCTTATTGAGGTTAGCTTTCAAGAGGATTTTCCAGACTGATATAAAATGTTACAGAAACGGTTACACGCACACACACACACACAACACTCACACACAAGCAACAACATAGAGTAACTGTGGACATCATCTGGTGAGAAACAGCTAATGTTGTAGGACAAGGAGTGGGTCCGTGGTTAACTGCCCTGCTTTTCAGCAAGTCTCCAGGGTAGTGCTCTGTAAGCAACACCTGTGGTCTATTCTGCTTAGGTGAGGAAAAGCCTTACCTAGAACACCTGGGACTCGGAATGTGAGATTATGAACAGCATTTTCTCTCATCCACTTTGCTTGTTCATATGGTAAGGTAAGGACAACGGGACTCTCACCAGGAGATGGAATGTTTTGGGCTTCCCTTTCCCAGGCTGAAGTCCTTTGGCTGAAAGGACGTAGGGTTGTGTCACAGCGTGCTATTTCTGTTTTTCAAAAAGTTCCAGTTGGATGCAATCAAGACTTGGACACTTTGGCCAGCGCTCTGGCTTCTTGGTGTGAGTGGCTGCTGCAGAGACACTGAAATTCTGTTAAGAAGAAAGCTAGGGCTGGAGCAGCCTGCACAGAAGGGGGAAGCTGGCCTGAGTGAGCTGGGGTGTGGCCCGAGGCAAAGCATACTGGGTTATAACTATACAAACCCAGGGAGACTAGCTATAGCCCAGTGTCTCTACAGAGAGAGAATTTAGGCTTCTCTTTGGGGTGGTGGTTCCCAACTTGTGGGTCCCATCATTTTCATGGAGGCCACTTAAGACTATCAGAAAACACAGAAATTTACATTACAATCCATAACAGTAGCAAAATTACAGCTTTGAAGTACCAACAAAAATAATTTTATAGTTGGGCGGTCACCGCAATATGAGGAACCATGGTAAAGGGTCACAGCAGTAGGAAGGTTGAGAAAGGCTGATGAAAGCCACTGCTTTGGAGCCATCAATGTTGGAAGAAGCCCCGTTTTGTTTGGTGAGAGTGCTGAGCGTCTATCAGCAGCACACTTGGGAATGACCTCTCGGTTTTGTGCATCTGATATTTTATACTTCCTAGTGGGGGGGGCCAGGTCCCAAGGGAAGGACAAGGCCAGAAGACAGTGGGAGTGGCAGAGTGCTAGGACTCAGGCAAAAGTACTTCTTTCATAGCTTGGTGGTGTTAAGCGGGGAACCATGATACCATTTAGGGTCTCAGAAGACAGGGCACAATTTCTCAAGGCATAGACCTTGGGTACTTGTCTTGAGATGATCTTGTTCCAGATCTCCTGAATCAGAATAAAGATGGATGTGATATTGGGAATGTATCTATTTTATAAACTCCTCAGTGGGGTTGTAAGTAACCTTGCAGTTTACTAAGCAGAGCAATAGAAGGTCTTCAAATTAGATACTCCAAGTCCCTCCTCTCCAAGTGCCAGCTAAGAATAAAATAATAAAACTGATGGGCAATGGACGTCTCTTTCTGATTGACTCTGCCATGCAATGTGTAGTGATATCTTGTTTGTGCAAATAAGAGTGTCTGAAGAAGAGGGCGGAGCTAGCCACTAGCTAACCATAGAGGTCTGGAGGTCTGCAGACAGACAGGAAGTGAGATGACTGGGAGGAGAAAGGAATATGGGCGAGAGGAAACAGGAACTCAATCTCTTTTCTGCTGGGAAGCTAGTGAGGTAAAGGCGGCTTTGGCTTGCTCCTTCTTCTCTCTGATCTCTCAGCATTTTTCCCTATATCTGACTCTGGGCTTTTATTATTAAGACCGATCAGAACGCGTATTACAACAATGCGCTAGTAGAATGACAAATGGAGATATGGTTCCAGCCTTTAGAGAGCTGGAAAGAGCCCACAAACAAGTAGACTACCTTGGCAATTGCCAAATTACCAGATACGGATAACTTGAAAGAAGAAAGATTCCTTTTGGCCCATGGTTTCAGGATATTCCGTCTGTCATGGTGCGGACAGTATGGCAGGTAGGAAGGAAAGGGAGTGGTACCCTGGTGCTCACGTGGTTTGCTTCTTTCCCCCTTTGCAGTGTGCTCCCATAGATGATGTGAGGTAGGATCGTGGGGCCTGGGAATGTGGAGCAGGGAGCAGGTAAAAGAACAGACACAAAGGAAAGGTTCCTGTGTCTATTGATTGAGTGTGTGCGGTTGGGAGTTTAAGTTCATGATCATGCAAACTGAGGGAATTAGATTGGTAAGTGGGTGTCTAAGAACTGACCTGTATCCCAGGTTTTCAACAAGTTTCCGCTCAGTCTGTTTCATAGCAGAATGAGGTCTGCACATACACCCTGGGAACGCAAAGGGAAGGGAAGTGCCATAAAACCCTTTCCTAGAAGCCAAATGCGAATGCTTCCCACTTCGCAATGGCACGCTCACAGATGAAGGCACCTTAAAATAGTTCTTATTATCCATCCCACCCATGTGGGTGTTTGCTGTCTTAGCCCAACTCAAGTGGGACCTGAGTAATTGCAGAGAAGGGAAAATGAGTATTTTCCCTTCTGTAGAAAGATGCATGTTCTCTATTGTGTGGGGGAAAAGTTAACCAGAGGAAACCACACCTAGGTTGTGCAGACTTCTCTCTAGCTCGCTCATCACATGGTGAGGTGGAGAGGCATGGGTAATTGCCATTCCCAAGAGGCTCATTGCCCATAGCTCAAATCTCACTCCTGATTTTAGATGCCCTACTGTGGGGACTTTGGAAGTAAACATGCAAACTGGGAAAGCATCAGTAGACTGGCTAGAGCCATTGTCTAGGGGTACCATGGTCCAGTAGGATATTAAAGTCATATATGAGAAAGACTGGATCAAGGTAGCTTTCAGACCGCTCCTTCATTTTTCTGTAGAAGGGAAAGTATGCCTTTGTGTGAAAGGTCACTAAGTCAAGGTGCGACTGGTGAGTGAAATAATAGGGTTGTCACTCTCTCCTCGGGCTTTCCTTTTCTTTCTGGTGTGGACTTAGGAAAATACTGTCTGTTATCTGTTGACTGTTTCCTGACTGGACCAGAAACTCCAGGAGGAAGATGATATTGTCATTCTCTTAGCCTCCATGTGAGCCTAGCTTGTGCTTGGGCAGTCAAGTGGCATGTGGCTAGCGCATGTCCACAGATCCTGCCAGTGCAGTGAAGTATCCCTAGACTTTCTTGGTATAGCTCTACAGAGCTTCATCCTGACTGGATAAGACTAGGTAGCTCCCATCATTCCCTGGGTAGATATGTATGTGATGGTAGCATCTGCTTTTCATAGTTAAATCTCCGTACTGTTACCCTGGGGTCCTAGGTCACTGTGATGCATTCCATACAGACCCATCCCACACAGTGTGTCCACTTTACTGAGGAGGGCGGTGGTTCTGAGTGACAGGGAATGGGATGGCACATGTGGGGACAGATAGGCTGCTGAGATTCTTCCATTTGCTTAAAGGAAGCCTCCCTGTATCGCCGATGTCTATTTCCTCTATCTCCCTCCATTATCCTCATTCCTTTATGCTTGGCTCTGTCCAGGGTCTCAAAGAGGAACAATCCAGCCATGCAAGTAGAGCTGCTGGGTGAAGAGAGACACAACTTTTTCCCTGTGGAAACAAAAGGTGTAACCTCTCCCCCCAACGCAACACATTTCCTATTCTGAACTTCCGTTTTGAAGCCAAGACATCCTTAAGCATACTGGGTGGATTAATTCAGTAGTCCCTTCCGTAACCCAGTGTCTCTCAGAAGCTGCCGTTCTCTGTCCATTAACATTTAAATATAACAAAATATTATATAAGGTCCAAACTCCCTGTGTTGTTTTATATTTCCCATCATTACTTGGCTTATTCTTTGTATATTCTTTTACTCTTTCAAAGACTTTATTATTTTAAATTATTGATGATGATGATGATGACTGTCTATACCCACTTTTCTACTATTATTTCTTTAAAGATTTCTTTGGCCTGGACCACTTTACAAAGTGCCTGAAGCCATACACTTGCAGTGTTCTCTAAACTGTTAGCAGTGGCTAGCCCCTCCCTGGCTAGTACATGGCCTGGCGGCTGGCTCCAAGCCCTTTGGGTCAGTGACAGCAGATTCTTATGCTACAGGCACAGCCTGGAGCTGGTCTATCTGCCCCAGCTCCAGTAGGTGCTTTTACCTAGTCTCCTGTCAGAGTAGCATGCTGCTTGCCACTCATAAACCCCATTTAAGTGTGCGGTAGCAGGGCCTCTTAAAAGAGCAGAGCCTCTTTAGGCGCAGCCTCTCTAGGCAGAGCCTGCCAGAGAGACCGCTTTGTTAGGCCCCATGTTGATATTGGAGCCTCCACATTGGACCCCATAACTGCTTGACTCTCTCTGCTCTTTCCAGGTTATGACATATAGTCTCTCTCCTAGAGAGGTTCTAGAAGCTTCTGAGTCTGATGTACCCCTGTGTATTGGTGTCCATTGTGTTACTTGGGTCTTTGGTCCAGCTCCAGACCCAAGTCTAGGTACCCACTTGTGCCTGATTCTGCACATCCATCCTCAGTCTACGTGCGTGCTTGCTTTTCCCTCCATTCAAGTGAGAAGGGGACTTCAATGTCATCTAGGCTGAGGTTCCTGGTAGCCAGGTATAAAAGTGAAAACTCTGCGCAGCAAAATGGTGACTCATGACTGCTACATCATGTGGCCTGTCCACATGGCCAGACCTCTTCCCAGCAGCTGGTGTCTGGGGCATTCCAACCTGACCAGTCCTGGAGTGATGGCCACCTGAGTTATGTTAGCATGAGAGAGTGGTAGGTAGAGTTTGGGATGTGTGTGTAGAATTAGGTATTTAAGTGGGCTCTGAGAGGTTGGGGTGAAAAGGCATATATAGTACAAGCTAGGGCATTTGGGATTTTAGGGTCTATGTGTGGGTGTGCAGTATTGGAAGCAAGGGTGTGTGAGGTTGTGTGTGAGTGTGTGTGTGTGTAGTGTGTGTGTGTGTGTGTGTGTGTGTGTGTGTGTGTGTGGGCATGTGGGACAGGCAGGGGTAGAGCTCCAGTGTGTGCCTGTGTGGCATATGTGAGGGGGTGAGTAGTGCAAACATGCATATGTTGGGAGGTTTGGGTAGGAGAGGGTTCAACTGCCCTGCTCTCCATGGCTGCCCGGCCACAGCTGGAGGCAGGTGGGTGCAGTCACTCCTGTGACCTGCTGAGCTGTCCCACTGTGGGGTCGCAGTGCCCAGCCTGGACTCCGGCATGACTCATTTTCACCTGCTAGGGGAATCAATTTGCTGGGCTGCTGCATCATAGGTGCGTCAGTCTGCATGACTTGTTCTTACTAAGAACCTGGGGGAAATTTCAAATGCGACGTACAGGGGTAGGCGGGAGATTGTACCGTAGGCTGGAAAGGATCAGTTGCTCTCCCTCAAGTGCCTGACTTAGGCTAAAGGGACTAGGGCTGTCTCCCTAGACTCTGCTCCCCAGAGCAGGCAGCAGCCTCCCTTCAAGAGAAGTAACTTTAGAAGCTAGGCGCAGCTGGGTGAGGGAGCCCAGAAGCCCCTCCTAGATGCCAAACAGCCTCTGCAGCAGTAACTCTTTGTGTGCTGTGGTCTGCCGCAGTCTGTCTTGGAAGGACGGTGGCTTTTATGAATGGTAGCCTGGGAGTGGCCTAATATCTGGCTCCTGATGTCAGCACAGTGAATGAAACCGTTGCGGAGCGTAAAACCTCTCCACTTGGGAAGCAGACACCTTCTGAGATTGGCTCTCCAGATGCAGTTGTCTCTTGCTGACGACATCGCAGGTCCCATGTGTCACAGATAAACCGTGTACGTTAGGATTTCAATGAGCCAGAAATTGAGGCTGCACGTGGACCAATGCGCATCTCTGACTCAGGCACCAGCTCCTTTTCCTGAAGCAGCTGCAGCAGCCAGCCAGGAGATCCTTTTCCTGCCAGGCACCGGACAAAGGTGCTGGGGAGCTGCAGACCCAGCGCTGTGTGTCAGCCATCCACTTAGCTGGCTTCATGTTCTGCTTTTGTTGGCAGAATTCCTTGCTGAAGCTCCAAGCCCTCGAATCTGATCTGTGCTCTGCGTTTCTGGCGAACCAGGAAGAAGATGGCCAGGTACATGGAGTTAAGGACCCAGCCCCAGCTTCCACTCAGAGTGTGCCTGCCGACAGCATCGTGGATTCTGCAGGTAAGAGTCAGAGTCTGGGGATGTCCCAAACCGGTACTCTGGAGACAGCTTAGCCTCGAGGGAAATGATGTAACATCAAAGCCCAAGCAGAGGGATGGTGAGAGGGAACCTGAGGATTTAGAACTAGCTGCAAGGCAGACTTTACTTAAGAGAGTCAGCCGAAAGCACAGGTCACTTCTTGTATTTTTTCTGGTTGTTGTGTGTGGAGGAGTGATGTTCTCTTACATTACTGGCTGTAGATGGTCTGTTCTGTCTTAAAACTTAGCATGCATACTTTTGAGGCACTGAGGACCTGGTTCTTTCAACCTCACTATCCTCTCTCTGTTTAACTGACCATAGGATGATCATTAAATGGAGTAGGGGTGAATGAATGTTCAGCTCTTCCCATCAAGTATACTTGTTCTTGCTTCTTCTATATTTTCATTTCAAAAAGTCTCAATGTGTCTGATTTGTGTGTGTGTGTGTGTGTGTGTGTGTGTGTGTGTGTGTGTGTGTGTGTGTGTGTGTTTTCTAGTTTTAATCCCGGGGATGGCTGATTGGCTAGCCAACAGAAGGCAAATGAATGCTCTCAGGAGGAATTAGGGAGGATGGAAACGCCAATTTACCTGAGTAGAAATGAAGAGGGGGCTTAGCCTTCTCTTTACAAATAGGCTAGAGCCTTGCAGGCAGCTCCCTGAATGGGGGCATGGGGCTAGGAAAGGGCTTGGGTGAGCTAGCTGCTGGAGAGGCCCTAATCTCCAGGAGTTGGAGATTGAAAATGGCAATTTGATTCAGAAGCACTAGCAGCAAGCAGTCCTTAACACCTTCTGTTTGAGAGCTTGCCGTGTGGTCAAAGCAGGCTGGATAGTCATCTGCCACGTTGGAATTTGTTTTAGTAACAGTGGCTGTAGGAGCCGCTAAAGATAGCTATCCATTATTTGTCTTCTTACGACGTAGGTACTGTCTATACATTTTGTGATTAAAAACCTACTGAAGTCAACGGTGAAATTAATACTCAGTGTGAGGACACGGGGCCTAGCAGGGCACAGCTGATGAGTGGCAAAAGACTTCCCCATGGCCACGTGTCATTGATAGTTGGTGGCCTTCTTGGGTTGTAGGTAAACTCCCCTTCTGTATTGGCCAGTGTGTTTGGGTCAAATACAGGTAGAATGAGGTAGGGGTCCAATCAGTATCCTAAGTCAGATTGTTAGTGTGTCCCCCTTCTTCATCCCTGTATTTTGTATCTTCCAAACAAATAGCATACAGAATATATACAGAAGTCTCAAGCAAAATTTAAATTAACCTTTGAATTGTCTGATGTTTAGAGTTGATGTCCCAGTCAGTATACAGCATAGGGTGTTGTTAATATTTGTTGTGTATTGGATATAGATGATTTTTTTAGTGTTTTTAATGATGATTTTAAAGTTTCATATATCAAGATTATTTTACACTTTTTTAAATCTAAAATGACTGGATTTTGAACAAGCCTTAGAACCTCCCTGTGACATGTAAATAAATTCTGAACTTACCTAGAGGCTTCTCACTGAGAGTCCCAAGCAGTACCTTTTGTGTTCAGTGATAAGTGGCAGTGGCTGGAACAGGCTCTGAGACAGGGCTCGTGCTTTCCATACTGGATTTTTTTTTCTTAATGTAGAAAATTTGGAAGTACTCAGAGCTCTGCCAGGTAACTAGTTCAGGTAACTAGACTCTGGAAAATATAGGGCTAGGTGTTTTCATGGGTCCCAGAGTTTTCTTCATCTAGCTGAGGAATCGTCAAGCTGATGGGAATCTGTAAAACGTGTTCATGTATGTGGGGTATGGTTTGGTCTCTCGAACTTCTAAGTCACACTTACTCAAGAAGCCCATACATTTATTTTATGACTCCCAGGTTCCAGTTCAGAACAGCAGTTTGCTTTTTGCTAATTAAAATGTAATTATATAATTTGTTTCCATTATTTCCTTCTCCCAACTCTTCCTACTCCCCTCTTAAATTCCTGGCCTCCTCATTTTTGTTATAACTCCCCGCCTCCTCCCCCACCCCCAACCTGCTGAGTGGATTTAGTATTTCTTGCATGTGCATTATTTCAGGGCTGACTCCTTCGAATGGGATAACCAATTAGGGGGCTCCTCCATGGGGGAAGAGCTACTTTTCTTGCCCTCAACATCTTACAGTTGCCTGTAGTTCTTAGTCTAAGGGTGGGGCTGTGTGAGATTTCCCTTTCCATAAATTGATTAGCAGTTCTTAATTGGCAGGAAGTGTCTATTTGGATTTATGGGGTTACTTTTTTTGAATATTTTGGAACTGTAGGTGTGTGTGTATCTGCGTGTACATGAGTATAGATGTATGCATGCACATGTGTTTAAGTCTCTGGTGAAAGGAGAACTACATAAGAATATCATAAATGACCACAAGTCCATCAAAGATTAATGTTCTTATCCTCTAACTCATGTTTGGTTTTTCGAGACAGGGTTTCTGTGTATTGCTTTGGAGCCTGTCCTGGAACTTGCTCTGTAGAGCAGGCTGGCCTCAAACTCAGAGATTTGCCTGCCTCTGCCTCCCAAGTGCTGGGATTAAAGGCGTGCACCACCAACACCTGGCTTACCCAGTGATTTTTATAGGATTTCCTGGATATACTTAGTAACCAGTGACTACTAATAGTAAAATTCACAAGTATATATTGATGTCACTGTGAAAAGTGACTTCTCTTTGGACTTGATTAGTCCATGACTTACACTATTTAAATTTCACAGCACGTGGTTTGAAGGTCTGAGGGAAGAGTATAATTGTTCCTTGTCTGGTGGTAAGCTTGACTGGTGGGTTGTAAAGTTCCTACTTGGCCAGCAAAAGTGCTTCAAATGGCTCCCTGTTCTGTGAAGCTAGTTTCAAACTGTACCATGGATTTCCTGGTATCCTGTAGGCACGGTGTGCTCTCAACAGCCTTATAGAGGCTTCCATAATCACCAAGAAGGTTTCCCACATGGAGGTTTTCAGGATTTACCTTAGACCAGTGCTTCTCAACCTGTGAACTTTGACCCCTTTGGGGGGGTTAAATGACCCTTCATCAGAGCTCATCTAAGACCATCCTGATTAGCAGATATTTACATTATGATTCATAAAAGAAGCAAAATTATGGTTAAGAGTTAGCAAAATAATGTTATGGTTGGGGGTCACCACCATATGACGAACTATATTAAAGGGCCTCAGCACTGGGAAGATTGAGAACCACTGCTCAGTCAGTCTTGGAAGTCCTAGACTCTGCATATTTTACAGTCTGAGTAACAGGATCTTCTAGTGAAGTGGATAATGTCTTAGAGACCACAGGGAACTTCTGACTCAGGATAGAGGGCCAGTCAGCTTCATTCATTAACAGGAAGATGAGAAAGGTATTCTTGCACCAAGGTCACAGGCAGGGGTGATGGCTCATGGCCAAGGAAGGAGGCATAGACAAATCTGAAGAATACAGGGGTCCCTGGAGTAAAGTAAATTTGAGAGCATTGGAAGGACCATGAACTGTTCTTGCTAATGGAGGACTGTCTGGTTTGGGGGTAAAATGTCCCATGCTGGAGTCCCAGTCCCAGATAATCTTGCATCGGGCATTCTACCTGTAACTTGCAAAAACACAAAGTCTAAAGTAGAAACTGATATGGATTGAATCTTTGCATCTCCTTCAAGTTGAAACCTTATCTCCAGTGTAAAAGTCCTTGGAGATGGGCCTTGTGGATGCAGCGCTCATAAACGGGATACTTCCTAGCAGAAGAATCCAGAAAGTTAGCTGACTGGCTTTCTACTATATTAGGGTACAGTGAGAAGCCAGCTATTTGTAGCTTGGAAGAGGGATCTCTCAATGGCTTGACATTGCTGGGGCCTTGACCTCAGACTACCACCTGCAGCACTGTGAGAAAGGAACTTTCCTCATTACTAACCTCTTTGTCTCTGGGAGTTTGTCATAGCAGCTTAGACCAACCAAGACAGAAATCCATCTGGTAGATGCAGAACTCACTGTAGCTGGACCAACACTCATTGTTTAAGTAAATATTTCCAGTCTGGTATTAGTGAGTCTCTAGCCTGGTGTCACTGGGTGGAAAACAGCTTGAGGGTTGTCTTTACAATGGCTTTTCCTTTGTCAAGTATGGCCAAGAAAATCTACAATGGTACTGGTTTTTAAAATGCCTTTAAAACTATGGGCACAAAATGATGCTTCCTTTGGGATTATTTTCCAAGCCATTCTTACCAATGAGTCATTTTCTCAGCTTTTCTGTTACATCTGTGTATACTGTAAAAACGCAGTGACAGTTTTGCATTCCATGTAACTGACCATAACCCTTGTTCTGTTTCTCCTAGGATGACTTACACAGTGGACATCTGGTAGACATTGTCCCCAAAATAGCTACACATCCATTGTCAGTTACAAATATTCTTTCAGCAGGATATGATTCCTCTTTCTAAGATCTTGATTTATAAGTTCTCCACTGAGTAAGACATTGATGTATACCATCTGTTTTCTCTTAAAGGGTTCTGTGTGATCTATAGGCCTTGTCTTAGTCTGAGTCAAAGTGAGCACTGTTTTCCCATTCTTATTGTAAGACACTCCTTGACCAGAGTTGCAAATTACTTGAAAATCCCACTGACTCTCTAGGTGACAGGGTTACACACCTCAGAATACAAAATTAAACTGTAGGGATGTAGTTAGATGCTCAATAAGCTTCCCCAAACTCAGTGCCACATCAGGGTGTCACAAAACATGTTCTTGTAAGTGCAGTTTATAATTGGATTTATAGAACAGAAAAGTATCTCAGGTGTCCCAATAGGTGGCCATCATCATTCATATAACTTGTTCCCTTATCTCTCTGAGGGCCAGCTTCAGATAGGCTCTGAAGTTTGGGTTAGAGAGGAACTATATCATTCCAGCCTCAGAAGCTCACATGATCCCCGAATACCTCTTAGATGCTTTATTAGTTATATGGTCATATAGAACTACATGGGTTTTTGTGTGTATATATGCTTTAAAAGGCTTTCTTAAACTGTATGAATATGTGTGTGTGTGTGTGTGTGTGTGTGTGTGTGTGTGTGTGTGTGTGTGTGTGTGTGTGTACTTTTGTTTATTTGAGACAAGGCTTCTCTGTGTAATAGCCCTGGCTGTCCTGGTCCTCACTCAATAAGTCAGGCTAATCTTGAACTCAGAGATCCACCTGCCTCTACATCCAAAGTGCTGGGATTAAAGGCTAGCATTTTAATATTTTATATATATGTATATATGTGTTGTGTGTATATGTATATACACACACATTTGTTTTTTATGTATATGCTTATTTATTTTTCATGCATGTATGTATGTATGTACATCATGTGTGCAGTGCCTATGGAGGCCAAAAGAGGGTGTTGGGCCCTTTGGAACTAGAGTTACACAGCTTATAAGATGCCATGTTGGTATTGGGAACTGAGCTTGGTTCCTTTGTAAGAACAATAAGTACTCTTAACCCCTGAACTATCTCCTGGAGCCCTTTCTAGAACCTTTTATCTCTTAGAACGTAAAAAAAAAAATGTAAATAAATAAAAATTAAGAAAAGGCTACTGCTGTGCAAAATATCACTAATGTTTTTTCTTCAGTTGATTTTTCAGCTGGGCTCTATTTCTTATTGGGCTCTGTTGGGCACATTTGGCAGTGCTGGAGATGGATTTGCTAGTCATAACTGGGGTGGGTGGGTGTACTCCTGGCTGCGCTAGGCCTTCCTGCTATGCATTCTCTGATGCCCTCCCTGACAGAAAACTGCCAGCTCCACAGTGTCCTTAACGCTTAGGCTTGGAAGTGTGCCATATAGCATCTGGGTGAATGACACCAACAAAAACTACTCATGGCCTCTTTGCTTGCTTCCAATGGTTGAATGGATTTTTCTACATTAGCCTCCCAATGACCAAGCAAGACCAGTTTCATCATGAGTCCCAGATTAAAGAGGAGAAAATAACTGGGGTGTCAGGGCAACTTGCTGAAGGAGCCACAGGTGGTAGTGAGCAGGGGTTGGAAACAAAGAGGACAGCTCTGGATGAGGACTTCTGTTCTTTTCCACTGGCTTTTGTCACTCGGCTCAAGTAAGTCCTCATTTTTCAAACATTCCACATTTGAACTTAAGTTGGTAGCCTGGGTGCACTTCCTATGCCTGCTTTGTTTAGAAACTAAATCTCTTCTTAGGCTGAAGCTTCAAGACCCAGTTATGCTGTTTAATTTGTCTGTTTTATCTCACTGTCCCCACGGTCATTTAAGCCTCTCCGATCAGAACTGCCCACAGGCACTTGTGGCTTTCTTAAGTGTGCTGCTTGATTCCTGCTGGATTAAATTAGAATTTTATTCACAAATATGGGCAGAGGTGGTTTAATTTTAACAAATGTTATCATTTATGGGAGTGGGATAGGGCAAAATGAACAGGGACCCCTATCTTCAATTCTCACAATGTCATGGAAATCTACAATGGTAACTTAAAAAATGACTTGGTGTTTTTTAAACTATGGGCATAAACTGTTTATTTTAATAAAAGAATGATGCCTTTAGGATTGTTTCCCAAGCCATCCCTGCTAATGTAAGTCACTCTCTCAGCTTTTCTGTTGTGTATGTGTACTCCGTAAGAACTCAAAGTCTGTTGCTCATCAAGATAATAATGCATTTCTTATTACATGTTGAGAGCAAATGGGTCACTTCCCTCTAACTCCATCCCCCACTGGTCCACACTGCAAGTCATCTGCCATTGTGATGCCTCTCAATGTTTGAGACCTGGACTTGAGGCTGACTGGTGTTTCACTCATTAAAAATGATCTACAGCTGTGGATGGAGAGAGATCTCGGCAATTAAGAGCACTGGCTGCTCTTCCACAGGACTCTGGTTCAATTCCCATACCCACATGGTGGCTCACAACTGCATGTAACTCCAGTTTTAGGGGATTCCATACTCTTTTTGACCTCCCTGAGTACCAAACATATATGTGGCACCCAGCAAGTAAGACAGACATGCATATCTTAAAAAAAAAATACAGCACCTACAAACTCACACTTAACATTATGCACTTCCTCTTAGATGCCATTTTAGAAATGTAAAATAAGATTAATCTAGGATCTGCTGTTTGCAAGCATTGGTACTGACATGTCTGTCAAAATGATATTAATTCAACTTTGCCCTTTGATACATATGTCAAGAGAGCTTGTGTTCACTGTAGAACACCACCGAGTTATTTGGTTTTATTTTTAAATGACCTTAGTATGAAAATTAGACCTTAGTTTTCTTAAAGGGCCAAATGTGTTATAATACTTGTTGTTCAGCTTTGTTCTGAAATAATAATCCCTTGCACATGTCCATGAGCTGGGTTGCTGACCTTGCACAGGCTACTGAGTCGTCCATCATGACTCCATTTCTTTTTCTTTAAAATAGTAGAAAGGACACTAGTCTTAGTTTTGTTGTGAAATTACAAAGAATAATATGCATGAAACACTCCACCTATCAATCATGGTAAATATTCAAGAAATGTTAGCTATTAATTTGACTTTTAATTTAAATTGTGTGTGTGCGTGTGTGCGTGCGTGTGTGTGTGTGTGTGTGTTCGTGTGTGGACATATGCATGTCCTTATGAACTTGTGGAGATCAAAGGGCAACCTTTCAGGTCTGTCTTTCTATGTGGTTCCTGGGGACTGGATTCAAGTTCTAAGACTTGGCAACTAACTATCATTATTTAGCAGGTGGGCATTCTTACCCAATTCAGAATTTACTTTGCATTCATTCTACCTTGAGATTATTACATTTGTCTTTAGATACTACCTCATAATTTCTAACAAATTCAGGGTGTGGGAGCAACATTCACAGTTCATTTTGCAGGTCGAGAGTCTTCAATATTGACATTATACTACTTCCCTGAAGCAGAGCCCATAGACAGCAACACTGATCTATAGAGGAGATGGCTGAATAATCCCCACTGTTGAAATTGACACATTTGCTGCAATAAAACCCAGCCTGCGCTCTGCCTATGGCATGACCTGGCTCTCTGAGTTCTTATTTTCTCTCCCGTGCCTTTATAACTATCTTCATGGTGTTTAAAGATGGTAGTGTTATCTTGAACTGTTTACCAAAGAAAGCATTTCAAAATGTATAGATGGCCATGTTCTTGTTTTGGGTCAGCTCTACAGCTTCTTTATAGAAAGGAAAAGAATGGGAGTCCTGTGTTCCAAATTGCCAGGTAGTTATTTAAACTGCTAGCCCAACCCAGAATCCCTTTCTCTGCTCTGGGACTTGTGACCACCTTGGCATGGTAACACCTTCCTCTATCATCATTGTTTTGTTAACCAAGTCCACCTGCTTCGTCAGCAGCCATTATTACATTGGGGTGACTCCAGTCTTGCCCCGTTCTCTTTCCTGCCTCCTTACTGACCTATTAGCTCCGTCAGAAGCTCAAATACTGCATGCTTACAGTGCAATCCAATGAAATCCACCAGGTATTTTTGGTTGGTGTCCTCATTTGTTTTTTGGTGCTGTGATAAAATGCTGACCAGAAACTGACTTGGGGAGAAAAACGGTTCCTTTCACCTTAGGTTTTTACAGTCCATCATGTGGACTGTGCAGGAGCCTAGGAGTTGAAGCAGAAGCATGGAAGAGAATGCTGTTCTCTGGCTTGATTTCCTTGCATCATGTACAGCTGTTTCCCTTAGCCCAGTCTTACCTGCCTTGGGATGGTGGGCTGGGTCCTCCCCCATCAATTAGCAATGAAGAAAATGTCCACAGATGTAGCCATAGGCCTTTTTCACCTGAGCATTACATCAGTTAAAGTTTCCTGTTTCCAGTTGATCCTAGATTGGTGTGGAGTTGACAGATGAAGCTAACTGTGACAGTTGGGTTTTATTCCACAGCCTTCCTTCTGTGTGTGTGACAGTACTGCACTTCTGCACTCCTATGCTGCCTGTTCTGAGACCATCAGGGCCAGACCTCTTAGGCTTGAAAATCACCAAGCTCACGGACATGCTTTAGGCTCATTTCACTTCCAAAACCAGTGGTGTTTGGCCCTTGGACTAAATCCGAATGTTACCTATGAGCCCACCGTAATGACAAACCCAAGTGACTGGCTTGTGGACCATTCTGCCAGATCTGTCTGAGCAAGCCCTCTCAGGCTCTTGCAGAGATTTATTTAGTTTGAGTTACTTTAAAAAAAAAAATCCACATTAGGAAGATACATTTTTAAATCCGACTGACTCATTGCAATGTAACATCTGCTTCTGCCTGGGGTTGCAGCCAGATCAGAAGTAGTCTCCTGGCCTCCATATACTGGAGGTAATTATTTCTCTGCTTTGTGTTCCCTACTGTGCTACTATGAGTGGGCTGGCAGAGACACTTCAGCTTGCACGAACAGAAATGTGTCATCTACTTGAGGAACTGGTCAGAGCCCCCACCCCACCCCTTCAGATGGGTCAGCCTGGCACTACACCCGCCCTACTGAATTGAAAACCAGCTTCACATGAGTGCTGTGAAGAACTCAGAACAAGTGTTAGAACATAGTGAGTCATACAAACACTTAGTCATCATCTTCTTTGAAAATAAGCCCTGACAGGAGGTCCAAGGTATTGAGGCATAAATTGATAGCTCTCATAGCATACCGCATAGCGGCTCCTAGGAGGTTCTCAGAATATTTATCGTTCTTATTTTATAATAGTTATTAAAATAGCAGTTCTCAAGGAGACCACACACAAGTTTCATATGCCTTATCCTAATGTTTCACCAAGGATGTGTGAACAAACTTTGGTTTTGTTTTGGAGATTTTTAACATTGAGATCAGGGCCTTGTGCATGCTTGTGCAAGTGTCTGGCCCCCAAGCTCACTCCTAGCTCAACACTGGAAAGCTTAAGATGAATTTATTTTTACATTGATTGGTTTAAAGGTGTCAGTAACCAATCAGATTAACTACTTTTTTTGTTTGTTTGGTTTGGTTTTCTTAAAGATTTATTTATTCAGTATGTATATAGTGATTTATCTGCATACATGCCTGCATGTTAGAAGAAGGCATCAGATCTTATTATAGATGGTTGTGAGCCACCATGTGGTTGCTGGGAATTGAACTCAGAACCTCTGGAAGAGTAGACAGTGTCCTTAACCTCTGAGCCATCCCTCCTGCCCCATGGTTTGTTTGTCTTGTTTTTCGAGACAGGGTTTCTCTGTATTGTTTTGGAAGCTGTCCTGGAACTAGGTCTGTAGACCAGGTTGACCTCGAACTCAGAGATTTGCCTGCCTCTGCCTTGAGTGCTGGGATTAAAGGCATTCTCCACAATGCCCGGCAGATTAACCACTTCTTTAATGTAATTCTCCCAATTAAATCAGAAAATCAAAGACTAAGTTGTAACCATATCTAGACACATGTAATATAAAAAATAGGTTGCATAGATAGCTCATAAGAATGGGCTTTATTTAATGTCAGTCTTTCTTAGCCTTATGTGGAAGACGTCATTCGTCTTCTCATTCCTTAGATAAACAAGTTTTAAAATTTTATATTTTTGGGTCAGTGCATAAAGGTGCTTGGCACCAAGACTGGCTGCATGAGATTGTTCCCCCCGCCATGCTCACAGCTCACATTATGGAAAGAGAACCAACTTTGTAAAATTATACTCTCACATGGCACATATGTGGATGAACACAACAGGTGGATGAACACAACACACACACACACACACACACACACACACACACACACACACACACACACACATGTTAAAATCTTCATTGTAGCCTGTTTCTTTTAGCCAGTGAAAGACCTAGGATTCACACTAATAATTTCTGTTTAGTTGCACTTAGACTAATGTCATGACTCTAGAAGCAGTGGGACCAGAGAAGATGGAGCCCATAAAGGAGGTAGGCTTAAGTCTTTTACAATAACCAACTTTATTCAGAGCCACAGACAATTTATACTCTGAGGGTTAAGTTCTCAGGAGTTGACGCTGTAGACAATCATAAAGACAAGCCACACATTTCAAAACCACATTTTTCCATAGAAGCATATAAAAGATAGTTAAATTGAATAACAACAGCAAGCAATAATGAGTAATCTGAAGTAAACTCGTATCCATTACAACTGGGAGGAGCATGGAAACACATTCCAAGAACAATTTCATGTTTTGAAGAGACTGAAGTCACAAGAGTCTTATCTGTTTTGTGGCGTGTTCTCATAAGCACTTAGAATTCCCACAGGACTTCATTTCTGGACTGTTCTGGTGGGTTAAGATGACTTCCGCTTCACCTTTTAGGGACCCCTGCCTCAAATTTTACATTAACTTAGGGTTTCTTTTTTTAAAGTTTTATATCTTTACAGAGACTTTAGAAATTACAAAGAAGAGTCTTTATTGTTGCATGAGCATTTAGCATGGGGTCCACCCTTTCACAGTTTGTAAGTGGGGTCCTACATTGCCAGCTTGTTGAGCAGATCTCCTCTGTGTGTCTTTTCACAGCTCTGATGTTTGGTACAAGGAAATGGAAGGGAGTCATGAAACTGGCCAAAACTCCACACACGGTATATACATACCAGATTCTTGGCTCCCAGCCCCTTCCTCTAAACCATAACATGTCATGCCATGGGCCTTGGCAAGCTGCCAACTACTTTGGAAGAAACAGAGTGTGTCCTCAGGATCCTTGAGAAGCCACCAAGTTCAAGGTGGCCACACACTTCTCCCTGTGGGGTTGGAAGACGCTGCCAGCTCTGTTCCCAGATGGCAGCTCTGGTTTTGAGTCTGCTTTAGCCTCTTTTGAGCAGGGAGCTCAATGAATCTGTCTACACAAATGTACACACAAATACACTTGCCAACTGATTTAATTAAACCTGTTTTCAATTCAAATGGTTATGTTTGGACAAGAACTAAAGCTCTACCAAATTACCAGTAACATTAGCTCTCTAGAGGAACAAAACTTATATATGTAAATATATAATACAAATAACCATATGTATAATTATACACACATGCATATATATGCATATAAGCATAATATATACTACACACACACACATAAATGGGATTTATTAGGATTGTTTATACACTATGGTTCAGCTAATCCAACAATGACTATCTACCAATGGGATGTTCAAGAATCTGTTAGTTCTTCAGTCTACACGGCTGGATGTTTCAGCTGGTCTTTGCTAAACTCAAGAATACTGAAGAAGTAGGCTCTAAGGCCAGTGAAGGAATGGATTTTCCAATGAGAATGAGAGCAAGCAAGCAAGCAAGCAAGCAAGCAGAGTGAGCTTCTTTCCCCCATGTCCTTTACGTAAGTTGCCAGCAGAAGGTGTGCCCAGATTAGAAGTTTGTCTTCCCACTTCAAAAGATCTGGATTAAAGGTGTGTGTATTCCCGCTTCAAATGGTTTAATTTAAAAATTTGCTCTGTGTGTAGTGGCACACACCTTTAATTCCAGCACTTTGGAAGCAGAGGGAGGTAGATCTCTGAGCTTGAGGCCAGCCTCAGTGTCTTAGTGATCCTCTGTTGGCATGCCAACCTCTCATCTCCCCCTTAACCCAGGGGAAGCTGACATCTGGACTAGCCCTGGTGGGAACTACAGAGCTAATTTAGGGATGGGGGAGAAGTTCACATAGGACATCAGGGCCTTCTGCTCCCCACCCCCTATGAGATATTGCAGCAGGCTTTGTTTTCATTTTTGTTTTGTAAAGTCGAGTGTTACATAATATTTTGGAAGCGGAACAGTCATTCCAAATTCTCTTCTACATTTTAACTTTTAACCTCTTGTTTTTCTCTTACCCTTCTTCTTCCTCTTGTTTTAAAATTTTATTTCGTGTGTGTGTGTGTGTGTGTGTGTGTGTGTGTGTGTGTGTGTGTGTGTAATGCCATGACATATGTGTGAGAGTCAGAGAACAACTTGTTGGAGTTGGTTTTTTTCTTCAGTCATGTGGGTCCTAGTGATTGAAGCCAGCCAGTTCAGGCTTGATATTTCCCCACTGATCCATCTCATTGGCCCAGGGGTGGTGATGCTGTGCGTGGAACTCTGTGGTTTCTACTGGGCACATTCTGTACATCAGGTCTGTTGGTAAATCCACATTTTAGAGACTAATCCCTCATCAGTCTTCATCTGTTTTCTTCCTTTCTTCTACATGTCCTCCCCTCCATTCCTTTGCTGACAAATCATTTTGTTAATCCCCCTTTCCTCACAATCTATATCTTTTGCCCTACCTCTATCTTACTCACTCAGCTCCTTCCGACTCATGCAAATGAGAAGAAATAAGATCTTTGGATAACCCATTCATAAATAGCCTTCCAACCCCTTTGTTTCTGGCTTTGTAAATTTTCTACCCAGCTTTTGGGAGAAGAAACATGATAGTATTTTGAAAGCTTTTTACAGCTCCAGAAGGGATACATGACAGAAACATACAGCTATCATTGGTGTTATAATCTTTATTTAGGAACATGACAGCCTAAGGCTCTCTGTCACTTCTAAGTCTGGATCTCTCATCTTGTTTTCCCAGACCCCATGCCAACTCCTAAAGATGTGCAAAGTGACGCCGATGGTACACCAGAAGATCTCCAGACTGCAGGCACCAGCAGGCTACTCTGTCACATCACTGATGGTGATAACCCATTGCTGTCACCACGATGCTCCATCTTTAGCCAAAGTCAGAGGTTCAACCTGGACCCCGAGTCAGCCCCCTCTCCACCCAGCAGCCAGCAGTTTGTGATGTAAGAAAGCCACTTTGATGACCTTTTTCATTTCCTGTCGTTTTCCCAAAGACATTCCTAACACACAGTGAAATTTGGCACTGAAATAGGGCAGATGTGCCCATGGAATACAGCTGTGAATTTGTGATAAAGCAAGGTTCTCCCTCTCCAGTTGGGAATACCACCTCTGTACTGACCTTAGGTCTCAGGAAGAAATGGTCATGAGAATCAAAACATGTTTGAATGTTTTGGGTAGAATGAGAAGTGTGTGCCTGTGCAAAACATCTGGAGTGTCCTTGTAATTCAGTGTGCTTTCCATGTCCAACAGTGGGTGGAGTATAGATTAGAAAGCTCTCCTTTCAGCTCCTTGTTGGGGTCTAGAAAAGTGATATCCAAAAATAACCATTAGCCTCTCCAAATTAAATGGGCAGCTAGATACAGTGCTATCTATGTTAGATGTGCCCCCCCCAACACACATTGGTCATTTAGCAGTTATTGTAAAATGTGGTACCTGTATCCAACTTGCATTGGTCATTTAGCAGCATCTCCCTGTGTGCCAGATGTGGAGTCTACACACTCTGCAATGGTTCTTTGCATTTGAAATTGCAGCAAGTTCTAGGAACTATGTGGTGTTTTTTTTTTTTTTTTTTTTAGCTTGCAGGAATATTTTTGGTGTATAGTTAAAAGGGAAGCTCCCTTAGATAAATTATTCTCTCTTTTGATATCCCTAGTTTTTCTTCAAAATTTCTACTATTCTTGAGTTTATCCCAGGTTACTGGGCTACTATAGGATGGATCATTTATGATGGATCTGAGGGACTTAATGAGTCATTATGTTTGCTTGGAAATTCTGTTTTCTAGAAAGAGGGCCATTCCTTTTGACATATTTGAAAAAGATTTTTTTATGTCGGGATAGTTAACCATACATTTAAATCTTGCTTGAAAACACCATTAAGTGTGGCTTCTATAACCTGTTGAAGCAGGAGCCTCAGCAGGGCTGTCTGAGACCCAAGGTGACTTTACAACACATTGAGAAATGTATTTCTTGTGCCCATACTTTGAAATTTGTATGTGAAAAGACTCCAAGGATATTGGCCCATGATGCAATGCTGTGGTCAGAGGTCCGAGGAATGAGTGGGGCTCCTGGTAGAATAGTCGCATAAGGAGCTGCCCTTTGGAATTCTCTCATCTCCTGGGTTCAAAGGTTAGGTGGCAGTGTTCACTGAAGCCCCCTGCTGGAAATGTTCTTTGTAACCTTGGCAGGCCCCGGAGCTCTTCTCGGTGCAGTGGTGGGGATGGCAAGGAGTCCCAGACCATCACACAGCTCACTAAACACATCCAGAGCCTCAAGAGGAAGATTCGGAAGTTTGAAGAAAAATTTGAACAAGAAAAGAAATATCGAGTAAGTATCCCAGGGTTTAATGGCAGCACAGATTGTGGCAGACAGTTGTGTGCATTTTCTTGGGTTTCCATCCTTTGGTTTTGACTTCGCGTCCTTGCTGGAGGACAGCTCTATACCCACTGGTCACCCATGTCTACTGTACCTTCATCATGAGCTAAGTTTAATGGCGAGTTTGTCTAGATTCCACTTGTAGGCTGAAAACTAGCTGATCTCTACTAGATACATCCTAGTCACTACAGCTCTTAGCTTTAAACTATTTGATTATTCATTTCCCTAGTCTTTCTGAGCATCCTTATCAACACTAGATTTTCTAGATCAAAAACTCAAAAACCTTCTGAGTGCTGAACTTGACCTGTGTCTTGATAAGGACTTAAGGGCCCAACACACAGAAACTCTTAACTTCAGAGGGTAATGAAATGATGGGAGACAGTTATTTTTGTTTTTTGGTTGGTTTTGTTGGTCTTTGCCATGAAAGAACATCTTGGTGGATGAATGATCAGATCTCAGGTGGCACCTGTTCAGGTCACTCATGAGAACAAACGGACCCTCTTTTCCCAGCAGACACCAGTCCTTCTTCTGGGTCAGCAGAGTTGCCAGCACAGCTTTGTCTTTTCTATCACATGAAACCACAGAGCCCAGATAAGGGTCAGCTTGACCAATGCTGCTTATACTTATTTTCTCCCTTGGTGATCATGCAGTAGAGAAAATTCAAATTCATAGAGAACTGCACAAAGATGGGTCTCTGGCAGACAGCCCAGACCAGCTTGTTATTAAGATAAAATAGAGCAGGGGGGAAAATCTTTGACATCTTGAAATATTTAAAGGCCCAATAAGCTCTCAGTACAGAGGCAATCAGAAGGTTCTTGTGAGTGTGATAAATTCTAGGGGAAAGTGGTGAGTGGGTGATATTCTTTGTTCCCTTCCTGTCCTGTGTGGCCTTGGCTTCACTGAGAGGTTTTTAAGGAGTGGTGTTTAGCTTTATAGAAAGTGCAATCAGACTGACTAAGCGAGGATGTTGCAGTCATGGGCAGTCTTAGCCCATGCAGAAGGATGTCTATATTTGCTCAGCCTTTATCCTATATATAAGTAAACCCAAGCCTACTGAAGACTTCTAACTAGCTGTGTGCTATCCCTTGAGACTTGGAACAGCGAGTTAATGAAGAACAGGCACAGGTGGTGGTGTCGTAGGATTCTTAGTGTCCAACTTTGATGGCCAATATTGTGGGAGGAGCTTGTTTCACCATCAGTGTGCTGGAGTTTATCACACCTGTCTCGCTATTGCCATGAACACTGAAGAGTGATGAATTGGGGTCCTGTTTTGGAGCCTGTTCACACTTGAGAGCTGTCAGTTCCTGAGTCATAGTGTTGTGCATGTCAACCCAACACAGACCCTCAGCAGTCCTGTGGCTCTGGGCATGCTACTTCCTGTTGTGAATTGTGTAGCAGTAACTGGTTTGCAGACACTGTTGCCAATCAGGAGTCCTTCTAAAGTATTTTATGAAACATTTTTGACTTAGTGCAACTCTACCACAGTAGTATCTGTAGTAATTTATCTGACTACTTCCTTTTAATCATCCCTAACCAAGCCTATTGTAGTGAGTTTGGGTGTCTTGGGTGTCCATTCAGACTCAGAGAGATCTGAAAACTACTGTGAATGTGTGGAAACTATGATTTGTGACCCATCTTCTACACAAGCTGGAGTTAACCTTAAGGAAGCTCCCCTAAGGGAATAAAAAGAAAAGTAATGGCTGTAGCTGATTTCAGGCATCCAAGTACTTTGTCAAAAAAAAAAAAAAAAAGAAAGAAAAAAAAAGATTCAATCCCCAATCCTCCTTCATCCCAAGGGTGGTGAAAAACTTACTTGTCTGTTGGATGCTGGCTTAAGATTCTGGTGTATTTTTGTATATTTTGTATATTTCTTTGGCTGTGTATGGGGTAGATCCAGTGAAGCATCTCTTACCTGCATAGATGTTTTTAGTCTCTGAGTGTTCCAAGAGACCAAATATAAAACTTAAGCTGTCAATATAGCTAGACAGCTAAGACCAAAGTACTAGGTTCTAGTACAGGGCTTCCTTCTGGAGACTCTAGGTAGGGCTACTCTAAGCCATACTCCCCATTACCGCCCCCCCCCCCGCTAGCCCCCCATCCCAAGAGTAAAGGCTTGGGCAATCCATGTCGCTGTCCATGGTCCTGATAGTTCAGGGCTCTGTTATGGAAGATGTAGTCCCTCATTAGTCCTCTTCTTTGGGGAAAAAAATCTTTGTGGTTTTCCTTTAGTCTTTCTTTCCATCTTTATTTTTAGATGTGGGCTTCTGTGTCACTCCATAACTGACTGAGTCACTCTGTGTTCTCACAGTGAACACAGCATCCATGCATATCTAATGGTGTCACATAAGCACTGTTATCTCCTCTGACATTGAATGTGCTTTCCATCATCCTGTGCCTGTCATTGAAGACTTGCTCATCTCATGTGGCTGAAGTGGGTCTTCCAGGGCTGACTGCTGACAGGGCAGGCACTTAACGTGTGTTACCACTGTGCAGGAGGCACCCTGAGCTTCACAGCCGATTTCCTTGTGTAGTCTCTGGTAGGGGTAACCATCTTTAGTGCGTGTTTAAGTTAGCATGGTAGCTTTGGCTGAAAAACACTCATTGTGAGGGTAAGGATGTTTGGCCAACTTTATCTACCGATTTATTTTTTTTGGGAAAATCTACTTTTATGTTCTGAGAAGGAATTCAGAAGTGAATGATCTGACTGTCAGTCATGCATCTCCCCCCATGTGTGTTTGTTAGTGAAGACACATTCAGAATTCCTTTGAAGGCCTGGTGAAAATATTACCACTACCACCATCTGGTGCTAGTGAGACAAAGCTAGTGACAGTAATTTTCGTGGTCAGAGCTAGCACTTCTGTATCGCTCATCATGCACCTAGAGCTGCTTACAGTGCGATATAGATATTGATTCATTGCAGGATATCTGTAAGGGAGATACTGTAATCCTCACGTATTTAGTATGTGAGACCATAGGGCACAGAGGAGCTAAAGAATCTGCCCAAGGTCATATGCATGATTAAATTTCACTGTAATGCCAGATCAGTGGGACCCTGAATTCTAATAGTGCTCAGAAGTAGGACTGTCCCTGATAGGCTGGCCTTTGGGACAATTATCAAGTTTCAGAGATAATGGGGTCTGCTTTCTTGAGCTTTAAGGACATGACTGGTGGGTTCCCAGCCTCCCAACTGGTTAGTGTTTCCCAGCAGGGCCCAGTCCAGTCCACTGCAAAGTGGGAAGCATTCATTTTTGTACTATCACCAACATTGGTAGAGAGGATGGCCTATGAGGTCTACCTAGAGGATGGACAGTGGGATGTACTGACACGGTTGGGATGTGGGAAAATGTTGGGTGCCTTGGCATGCTTCAAAATAATGTCCATGGAGGAGAGAAAGTGGAGAACAATTTTTGTTCACTGGAACCCCACCCCCCTGCTGCCTTTTCCAGCTCAGTGTGTCTCTGAATTATCTGTGTGGTCCAGCGGCTTAACATTTTTGGTTTTCTTTCTTTTTTTTTTCTCTTCTGTTCTTCCTTCTCTCTCTCCCTCCCTCTCCCCTCACTCACCTGCCCTCTCCTTCCCTTGGCCCCTTCCTCCTCTACCCCCCACACCTTGTCACTCATCTACTTCTACTTTCCCATCCTGTAGCCTTCGCATGGGGACAAGACTTCGAATCCTGAGGTTCTGAAATGGATGAATGATTTGGCTAAAGGACGCAAACAGCTCAAAGGTGAGCACCTCTTCTCTCCAAGAGCCACTGCTCATAACAGCATAATGTGCAGGGCAATTGCAAGCCACTTCCACCTGGGCCTTCTTGAGCTTTGGTTTCCTGCTTAGACTGGATGACACCCCTGGCTCCCCACATCATCCAGGCTCTCTTAATAAACCTCCTACAAAAGAGACCTGGGACCTCCAATCAACCTGTGGAGGTCTAACCTCCCTGGGTACTACTAGATTATGAGAAACAAAGATTGCCTAAGGAGTCATCCACTCCACATGTCCACTGCATGGGTGAGCATGCTAAGCCCAGAGAGAAGGCTTTGTGACTTGGAGGTATTGCGGCAGGCATATGATTTCCCTCCCTGCCCACTCTTCATCCTTTGTCCCTTTCTGGGATGGTGGTGTTATCACTGTACACTCACAAAAGTAATTTTCTTTCTCTTTGTTCTGTAAGTCAGTATTTAGACATATGTGAGTTGGCCCAAATGGGAAGGGACAGTAACTTGATGGTAATAAACTGTAATGATGTAGCATGTTTATAAAATCATGCAACTTGGTGTGGTGACTCATGCCTATAATTTCAGTATTTGGAAAGCTGAGGCAGGGGTATTGTTATACTGGGCTACATAGTAAGTTGCAGGCAAGCATGGGCTACAGACAGACATCAAGTCAATCATTAACATAAACAAAACATGAAGCCAGATCTTAAAACTAAGTGAGAAAAATGAGCTATATTATTGAAGAATCACTATAGATGATGTTATTCAAATTTAGCTTTCCCTTCCCATGGCATATTCTGAAATGCAATTCCATGAGGTCCCAGGTAGAATTTTTATAATTATTTTTAATTGTCTAGAGTTGCATAAAGCCACATTGGTAAAATGGTGGGCTCTGGATTTTGAAAGCTAACATTTAGGGGCTGGAAAGATGTCTCAGGGTTTGGGAGTACTTATTTATCTTCCGGGGAACCCAAGTTTAGTTCTCCGTACCCACACTGTGCTACCCAGCTCTAGCTGCTGGGAGTTCTGAACTCATCTTCTGCCCTCTGCAGGCACTCACACTCATATAGCAGAACATGCGCGCGCGCGCGCACGCGCGCACACACACACACACACACACACACACACACACACACACACACACAAAATCTTTGGGTAAAAAGCATTAGACAAGAAGGTGAAATGTGTCAAGCTGGGGCTGGAATTCCCAATGCCCCTCTCATCTCTGTTTCCTTAGTTCTGCATTTGTAATACATTAGCACCTATATTTCTAGAAGCCTTCCTACATACACAGCTTTTACCATGTGTACCAACAAACTGCACATTGAATTTCAAGGGCTCCAGTGTGCAAGTGTGGAAACCAGGAGGCCCGGTCTTCCTCCAGAACTCTGCTGCAATCCAAACCTGAGTTCCCATCTCTCATGGTCTTTCACCCCAGGAGAGGCCAGCTTCTAGGTCTAGGTCTCTGTCTACATGGCTGATCGAGTGCTTGTGATACTGGTCATGGTTAAGGCTGACTTTGCCAGCTGGAAGCCATCTCTAGCATTGCTGATTGCTGGGAAGAGAATTCCTGAGACGCTCTGTTTTCATTTGTGTCCTTCCTGCTCATGGTAACTCAATGCCTTTCTCTTAGAACTAAAGCTGAAGCTGTCAGAAGAACAAGGGAGTACCCCAAAAGGTCCTCGGAGAAACCCCTCCTGTGAACAGCCTCCAGTGCCCAGAGAAAATGGCAAGTTGGAAGCTGTGGGTCCAGAGCCTAGCTCCTCTGGAGAGGAAACTTCAGATGCTGTGATGATGGAGAGGAGAGACCAGATTCCTTCCCAGGATGATGTGAAGGTACCTTACCAAGTCAGCATGGGGTGGCGAGGGCATACTTTGGACCAACTGTCAGAACACTTGACCACACTGACATCTTTAGGAGACTGCCTCCAGCACTTCAGCCTGTTGAGTCCCTGGTGGGTTAAGGGCTATGACCTAGGAATGTTGCTAGGATGTGCTGCTGCTTCCAGAGCAGGTGTGTGCTGGTGGAAGGTGGAAAAGATGGGAGGATGCATTCTATGTTCCAGCAAATGAGCAAATAAACTGAAGTCTAGGGTAGAATTCTATTATCCGTAAAGAAAAACTCCAGTCTCGGCCCTTCCCCATATGTTAAAGTGTGATAAAAAATGGAGAGGGTTAAAGTAAGGGTTTCATGTTCTAAGAACAGAGCTGTGATTTCTAGGGAGCAATAGAACTTAAGATTTCAGCTTTAGACATCTAACTAAGAAAATTGGAGACAGCTGGATAGAGTTATCAGGTAGGTATTAGGATACATAAGCCTGGGGCTTAGCCAGAAAGATTTATTACATTTTACAAAGAAAAGCAGCACTTACCTTGGTAATCTCTCCTCACGTTGCTTATCTGTATTTTCATTTCACTTAGGCCAGGGGAGCTTTCTTGAGTCCCTTCCATATCAAAGCTGAGGCTCATGTGGTTGACCTTTACGTTCTGCGCAAGAGCAGCAAGCACCTTATGACCTCTCTAAGTACCTTATATCATTTTCAGACCAGCCCATATTTCTTGTACTGAAAGACTATCTATTGTTCAAAGAATCTTAGTGCCTATACATAACTGGTATGGAACGTATGTTTGCTGAATGAATATCCAGATAAACAAATGAATGACATCTGACTCTGAAGTCTTGTTGAGAAGTATGATCACTTTGCCTATTCTGCCAGACATGACCTGCTCTCAGAAGGCCTACATGTCCCATCTTAGTTTTTTACTCTGGGACAAGAGTCAACCTCTATTACCCTTTCACCTTCAAATTTGCAAAAGATCCAATATGTTCTAAGTCATGAAGGACATCAGTAATGGTTGGGTCACAGGCTGGTATGTTGTTTTTCACATATGGCTAGCCTATCCCTGTCCCAACATTGTAGACTTCGATGATAGCCAGTGAATAATTTCTGTGTACATGATACACTCAGGCACATTTGGGGCTTCCTAGTCATTAGTATTTCTAAGAGCCTTCATTGTATTTTATATAAACATCTTGGTCAATATCAACATCCCAATGATTGATCAACATCCTCTGAATAGGCTCTACCTCCAAATAGTCTATTTGGCTATTAATCAGTCATCAACCTCATGGTCCAGTCACCTCTCAATAGAGCCACCAGCTGGGAACCAAGACACAATACATAAGCTTTTGGAGGAACACTTTATATCTATACCTAAGAGAAGATGATTGATAGACATTTATACATTTCCAAAAAGATCCAAATGCTTGTTCTAGGAGTTCAGGTAAATCAAGACAGAAAAGTTATATGGGGACTGCTGTCCTGGACTGCCTCTCTACTGAGAGTTGGGAAATTAAAAGCAATTTAAATAGACAAGAATTGTGGTAAATACTGTGGAAGGAATGAAGGTGAATGACAGAAGGCAATAGGAATAGTTTGTCTCTTGAATAGAGTTATTAGAAGGACAAAGATAGTGCCATTTAATCAAGAAAGTGAACAGGCCAAATTGAGCAGCAAAGATCATTCTAGACAGAACTCCCAAGTACCAAAGGCTATGAAAGAAGGAAGCAGTTTTTTGTTGTTTGTTTTGGATACAGTAGAATCCCAGGGCAGAGGGCTGAGACGTGGGGAGGCATGAGATACAATCAGAAACTCTGTGACCACTGGGATGACACTGGACCTTGTAGGCTGTGAAATGGAGTAAGGGGTGGCCAAGTAGTAACAGAAAACCAGTGTGAAATGATAAACATTTAAAAGAGCTGACTGTGAATAAATTAAGGGTAAATGAGAAGGTGGAGTGGGTGGCTTGATCAATATAGTTAGTAGACAGACAGCATACTCAAAGCATATTTTAGTTCAAACCAGGGAACATGTTGAAGCCTCAGACCAGTGGTTCTCAACCTTCCTAATGCTTCAACCCTTTAATACAGGTCTTCATGTTGTGGTGACCCCCAACCATAAAATTATCTTCATTGCTACTTCAGAACTAATTCTGCTACTGTTATGAATCATAATGTAAATATTTTTGGAGATGGAGATTTGCCGAACAGGTTGGGGATCCACAGGTTGAGAACTACTGCCTAGAGGGAAGAAGGAAAGCAAGAAGAATCCATGGAGACTGGTCAGCTTACTGACATATCCTAACTATGATGGGAGGAGGCAGATTTTGGAGTGGAGATGAAAATGTTAAGAGGAGTAACATCTGTGGGGGCACTTTCAATCCAAGACCTTTGAGGCACTGTGTAACGAACCCTCCCAGTTTGCACAAGGCTTCTTTCATTGATTGAGCACTGAAAACCCATGCTCTGGGAATGCCTTGGTCCTGGGCAAGCTGGGATGTTCAGTTGGCCTTCAGAGACAACTCAGTGAAATGAGTTCAGAGACAAGAACCTGAGTGCTTAGAAACCATCCTTGCATAAATGGCAAAGATTTCTTTGATTTCAAGCAAAATATCTACTGAGTGATTTAGTGAGTGTCAGAAGTCACTTCAAACAGACCTGGGAGTTATACATTGGAGCCAGGGCGTTTAAGCTAGGGTCTATCTGTAATGGGATGTGCAGGCTCTGTACCTCATTCCAGTACTCCAGAGAAGTGTAACCATAGGGAGTCATGGGGTGGGTACCAACAATGAATTCAGAGGCCATGGCAGAACTAAAGGCCACGTAATTATAGCATCTATCCTGTTCCCTGCCTCCTCAACAACCTGTGGCATGTCATTTCATCTTGGTAAGTGTAGTTTCCTAAAGCTTGAGTGGATAGATGACTTTCATCTGGCTTTCTTGCCATACACCTAAACCCATGCACTGTTAAAATTTCCATGGTGAACGATCTCTCTGGACTTTTAGGGAATTTCTTGCACTTGTGTTTAGTCAGAATTCATTCTGAAGCAGGGAAACCCTACAGCACGGCCTGGATAGTTCAGATTTTGTGACTCAGCCATTTTTTTACCTCTATATTTAGGGAGTTTGTTTTGTTCTGTTCTGCTTTATTTGTTTAAAGAGCTAACCACTGGAAACAAACCTATTTTCTGTTTCTGTACTACCTGCAGTACAAAAAACAGTTATCGTTTGATTTTTGTTATGTGTGAAAGTAACCATATTGATAAAATATGGCTTACTGATAGCTACCATTGTCCACATAAAGTAGCTAGAGAGAGCTATCGAGGGCAATGAGTGCTTGGTTGTAGGTCAGTATGCACAGATAAACCCCACAGGCAATTACCCTATCTCACTCTCCTGTTGTAGTACCTGAAGTAAATGGAAGAGGAGAAAGTTAAGGAAGAGAACTCAAACATAATTTGGTAGGACGTGTTGGCAGCTTAGTTACTCTGCCATGCTAAAAATTCCTTACTTCTTGTGCAGCTCCAGTTCTTAGGTGTGGCATTGCATTATGAAGAGAAGCTGCCATTCCAAGCTGCCACAAAGTGGCCAGCCCAGATGTTTTCTTTCTGGCCCTGGTCAGGAGGTTGTTCAGGAAAAAGCTGCTATAACGCTAGCAGATTTATCCATGTGTTTGTTTTCTTTTTCCCATGGAACTGTTGTCATGACCTCTTTCTCAGAAAAGCACAGGAACTTTTAAATATAATTATTCCCTCTCTTTGAGCAAAACTGTCATTTTTCTCTCTGGATAGGAAGCGACAGGAAACTATTGTTTTTCAGTTTTAGGAATCAAGGCCCGTGAATATTTCTGCGTGTCTTAGGCCTACTCATGGGCTGGCGTCACACGCTCATGACTCCTTAGGGGTTAATTGGTAATGATCCCAGGAGTAGTATCGTTACCATTAAGAGGACTTGGGATCATTGTATGTGCAATTCAGCTTTTATCTACTATCCAGGGAAGCATTCTAAAGCAGCATTCTCATCCTTGCATTATTTTTTTTAAAGTATCTTTGCATTTGTATATTAAAAGTTATTTTGTTCTCAATAATTTTGTTCTCACATCATCTCCCCCATCCTCAACATCTCCTATAATGTCCTTATCTTGATCCTGCTCCCTCTGAAATTCACAGCCTCTTTTTCTTACTATTTAGGGTTGTTTATATGCATACTTTTAGGGCTGACTACTTGGCCAATTTGGAGGCTCATCTCTGGGGTAGATTAATTTTCCCTCCCTCAATATTTGTTGCCTGAAGCTCTACCTTGGGGTGGAGACATGTGAAATTTCCTCCATACATGTTGGCCTATCAACTAGTGTTGTCATTGCTCAGGTCTTGTTTAGGCAGCCATAGTGTTGAGAGTTCACAGGTGTAGCTTCCATGTTATATCTAGTATGGCAGCAGGTGTCCTGATATTTTGTCCCTTTTAGGATGGTCCTAGAATCTGGGGAATATATTAGGTAGAAAAACTACAGTCAAATCTCAAAAGAGACCCATGCTTAAATACATTGTTTGTCAGTGCTTTCTATAGAATGGAAGTCCCAGTGAGATACTGACAGGAAATACTATTTTAATGTTTTCTGAACTTATTTTTATATATTTCCCTCCTAAAATGTATTAAAATCCCATAGACTACATATTGGCAGTGTGTGTGTGTGTGTGTGTGTGTGTGTGTGTGTGTGTGTGTGTGTGTATGTATGTATGTATGTATGTATGTATGTGTCTATATCTAAAGATGTTATAGCCTGCAGTTTGTGTATATATTTCTATAACAAGATCATATATAGCCAGGCTGTGATGATGCATGCCTTTCACCTCAGCACTCAGGAGGTAGAGGAAGGTGGATGGATATCTGTGAGGTCAAGGCCTGGTCTACAGAGTGATTTCTAGGACAGCTAAAGCTGTTACACAGAGAAACCCTGCCTCGAAAAACAAACCAAACAAAACACTACCACCACACACAGAGATTACTAAAAATTAGAGTTCCTTTCACCTATAAACTTAACAATTAGGATAGGGATACTGTAGATACTGGTGAGAAGTTAAAGAAATATGTGGTGGCATCTCCAGCTTCAGTAAGTTTTCAGTTGGGCAGGTAAGACTGAAGCAGAAAAGTTAAGGTTCAGACAGTGAAACAGAAAGGTTTGTAAAAAAGATTAGTGTGGACCATTGTGGCTTGTAGCTGTGGTGGATGTGGAACATCAAAAGTGTCACCATGGAGCTATTTTCTTTTGTCTCAAGTCTCTGGAAGATTTAAAAGGCAGCACATCCTGTGGTGTGTGCTTCATAAAAGACACATGGGTGACTGTGGTGAATTTTCTCCTCCTGGATGAGTAGAAACCATTGGTTGAGAATGTAATGGGTATATAGCATGGGACAATATGTGTATGTGTGTGTGTGTGGGGGTGACTAAGAAGAAGAAGGGTTGGCTACTTGAGGTAGATATGTGGATAAGCACATGAGAGACACAATGCACTTTTATGTGAACCTGCTACAGTGGCATGTATGGATGAGTCCTGTAGCACGGAATGTATTATTAGTACACTAAGAGGTTGGGCATTGTAGAGGAAACTTTGGCCAGCCAATTGAAATACCTGTCTGTCTTTGGAACAGCCTGGAAAGAACTCTAACCCCTTTGCTGTGTGGGTAGGAAATGGAGGATTCAAAAGTCAATTTTTTTTTTGTTTTCTGTTTTTTTCCCCTCAATTCACTATAGTTTATATGAGAACTAAGTAGTAAGGCAATATGCATTCTATGTGTGTAATAATGGAGGCCTGGACATAGTTGATATTTGTGAATGTAATCACAAAAGTTCACACATACATGTTCAGAAGAAAAAAGTGATAGGTCTTAGTCACTTTAACACTTATTACTCATGTTTTGCAGACTTGTCCACAAAACCTTATGACCCAATTTTCTATACTCACTCCCATCATTAATGGGAACAACTTTTTCCTAGCCAAATATGTATGTATGTATGTACGTATGTATGTATGTACGTATGTACGTACACACACACACACACACACACACACACACACACACACACACAGAGGATGTGCAACAGATAAACCATCTTGTTTTACTTCCTTTTTACTCACTGCTATTAAGTAATTTTTGTGGGGGGTCTGCTGGAATATTGTCTTAGGGATTGGACTATAGCTCGGTGGTAGAATACTTGTCTAACTTGTGCAGGTTCTGGGATGGATCCCCAACACATGGTGGGTGCAGGGATTGTCTGAGAAAAGAATGCAGGTTACTTTTATGTTTTTCAGGTAACTAAACAAGACAAGAACCTCATAAAGCCTCTTTATGACCGATGCAGAATTATCAAGCAAATCTTGTCAACACCATCCCTGATCCCAACAATTGTAAGTAAAGATGGCTGCCCTAACTGGAAACCTTGATTGGCACCTTGCATCTATGCTATTCAGTATTATGTCATAGTCAGCACCACAGATATTACCAAGGGGCCTTCCTAGCTGTGTATACTATGATCCCACCAGCTGTTGTCATCTTCCCTAGCCCAGTGCTGTGCATAACAGTGATCTAACAGGAGCTCCTGTGAAAAAGAGCATACCAAACTGGCATGCTTGGGGCCACTCAACATTTAATTTCATTTCTTGACTCTCCTTTTGAATGAGGAAAATAATAATATTAACACAGTTAGACAAGATGCATGTATCTTCGGTTCTGTGTGGTGATTAATAAAACTGGTGCTGCAATTTTTCTCAGTAAAAAGAAGTATTGAAACTGAGTAAGGCTACATTTTAAATAAATTTATAGGCAGAGAGAAGTACAACACATCCCCTGCTTCATCAATTTCAAAACAGCTACTCAAAAGCAGCAAATATGAATTTAAAAAAATCATTATGTATTTAAATCTACTTGAGTGTGTATATATACATATGTATATACATATATGTATAATTACATATATTAAAGGATATTAGGAGAATGATAAATTCCATCTAAAATTGAGGATGAATAATAGTTTAAAGGAGAATTTTGGCTGTCATAATTACTAAAGTTTAAGGAGTAAGGCTTCTTTGGCCTTCTAAGGGCCCTTCTGAATTTGAACATCCTTAACATCCTCTGTATTAACTGTGGCCTACTCTGGGTCTGAGTGGGACATTTTCTGGATAAGGTGTCTGTAAGTGCATTCCACCCTAACCTATATTTCTGCTACAAAGCTGGAATGCAGAAAGTCTCAGGGAAGAGAGGATCCACTTAACCACAAAGTGCAACCTGGGCCAGACCCCAAATGCCTGTCTTCCTTAGCTCAGTGCATATAGATAAACTTGGGAAGCACTGCAGCTCAGCATGGGTACCTCTTTACTCCCACAGGCTATTAATGAAACTGAGAAACAGCTCTTGGTATTGTCCGTTCCAGTTCTCAGCAGCAATATGGGCTAGCTGTCTACTGGTTTGTAGGGTCTTGCTGTCCTCTCAAATGCTCAAGAGACATGTAGCACTCTGTGACTATTTGTGTCTGCTTGTGACAAGCAGGAGGAAGAGGACTCTGATGAAGACTGTCCACAGAGAAGCCAACCACCTTCTTTACCAGATCCAGTGGCCCGCCTTCCTGTTGGTGATCACCTCACCTACTCAGAGACAGAGCCTATGAGGACCCTGCTACCAGAAGAAAAGAAAGAAGGGAAGCAACCAGCTCTCTCCATGTCCAACTTACATGAGGCCACCATGTGAGTGAGCAGCCAGAGTGTGGGCTCTCAAAACTTCTGGCTTGGCCTGCACATTCAAAATTCAACATCTGTTCAGAGCCTAAAATATACTCTTTCCAGCAAAGAATAGACCTGCAAATGGCTTAACTAGAAAATACAGAAGACAGAGATGCGAAGAGCCACAGTAAAGCCCTACGTATGCCATAAGTATTGATGTGCAATTACATTGACCCTACTTTTCTGTTATATCTTGGCACTATTAACCCTTGTAACCCCTTAACAGTGTCAAAGGAGAGCTGGTCTTTAACAGTTGGACCCAAAGGAGCAAGATCCTTAGTGAGTCAACAGTGGCCAGAGCCTTTGTTTTCTTGCTTTACTCAATTAAGATGACATAGTGTATAAGATGGGAAACAGATAGCTGTGGCCACCAATCAACGAGTGGGTCTTTTGTCTCCTAATGACTCTCAGTTAAGAGCTTCCTGGACTTTCATTACAATTATCATTACTTAGTAGTTGGCAAATCTTTTGATCATGTGGCCTTTGTGGTTTGTATGTAATCTCACACTGAGGTCCTCTTTATCATGTATTATATACTCTAAGTGTTGTGTCCCAAATGGAAATGAGGAAAAACCAAGGACAGTAAGCAGTTTTTAGCTTGCTGGGAAAACAGACCTATCTTTCTTCTGCCTCTCAATCTCTTCAATCTCATTCTCTTCAACTTTTGGGTGGTAGTTGTTTTTTTAAAAAAAAAATCATACCTATATTTCAGTGGGTGGGAGTATTTTTGAAATTGATAGACTTGACTTAGAGGAAATGCCCATATATAACTTCAGTGTTCAGTCCTGAAAGGATGCACACATTCTACCACCAAGTAGACTGCAGTGGAATGTCAGCCCTCCCCTGGTTCAGTTCATTCCCAAGGGTTTTGTTGTTCTCCCCACACTCTAAGGACATATTTTTTTTTTCTCTTGTGTCTCTTCTCTTTACTTGGTCAACAAATATTGGTGTATATTTCTTATACCCGCATTACATCACCATAACTGTTATCCTTTCTTACAGCAGATGTAATACACTGTTTCTATGTGCCCATGACACTGTTAATGTCAGGGAATACTAGGCTTGTATGCTGCTCCTACACTGAGGCCATGTTTACAATGGGTGCTACATTTAGAACACCCTTCCATAATCACTTTTCAGTTGTAATGGGTCCATTTTGCTGATCTGATATAATTCAGTCATGATCATTCAGTCAGGCCAGTGCTCAGTAATGGCAAATGTGTTTCATTTGACACAGGCCAGTCCTTCTCGACCATCTCCGAGAAACTAGGGCTGACAAGAAGAGGCTACGGAAAGCCCTGCGAGAATTTGAAGAACAATTTTTTAAACAGACAGGAAGGTAAGAGAGAGGGTTTTTTTTATTATGCTAATGTTTCCTAAAGAACTGTAGTTCAGAATGAACTCTGCTTTTGTAGTAATAGTGATAAGATGTCAATCCTAGCTATAGACTGTGTTTTCTCCAATGCAATAACCTGTGGTAACTTTTGGAAAGATGTTTTATTGGATGTTTATGTTAATAGTTACCAGGTATTAACATCAGTCTTTACAGAAATGAAAATTGAACTCTGAAAATGCTTTATATCTGCTGAAATTACCTAAGCTTAAAAATTGACTTGATTTTTTAGTCCTTGTTCTTAGATTCTTAGTTCTATAAGTTATTCTCTACCTATTACATGAATATTTCCTTTAAATATCTCCTCTAAACTTTACCACCCATCTCTGTTTGTTTTATTCCAGGGTTTAGTCAAAAGTTCATAGCTATTTTTCTCTCCCCAAAATATTTAGTTAGGCCATCTGTCTTCCTAGGGTTTTCTATTTCAACCCAGCTGTTACTATACACTCATTAATTTTTTGTAATTTTTTGTGTGTTACCAACAAAACTGTATGTAAGTCACCAGGTAATAAATGTTAGTGTCTTTTGGAGAAGAGACAAATTACTTAGCTGTCCTCAATCTCTGTTTACAAAGCAGAAATACTTTTGTCTCCTTGGATAAGCAAGCATATAACTTTCCCCAAATCACCTAGCTTTTAAGTGCAGAGATGAACTGGGTGGTTCTTCCTACTGACACACTGGCTTGGGCTTGTTTTCCCAATTGCCTTTCTTTCATGCCTTGCTGTGACTTCCTCTCAGTCTACAGGCTGCTGTGAGGTACTGTGCTAAAACACTTTGAGACATCCAAGCTTAGCCTGCTTGCATCATTCAGGATAGCTTTTCTGTTTTCCAGGGCTATTCATTAGCAGTGGGCTTCCTAGGTGAGAAACTTGTAATAGGCTGACTAGGTGCTTGAGTACATCTCTGACTTACATTAAAATTCCTTTTTAAATTATTCAGTTAGAATCTTTCATTCAGTGAAATATTTGAGTTGGTTTCAGGACTTTAAATCCCAACAGTCAGTGCATGAAAAATAAGTTACTTAGGTTTTAGACACATGTAGTCTTTTCATTACTTTGAGTTCCCTGAGGAAATTACATTTTTACCCATTTGAACACAGGAGTCTGTGTTAGTGTATGAGAGGTTCCATTGTGTTGGCAGACCTGCCTATAGGATCTGTCAGTAGTAGAATATGACACCATGGTGGCTTAATTGTTCTGCCTGTTCTTGTTAATAGTCATTGATTGTGTATACATAAAAATCTACACATCAGTATATATCTAAGAATGAGTATGCAGAGGAACACAATTGCAACTCATCTATGACTTCCTGCACTCAAGGAACAGCTTGTTTTACTGCACTTACAGTCCCTAAACTACTTTAGATACGTCTAGGCTTGCTTGCTCTATGTGAAGAAATGTGCCCTCTTCTGGTGATAGGTCATCTAATAAGAAAATGCTCCTTTGTTAAAGCTAAATTCAAACCATTGAAAGGCAAGAAAATAGACTTTACTCTTGTTTCCTTAAGACTGTTACTGCTAAGATTTAACCATCCATAAAGCTAAAGTGACCACATGAATGAACTTTCTATATACTTAGAAACACTGTAAACATTCATGGTAATAGAGCAAGAACACACAGTAGACTGTACCAAAGACTATGAATTGGTACATGCCCTGCCCTGCCCTGCCCTGCCCTGCCCTGCCCTGCCCTGCCCTGCCCTGCCCTGCCCTGCCCTGCCCTGCCCTGCCCTGCCCTGCCCTGCGGGTCTTTGAATTAGTGTATATAGAGAGAACTATTGCAATTCAAACTGTGTATGTGTTCATACATATGAAGGTCAGTGGACAACTTGGGGTTGGCTCTCTCCTTCTACCATGTGGGTCCTAAGGACTGAACTCAGGTCATCAGGTTTGGTAGCAGGCACCTTTACCCACTGAGCAGTCTCACTGGCTCTGATTTAGACTATTTAGACGCACAGATTAGTTTTGTCAAGAAGAAGCTCAGAAGTTCTACCCCACATCAGCAGAAATAGGTTTAACTACAAGAAAACTTGAGAACATTTCAAACTTATAAGACTTGTGTAATGAACTATCTGCAGTATTTTCAGGGTGCTATTTTTAACAGTTTTCAGGGTAAGAGCTGAGCATTCTGCACAGGCATGGAGCTCTGGCAAGTAGGAGGATGAGCAGAGAAGGGATTCTTTGGAGGGAGGCTCTAACCTGTGCTTTTTCTTCACATTTCCTTCACCTGCACCATTGTTCTGTGCTTGAGCATGGGACCTCACATTTGCAAAAACACAATGTCCAAAGCGTACTGTTACTTAGAGACATGGAAAATAGGTTGAGGCTGAGGGCATATAAGGAAGGCAACACTCACACACCATATGGCAGCCACACTCCCCTGTCTGTTATAAAAGGACCTTTAATGACCTAGCTCATGTATCTACTAATAGACTGTGTCTTCTTTTCTGCAGAAGTCCGCAGAAGGAAGACAGGATGCCAATGGCAGATGAGTACTATGAATACAAGCACATAAAAGCCAAACTAAGACTACTGGAGGTCCTCATCAGCAAGCAGGATGTGGCCAAAACTATTTGAGGTTTGGCTCTGATCACTTCCACCCAAGATAAAGTCAAGTTTATTTTCCTCTACTGTTCTTGCTAAGTAGTTTTGTTGTACTGAAAACTAAGCACTTTAGAGATAGTATTAGCTGTTTTTACAAAGGAAGAGCTATTGTAATTATACACGAGAAGGGATTTAAATAGAGAAATAATAGGTGATATTGGTTCTGGCAAACATTCAGCCTTCTGCACACCAAACTGAAATCCACAGTCAGATGTAATTGTTTCAAGAAAAAAAACAAAACAAAACAAACAAAAAAAACAAAAAACTCCTCTTATCAAACTTAAAATAACATATAGGCAGACTACCTGCTAGGGAAGGTTTACTAGTGCCCAAAGATCAACTTCATTAATGTATGGAGAAGAGCAGGGTTTAAATTAATTGGTGAGACAAGGAAGACTTCTGCTCTTATTCCAGGGAGAAAACAACTGGTAAGAAGGTAATTTAAGTGAGACAACATTCACTTCCTTGTCCTGTAAGTCTGTAGGCGTTCTAAACACCCTAAAATACACTAGACCGTGTCACTAATTTCTTATTTCTACATAAAAATAGTGCATTATTTTATGTTATTTGAAAATCTACATTTCTGGTTACCAAAGTTCATTTGGATGGCATGTACTTTGTGAATTATCTTTGTCTCTAACTGACAAATGTTTATATTAAATAAAATATTAAAAATTTAAAATAGGTATTTTGGATAGGTGTGTCTGCAGTCTAATAACACAATGTGACCATAGTATTATTGCTAATTTTCTTGTTTCCTATAATAAGATTATATAACTATTTTTTCATTGGGAATATGCATCTTTCTTAATGTTCCAAGGTCTGTACTTTATAAAATGAAACAAATTTCTTGTGAGTTGAATTTATTCTGCACAGGGTGAAGATCTTGGAAATCACCAAGATACCGTTTATTTGCTTTATTTAGTGTATCTTGCTTTTTCTCCATTCATTTAAAACACATTTATCAGTTTTGGTTTTTGTAAGATGAAGTAACAGACATTTTTTCTTCAACTTTGTTTTTCTGTTTTGTGTAATTTTTTAAGCATGGTGTTGAAGAAACTCAGATTTTCATATTGCTTGGACAGAAAAAACAATGATTCCAGAAGCAGACTAAATCAGAAGCATATTGTTGTCTCTGTATTCACCTGGTGTTTTAAATCTTTTATGAATCAGAGTAACAGCCTTCATAAATTTGTTTAATTGAAGTCATCTACTGGTAACAGGACAGATACACAACTATTTAAGGTTTACAAATTACATCTTTGATAAGGGAAATGGTTTCGTGAGATGTACACAACTGCTATTAAAATGTAACTATATTCTATATGATTGTAAATATTTTATACAACATACAAATAAAATATTTTTCTATTATATTTATTATGTTGAAGCACAGTAACTGTTTCCTGTTAGCTAATATAAATAACATAAATAACACTGTCAAACAACAAGGTGGAAGTGCTGACAATTCTAGGCTTTAAGATTTAACTCATGCTGCAATTACACCCTTTCATGCGGTTTGGAGTTATCCCAATATTTATTCAGTAGATTAAAATGGATGCATATTTAAACACCATTTATAAGCCATTATTTTGTACTTTGCTAAAGCGGTCTATATAACTGTCTTGTTATGTTTGGCATAAAGGAAACATTAAAGCATTGCAGCATCTAGGCAAACAGTGTCAGGACAACTTGGGGACATCATTGGTGGTGGACAGGGTAGGCAAGAGGAGACACGGAAAGGCTCTGAATGATATATAGTTTGCTTTTGGTGACAGCGGCATATGCATGCTTCAGTGGGAACATCTGATGATGAAAATGAACAACAGAGGCCAATCTCCTATGGGAAGACAGGGTAGGGGAGAGGACGAAAATGGCGTTAACGTCCAACACTGATGTTACAGGTTTTGCAGCTGGGGTCTTTCTTTGCGTTTGCAGTAGACAAACTCATAAGCTGATGACCAGTGATTTCTGCCACGGTGCCCAGAGAAAGAGCCACAGGATCAGTGTAAATGACTTCTAAAATGACATCCTGGGCGTGGTGGTACACCAGCACCCCATCTTCTTCTGTACAGGTCAAAAACTTATTATCCTTGGAATTTAGTTGAGGAAGGCGCTGCTTACAAAACTCATCTCCTGGTGATCCCACAGGGGCAATGACAAGAATCACATAATGATAAGCAGTGTACATACAGTAGAAGTCCCCAAAGTATAAGTTAGTATTGGGGTTGAAAAGTTTTTCTGCTGCAATCTCAAACCTGTATCTTCCATACGGTGAATCCTGGGGTGGCTTCCCTGTATTAAACTCAGTGCTGCAGCTGAAGAAGATGCCTTCTAATTTTCCACTGATGGGTGAGCCGTGGCTGCCACTGTTATCCTTGACAGAAGGCTGCATTGCATTCCCATGGTGTTCTCTACAAGAGAAAGGAAATGGCTACTGCTCAGTACAATAGTGGTAAATTTACTCATTTACAGATTGGAATAACATAGAAATCACTACCCACTGTTAAAGGCTTGGACAGCCAGGCTATCACCAGACCAAGGGTAATACATCTTTTAACACTACTTATCATGGCCTTGAAGGTCTTTAACAATAAATTTCCTGGACTGAAAAACTGAATTGCATTAGAAATTGTACAGGTGAAACTATCTCCATTTGTACTTAATGGGTTTCGTAAGTGACTTTCCTAAAAATAAAACTACTGATGTAGTGAATATCTGAACACTGCTAAGTAGAATTTGATTTAAAAGTATGCTGTCTACCAAGGAAACTTTCTGGTAACTCCAGGACTGAGCTGCCGCTGCTGCTGCTGCTGCTGCTGCATGGACCTAGGCATCACTCACATTCCTCCTCAGAGATCTCAGGAAGGTCTCCTTGGCATTCTGTGGTTAGAAGATAGCAGCTGGTGTGACAACTCTTGGAGTCTCCTGTCCTTCTGAGGCACCTTGGGACTGTCCTCTCAAGTTCTAGTACCATCAGTACTAGCCTGTGGAATCCAGGGACACTGTCTATGGAGTCATACAACTGCCTCATGAACCACACCTGTGTATGCCACTGATACCAGGGACATCATTGCAAGACAAATCAGAGACTATATTTCACTGCTGTGACCCAACTCAAAAGCATCTAGCCTAATGGAAATTCAAAATACCATCTGAATGGTATGTCATTGAATGAAAAATGTCCTTACAGTAGATATTTCATAGAATGTTAACATTCCTCCAGATGCACAGACCAAATAGAACAACTCCAAAAGAAAAACAATCCATGATATATGAAATGCTTGATAAATCAAAATGAGAATCCAGATAAAAATATAAGGCAACAAGGAAAACAACTTAAGGGCATAACAGAGATTTTCCAAGGCTATAAAGAATCATAAAATAGAACACATCAGAAAGATTGGTGCAAAATACTTAATGAAATAAATAAAATGGCATGTTGTCGAGACACATGAGGATACAGTTTCTGAACGTAGCAGGTCTTTCCGCCAATAGAACAAAGAAAAGCCTGTAAGATTTAGAGATATGGCCAAGCAGATATTCATGTCATAGCAGTTTCAGAAGTAAAAAATGGGATTAATTTGTTTTGAAGAGGTAGATTAATTTTGGGAACAAGGTTTCACTTTGAATCCCCAGATGGCCTCAATCTTAGAATTTCCCAATTTTGCATCCCAAGTGCTGGCATGACACCACACCTGGCTGAAGACAGAATTTCTACTGCATTAGTTATTACACAGTATATACCAACTGTCATAACACAGTGTTTATTTTAGACTGCTGGTCACAGAAGACCCACAGGTCAAGTGATGGTACATTCATACTACAGAAGACGGGCAGTTAAAAAAAAAAAACTGTTAGGGTATGTATTTTAAATGTGAAATTTTAAAACTACTTTTTTTTTTTTTTAATTACGGTGAAAAGAGAACCTAACCCTTTTAGGTAGAATTGTATAGCAAGAGCCCTGGAAAGAATCTCAACATGTTTTCAAACTAAGAGTGGAGAGAAGACACAAAAGATGCTTCATCTCTATTTCTGCCTTGGGAGCCTGCATAGTTGAATTTCTTGTTATTTAAAAATAATTAAAAGTGAGAACTTGTGTTCCCCACCTGGACCAGGGGACATGTTTTGAACCTTACATTTTTTTGGCCATTTTAATCTAGACACAGGCTGCTTCTCAGATTGCCTCTTGCAGCTTGTTTGACAGTACCAGCTATTCTCATTTGGCCCCACAGCCACTTTCCACCTTTCTTGCCTTCTATGTGGTGTGAGACTCTACTATCCATTTCCTTGACACTTCTCTTTGAAGTCCTAGCAGTGTACGGCACCAGCAGATCTAGCGCAGAGAAGAGGTGAGCCTTGAGTGTCTTCCTGGTGTTCTCATGTGTCAGGGACTCTGACTGTAGCAAAGTTTGTTTCTGGCTGCTGCTGCTGCTGCTGCTGGGTGACTCAGGAGTCCCTTCTGTTCTCAGAAGACAAATAACTGCATGCATCTTGATATTCATTGGTTGCTTTAGCTCAACTCTGCTTACACTTTTGTGAATGGAAGTCTTATTGAGTTCTCTTCAGAATTTCCCAGGTCTTTTTCTTGCTGGGTGCCTACCAGCATATTTAAGAATATGAAAGTCCATGGAAGTACTCTGGTAAGGAACATTTCCCATCACTATGCTTCTCAGAGGCTGTGAGACAGTGAGGCATGCCAAGGACCTGCCACTATCCTTAGAACAGCAATAGGCCCCAGAATTCACCACCTGACAACTATCCAGTGGAGCTTATTAAAAATGTAACTTCAAGGAGATACCAAGTCACAGGGAGGCCACGTGAGAACAGTGGGCTGTCCAGGAGCAAAGATTGTATTTTCTCCAACTTGCTTTCCTATCACCTCAAGTTATTTTTTCATTCAGTTTTCAGGAGTTTCTGAAGTGCCTTAGCATACATTTGTCAGCTAAAAGTCAGGGGCATATGCTGGTTGCTAAATCTGGAACTATTCCAACTCTGTGAGTCTCAGCCCCACCCTTCTGTGCTAACTGGATCTCTGACAACCTGCACTTTAGATTCTGTGGTCTTACATATTCGTGGTATTCTGACAATTTTTATTTTCATGTGTTCCTCAGTTTGGAGAGTTTCTATGTGCTCTTCAAATTTATTAGTATTTTTCTTCTTGTCCTGCTCTAGTCCATTCATTGCTATTTTATATTTCTGTTATTTTGCCTCACATTGTGACTGTGTTTAATTAGCTCTAAAAGCATTTGTTCTTCATGTCTCATGTTTTGTGCATTTTATTTTTTTGTTTCCAGGATATTTTCAAATTGCTTACCAAAATAGTTTTTCTATGTGTGTTTTTTATGGTGCTTAATAAGTTCCTAGTTAGATCTGTTAGTGTTGTCTTCGATATTCCTTCCTTATCCAGACTCCGTGTTTTCTGACTCTTGACATGATGAGTGAATTTAATTGTCTGGAAATCTGGGCTATTGTGAGACTCTGGGTCTGATTTTAATCTAGTATTTCAGTAGGCCCCTCTGTATACCAGTGAGGGGTTTCTTTTAAAGTTGTTATTAGATAAGGATGGATATCTAAATTCTTCTTTAGGTATCCAGTAACATTAAGGTGGGAATCCTAGTTCCCACTCAGCCAACACAATCTAGCTGGGATAGATTGTTATTGCTCTCTAGTTGTCTTCAGTAACACAGAACTGTAAGCCCTGCTCCATATGGTCAGCGGTAGGAAGTCCAGGCTCCTGACTCAGTAATTCAGCATTCTTGGTACTACTCTAGTAGGCAATCAGGTAGAACCTAATTGCAAAGGTGAGAAGCAGCACTGGCCTTTGCTGGTAGCATGTGACTGTGATTCCCACACAGCCACCATGGTTTTGGCTGAAACTGGATGTTTACTGTCCAAGGTTTCTTAAAATGTGCAGCAATTTTTTCCTGGTCCTTTAGGTGAAGGGACCAGGCCTTCTGTGCTTGTAATCTGTGCCACTGTCATTTCTAGGTTGCCTGCTTCTCCAGCACACAGTCCAGCACAACAGGGAACTTACCTTGTATTTCTGTCAGGGTTTTCAGTTGAGCTAATTTCCACTTTCTACCTTTCATTTTATAGTCTTGTACTTTAAGAATTCCAGGGTTTTAAATTATACTTGGGAGGAAGAATAGGAAGGCCTTTATATATAATTTCATTTTTGCTGCTTTGAAATTTCTAACCCTTGTTTCACTCTCATACATAAACCCCAGGTACTTATGTGTCCCACATAAACCTATGAGTACAGTTCTATGGAATAATACAAGTAGGAAGCATAAGCAGAACTTGAAGCTTTGAAATGTGTCCTACTCTCAGTGACAGAACACCAACTATGAGGACAAATGGTTTGGCAGCAAAAGTAGAGGAATTTCTACACTGGTCTACCAATCACAGGGGAGTCTGAAAATGCGATCAGGTAGGGAAACACCCAGGTTAAGTGGTGAACAAGGGCAAGAATGCAAGAGATTTTCATTCAAGGTAAGGACACGTTCATTTTAATTTTTAGAAGAAGAGACAAAAAATTAGTTCAGCCCTCATGGATTGGGTCAGAACTTTTCCACAACTTTTTCAGTTATAATGATTTGTAAAGATTATTAGGTAATTGTAAGATCCTTCACAGCCAATCAAGCATTCTAAAGATAACATTTTAAAGGGATTCTAATCAAGGAAAGGTGTGTTGATGACAGTCTACTAATTACAATGCAATCAATATCCATGGAAGTAAATGTCCTTTCTTAAATGTACTGCATAGGAGACTGAAATGATTTTTATTGTTATTTGTGGTCTTGGGGTTTGAACCTCGACCACTGCATGCCAGGCAAGCACAACATCTCCAGCTGAGAAAGGGGCTTCTTTATTTATTTTTTTTAATAAAGCTTTTAAAATGTTGATGTCTACCCATGCCTTAGTAGCTGTACTTGTATGTAATGTATCAAGATATAATTTACATGGGTTTTACTGCTGTTATTTTTGGAATTTGAAAAAGTAAATCTTGTTGTTAGTACAGACATCTTCCATGCTGGTGGGCTGGAATTCAAATGTGTACAATGACTTTACCCATTTCCAGGTGCTCTGCCTTTAGCTTTTTGTACATTTGGAAATGTTTCTGAGACCAAATTAAGCAAATGTTACAGTTATGGAAAGGCTCTTCCCATGTAAGAATCAAAACATCCTAGAGAAATACTGACCTCCAGTGGCCACACTTGGCAGTAATTGTTAGGATCCCAGGAGCCTGAACCTACACCAAAGTTCTAACACTGTATTCTTTCTGTTGATGTGTTTCTTATTGGAGGAAGAAACAATAGTGAACCATTTTTTGGTTTTCACATTTTATGCTTAAAAATACAAAAAAATTTCTTGCTGAATATATTAGTCATTCTTAATTAACAGCTGATAAGTACAATAATCTGTCATCCAGTTTAAAGTAGGTGAATGGCATCCACCAGAAATTATATAGACTTTAGGCCAGTTAAGAAAACAAAAGATTAAAATATGAATTTATAAGACATTCAAGCAAAAAGAAAATGTGTTCGCCTATCATCAAAATACATACAAATACCTGGCCCAGCAAAGTACGTTGCTTTTGTTCAGCTATAAAACATCCCCCAGGCTCATGTGGTTGAACGTCTGGTGTCCAGCTGGTGGCGCTATTTGAGAAGTGGTAGGACCTTTGCTAAGTTGCACCTTGCTGGTGGAAAGAGTCACTGGGTAGCCCTGAGGGTAAATCCTAGCACTTCAGGCCACAGTCTCCCAAACTGTCTGGAGTTGTGAGCAGCACTGAGCTGCCTGCCACTATGTCTTCCCAGACACAGCAGGGCAAAAACATTCCTCATAGGTGCTTCTCTTCAGGTACATGACCTCAGTGGTGAAAAAGGTGTAATGTAAATTTCTTCTAGGACATATATGCTAAACACATTTCTTTCTCTATGACTCCTTTTTTATTTGCCACAGCTTGAAGCTCATTTGGAAACATGACTTTGATTTCAGTCAGAGTAATTAAAGAACTATGCAAAAATTAAAGAAAAATGCCCAAACTGATTTCTATATATATTGTCCTTTCAAGTCAAAAATCCTTTATAACTCTAAAGTGGTTTTTGTTTTGATACAGGTCACGCACAACTCAGGGTGATCCTCCTGTCTCATCTTCTCAAATGTTAGTACTATATGGTTTAAGGTTTTAAAAGAGAACAAAACAAAGCAGATAATCTGGTTTGTGTGTACAAGTTCAGAACCATGGTGACATGTCATTTTAAAAGCCTTTGTCCCTCTGGACTGGAGAGAAGGCTCAGCAGATTAGAACACTTGCTGCAATTCTAGAGAATTGGGTTTCATTCCCGGTTCACATGGTGACTCACAGCCACCCATAACTCCAGTTCCAGGTGGACCCAACACCCTCTCTGGCCTCTGCAAAGAATGTGGTATACAGACATACATGCAGGCAAGATACCTAAACACACCAATGATAGTGATTCTTACCTAACAAAGTCAAAATACTCTTTGTGCTGGTTCCGATAGAAAACTGAAAACTTGAGCATGCGTCCTGCAATCACATCAGCCTTCTCCAGCAGCTGTGTTAGATGAACTTTTGAGTAATCTGAAAAATTTTAAAGTCTGTTAAGGACTACATTATCAAAAGTGTCAGCTATGTGCTTTATAAATCAAGGATTATTAAAATACATATTTAGGGAATTCAACTTGTAATAGGAAGATATAAAGAAAAGATTTGTTATCTTTCTTTGGTTTATTTTTTCTACATAAATATTTTTGTTATGGTTCATGGTTATTTCTTAGAATGTTCTTGTTCTTCTTAATCTTTCAAATTAAAGATCCTGTCCAATACCTTGCATAGTGCTAGGTCTACACAAACAAATTTTATTCAAAACAGCTTTCACAAAATTCAGACTCAAGGGCACAGATAAAACTTAGGTGAAATGGTCCTAGATCACACAATAAACCTGAACAAGTTCTCTTTACCTTTTAACTATGACAATAAAGGGTAAAGTAATTTATAGAGAAAACTGTAGAACAGTTAAAAGCTGGCATTTGTCATTTACCTCACAACTCCCCATAAATGTTATGAGCTGTAGGAAAAATGAGAAAGCAATAGAGAGGTTGTTCTATGAAAACATGTGTTTACTTCCTTTTATTACCAGAGGTAAAAAAAATCATTTACATGACACTTTATGCATCAGAACATGTATGTATGTGTGCTTGTATCTGTGTGTTAGAACCACCAAAGGTATTTTTTTAAGCTAAAGAAGTCATAGTATTTCAGACCTTTCTTTTCTATATATAAAGTAGGTTCTGGCAGATAAATTGTATAGCTCCCTCGAGTGGAGAGTTACCAGTATAATGTTTGGTTTAGTTACCCAGAAAATGTATTCCAGGTTGGTTCCACTTACTAGCAACGTTTGAGACCAGAATTACTTCAGATTTTCAGTTGGGGGGGAATAGAATAGTTGCATATATTTTAATGGTTTTCTGATTTCAAAACTCAAAACTGTTTCAAAGTTTAAAATATTCTGGGCACTTTTATCAGTGCTCAAAGTTTCCCGTTTCAAGGGCTGAAGAGATGGTATGGCAATTAAGAGCACTTGTTGCTCTTTCAGAGAACCTGGTTCAATTCCCAGCACCCACATGTGAGCAGCATGGTGCTCTCAACCGGTTACAGGGGACCTCATGCCCCTTTCTGCCTCTCTCTCTCTCTCTCTCTCTCTCTCTCTCTCTCTCTCTCTCTCTCACACACACACACACACACACACAGAAGCACAGACATTTATGCAGGCATTCATATATACGTATTTTAAAAGGTTCAGATTTCAGAGCATTCCAGTTTAGATTTTCAGGTTGTAGATTTGATTCTCAACCAATAGCACAGTATCAAAAGACAACGTGTCTGTATGTCTGATTTAAATTAAACCTTCCCAGTGCTACAGAAATAAATAAGGGATTCAGGAAAAGGGCTGAATGAGAGGTGGATTCCAGAGAGGGCTAATAATATTCCAACAGCATAACAAACATAGTAAAGTTATTTCCAGAGGAGAGCCCTTTGCTTGCTGTTAATATAATATAGGCACATTTTGCTGTTTCACTGTTGATTACTGAACTATCATAATTATTCTTAATCTATCCTTATATTTTAACATCTGATACTGTCTAACAGTAAATGTAATAAGAAAACACTGGCATTTGTCTTTATGTTACATCAAAATGGTGGATCTTATAATCCATGATATAGCAAAATATAAGAAAATATGGTACTTGCAAGAAACTTTTTACCTTGTTCTCAAATACTGATTTATTTAGCACTCAAGAGTGTTGACATTCCTAGCAGCTTCATCATAGAATAAATGAAGAGACATGAAGATCAAACCACAATCAGAATGAATTTGAGCCACTTTACATGCCCTTAGAGTTTTACAGATACCAGGCTAAGTAGTAGCTAATCATGAGCTGCATCTAAAAGAATGTAAGTTTGTGACCATGTAAGAAGGGGTTGGGTCTTATCTGAAGATTGCCAAGCAACCTGGAAACAGATGGGCAGATTGTTTCCTAAAATTTTTCTATAAGCTCTTCTATGTTAAACAATCTATATTTTTCCGTGTATCTGAGTGCATGTATGTACACAGTGTGGGGGTCAGAGGTTTACTTCAGGTGTCAAGTGCCATCCACCTCATTTTTTGAGACAGGGTTTTTCATTGGCCTGATATTTTCCAAGAAGCTAGTCTGCTTGTCTACAAAGTCCCCGAGAGCTGTCTGCCTTTACCATTCCAGAGCTGGGATTACAATCTACCACTCCTGGCTTTTTTAAATAGGTCCGGGATTCAAGTCAGGTCCACATGCATGCAAGGGAAGCAGTTTACCATCTGACCTATCACCCTAGCCTTCTCAGAATTTGTAAAGAGGAAGCAGTAAATCCCATCCTAATCTACAGAAGGAGAGGATGACAGAAGTGCTCAAAGACACTCAGTAAATGCACTGTTTGTGACAGAGTGAACACATGGACAGAAGGAAAGGTCAGCATTAACATGAAAACACTGGAACATTCAAATAGAATATGGGGGTACTATCAGAGGACAGGCTCTCCACATCAAGTTTCTCCAGACAAATGATTGCTTAGGAAGGTTTTTAGTGAAGCAAAGATGCATAGACAGAATAGTAAGTAGTTTGTGGATAGATTTTTCAAGTTCTTCCCTTCCTGCGGTAAAAATGACAAACATTTCTGCTGGGCAGTTACCAATGTCTACATCTAACCTAAGTGCTATTTCTGGTTTCTTCCCTTCAATATCTATGAAAATGCATGCAGTGAAAGAAAACTAAATATGAACATTCCGTTTACAAGATGAGGCTCCAAGAATATTGTTTATTCAGAAATTGTATCAGTTTTTGTTTGCAGAGCTTTCACTTTGAAAAAACTATACATGCAGCAAAAAGGCAGTCTGATTCCATCACTCAAATAGTTTGTCTTAGAACTCAGCTCCCTCCAATCAATATGATACTATGCACCTATTAGGAAATGCTACCAATAGCACCACACTTCCAATGCAATGATTTTTCACCTTGTAGGCACAAAAAGCATGTTGATGATTAGCTTTCCAAGAACATTAATCAATATAAACCACAGCTCCCTTACCTGCTGTACAGAATTCTATAATTTCACTCCATTCAGATACAACATAATCACCATCAACTTGTTTTGAGGCAGTCTGCACCGCCACTGTATACTCAGTCCTTGGGCTCAAAAACCAGTGTCCACGGACAGTCATTGGCAAGGGAACAGCTTTTGCCACCAATTTTGTTGGAACATCCTAGGAAGGAAAAAAGGAAGATGAGGCAATAAAGGGAAGGGAAAAGTAGGGAAGGATGACAGAGGGAAATGGGAAGGCTAGTAAAGATAACTTTAATCAACTATAAACAATAGAGAGGAACCTAAACTCCTGGCTAAGAACAGGGCTCCCAACAATGATCATATTTAAATATTTATTCTCCATATGCAGAAATAAAGGCCCAGGAAGAACAAGAGACAGGCTTAAATCCTACAGTGCAAAGACAGAAAAGGACTTGTATTCTAGTTGTCATTATTTATACTGTTTCCCCCTGTACATGCTATCTTCTTCAAAACAGACTTTAACAAAAGACATAAAAGAACCAAAATTGTTTTAAAAAAAATACTAAGTTAAAAATGTATTTGCTTGATTTTTACGACTTGATAATTTTAATTTTACTAGAGAGGTTCATTACTGACATTTTATCTGTAAAGGAGAGAATATTTTTAAAGTAAATATTAAAACAGATGACTGTTTCACATACAGATCAGGTTAGTTTCTAGAAGTATGATGTCTTGTGTCTGTGAAAATAATGTCTTTTCAAGTAGCAATTAATAAGCTAACATGCTGGTTGGACATTCATTACATTTCCAAAGTTATGGTATTCTGAGGGTAAATATTCATCGTTTAATGTTAATCATATCAAAGATTCATCTAGAAGGCAAATGCCAGCAATGAGAACACCCATAATCAGAACTGGAATTTTATAATGACTGATGAATAGTATGTTCTTTCTGTAGTATGTAAAGCCCTTACTTATATTTAGTTCATGTAAATGTAAGAGACATTTCCAGGAAAATATGATGCATTTGATTTTCTCAAGTTAAAACTGAGTAGCACTATCTTTTTTTAAAAACCAGGTTTATGTCTGTGTTCAACATGAGTAAAAGCAATGAAGCATATGAGAAACACTCGAACCAGGTAATGGTTAGTCCTAATAGCCACATCTGCCAGAAGAGCTGTATCACAAAGAGTGAGTGACAGCAAAAACAGCAGGTAAATGTTACATCTTACAACATGTAAAGGTCAGTAATTTTCAATCTCAAACAAAATAAAGAACCCCCTCTCCCAAATTTGACTCTTGGGGCATTTTTTTATGCCTAAAGTGTTAAATTTCCAGAATTTTATAAGCCCAGTTAGTTTGATTCAGGGAAGGATGTGTGCTTCAATAGAAAACTATTCAAAGCCTATGGCATATTCTTCTTCTCTGCTTCAGTGGAAGGAATTTTCCAGCCTGGTAAACATTTTAGCCATTCTTGTCTACACAGAGTAGCTGAATTCTGAGTAGATGGTAGCCTTTCTGTCCCCTCCAAATTCCACGGCCCTCTCCAAGCCAGTTTTGACTTCATTTGCATAGATTTTAATATAACTGACTTATAAATGCATTATATCTTGAACTATCCTTATAGCACAGGATCAATTTCCTTTAATGAGTTAAAGTTTACTATTGATTGTTATCTTTGCCTATAGTCATGATTTACCCTTTCACATGGCATTTTATTTTCTTCAAATTTTATTATGAAGATAATGTTTTAAATCACATATAATTTTGGTTCTTCTCAATATCAAATATCTAAATAATTGAAATTATCCTTTCTTTTAAAATGTCTTTATACTTAAAATATTTTCAAGATGCAATGAGTGTAAGTATTGACTGGGGTTTACCTTGTGTTTAAATTTATTAGAGTTCTTGTTCTCTTTCTTGTTTAGGTCAATGAAATAATGTGTAATGCGGTCCTTTGACTTCGAGTCCATCTCCCATGAAATCTTGAATGAGTCACATGTGATGTTACTTATTTTGATGTTGTGTGGGACAGGGAGTTCTTCCATCTCTGCTATGCCACTGTCTTGGGATTTGTTACCTGCCAGAGAAAAATGCACAGAGGATTAGTTTCTGATAGATTTCTCCAGTTTTCAAAGTCGTTAGTGGTATATGTATTTCTGAATTCAACTATCTAAGTACTAAATCTGAGATTCCATTTTGTTTGTGAAGTAATTCACATGGTAATAAAAGGTATTTATAAGGTCATATTACCAGTTAAAAGAACAGACGGCTCAACCCTATATTTCTATTTCCCAATTTCTGATTTACGGAAACATATTGAAGATCCATCTTGCCTGTAAAACATCAGTTTTGCCTGGTTAGGTTCTCTCAGAAAAGCCTCACAGGGCCGTCCCCCCCACCCCTCGACCAGTCAATGCTTATCCTAAGTAACAGGTGTCTTAGCCCAAACGGTCACAAAGAAATTCTGAAAATGAAGTGGTCCCATTTAATGAAGGAAAAGCTTGGGGTAGCAATGGAAGGTGACAGAATTTGCCCCTCCTCTTTACTTTGGAAATACCACATAGGAAAGTGTACAAAGGCAATGCTACTGTATGTTCAAATAATACTAAAGACTACTATTTACTCTGCCAAAGGTTTTGCTGTAATTGTTTTTCTATGATACTTTGATGAATTTAACTTTGAGTGCTGAAATAATAATCAAGGCTAAAGACAAAAGCTGCACCATGCTGACTGATGTCATTTAAACTGTGAAATCATCTGTACACATTCACCTAGAGAAGTATTAGCACTTTTCTAGCAATACAACACATGGATGAAGGATAAAAAGAAAATATAGATGTATTTGCTACTAAAGCTTCTGGTGTTTATCTTATTCACCTAAATGTGATGAATAACAGAAACTTATGAAAAAACTTTGTTTTCATTAAAATGTGAGAAAAATGTTACCTGAACTAAAATATGGAGGTCTCTAATCTAGTTATATTTTTCCTATGGGTATGATAAAGCTTTTATTATGTCAAGAATCTAAATTTTAAGGCTATTCATCACAGGCCCAATTCTAGACAAAATCACTACATTAACTACCTTTTAAATATGAGATTTTGAAGTAAGTGACAGAAAATAAAGCTTTGGTTTTTTTGTTGTTGTTGTTTTGCTTTTTGTTTGTTTGTTTGTTTTTTCTTATAAAACTGACAGAACGCCACCACCATCCACCAATTACTCAGTCAATCTCAGCTCCATCACATGTGCATCTGTAATTCTTTCCTTTCTCAGTTAAGACGTGACTTTAAGAGTAATTCTGGGGGCTAGTAATTCTAGTGGTTAAGAATGCACACTGCTCTTGCAGAGAGCCCAGCACACAAATCTGTATTCCACAACCATCTGAACGCCAATTCCAGGTGATCTACTTCCAGCCTCCATGGGTACCAGGCATGCACACAAGCAGAACAATGATATACACAAAGTAAAGAAGAATAATTCATTCCAGCCATAATATTTTAAATGTTAGATGATTCCAACATTTTTTTGCTACTGTGTTGATCAGTAATGCTGAGTTCAGACACATGATTTCATACATTGTGTCTATCCAAAGATGAATGCTACTTTTAAAAGTATTTCACAAGCAGTTCCTAACGACAGCATTTATTGACATGCGGGGTAAAAACATTGGCAGATTATGCTAGAATATTTACATATGGCTTTCTCAGTGAACTTAAAGTGTCTTATATATTTGTACATGAATCCCTACAATCAAGCACAGATCATTTTTTAACCTCTTATCATCCCATTCTTAAATATACCCCATTCCCTCAGCACTAGGCAGTCGCTACTCTGCTACATGCCCTTACAGATGATCTGTTCTGCACATTTCCTGTAAAAGGTACACACAGTCCTTCATGATCTCCTCCTCTCAAGCAATACAATGCTTTCCAGATTCATCAGTGTTATATTAGTCACTATTTTTACTGCTGGCCAGGGCTTCATTGTATGGATAGGCCACCTTTTATTTATGTCTTGAGCAGCTGATGGGCATTTCAGATGCTTCCACTTTGTACCTATCACAAATGTTGATTCTCTGAACATTTGTGTATGAGGTTTGGTGTGCACACACATCGAATTCTCTGTGTATATGTCTAGGAATGGGAAGTAGTAGAAAATCAGGTGGTAACTCTAACTTGTTGAGGAACAAGAAGATTTTTCACAAAGAATCCACACCACTTGATGGTTTCTCCAGGAGTGGGTGTAGACTCTTACCAAAACATTTTAGAACTTGTCATTTTTACTATAGATACTTTTTGCCAAATGGGGTTATAGCATTAATTCCTTTGGAAGGGTGTAGCAACAAAGAACCATCTTAAACCATAAAGAAGCCCTAACAGACATTGGACCTGCTGGTACCTTGACTGTACACTTTATCCTCTAACATTGTGAGCAATACATTTCCATTATACAAATTACCCAGCTTCAGAACTCAGAGCAGCAGAAGTGGATGATCACTTTCTTCTAATAACAAGGTATTCTAGCTTATGTTCTATTTTTCTGTGGAAGTATGGAAATCAATCACTTCTCTAAGAGCTATGGTTCAGTTTAGTAGAGAATGGCGGGCAGAGAGCAAAACCTAAATTGTAGGCGTGATCAGCTCTGTTAAAATGTTACTATTTCTAGGGCCTCTGAATAGCTGGAAGAGCCAGAAACCCATGCATGTGTGTCCACTAGTAAATATCTATTCATGGATTTACAAATGAAAGCATCAGTGCTTATACTCACACTCCAATTCTAATCCAACAGTACACAGCAATACTCTTCATTATAACCTCTATCCTAATTTCAACAGGAAGAAAATTAGTTTTAATTTTAATTATTCATCATATATTTATTTGTTCAACACAGAATATATATAATGAGTTTCTGAACTGCATTTCACTTCACTGACGGAAACAGATACACTACTACTTCAATACTTATATGAGGTTTTATCTTTCATCAAAGTTAAATAGTCAAAATATCACTTTGCAAAAATTACTTGGAATTTGAACTAAGCTAACTCAAAATAGTTTCTAAATGAAAAATATCATTAGTAACTCACATACATATTTATGGGTTGCTTACAATTTTTGATGTTCCAAATAAGATAGAAGACTGGGTAGGTTTGTGTACATTGGCACACTGAGAAGTGCTTGCCATGTACTTCAACTTTTCTGTATGCTTGAAAATTTAATAATGCATTAAAAATAAGGTATAGTAGCAAAAGTTAATCATTCAAAAATGATTAAAACATAGTTTTTCATTGCTTTATGTTAAATATACAATGTAGTTCTAAGTGACTAACAAAAATCAGTACTTTGGGGAACTCTTGCCTTTATGTTCCTGTTTAAACCTAGCCCCCTGGGGATTACTGACATCACATTTAAAATTAGATGGTCAAAACAGGCTCATGGAGATCAGAAATACTGCACAGGACATTCTACTAATAACTTACAGGAAAAAGGAAATGCAAACACAAGTAATACACAGAAAGGACCCAGATGTCATGGTAACATGCTAAGTTCTTGATACTCCCTATTCCTAATTATCCTCCCCTCTAGTAAGAGAAATTACTTACAAAAATATTAGGTTTATCTTCATAAAAGTAGTTAATAAATAAGCACTTTTCATTAACATTTTGAAGGTGAATATTGGTGTATTTAATTAAACAACATGTTTGCAAGTGGATTTAGTCAGGCCATCTCTGTTTTGTTTTTCTGAAATCCTTGGTGAGAATTTCACATGTCAGGTCCACCCCATTAACCAGTAACCAATCACATTAGTTTCTGGGGTCTGCACTTATTTATTTTTAGCAACTCTAAGAAATTGTGCATATATTTTATTTTCTTTGCATAGTATTCATCTAATCAAAACTCTTTAAAAGTATTTGAAAGTACGCAGGAATGTCTTAAGTCTTAAAATTATCTTGAAATGTAAGTGGTTATCTGCCCTATCTACTACTTGTACATTTATTTCCCTTTTTAAACTAGTATTTTGTTTTATGGTGGTGATTTTAGAAAAAAAAAAAACCTCTGGATCTTGTTAAATTAATGAGGCTTAAATGTTTTTCTATCTCTAATTTTTGCCTTTATCTTTACTGCTCTTAGACTCGTGTACTATTTTGGGAATTAAACAGCCCAGTCTGAGGATGATCACTGAATTAATTTCATTTGTTTCCACTGTTTCACACTTCTTAATTTTTATTTTTAATTTAATTTATTTTACATCCCGACTGCAGTTTCCCCTTCCCCCCTCTCCTCCCATTCCTTTCACCCACCTCCTTTCTGCCCCTCCCCCAATTCACTCCTGTTCCTGTTCATAAAGGGGCAGGCCTCCCATAGGTATCAACAAAGAATGGTATATCAAGTTATGGTAAGACTAAGCACCTCCCCTTGTATTTAGGCTGGGTAAGGCAACCCAGTATGGGAAATAGGTTCCTAAGAGCCAGCCAAAGCATTAGGGACAGCCCCTGCTCCATTGTCAGAGGAGTCCCTTAAGTAGACCAAGCTACACAACTGTCACATATATGTAGAGGGCCCAGGTAGGTCCTATATAGGCTCCTTGCTTGTTGGTTCAGATTCTGTTGAGTTCCTATGAGCCAGATTAGTTGTTTCTGTAGGTTTTCTTGTTATGTCCTTAGCCCTTCTGGCTCCTACAATCCTCCTTCCCTCTCTTCAGCAGGATTCCTTGGAGCTTGGCCTAATGTTTGGAAATCAATATGGCAGTTTCTCAGAAAATCAGGACTCAATCTACCTGAAGATCCAGCAATCCACTCTTGGGCACATACCCAAAGAATGCTCAATCATACGACAAAGGCACTTGCTCAACTATGTTCATAGCAGCCTTATTTTGAATAGCCAGAACCTGGAAACAACCTAGATGGCCCTCAACCAAAGAATGAATAAAGAAAATGTGGTACATTTACACAATGGCATATTACTAAGCTGTTAGAAACAATGATATCTTGAATTTTGAAGGCAAGTGTATGGAACTAGAAGAAAAATATCATCCTGAGCGAGATAATGCAGACCCAGAAAGACAAACGTGGTATAGCTAATAAAGTAAAGAATAACTGTGCAGACCCAGAAAGACTAGGTAACAAGGAGGGTACAAGGGAGGGGGATGCATACATTTTCCTGAGAAGGGGAAATAGAAGATATCTCCTGGGTAGACTGGGGGCTGGTGGATGGGAACTTGAGGGATTGGGTTGGGGGTGGTGCTGAAAGACATGAATGGGAAGGGGGAGCATTTTGGTGTCAGGTAGAAACTCCCACTAATCTACAAGGATGACCCCAGATAAGACTCCTAGCAGTAGTGAATATGTAGTCTAATCTAGCCATCTCCTATGATCAAATTGGTGACTACCCCAACTGTCAATAGAGGGCCTTCATCCAGTAACTGATGGAAAGATGCAGAGATTCACAGCCAAACACTTTCATTCTTAAGTTCTTTTAAGTATTTATACTTATTATCTTTTCTTGGTCAGTACTTTAAGCATATTCTGTGCATTCTGATTTACAGTACTTTCACTATATTTTCAGAAAAATTCTATATTTTTTCTTCCTCTTATACTCATGCATGACTAACAGAAGTTGCTGTTTTCTCTCAAAGGTGAAAGTATACTTTTCAATCTTAGTTTCTAGTTCTATTTGCTGCATGTGACCAGTGTTGTAATGTAATGTCTTAGTTGGCACTGTCTATTTCTGTAACTGCTGTCCAAAGGGTCATCTTCTACTAGTGGGGTATGAAGGTACAAGGGTGGATGCAGGTACAGATAAGCAGACTGATGGCACTTCTGAATTCTAAGTCACATTGTTGGTATATGTTTTCTTTGCTTTTATTGACTACACCTATCTTGTACTAAAAGTGGTTATCTTAAACCTTTATTAGTAACAGAGCATTCCTCTAATAGTGTTCCTGAATCATTAGGTGCTACTACTTTTAAATGTGAATGTTTGGGTTATGTTACGAGGAGGCATTTCCCACCACCGGTCTGGTTCCGCCACCACGCCAGCCCCAATAACACACTGAGTCTCTGTATTTGATATAATGCTGTTGGCCAATTCCTAATTCCCTATTGGATAGCTCTGTTTTAAATATTAACCCATTTCTATTAATCTAAGTATTTCCATGTGGCTCATCTTACCGGCCAGAGGGGCTGGCGTTATACCTCTCTGGTCTCTCCATGCTGACTCCTCCTTACTCCTTCCTCTTTCCTCCTTGACTCCTAGCCCCACCTATCATGCTTTCCTATTGGCCAACAGTGCTTTATTCATTAACCGGTATAAAAAACATATTTACAGGATAACATCTCCCATCAGGGTTATGTGGTTTAAGAAGTACTAGTCTCTCCATTAGTTATGAACTGTGGTTTTAACATTCAAAACTGTCCTTTGCCCTTATGGCTGGAATTATCTGACTAACAGGAAATCAATACCTATTTTCTTATTTCGTATCTTTCTGTGTATATTTTCTGCCATTAATTTTTAGACTGTTAAATGACCATTTTAAGTATCTCTGTACTGTGCTTTTCAAGTCACAAGTGACTTTGAAGTTCACAGTAGGTGAATTAAGCATATTAAGTGTCTTGATATTCACAGTTTATTTGCTTATCCACAAATCTGTCTATTGTTTTATATTTTCTCCTCTGCTTTTGTTTCTTTCTGTATACTCCTTTGCTTGCTTTCTTTAATTTTCTTTTAACATTTAGGGGATACTATGCTTTTTACTCATGGTTACCACTGTGTTTGTTTTCAAACGTCCTTTATCTCCCTATTTTCCTTACCCTTTATCGTGAGGCATTTCCATTATGAATGGCAGCTGTTGCTATCATGTACTGTCTCTATAACAATCAATGAGCTTGATTTACACTTTCCCTTCCCCGTTTTAGTTATTTAATTTCTACCTTGCCAGAATATACTTTTATATATTTTTCTTCTTCTTTTACCTTAAAAAAGTATGCAGCATCAAAGAGGACATGTCATTTCATAAGAGACAAGCATGCACTCTAGGGTATATGAGGAAAGCAGCTGTGAAATAGGACAAAGTTCAGGGGCAGGTGCTAAGAATACCTGGACATACCTCACACTCAAGGCAAAGGACAATATGAACTTTAAAATTCATTTTTCAATTGGGTATTTGTTTTGTTACTTCTCATCAGTCATCACAGATTACATATTTCCATTATGCTAATACCTAAACTATTTTTCTCTGCCAACAGCTGTATTCTACTTGCAGTAGTGCCCAGCTATTTATTACAGAATGGTTAAGTACATGCCTACTAGTAAGACAGAGAGAGATGAGCAAGTATTTTCTAATCCTTTAAGTTCTGTTTCTTCATAGAACAGCTAGCATAGAATGAAGTGATAACTTACATACAAAAATCATAACTTCTGACTTGCATTAGACAGTCAATGTTAGCTGATTCAACTTACACTCATGTAAAAGAAAATGATCAAAAATTTACCCCCACCTCAGTCTAATTAGTATATAACTTTACCAACATACTGCAGACTGTCAATACCCCTAGTAATTAATGATTTATTTCTTCTGAAAATCCCACTTTGTTGAAATTTGTGTCCCTATATATCCAAGTACTTTTTAATAAAATCCATGTGTTAAAAAAGACTTCAATTTCTTAGTTTTGATGTAATTAATATTTATGTGTGAATAATCTCTAAATTTAATTTCATGCCTCTCTCTGAAATAGACTTTTCCCCCCTTTTTATTTTCTGTCAACTGAATCCTATTGCAGCAATCCTGTCTCCGAGTGCTCTCCTTAAGGTTTCGCTTAAGCTCAGTGTGTTGGGCTGCTCGATACATATACAAAAAAAGAAGTCTCAAGCTTTATTTGCATATGGTATGTCACACTATTGTGCTTTTCTATACATCTAACATTTAAGCTGCTCTTCATCAAACCATTCTCTTTGTATTTAGGCTTTCAGTGCCTACTATTATCTGCATTTCTAATAATAGTTTTACATCCAAATAAGCAATATTTTTGAGAAGCATGTAAACAGTAGTTATGATCCAAATAATATTTCATCTCAATTTTCATTCTTAAAAATCATACCACTGGGTCATAGCCACTATTCCTGTAGGGTTAGGACTAACAATGGAGGACATGGACAGATAGCTGTCACAGTCTTAGTAAACAGTTCAGCAGGGAATACTCTGACACATTTCCCTCCTTTCTGGATGGCAACCAATGAGGTCAAAGCAGGGAAACTTGACTATCATCAGACTTAGAGGTCCAATAATAAGAAGTGAAAAGAGGTTGAATGAAGTTCATATATTGTGCTCCTTAGTTTGACGGTATTAAGATTTCATGAAAAACCAAAAAAAAAAAAAAAAAAAAACCAAAACAAAACAAAACAAAAACCACAAACATGTTTATCCTGCAGGGCTGACCCTTCATATGCCAACACTGGGTTTTCCAGTTTACAGAAGTAACACAAATTTCTGGCTTCACTAACATACAAAGTGGCACAAGATTAATACTTCATATCATACTCAAATACTCATTTCTAATAGCAGTACCTGGTGTTTGATTCTAAGGTAAATTATCCAGTAAGTTTTAAAGCAGATATGGATCAATGCCCCTAAAGTTCAACTGAGGAATAGTAAACATACAACAAATGAAAACATATACACACACACACAAACACACATATACCAAATTGAAAAAACAAAAAACAAGAAAGAAAGAAAGAAAGAGAGAGAGAGAAAGAAAGAAAGAAAGGAGACTTCTTTACTATCTAACCTTGGAGTTAGATAACTGAAAACATATGTATATAGGAATAAGGGCAAGAAAGAATAAAATGTACTGGTTTCTTCTTACCTTTCCTTATAAAAGTGAAAATGCAAATAAAAAGATAGTAATATTAAATGTGTTTCAAGATGAAGTAAATGTTTTCAATCTGTGTCATAACTCAAATGTATTAAAAACAATTCAGTGTGTAAAGTTGGACAGCCTTTGACAGATGTTAACTTGAAACAGGAGCTGTTTTTCTAAAGTTCAGCAGATACTTGTAATAAAAGGTGTAAGTAAATATGATTATAAAAAACAGCTGGCAATTCTAGCTAAGGCTCTCCCGCTATCTAGGCAAATTAAGGTCTAAATAGGTTCTCTTTCAGTTAACCACAATAAATATTTAAATAGCATCAGACCAGAGACTTTTAGTGACAGAAAAACTTAGGAGCACTTACACTAGCGAGGCAATATTCTAAATCCTTAACATATACCTTAAAAAAAAAAAAAGTGTATGTGTGTGTCTGTGTGAGTGTTTGCCACACATGATCAGAGGTGCTCACTAAGACCACAAGAGAGTGTTGGGTCCCCTATAGTTGAGTTATATGTAATTGTGAGGTACCTGTTGTGGGTGTTGGAAATTGAACTCAGGTTCTCCGCAAGAGCAGCAAGTACTTTAACCACTGGCCATCTCTCCAGCCATTTTTAATTCTTTGGGAAGTGATGGGAGATGTGATTCTGTATATATGCTTCTCATACTGTTAATAAAGCCCTGTGGCCAATAGAAAACTAGATAGGTGGGGCTAGGAGACTAGGAGGAGGAAATAGGAAGTGGGAAGGTGGAGTCAAGATGTAGCCCAGGGAAGACGCAGCACGCCTGCCTCGCGGCTCCCCGATAAGACGACCACGTGGAAATACTTAGATAAGTAGAAATGGGTTAATAATTAAGACAGAGCTAGCCCATAAACAATAATGGTAACTGGCCAACAGGATTGTATCAAATACAGAGTCTCTGAATGTTATTTGGGGCTGGCGCGGCTGTGGGCCCAGACTGGCGGGCTGGCGGAAACTTACATGCTACAGGGAAGTTTATGAGAAGTATTAGTATCATCTATATTCTAGTAAGTAAAGAAATGAGGTACATACAAAGACAATCTCACTACTTGTTCAATGCCAAACAACTGGTATAAAAGTCAAATTTTCAAACCATGTACCTGGGCATTCAAGTGTGGGCTCATACCAATCAAAACACCCCTGATGGCTTGCCTTACCTGATCTAGAACTACTTTCACATAACATTCAATGTCCTTAATCTATAAACCAGAAACAGTACATGTGAGAAGCTAAAGTCACTTCCTACTCTAAAATACGAGCCATTAGAGTTACCATATTTTGAAAGCTTAGTTTTCTTGAACTTAAAAACAATCGTCTGCATGTATGTCTGTGCACCACATGCACAGAATGCCCAAGGAGGCCGGAACAGAGCAGCAGATCCTCTAGAACTGGAGTTTCAGTGACTGTGATCTAAGCCAGTGGGTGCTGACAGCTTATCCTTGGTCCTCTGAAAGAGCATTCAGTGATCATACTGCTGAGGTATCTCTTTCAGTCCTCATGTTTCCTTGAACTTTTAATGTGTATTTGTTGGAAATATTCCCCACTAACTCATGATTAAATATATGCTTCCATTCAGGATTCCTTTGTTATTATTTCCTTGTAATAGTTCAATTCATTAAGTATTTACCACACATTCTCTCACTGGAATGCCGAATAGCTTTAGCTAAATCATTTTACATCTTTTAAAATGTAGGTTGTCAATTCCTTCCATTCTTCTTGAATTTCTGTTTAAATTTTTCATATGGTATATGTGTGTGTGTTCACATGTGTATGTTTGTGCAGGCTTGTGGAGGCCAGAGATGTCAGGCATCTTCATCACTTCCCACCTTACACTCTAAAATCTGATGGGAAAGGGAATCTACTTACAACATGATCTTTCTATCCATGTGTCTTTATTATTATTCTTTCTCTGTTTCTGTATTCTGTCTGCTTCCCCTAAGTTCTTGGGGGTACAGATATATATATATATATGTATGTATGTATATATGTATGTATGTATGTATGTATATATATATATGCATATATATATATACACACACACACACACACATTTGCAACAGTACCTCTTTTTACAATACAATGTGAAGCTTGAGTTTTTCAGGGTCAGCAAGGCAGATAAGATTTACACACAGAGCAATAAACTAAAACTGCTAGAAGAAACTTTTAGCAACAATTGTTACTGTAGGCCAAGGAGGGTCTAAGTTTAATTTTCACAAGAAAGAAAACCTGACATGGTCCAGTGCTCTGGCCTCAGTGGCAGTACAGGCCTTCACTTTTCCCTGGGGATGAGCAAATGGGCTGATTATCTTTGTCTTTATCTTCTCAGGAGAAACAGGAGGGAGCAGTAAATCTCTGAGCTAAAATCTTGAGTTAATAAAACAAGACGTCTGATAATCTTTTAGTGCAGGGTTAGTTTTGGTTCTTTATCTGCCAGTGAGGTAGAACCAAGGAGCATGCTTATTTTTTCTATCCATCTAGGTAGCTATAAATCAAGAACCTTGGATGTGTAGTAATTCTATGTCCTTGGATATCTGGGAATATCTTTGATGGGAATGTCCTAGATGGGAATGTCTTAGATGGGCTCTAACCACTGACCAAATGCCTGTCAATAAAGGTAACTGCAGGAAGGCAGATCTCTGCAATTACAATGGAGAGGGGAACAGGACCTGATAGTGGGGAACAGGCCTCACACATAGCTGAGGAATATAATCAGTAAACTAGGACCTGTTAATGGAGAAAAGGTTTTACACATAGCTAGGGTGTATAATCAGTAAACTCAGAATGCATGGAAGAAATTTGGTCCCAGAAAATGATCAGATAGTACTAAACTGTGGGAAGTGAATCTCAATTTTATTACAGAAAGGAATAAGCTACAGGAAGAATATACAGCAAGAAACAGCTAACTCATTCACAAGATTATAATGCCAAGTACAGCTTTTGTATTGGTTCATCCATCAAAAAAATCCTTAATTCATCTGAGTTATCTTGTAATATGATAGATGTATAATTACTGTATGATCCTGAAGCTTGTAGCAGTTTTTCAAGACAGGGCTTCTCCATGTGTCTCTGGCTGTCATGGAACTCACACTGTAGACCAGGCTGGCTTTGAACTTACACAGCTCTGCCTACCTGTCTCCTTTAAGTGCACACAAGACAATACTACACTCTGATGTGTGTGTGTGTGTGTGTGTGTGTGTGTGTGTGTGTGTGTGTGTTTTAAATGAGGCTTGCTCAAAGAACTGTCATGGAGTTGGTAAGCTCAATGACATCTACCTTCCCAAATAATAACAACAGATATTTTATACCCTCATCATTTCAAATTCCCTTCATACTTAATATTTAAAGATATCTCAGTTACAAAACAAACACAGGCAATGATGTGTTTTTGTAAAAGGTAGTACAGTCCTGCCAACTAGATGTTGTGAAAAGGCAAACGGAGGTTTTCCTGAGAAAATTTGCCTATTACTTTTCTATTCACTGTGACTAAACACCTCACAAGCAACTAAGAGGGGAAGGATGAGTGTTGTGTTTATTTTTGGCTCACTCTCTGAGGAGATGTCATTCATCATGCAGAGAAAGGCAGAGCAGCAGGAGCATGAGGAATCAGTCACACTGTGCCCAGCCCTGGTCAGAAAGGAGACAATGCTGAGTGCTGGGGCTCACCTCATTCTTCCCTCCTATTCAGTCCCAGTTCCCAGACCTGGGGTGAGCAACTGCATTTAGCACTAGCCTTCAGTTAACCCTCAGTTAACTGAAGGTTAACCCTCCATCCTCAGTTAACCCTCTCTGAAAAGTCCTCACACACAGGTCTAGAAATCTGTCTCCAAAGTGATTCTAAATGTAGGCAAGTTGACAGTTAACAATTAGCTATCAAAGTCCACTTGTTGTCAACATAATATCCAAACTAACAGTAAACACATAAATACAAAATATATATAATTTAAGTTAGAGTTTCATCCCTGAACTATTTTTTTAAACCTTTCACCTGACAGAAGGCTGGGACTTACATATTCAACAGATTTGTGTAATTGTTGGTTGCTCATCAGTACAAAAAAAAATTAGAGATTAGTGTAGAACTAATGTCTACTGTGGTTCATGCTTTTACAATTGTGTATCAGTCTGGTAACACACACACACACACACACACACACACACACACACACACACACACACATTTTAAACCCTCACTGTCCCATATTTTTCCAGATAACTTATTTGCTTCCCTTTATAACTAGATTTCTCAGGACACTTGCCACATACTATTTCTTTTTCTTTAATCCCGACTAACTCTTAAGCTCAGTTTAACTCTTAAGCTTAGTTTCAGTCTCTAGAACTGCAGCAAATATCCCCTTGTCCAATGGCAGCAACAGCTCCTTCTTGGTTCTCCTGACTCTCCTCTGATGGGGGCTCAGAACATGTTACTTCGTGTACACTTGCACTGGGGGAACATCTGAAGTAACCCATGAAGAATTTACCCCCATGAAAAATTTTTGCATTCTTCCAAAATGGGTCATAAGACTCATTCCTGAATTATCTTCCCTATATCTAGAAGGAAAGAAGGTCACTACCTCTGAAGACCCAGGGAAGAATCTGACCAACCAAACCATACAGTGCTCACCCTCTACTCCCCTTGTGCAATCCCCTCTACAGTGCTGTATTTCTTCCTTACACTAGGCATAAAATTCACACAACTTTCCCTGTTCTCTTATGTCTTCATTTCTAAGGACCCTATGTCATACAAAGTATTTACTCAATAAACTTGTATGCTTTTCTATTTGTGATCTCTTTGGTTACATGGATTTCAGGCATAGATAGTTTTAGAATTAGCTAAATGATACATGAGATCTTTTTCTGTGGCACCTATTCCTTCCCACACTTGAGAACTTTGCCACACCTGTAGAATGAATAATAAAAATCCAGAGACCGATATTGGGTTTCCAACCCAAGGTCAGAAAAGCAAAGCAGCCAAGCCACTAAAGAGTTCTTACCTTTACCAAAGCTAAGACCAAAGAGGGGTCCTGTCCTCAGAGTGACTGTAGACTGCAATGCTCTCCACCAAACCTCAGAATGCCCTGAGACTGCACTGAGCTCCTGCCTTGTATTCTATCTAGTGCTGGGGTTAAAGGTGTGAGCCCTGTTTCTCTTTTAGGCTGATTCACTCTCATGTAGCCCAGGGTGGTCTTGAATTACAGAGCTCTATCTGCCTCTGATTAAAGGTGTGACCATTACTTCCTGTCCTCTATGGCTAACTAATGGCTTAGCTCTTAACTAGGTGTGTGGTTGACTAGTAGCTTAGCTCTGCATTCTGATTTTCAGGCAAACTTTGTTAGATTGCGAACAAAAAGTTAGTGGTTCTCAGAGGTCTGCTGGTTCTCAGGGGTCTGCTGAAGACTGTTTCCTGATGAATGCTACATTTCAGAACCAACTATAAACCTTCAGCAATGAAAAAATGCAATGTGACTGCCACTTGCTATGTGTCATGCTGTGCTTCAAAGACACCTCATCTCTAAAATAATCTGAAACATAGCTTTTGTTTTCCTTCAGATTACTCCCAAACCCAGTATCCTGTTTTTAGCAAATGGCTCTAATATCTACTGAGCTGCACCTTCAATAACTAATTCAGGTTATTAATCTTTTGTTACCTTTCTAGAACCTCAATTTCTTCCTACATGAATGCTATGTTTTGTATCTCATATAATGCTTTACTTCCAGTGCCCTTTAAAAAAATCTATTCCTTTTCATAAATCCAATTGGTTTTATACCATAAAAAGTCACTCATCTATTCATTTATTCATAGGTATACAGGAACTCACTGTGTAGTTTGGGCTGGCCTGGACCTTGCTGGTTATCTCAGGATGGCCTTAACTTCAGGGTCCTCTCACCTAAACCTCATGAGTCTTGATATTATAAGAGTGTATAACTTCATTGGTTTCAAAACTATCTTTTAAATAAGAGTTTCTTTTTAAAAAAATAAATATTACCAAAGATCATGTTGGAAATGCATGCAAAAAAAAAGTTAGAAACAGTCAAGAAGAATGGTAAGAAATAAGGCTGGAGTAGAAAGCAGGGGCCAAATAACACTGAGCTTCTAATAGCAGAGAATGAGTAAGTAGTAATAGGCATTAGTAACCTGTTGGCATTACATTTCATTGCTATTTTGAATTTCTGTGAAATTCTTCTGACACACTGAGAGAGAACACAATTTTAGGGAAAATTACTGTTCTATGATTAATGTGTTTTATAAGTTTATGTTTCAGAGTTTTAATTTCAAAGTACAATGAAAGACACCAATTATGTAAATAGAATTATAAACATATACCAAGAAACATGTTTAAAATCACCATTAAAATATATGAAAATGAGTCTTAAGTGGTCTTCACATGTCAGAAAATTAAGACTGGAAAGCATTAAATCACAGACAAAGAAGTCTGGCAAAGTCTTCAGACTATGAAGGAGCTGTCACAGGAAAAGTTCACTGGTGGATCCAGATGAAACCCTCAACAGTGGCTGTGAAGAGTGTATGTAGAGTTGAAACATCTACAACACAGTACAAAGCATGGTCTACTAGAACTGGCTGCCCTGTACATGATTTATCATTATTTCAAGTTCAAATTTTATTGCTGTAAATTGTATCATTAGAATTTCATGAGTAAAGCTTTTAGAAAGCAAGTGGTTTAAATATTAATTTCTAAAAATCAATGGTTTCTGGTCAATTGAACTTCCTTTCTTGGTTACTCACTTAAAAATAACTTCGAAAAACCTATTAAAGGATTAAGTCCAGGAAAGGTGAGTTGCACCCAGAAGACAATATACAACAATAGGTCCAAATGCCCATCCACATGATATACAAAATGCTACACACACAAAAAAGATATTAGTTAAATAAACTCAAAGATTTATTTAAAAATAATGTGTAAGAACAAGATCTAAGTGTAGAAAAACTATGTATCTTGTTGACACTGGCAGTAAACAAATACTGCACTGACCATTAAAATTGAGAGCTCAAGGTCAAAAGGGCATGTTAGAAATATATGCTCAGATACTTCAAAAATAGATTAGGCAAATGTTTAGTTTCTCTTTAGCCTCTAGTGCTATTATCTTTCTATAAGTCTGAGACACAACATTTCATTTGTTTATATGAATTAATATTTTCTTCAAAGAAGACTGTATTGCTAAGAGAGGAAAATATATTTAGTGTCTTCCACAGTAAACATCAAAACCTTACCATTTAAACGTAAGGAAATTATCTGCATTATAGAGCTTGGGTCATTGTTTCTATAACTGCTCTACAGCAATACCTTTAGAAAACTATATCAAAAGCTTGAAGATGACAAACCAACCAACCAATAAGCTCATCATCCCATCACTCCCGTGAGTTATCAACACTGACTAAAAGGCAGAAAGGAACGCTATGAAAGGAGACAGAAGGGAAAGAAACTAAGCAGCCAAATTTTCCAATTGTCCTCAAACTCTCTTCCCATAAGAATCAGGTATTTCTAATAGCCTTCCTTCCAGGTGTGTGTGTGTGTGTGTGTGTGTGTGTGTGTGTGTGTGTGGAGACTGATATACATATATATATATATATATATATATATGTATGTATATATCACAGGCATTTCAAATCCTATTTGCTCTTATTTACTTGGGTCAAGATATCCAACTCCCAATCTAGCACATTTAGCCATCATCAACTTCTGTTTCATAGATCACACTTTCAGTATAATCACAAAGCCCACAGATGTTTGCTTTGAATGTTGATTAATTATACCACTCTTGCCAGCGGGATGGGGGATACTGACTCTTCCTCTAAAGGTTTGGGTGTAGTTTGTCCCCTAAGAGTTCTCGTGTTGGGAGTGTGATCCCAGAACAGCAATAGTAAGTGATGGTGGGACCATTTAGATTGCTAGGCAGCTAAATTCACTTGCCACCAAGGCCAATGACCTGAGCCCAATCCTTTTCATCCACATGACAGGAAGAAGGGAACCAATTCTCACAAGTTGTCCTCAGACGGTCACACAAGCACCATTACACACACCCACACACTTTAATAAACAAACAAACAAAATGTAAAAAGGTTGTGGGACCATTGAAGAGATGGGACCTAGTGAAAGGGCATTAGGTCACTGAGGTCCAGTGAAATATTAAAGTAGTCCTGAGCCTTAGTTAGTCCATATAAGAGGGTTGCTATAAAGACTTCCCTGCTTTCCCCATCGCTTCCTGTCTTATGGCTTGCTATGTGATTTCTCTCTCCCCTCCTATGTGTCCCCCCGCCCTCCACACACAGACACACACACACAATGGGTCTCCTGTCAGAATGCCATATGCCATATAAAGCCAGACCTAGCATCATGCAGTTTAAGGTTTCCATTACCAAAACTGTGATGAAAACAAACCAGTTTTCTTTATAAGCCCCTCTAGCTCTGGTACTTCCTCAGAGCAAAGCAATATTCCATGCCTAGAAACCAGGTGTAGATCCTAGATTACTAAGAGGAGCTCACCGGGAAACTGTTAGAAAAACAAATTCTTGGGCTCCATCCCAGATCTAACCAATCACAAACTCATCGAATGAGGTGTGTCCCCTCCCCAAGACCCACTGACAAGGGATTTAAATGGTTTTTGTTTGTTTGTTTGTTTTTTGTTTTTAGACAGAGATGATTAAAGGATCAGTAAACATTATCATTTATTATTTTGAGCTATTTTGAACTATTGGGACAAAAATAGCACATATCAAATTGGGCTGCAGTACGTGATTTTTTAGTAAACATCAAAAAGGAAACTTTGTCTATTGCACAGCATCTAAAAAGATGGTGTTATATCTCCTATTGCTTATATTCAAGTATGGGCAAATACATGCTCAAGTGAAATTTCAAATCTACTTTGGGTATTTGCATGCAGCATTCAGTTTTGTTCTTTTTCTTTTAGTCTTGGTTCATATGTTTCTATTTTGTTGTTGTTGTTTTTTCAATACAGGGTTTCCCTGAGTAGCTTAGTAGACTAGGCTGGTCTCAGACTCACAGAGATCTGCCTGCCTCTGCCTCCTATCCTGGGATTAAAGGCATGCACCACCAATGCCTGGCTCATGTGTCTCTATTTGTTCCTTACTCTCAGCAAACAAATTCAACAGGATAAGGGATTAGGATGAGTTTTGTGTCCTGTACAATTGTACTAGGAATGAAGTTACTTTAAGTCTGGAGTATAGCTATCCCTTTAATTACCTAAATGAAGTATGGGCAATTATGAAATTAAAATAAATTCCTACTTAAAAAAGAGCAAGAGCCATTAACTGTCCATTAATTAATAGAGCTAAATTTTCAGCTATTATTGACCACACTAAAAGTTATCTGCCAAAAACTTTTAGAAATTTCTACTATAACTAAATATAGTCTTTTTGGGGTCAGGATTTAGACTGTAGTGATGAAAGTTAACGTTTTCCTTGGATTTTATATGAAAATATTTTTCAAAAACAATTATATGGTCTCTGACAAATTCCAGGATTTTGCAGCAAAATAGTAGCTGAAGTTATTACGAATCAGAACATGTTCAAAACAAATAGATCTCATGTAGCTCAGGCTGGCCTTGAATTCCTGACTCTCTAGACTCTACCTCCCAAGCTCTACAGTGGCACACATGTTTCACGTGGCTCAACTATTCTTTTAATAGTTTGGTAGAATAAAGAAAATGACATGAGTGTGTGTGTGTGTGTGTGTGTGTGTGTGTGTGTGTGTGTGTCTGTGTGTGTACATATATATATGTATATATATATATGTATATACATGTATATAACCTTACTATTAGTATAAATCCACATGTCTTCAGAGTTTATACCACCTCTGACACTTAAAAATACATTAGTGGAATAGTAAGTATACCTGAAAATGCCTGCACAGAGAAACATTTCCTCGTAAACTCAGACACAAGGACATACAGGGTCATCCTTCTTGTAGTAACCACACAAGGCTAACTTTGTATACTGACTTCCTATAAATTATTATATTTACATAAATTGAGCATGTGTGTTCCATCCAGCATGTTTTGACATATATTGACAGGTAGTAGGCTTGGGAATCTGGCTCAAGGACCATGATAACTAATTCCTAGTGTGCATCATGGACATAATCATAAAATACAGCCATTAGCAAATGGTCACATCATAAATGTACAAGATTATCTTGGTTCTTGGTTCTTGTTGATCTTAGTCATTAGCTTTTAAAATTTTAAAGACTGACAAATTCATCAGCATTCTGACTCCTGGAAGATGAGACAAGTTTTCATTAAAATTAAAGTATAGAGTAAAATTGTGTATGCCTCATCTTTAATGGCATATGACTAGCAAGGCACAAACCCCATGTGCTGTAGGAAATGAAAGAACAGATGTATTCATAGAAGTTGCCATAACTACTATAGCCAATAGTACATACACCAAATCTCCAGAGCAGCTTAGTAACGGACCACAACCATAGTTGAAATGTTCATAAAATGACACACTAGCTACAAATTCAGTTGATATGCTCTTTGTTCCACCTTAGCTAGAGCTAACGAAGTAGCTTTGAACTACCATTTTCAACAAACCTGGACGGAAGATTTAGTTCATCTTTGGATTCAATTCAATTTTGGATTCCCTGAACGGTGTTCACTCTTTCAGTCAAGGAGTGAAATACAACTAAGCTCCTTATAGACCACTCTAAAATTGAGGTCAAATCAAGACCCCTTTCCCCCATATAAGTTCTAGTCTCCTAGTGACACAGGTAGTTTCCATGAGTAATTGTTTTTCCCATTCTAGAACTCCTTTTCAGAGAACACTAATGAAACACATGTGCCATAAGTTTCCAAGTGGTTTTCTAAAGTTGCATTTAGATGCCAGCACTGTCTTTATGTAGATGGGCAAAAGTACCCCTATTTTACTATGCCCAATAAGTAGCAAAGAGTTCATTTTTATAGTGACAACTTTAAAATTTCTATCATTAGACTGTTTGCTGCATTTCTGCTAGAAACTTTCCAATAATAGTTTTTTTTTCTTCTTAATGATATATATACAAAACACATCTTTCTCAGTAAGACAATTTAATTAGAAAGCTTGAACTACTTTGAGTAGTATGAATAAATGAAATAATGGCCCTATAAAGAATATGAATTCAAACAATGATATGATGCCTATGGAGTAGAGAAGTTCTTTTGTAAAGGATGTGGAACATACCTGTAAGTATGCTGAGCCCTAAATCTTCAGTGTAAAAAACTGATGTTATCAAGATTCCTCCACAAATATTTGCTTTTCCTCATTTGCCCCTCCTTGTAAATAATTCTGATCTTCAAATTTCCAGACTTACAAGTCTAGCTATTCCTGATCACATTCCACTCTACCCTGAGATCTGTACTTGTGCACCCCTCCACCCTGCCAAAACCCTGCATTCTGACACCTGGGACCAGAGCATGCTGAAGCTCTCTCCACATCTGACACCCAATATACCTGCCATGCTACATATTTCCACTACATGTCTTTACAAATGCTGACTTTTCTCCTCAAATGTATATGTACAACCATATTCTACTCAGTGAGACATTATAGTCTGGCAGTAATAAGATATTTTAAATAGTTACAAAATGGGGTATATAGTTTAGTAGAGTAAGAAGATATTAATTCAAATAATTAATAATGAATTAAGAAACTCTTAGAAGAAACAAAAAATAAACCCAAGAAAGAGATACATTCAACAAGGCAAAATGTAAATTTTGAAACTTTTATGAAGGGCAGAGAAGTGAATATAAAAACTAAAGTATTACATTTGTTCCAGCAAGGGAATCAACTGCTGTTATTACTTAAACTGATATAAAAATAAAAGCAACTGGGAGCAGACTCACTCAAATTAGAGGAAAAGCAAGATGGGACAAGTGAGTAGGAAATATTAGTGAAGACAAAACCAATTGACCGGATGGTCGTTTACACAGTGCTCTGCCTGGAGGGAGTTTCTGAGAGGCTGGAAGGGCCAGTTAATGCTTAGGTCACACAGTCATTCTGCCACTGGAGGGAGTCTGTTCACATAGCCTTTAATGCAACTTGCCCTCTAAAACTTTCTGGTATTTATGGAAATTAAATAGAGCGGCCACCAAGAGTAAGCATTTAATTCACATAGCTGATGGTTTTTTTTTTTTTTTTCTCCTCTTTATTTCCTTTAGCTTCTCTGGGTTCTTTGCTCACTGATGAAAATCTACAGCACCCTCACAGTGGTGTCTGAGGCAAAGAAATGAATACGGAGATGTATGACAGCAGAGCAGCTGTTAGAAAAGAGCATGAAGAAAAATACTGTCAAGCAAGGGAGAACAGGGGAAGCTGAGGCGGACACTTGTTCAAAGTGTGTGTTCAGGTTATAAGGCACAGGGAGAGCAGCACCAGAAGCTCAAAACAGCTTCTAGGACTATGAGTGACAGAGGTATTACTGTTGGGATAGCTACTGAGCAAGGAGACAGAATACTGCCTTGTGAGTCTCTTCAATTTATTCTTAAAATTCAGAATGTATAGTTGCCAATAATTTCTCATGAAATGTTCTCCTAAACAGCATACAACTGAATTATTAACAGGGATGCAAATATTGGCCACAAAAAGAGATTTAAAAATTAGTATGTTCAACTCAGAAGAATATGTGAAAGGTAACATTACACTCCCAATATTTTTTCTCCATTTTGCAACAAGAATCATGGTCTATGCTATGTAATGCTTCATTTTACATTTCAAGAATCATATATGATGATATCTATCACTGTGCTCATTTTTTTTTCACAAGAGTGCCTCAGGCTGAAGCAAGTTAAGTTACTTGCCCAAGGTTACAAGGCTATCAAGAGCCAACATTCTAACCTAGCCACCTGATTTGAAATGGTATTGTTGCTATTCCATACTGCTCATCAGTGGGACTGAGTCATGATTACCTCACATTCTTGTGATTAAGACATTAAAGGCACACATTACAGGTGTTCTTCCTAGGGGTTTGCTTGCTTCAGAGATGTTATTACAGGCTACCTAATGTAATAGCCATTACACGTTTGGGTTACTTTATGCTCCCAGGGATAAAATGTGTTCAAGTCATATGTCAAAAGCATAAAAGAATGTTTCAGCTCCCTATATATTTTAAGTAAACAAGATTTCTTAAAATAATGTATATTTTGAATGTGTAAAGGAGAAAAACTTCCCCTTCCCTTTCTCCACAGAATTATGATTTCAAAACTATAGTTTCCTTAAGTTGTCTTCACTTGATAAGTAGCATCAACAAGCTCATATATCCTATCTAGGCAGTAACAAAATGACCTACTCAAAGAGATAATGCCTGTTAAAGACGGAAAGCTTGGGGGGGGATGTTAATATTATAAAACAAATGAGTCTTTCCTACTCCTCTATAACAACTCTATAGGAAGCTTGGCAAAACACAGGCAGATAGCTATCCACCCACCCATCCATCTATCTATCTCCAGTGGCATGTATATAAATATTTTCAGGAAGGAACAGAAGCATATATGTGTGTGATCAAAAAATGACAAGAAAAAGAGCTGATACAGAAGTTTTTGTAAGGGCAGTGAGGTTTTTTTTTTTTTTTTTTTGGTTTTTGTTTTGTTTTGTTTTTTCTTGTCATAGGAGGGTAAGTACCTTATGCAGCTATAGGAAAAAATAACCAAAAACTGGTATTTTCAGATGAAAAACTGGATGTTTTTCTTTACATTAAAAATAATCATTGCAAAGCAACATGGTGTATTCAATAATGAGTACACTGGAGCACTCTAGAGCTAGGAAAAGCACTACTTGCCTACTTGGAACAGGGATTAACAGAAGCCCTCAGAGCTACTGTACTCATTCCAACAGTTTCCTAATAGAATCCTATCTAAAAGTCCTCATTTTGAACTACAGTGATTAACACACAGGTAGGGACCACATATTAGCAACAAAGCATATATACCTAGAAAAGACTCCTCACAAGGTAATATGCATGTGCATTTATAGGAACTCTTACTTTATTAAACATCCAACGCATGACTATTTGAATGCTGATATTTTTTCAAGACTACTAATTATTTTAAAAAGTAAATGAATAAAAGGAAATCAGCTTAAACTACAATTTATAGGAAGATCAGCAATAGAAAATGCATATAAGAGTAGAGCCAAAGAAATGAGAGGCAGACAGTTATATTCACCAGGAGCCTTAGCTTGTAGTTCATGCATCATGATACAATTAAAAAACATCTGCAGGTAGAAAGAAAAGCACATTAACAATCATACCATACTTTCCCCTAATCTACTTTATTTCATTCCCATGGAATTAATGTCTCATTTTTTCTTACCAAATTAACAAGAGTAAAATGATTAAACGATAAACAAGATAACAAAGAGTAAACGATAAACAGAGCAATACACCCCCATGGTCATAAAATAAAACCATAGCTTTATAGACCTAAAGCATAAATTATATCTTCAGCTACATATGCTTCCATAACCTTGCCCTTTTGCTCCACATACTGATAGGAGTGAGACGGTGAGATATGAGAGGGAGGAATGTGAGCAAAGCGCAGGGAGCAAACACCACACAGCCGCAAATGTCTCAATAGGAAATTGTGTTAAGGAAAGTCTAGCAAACAGATTTAGTGCAACACAATACAACACTATTATATAAAAATGGTGTTATTCCCTCTAAATTATTCTCATGAAACTGACTAATTGATTAGAAATTACCATATATTGGAAACAGGGTCACCAAGGGGATGGAGAAGTAAGCATTTAACAACCTCTCTATGGAATTTCTCTATTTTCTTTATACATATTCTAAGACATGGTTCTTTGTAAGCCTTGGTTTAAACTGTTTTACAAAATGAAACCTGATTAGTCTAGTATAAATCCACCAGAGGACTAAAAATAATAGTTGTCACAGCTATTGCTTGATCCCAGCATCCCCCTCAATTAAATGTTACATAATTTGTTCATTTCGCAGGATTCAGAACGTCAACTGGAACAACTAAAAATGGTTCAGAAGAGCTGCTATTCTGGAAGAACAGACTATAGTAAAAGCAACATTAACTTGTATACCACACATTAGTAACTCTGAAGTTCACTAAACAAATATTTCCCCAAAACCTATGACAAACACAGGGAATACAATTTAAAATTCTGAAATTATTGAGGCTTGAGGGACATCATTGAGCTATCTAGTTCTACTTACTATTTGAATTAGCATTTTATAAATCAATGAACTAAGTAAAAATCAAATCTACTTTCATTTTAGAGTCTTGCTTTTCTCTGAAACCAATCTGAGAAAATAAAGTAGCTGCAATTTAGAAACATTACTAATGATATCTATTGATAAAGGGAATGTAAGCAGCTTTTACAAGAATATTTATTTACTCAAACTATACCTCTTTTAGAAGCTAAAGTTTGCAGGGTTCAAAGCGTTTGAATTTTGCTTTCAAAATTATTAAAGATAAGTTCATATTGACAATACCTAAATGTTTAAGACAGCAAAGACTAAACCAGTTATTAGCATTTAAATGCTTTTAAAAACAAGACCTGTTTCCTGAGTTATGATGCTAAATTTTATGACCTTACTGTGCACAAATTAATATCTCTCGTAACTTTTCCTCTAAATGATTTATAGCCATTACTCACATATAATTAAATATAATTTCACTGCTAGTCAAGTGTTTCCATTTTCAACTGATTACTCAACTGTGTCATATGCCGAATTTTACAATTATCTGGCCAATCCGCAATCAGATGACTTCTTTACAATTGAAGTTTTATTCCAAATCACTGAAACAACACTGATCTTCAACTAGCCCAGCACAGGGCTCCCCTGTGAACAAGGCTGATCCTCCAACTAGACCAGCACACCGCTCTGTGAACAAGGCTGATTCTCTAACTAGACCAGCACATCCCTCTGTGCCCACACTGCACTTCTAACACTCGAACCCGTGATCAATCATTTCCCCCTTTTTTTCCTGGAGACTGCCAACTTTAACAATAGAGTACCGACACACATCAACACACAACGGTACGTGTTTCACGCACACTAAATCCCAGCAGATGTAGAGGACCGATTCCCGCATAGATTTTTGACATTCTCAAAATAGCTGCCCAGAGCCAGGAGCCTAGTGTCTGTCCTTGGTGCTGAAACGCAGCTTTTCCGCGGGCAGACTAAAATACTAGAATGCTCACCCCAGTGAATTCACTTGTGGGGTTAGGAGGTTAGCGAGGAGATGGACAAGTTTCAGGTCGGAGAAGCCTATCTAGCCTTTGCGGCGGCAGGTGCGCCGGGAGCATCCAAGGTAAGTCCCCGGCCGGGAGACCCGGGACTGCCTTCTGCAGAATAGGCGGCACCTGGCCACGGACCGGAGAGGCGCCCTCTCACGCGGACCCGAACGGCTCCCGCTTCCCAGTGCAGCCCACTCCCGCGGACCCGAGAGGCTCCCTCTCCCCTGGCAGCCTTCTCCCGCGGACCCGAGAGGCGCCCTCTCCCCTGGCAGCCCTCTCCTACGGCCCGGCCCGGACCCCTCCGCCCCGCGTCCTTTTGTCTCCCGCCGATGTCGCCGAGCCTCACCATCGCGGTCGCACAGCTGGATGGCTTCCAGGCTGAGGTTCTTGATCTCCTCACACGGGCTGCTGGGGCTGCTGAGGGCATGGTCCAGGCGCGGCACCTCCATCTTCGCGACCCCGCGTCGAAGCCAGGCGCCGGCGGCCGGCGGGGCGATAGGCGGGAAAGGCCTGAGACTGCTGAAGGGGAGGACAGCCTCCGGTCGGGAGTCGCGGCCGAGGCGACAGCGACGGCGGCGGCGGAGGCGGCAGCGACGGCAGCCGGCGGCGGGAGCTCCTCCGAGTGCGCGGCTCGCAGACTGAACGCCGACCGGCGGCGCGAGCGCGCGGGGGGAAGCGCGCTCTCGGCTGGAGGGAGGGCCGCGCGCGCGCACGCGCACGCACGAGGGGCGGCTGGCGCCGGGCGCGCCGACCTGCCCGCACACGGGTCCCCGCCCCTCCGGCTGCCGCGCGCAGGCCCCGCCCCCTGCCGGCCGCGCGCACGCGCCCCGCGCCCTGCCAGCGCACGCCAGCGGCGCACGCGAGCTCATCTAACCCGCGGGCCCGATGCCTCCGTCGCTGCCCTCTCGCTGTAGCGCGCACCCGCGCCCACCTGCGGGAGCGTAGACCGTGCCCCGGGTCCCAGCACGCGCCAGCCTCCCTGCAAGCCCCCGACCCCGCCTGCCGCGCGCACGCGCCCTCGGCTTCCCCGGCGCCGCAGCCCGCGCCAACCACACGCTTGAAGCGAAGGACGACCGAGCCGAGCGAGCGGGCGAGCGCGCGACGGCGAGCGCGGGCCGTGGGAAGCTGCTCGGAGGGTCGCGCGCTTGCCTGGCGATGGCGGCTGGGCTGTGTTTTCCTCTATGCCAGGCAGAGCGGGACTGCCCACCCATGCTGCGGCGAGGCGAGCGCGCGAGCAGGTTGGTGGCTGACCACAGATTGGGAAACTGAGGCCCGGGCTGCCTGGGATCCCCCTTTCCCGCCTAGCCCTGGTCTGCCCGCTCCACCAGCGTTTCTTACGAGGCCCCGCTGTGAAAAATGAGCCCCACCTGGGGACTGCACGAGGCAGGGAGCGCGAACTCAGGTCCGCGTTGCAGAACAGGTGAGGCAGCGGGAAGCCGCAGCCAGCTAGTAGCCCTGGAAGCAGCTTCCAGGTGACAGCCACTTGTGAGCCTACCTACCTTTCTCAGTTCAGTCACTCATCTAACAAGTCTGCAGTGCTCTCCCTGGGCCGGGCATTGTTCTGGCTGCAAATGCAGGCAGCAGGACAGCACCTGTTCTTTGTTACACTAGCAAATGAAGAGAGACTTGTGGCAGGCATACTTGCATGCCACATTGCTTTCAGTAGCATCTAAAATATTGCAGCGCGCTCATGTCGGTGCAAAGGTTTTAAAAAATAAAGTCGACATAGATGACAGCCTGTTGGCCTCTGTTTCCGTTTGCTGATTCAGAATACTGGTTTTGTTTTTCTTGATATCACGGGAATCAAGAGATCTCCCCTTTGTATTGTTTATGATTGTTGGTAATCATTTAGCTCCTTGCTTACTGAGATTCCAATTTCAAACATTGATATTCACCAATAGAAACATTTTGCATATAGATCACTATATGCTATCTTTTCTAGTCACATCCATTTAGCCATAAGCAATGAAATCTAATTAATTGAAGTGTCATAAAATGGAAGGACCCACTTTAGATAAAATAAGCCCATAAGAAAGCTTGGCACAATTGCAAGTTGATAAAAATCTGTGTAAGGTAATTTGGTATCATTAAGTGGAAGGACCTCATGATGAATTTAAGGATTAATGAAGATGGATTTCTGTTTTGAAGTTTACAAAAACATTCTAGTATCAAGGTAGGAAAATCCCTAAGGAGAGAGTAAATTACTACCTGCCCAGAGAAATGGCAAGGCAGTAGTTGCTGGTGAATTTCTTATGTTCAAAAGCCTAGCTCAGTAGAACTGGCTATTGACAAAGCACAACGCGTTCCTCTTCCAGAGAATACTCAAATTTACAAATCACAAAAGGAACTGTAAACTACAGAAATAGTTTGCTTACAATTGAAAAATATAGCATGCATACATTAAGACTAATTCATACAAATATTATCACCTGGTATATTCAGGACACTATACTAGGTGGTGAGAATATATAGCTCAATCAGGGACCACATGGCAAAGCAAGTGTATTTGTTACTTTTCATGACTATCACCAAATTGGTGACATAGCTTAAAAGAGAAAAGATTTCATTTTGTTCATTTTCAGCGTAGTCAGTGTAATGTGAATAAATAAATGACCCAGAGACTAATATTGGTGTTCAAACTTCAAGCTGAATATTGGAAAAGCAGAGCAGCTGGCCACTAGCTTCTTACCTCTACCTTAGATTGAAAGGGCTGATCCTGTCTCCACGACCTCTCACCAAGCCTCAGACTATAACCTTTCCTCAGTGTGGCTGGAGACTGAATGCCTCTCTGAGACCTTGCTTCTGTCTTATATACTTCCCTAATGTTGGAATCAAAGGTGTGAGCTATAATTCTAAGACTGATTCACTCTTTTGTAGATCTGGGTGGCTTTTGGCTCACAGAAATCCCTCTACCTCCTCCTAATCCTGAGTCCTAGGATTAAAGGTGTGCACCATCAACCTCCCAGCTTCTGAATGCTGGGGTTAAAGGTGTGTGTCACCACTTCATTAACTCTATAGCTTGAATTTGACTTTTCTGAATCCTCTGTCAAGCTTTAGTAAATCATAAGTAGTGATCGCTACGAGTCAGGCTATCATGGTGGGAAGACATGTTTCAATAATGGCAGATGAGAAAACAAAGAGTGGCAAGAAGCAGTCGAGAGTGATACACCTCTAAGGCCCTGTCTCCAGTGACCTACTTCTCCATCCAGGTCTCACTCTCCAAGTTCTCCACAATCTTCCAAATAGCACCACCAACTAGATCAAGAACCTGAGGCAGATATTTCAGATTCAAAGCATAGCAGGGAAGGCAGGAGTTTGCTTTCTGTTATTGCCAATAGTGCCTCAGTACTCAGGGATAGCTGAGTTGAGAACCAAAAGAATGGTCATGAACCATCTTATTAAGAAGCAAGGTGCCTTTAGCAAACACTATGACTTTCCAGGGCAGCAATATTCCAAGTACCAAAGACATGCTACTCTTCAGTTAGAAAGAGCCACCAAACCGAACTTAGAAATCACAGTCACCAATTTAAAGCAAACTATTAGAAACAACTAGGAATAGAAAGGAATGTCATAGACATAAAAGGAAGTAGAAGTCATCATTCTACTCCAATAACCTTTGACACAAGTCTCAAGTTCCTGGGATCGCTTTCTGATGTTCAAAGATATCATTTGAAATAGGACTTACCACTTACCTGCTTGAGGTGTTTGCTGTCACAGTTAAAATCCCTACCTTTAGAGCCCAAGCTCAAAAACACAGTCTTTAAATACATTCCCCTTCTTGTTTTATTTTCACAATTGTTACTTCTAAGACAACTAAGTTGACTATGTTATAATTCGTAAGTTAGTGTACATCAAGAATTGAATCAAATTTGAAAAATCACACAATCATATCCTAACCAGTACCTTGCCCAACACTGGAGCCTTGACAAGAAGTTCTCTTCTTATAGTGGTGAAGTCATCGTGTACTAATGTGTACTAAACTCTTCTTTATTTTGAGTACAAACATGCCTCCAACCAAAGCCTTTATTTTTCCTGTTTTAGTATTTGTTGTGTGATAAAACTTTTCCTGGAAAGATGTAACACATGTGTCTATTTAGTCCAGGCAGGGAGTCCTCAACAGACCAAAGTTTGGAAATCACCAAAGTCCCAGTTGGTGAACCAATGAGTTTTAATGGGGTTACTTACAGGCATGTAGGCGAGGAATTACTTAGAGAAGAAGAAATGACTCAGACAGCTGCATCACCAAGCCCCACCCCCAGCATAAGTGACAGGTCTCAAAAGTTGGATAACCTAGAGCCTGTGGACAGCTCAAGTTAGAAAGAGTCCTTTCCAAACATCTTCCAGGCAGCTTGGCAGGTTTCTGCTTATTAAATGCAGCCAGCTGCTCTGATCTCAGAGTCATCTTTGCAGATTTTCTCTTCTGAGGGTCTTTGTGGCTCAGCTGCCTTTGGTCTAAAGGGGACTCTCAACTTTTATTGCTTACTGTGGGAAAGAAGACTTAGTGAATCTGGTAAGGTTCAGGGACTTCCTGAAGCTACTTTTCTTTGTTTACTTTCTGGTAGGATGGAATATTTCAATCTTGGAGGGAAGCATTATGCAACAGTGTTAGCAGTAGTAATTCTCCCTCTTACATTCAGACCTACTGCTGAGCAGTCCCACTTCCTTTGAACCTGTCTTCATTTGAGCCTAGCTGAAAGACAGAGAACCAGTTCTTCTTTCAAACATTGCTGATATCACACCATTTTGAGTTCCTCTATCACTATAGACACTCACCTTTGGAAGCTGAAATTTTGATGAATCCATATATAAACATACTAAGTTTAGAATTTTAATAAACGGAAAACATAGCGGTCTGTCAAGATCTATCTTTGCTCTATGTCAGACATGTTGTAGTGCAACACAAGGTCCACTTTTCTGGCAGTTATAGTTAGCTGTTGATAAAACCTGTCCTTGTAAGTACAGAAGAACTTATGCTTCTTCCCAAACATTGTTATTTCCCCTGTGGCATAGTTTTAGGCACATATTGTCAGAGTCCTCTAAGTATTATACACCGTAGAATGTGCTGTATCATTACATTCAATTGCAGTACTTTGAATGTACTTATTTATACTACTTCAAATTGCCTGGGAATTTTACCAGAGCTGAAGGGAAGAAAGCAACAGAGCCTTTGGGTAGGCTAAATCTGTCTTTTATGGTCTATGCAAGGCAAATCTAGTTCTCTATGCCTAGGTAAAAGTCAAAAAGAGATCCAAAACCATAGAGACAATCACAAAATACATGATAAATGAAGGCAGTGGTTTTTAGGTTCCATCTGATAATATTTCTATAACCTTTCCCAGGTCTTCATTATGAACAGTAGGACAAAAGAAAGTTCATGACTGATAGGAAGTTGAAAGCAACTGAAATATTCTAAATTAATTTCTTTGAATCAAATAGTGCCTGGACTTAGGAAGATCAAGTGATAGAATGCAAATAATATTACTGTATGAGCCATAAATACAAAGTTAGAATATTGCTATTTGGGGAGACTTAAAATATCATTTTTTAAAAATGTAATTATTTTTGTAGTACAAAATTCTTGAACTGGCTCAATAATCATTTAAAAACACCAAGAACATCTGTATTTGAATTAAATTTATGATGATAGTGCTGAGGCTTTTAAGACAAGATGATAGTTGAACATATGCAAATTAGTTAATGCACTATATTAGCATAATTAAAAATAAAAGTTGTGTGATCATCAATAGATACAAGAAATCATTCAGTAATATTCAACATCCTTTTATGTTAAAAACAAAAGGCCTTCAAAATTTTAGTTATACAAGGAATATACCTTTACAAAATAAAGGTCAGATATTACAAATGCATGTGTAATATCAAATCAGTGAAAAGCTTTTTAGCTGTAAATAAGACTGAGACAGAAATGCTCATTAATGCCACTTATTTTTAATAAAGTATTGAAAGTCTTTGCCAAAGCAATTAGGCAGGCCAAAAACATCCAAATGGGAAAAGAAGCAGCCCAGTTGTTTATTTACAGATGACTAAGTCTTATATATGCCACAAAAATCAGAGTAACTCCATTAAATTTGCAAGATAAGAAGTCAACATACAAAAGTTAGCTGTGTTTGTACATACTAATGAAGAATTACCTAAAATAGAAAAGAGTAAGCAGTCTCAATTTCAGTAGCATCCAAAAGGATAAAAAAGGGTCTGGAAAGGTGACTTGTCCATTAAGAACTCATACTACTCTTGCAGAGGACCAGAGATTGGCCTTCTGTATATGTGCTTGGTAGCTCAGAACCAACTGCAAGAAACCAACACCTTTTTCTGGCCATACAGCTACCCGAACTTATGTGCATAACCTCACATAGACTCATACACATAATTAAAAATAAAGTAATTAAAAAATAAAATGCTTAAAGGATAAACTTAACCAATGAGTTGGAAGATCTATAAAATAAAAACTGCTGAAAACTAAATAAATAACTTTTAAATGGCAAATAAATGGAAGTTATCAATTTACTTATATATCTGAAGAATAATATCAAAATGTCTACAGTAAGCAATATAGTGTACAGATTCAATAAAATTTATAACAAAACTGCAGAGACATTTCCCACAGAAATGCAACAAATTCTCTTTAATGTCTCTTTAAAGCTGTAAAATGTTTCAAGAAACTAAAGTGATCTTGAACAAAAACTACAAAACCAGAAATACAACACTTTATGATTTTAAGCTATATTAAAAAGCTGTTCTGCTCAAAACATTAGGCTACTAGCATAAAAAGAGACAAATTGCCCAATGGAACCAAATAGAAAACTAAGAACTAAACACATGTGTATGAAATCAGTTTTTTATAGAAGTACAAAAAATACACACTAGAGAAAGAAAGGTTTCAATAGATGAAATAAAAAAACTGGATTTCCCTTATATAAAAGAAAAAGTGGGCCTTTTCTTATACCATACAAAGAATTAACTAAAAAGCAATTACAGACTTAAACATAAGACCATAAAAAGAAGAAAACATGGAATAAACATTTAACACAGACCTTAAAAGAGGAAATTTGGATTTGATACAGGCATCAAAAACAAAAACAAATGAAGACTACAATAAAGTGGGAGGTATCTGCATAGCAAAATAAATAACACAGGGAAGCATTCTTAATAATGCAAGAAAAAATTGTAGAACACATGTTTGTAAACATTATACTGGACATATAAGAATCTCAATAGCAAAATACAAATAACCCAATTTAAATGGACAAAGGACCTAAACAGACATTTTTCCAAAGTAGACATCCAAAATACAGATATAAAAGAATGAGGTACTTGATATCACTAATCATAGAAGTAAAAACCCACAATATCAACTAACATAATCATCAAAAAGTCAAGAGATTATGTGTTGCCAAGAATGTGGAATAAAGGGAAACTTGTATTACATTGTGGAAATGTAAATTGGTAGAAGCACTATGGAAAAAACAGTATGGAGGTGTCTAAAGATAATAGAAGAGTTGCCATATGACTCAACAATTCCACCACTGGACATTATCTAAAAGTAAGAGTATCTCGTAGATATATTTGCAATCCCATGTTTGTTTACAATATCATTCAAGGCTAAGATGGGGAGAGCTTGAACATCTGTTGATTGGTGAGAAGGTAATAGATTATTGGTTGACATTTAGAAAGGAGATCTTACCATTTGTATGAACATGAATGGGTGTTGAGGACACTATGCTAAATAAAGAAAGCCAGACACAGTACAATGAACACTGCAAGATCTCACTAGTATATGAAATTTTTTAAAAAGCAACAACAAAAAGCTAAAGTTAGCAGTAGAGTTGTAGTAGTTATTTGTGCATGGTAGAGGGAAAGAGGGATGGACTGGCCAAAGATTTCAATTCTTAGGTGTGATGTGAGTATTGGAGACCTACAGTATAGAATGGTGTATATAAATAACTGAAATGTAGTTGGAATTTTCTCCTACAGTATAGATCACATATTCTCCTACAAAACACACACACACACACACACACACACAGAGAGAGAGAGAGAGAGAGAGAGAGAGAGAGAGAGAGAGCTAAAGTGAATGACATGATAAGTTTGATTGTGCTAATAATTTACATAAATGCATATTCACATATACAGCTAAACATGGTAAATGTGAATTTTTATTTGTCTGCCATACCTCAGTAGGTCTAGGAAGTTTTTAATTTAAAAAATGAAAATAATATCTTGGGGGCAGGAAATAAAGGTTGAACTTTTAGCTCATTTGCTCTTAGTGACTCAATAGGTCTTGGTAAAACTTCCTTCTTCTTCTTCTTCTTCTTCTTCTTCTTCTTCTTCTTCTTCTTCTTCTTCTTCTTCTTCTTCTTCTTTCTCCTCCTCCTCCTCCTCCTCTTCCTCCTCCTCTTCCTCCTCCTCCTCCTCCTCCTTCTCCTTCTCCTCCTCCTTCTTCTTCTTCCTCTGCTTCTTCTTCCCTTGTTTGTGCTCCCACCCAATGTCTGTCATCGCCATATGTTCTCCATCCCCAGCTTCTTCAGGCTTTTCCTACTCCCGGACTCTACTTATGTCTCTGCCCACCATCAGATACCCTTGATTTTAAAAATTAGCTTCACTCAAACAAGTGACTATCCAGTCTGTTAGTATTTGTTCCATTATATATAAGAAACTCATCATGAACTGGGAAGTGCTGCAAAAGTTATTATCACCTCCATTTATTACTAGTCCTTGTGAAATTTATCATCAATCTATAGTTTTGTGATTCTTATTCTTCAAAAGTCATTTCAATTTGGTAAGGTTTTCAAATCACTAAAATATGAAGGCCTCCTTTCATCTGCATCCTCTTTGATATTTCAGCATTTTATTTCTGCTGAACCTCTGTAGCGCTGACCTCTCCTAGATCTCTTCCTGCCTGTGAGCTTAACGCTTCTCAACTCTAGCTTCTATTCTGTCCTCTTGAGGGTAGATATTCTTTAAAGTTCAACCTTTGACATTATGTTCTTTCCTGTTTAAAGCTGTTTCCTTGAGGAATTCATGTATGCTCATGAATTTTAATCGTTTCCCCATGCTTAAACTTTCACCTTTATTTTCAAATACCCATTTCTGGTCCCCAAATCTAAACAAGGTATTGCCCTGTTTGCAGTTGTCTAAGGAACATGTTTATGGAAATTCTTGTCTTCATTTCTAATGAATCAATCTCTCCTCTAACTGGTTAACTTTCTGATTTTCTCCCTGACAGTCATAGGCATCATCCTTTTTATATCCCTTGTTTCATCTGAAACTCTACTAAGATCAGTGCATGAGAAAAGTTCATCAGTACTTAATAAATCACAGTGCTGTCATTTTCTATCATGAATGCTGAGATATCATTAGGCAGACAAAATTGCAAAGCACTGCTATAATATAATCTGTTTCATTGGATGAACTGAATGGAGAAAGACTAGAGAGATTGGAATTATTGCAGTTTAGGCAAAGACTAAGGTATTATAGATTAAGAATTATAATTATGGTGGATACAAGGAACAATAGATAATGATAGTGTCATTGGAGTATTCTCTCTCCAAAATTGTCAAAAATATTAAAATTGTCAGTATTTTCTATGATAGTTTACCTATTTTATAATACTTATAATATAGTACTATACATATATATATATGCCATAAGAAGCAACAGGTGTTTGTTTTCCCAATATTTAAAAGCCAGTAGCTATTTTACAGTGATATAACAGTAGATTATTAAGAGCTAAAGAAAAATTGTTAGATGTTGCTATTCTAAGGCTATAAACAAATAAAGCTAAACAAAAATGGGCCATAGATCAGGCCATCTTGGACTATCCTCTGCTGTCACTAGTCAGAATGTAAAGGAGTTTGTGTTGATGGAAGGAATATTGGGACAAATGGAGTGGGGGAAATGAAAAGTCTTTATGGTTGAAACTACTCTGTGTTTTTGTCTTTTCAGTGGTCCTGCTTTTTTCTATTCATCATCTACTGCAGAACAGCATCTTATTCAAGGGCATAGACTTGACTAAGTACCATTTGAGAAATCTTGGAAATAAAGTTTCCATGATGAGCAGAGGGATGAGTAAGTATGTAGTCATAATTAAGTCATAATATAATCATAATGTGTCTCAAATTACTTCTCTTGCCTTCGCTCATATATTTTTATAGGTTGTGCTTTGCCTTATACTAAAAGTGAAGTCATTTTGTTTCAGGGATGGCAGGATAGTGTCTTGATTTGAACTCACTATGTAGCACAGGCTGCCTACCAAGTGCTGGGATTACAGGTGTATACAATTATACCCATTCTTTTGTTCTTTACTGACAAATAGAACCTTTGATATATTGTAACATGGTTCAAAACTGCTCCCCAGAAACACTGGTTTTGTGTCTCTTTAAATATAGTACAGAGATGGGCTAGCAACATATTATCTCAGCAGAATTAGAGCAGCAGCTCTCACAATGATGAGCACGTCTTAGTTTCCCAGCGTTTTTTCCTAAGTGAAAACAAATGCCTATAGAATACCCAAAAGTCTTCCCATATCTGTAAACATTCTGCAGACCTCACTTTGATTGTACTGCTGCAACAGTATAATATACATCTTCTCTGTTAAAGACTCATTAGTATAAGAATGGTTAACTTTACAGTCACATCTGGTCTGGAGACTTCATCTGTAATATTTAAGTATACAAAACTATCATACTGTATTCAGGTAAAGTTCATTTTCCAGGCCCTATCTGAACTAGGCCTCCTCAAAAAGCCATAATGAGAATTATTTTAGGTAAGTAAACTCAACACACACGTGCATGCACAGAGAGAGAGAGAGAGAGAGAGAGAGAGAGAGAGAGAGAGAGAGAGAGAGAGAGAGAGAGAGAGCAGGGAGGAGAGGGAGGAAGGGAGGGAGGGAGGGAGGGAGAGAGGGAGGAAGAAATTATTGACTGTTAGGGTTTTTTGTGATGAAACAACATCCTATTAGGATTTTTTTCCTTTCATAATACAGGTAAGTGGATCAATACTCAGGATATACATGTATTAAATATTCTTACCAAGGTGAGATGTCCGTAGCTATTCATAGGAGGAACTTCAAGAAAGTGGAAATAGTGAAGGGCTTGCAGGTAGATGATCATCGCCTTTTGCTAACTCTGTTTTGGGAATACATAAATGAGACGTTATCATACCAGTCTGTGTTTGTTTATTGTATAACATTCAAAGAAGTGTCCAATTTTCTCAAGATTGGTAAACTTTTTCTTTCACTACCACATTTCTTCTATATAAACCTGATCCATAATAGCTAAGACAAGTTGTATATGGGTATGTCTAACATTGTGAAAACTGTTGCCTTTTGAAGTAGTGTGTTCTGCTTAAGGAACAAGCTAAATTATCTTGTTATATTGAGTCAGCATGTTCTGACTTACCTTGGAGGCACAGGTAACAGTTAAATATTCTCCATATGTCTGTCTTTGTCTTTCTGTCAGTCTCTGTCTCCCTTTCCTTCCCTCCCTCCTTTTGTTCCTCTCCCCTTCCTTCCCTTCTTGTCTCTTTCTCTCTTCATTCCCTGCTCTCTGTTTCAAAACATCTCTTCTGACTTGGTTTTCTCTAGGTGAAATCTTTGCAAATACTGAAGCCGGCCTCAAGACTGTGTCCTTGTTGCTCCCTGAATGTGTCATGTTTTCCGGTTACAGGCACAATGTCTAGATCTAAACACCATAAGTGAAGGCAGCCTGCTGCCTGCAGAGCAGCTTGCAGCCATCTGAACTGTTTGATTACAAATGCTTGTCAGTTACTTACAGTTTCTTCATATTCAAAAATCATCCATAGTATTTGTCAGCGTGTGGCTCTTCATATTCATAGTTGATCAAAATAGCTTTATCATTCCACGTAACAGCCTTCTGGTAGTTTTCTAATTTAAGGTGAAAAAAATGCCAACTAATTAAAACTAAGTATGTCTGACATATAAAAATTATATAACTGCTACAGTACAGTCATATTTCATACAGTATCTTGGTTATTCTATATCTAAGACTTTTAAATCAGTATATGTCAAGAAGCTTGATATTAAGAGTTTCCTTTTAGGATAAATGTCATATACCCACAAAGTATTACTGGCTTCACACATTTTTTGGGGACAGATTCTGAGCTAATCTCCCATGCTATGGGAGGTGTTGGCAGTTCACAAAATTCACAGAAGTTTCATTTCAGATATTCATAGAGCAGGCCCCACAGACCTCTGTGGATTTAGCTAACGCTACAGTTGCTACAGTTTCGATAAAAAGGACTACCTCACTGGCCTGTCATATGAGGCTTCTCTAATAATACAGTCCCACACTGAGTTTGATTTTCCTTCACAAAAACTGTTGTGCAGCTTAAATAGTGATTGTCTGCCTGACAAAGCTGAGTTCTAAGTAGTAGCACTTGTTCCTGAGCCTGCAGTTCTTAGGTAGACTTATGACTAAGGTCAGCTTAGTCTAGCCATTTGCAAAGTTAGCACCAGAGCAGACTGCACACAGCTAGTTCATTCTTGCCAAGCTCTAGTTGTTAATTCTGTTGTCCTGGTTTCTGCCCCATATAGTTTCTTCCTTTTATGGATTAACAATTGTCTATAGATAATTGTCTTTTCTTTCATTTCTTGTTTGATAATAGCCAGCTAGGTGTATGGAGACAGGAAAAGAGAACAAAACCAAACAGATAGATAGATACAGGTTGGTCTGTTGTAAACTCTCAGGAGTCACTTTATCCTGTCTCTCCCTTAAGGGCATCTTCACACATGTGAAGCCAAACAAGCGTTATTAAAGATGTACATCAGGCTGCATCAGTCAGATCTGTTTGTCTGATGTCATGTTAACAGTACAAATTAAGCATTTACCATCTTTATGCTATGTGGTAGTTTTTTGGTGTCTTGGAACCACTCTAGGGCCTTGTGAAGCCTAGCACTAGATGGCTTTGCTTCATGCCTTCATGTGAGTAGTAGACAGTATAAAAGACACTAGTATCACCTATGGATGAGCAGCCATATCTGTACAAGCCAGAATCTAGGAGTGTTGTTTTCCCCCTCTGACACCTCACAAGTTGGTAATTGGGATATGTTAAATGTGTTTCAAAGTTCCCATTTTGTGTCCCCCCCCACTCTTAAGGCCTCTGTGTCTTTATAAAAAGACAATGGCTTCTCAATGGAGGAAGAAGATACATTTATAGAAAGTTTTATATGTCCAAGCTTTAAGATAATTTAAAGCTTACAGTTCTAATCCCGAAACCTTGAACATCCCTGTTTGCTACTCCTCAACTCATAAACCACAGAAACTCTTGCCTCTTTCTCTTTTCTCCTCTCCCATCCATGGTTGTGGGTACGGGGAGGGGGCGGGGGGGGAGTCTGCCACATCATGGCTTTGGCTTAAACATTAGAATCAACAAATGTACTCTCCACTTGTTTGATTAACAAACTTTAACAGATGTTTTTAGCTCTTATTGCTAAGACACTGGCAATTAGAAAACTTTATTCTGATAAAGGATACCTGTGAAAGGGAGTGTTACCTTCATGCAAGTAACCTACATCTCCTAACTTGGTGCAAGCTAAGAATTTTGTTTCGTTTCGTTTTGTTTTGTTTTTAGAAAGAAAGACATTGGTAGCTATCTGGGATATCATTATCCAAATTAAAATGTATAAAATATAGCATCATGCCTTTAGTTCTCTCTTTTTTTATAAAAATTTTCATGCTACTGATTTGTTTTATGATGGTACCGTTGACTTTGGCATTCTCTGTAGTAATCATATACTTTAGGGGTATTGATTTGGGGAATTGTAAATAAGGAGAATGAGAGAAATAGAACATTAAAAATATGTTTGTAAATATTGATGTTTCATATTTTTACACAGACAGTACAACTTAGAATAAGACAAAATGTAGCAGGAGCTGTGGTAGAGGAAGTAACCATTTCTGTGCAGGAACAAAAATCTATATGAACTCATCTCAAGCATTAAAAGGACAATAAACTAAAGTGCCCTGAGGCTGCTCTCATGGCTGCACACTGCACATGGATGGCTGCTGAGTCAACTACTGAACTCTGTGAAGCTGCAGTTCTCTCCCTGTGGGTTGTAACACCACAGGGGTCACATATCAGATAACCTGCATGTCAGATATATACATTAGGATTCTTAACAGTACCAAAACTGTTAAGCAAGTAGCAATGGAGTAATTTTATGGGGGTTGGTCAACATGGCATGAGAAACTATTAAAGAATCACAGCATTAGGAAGAATGAGAACCATAGCTATGAAGGAATATAAAAGTCATTCCCTATGTGCCCCAAACTGCCTTTTCTCCTGCAGAAGAATAAGGGGGGAATTGCATTCTTTGAATAGAACATATGAGTGCTGTGTGTGCAGTGGCTTTTTAAACAAAGAATATGAGATGATGTGGGTGTAACAAAATACCTTCATATTATTTCTCAGATTAATTCTTCTCTTTCCTGCTATTTTATCTAACTATAAAAATCACTCAAGTTGGTCTAACCATGATGTTATTTGAAAATATAGGCTTCTGAATATTGATTCACTTCTGGTTGATTTTGAATGCATATCTTTCATATAATTACTGTGGTTTTTTTTTTTCTTTACCTACATGTACCTGTAATAAAACATTTTATATTAACTTTTCTAGTTTCAATTTTTACTTTAATGGGTTTTTTCATTGAGACATGCATGTATTTGTGAGATTTCCAATTACTTCTTTTGTATAAGCTCTGTGCTTACAAAATATAGGACAGTACATTATGAAGTTATGACATTATTTTCTAAGTAGCTCGTGTTCCCTTCCCAGGACATTCTTCTGGACTTTGCTATTCATATGCTAACAACTCATCCCTTACACCTTATCTTTCACTCTAGAGTGATGGTACAGTTCTTTAAAGATAAAAATATAAGCAGACAATTCCAATATGGTGATTTTTTAATTGTTAAAAATACCTGAGCATGGATTTTTTTTCTAGAGCTAGGAATTGGATCTAGGGCTTCATATGTGCAAGGCATGTACTCTGCCTCTGAGCTCTGTTCAAACTTGTTTTGTGTTTTTTTCAATAGTATATCCATGCTGGCCTTACGTTCACTATAAACTTGTGATTTTTCTGCCTTAACTTGCCTTAGCCACACACACACACATGCATGCTTGCATGCACACACTCATGCACAAACATACTTCATATATTTATGTGTATATATATTCATATATATATATATAGAAAGAAGGCAAAGGTGTGTATATGTGCATATATTCAGTGCTTTCTTTCAATATGAAAGAAATATAGGTACAGTTTCACAACTAACTGTTAAAGTTTTAAAAGAAAAAACATACCACATTTTCATCATCCATGAAGCTATTGATTAACATCTAGGCTAGTTCCATTTCTTTCTATTGTCAAAGGAGTGCCAATAAACAAGGGTGTGAAAGCATCTCTGTAGTATGGAAAGGAGGACAAGGAAGTGAAGAAGGTGGAGGGAAATCAACCAAAATGGAATATGCTTGCAAACCCCATATGAAAACAGTACTCTAGGAGTCAATTTTAAGAATTAAAAGTTTAAAAACCCACACAGGAGAATCACTTCATATTTGCCTTGCTTCCAAGGAAAGAAAAACACCAACACCATGTTCAACTCTTCAAATCCTATGTGCTTTCTTGAATTGTGACTTGGTCACTTTTTTCTTAGTAACTGTAATGTGAAAGTGAATTGAGGATTGGCTCCAATATCGAAAAGGCTCGTGCTCCCATCACCCCCAGCAGCATAAGTATTGTATTGAGGTTTATGAAACACGCCTATTTCTATTTGAAATAGAATGAGTTTCCAGTTTCATTTATAATGCAAGGGTGTATCTGTTGAGAGATGTTATTCTGTAAATATGTTTCTCATACTGGCTAATGAATAAGGCACTGTTGGCCAATAGGAAAGCAAGATACGAGGGACTAGGAGACTAGGAGGAAAGAGGAAGTAGTTGGGAGGAGTCAGCATGTAGAGACAGGAGAGAACAGAGGTCCGGGCCCACTGTCCAGTAAGATGAGACCACATGGAAATACTTAGATTAATAGAAATGGGTTAATCATTAAGACACAGCTAGCTAGCTGATAAGGAATTACTACCTGGCCAATAGATTTATATCAAATACAGTGTCTCTGTGTATTAATTGGGGCTGGCTGGCACTGCTCTGGGACCTGGCGAGCTGGGGGAAAACTACTCGTTACATATATCTATTTTCAAATTCTTTGAGTAGCAAAAAGAAAGCTCATGTGACCTAAGTTCAAAAATGTGTAGCTACTGTAAACTGATGCTGACCCTGGAGTTATCTAAAGTAAATATATATATATATATATATATATATATATATATTTTTATCTAATATATATATATATATATAGTACAGAATTAATGAGAATTAAAATCCTCTTAAGATAGCAAATTGGAAACTTTAAACTCAAGTAATTTCCTTGATGATATTTACTTAATTACAATTTTATAGTACCTGTTGAAGAAGTGATGAGCCATCTATCTTTAGAACAATTCATTTAGGCTATTTGCATGTGTAATGGGTAGCTAAGAAAAAGAAAACTTGCAAACTGATAATTATGCCTGTGTTATTTTCTCTAATGTGGAAAGGGAGAGTAACTTGATCATATAATGACTTGTATATGGGAAAAGCATCAGATGGGGACTTTTGCGATGCGTTTAGTGGCATGCTGGTGAGCTGGCACCTCACAGACTGCTTTGCAGGTTTACAAGCTTTTGTATTACAGATAGTCATACAGACTGATTTAACTAGCCCTCTTCTGAAAACTCTTGGACATTGGTAATCAGAGCTCTGAGTACATTAAATACCTGAATCTCCAAATTAGTGATTTTTTCCTGATGATAATAAATGAAGTAGATTAATTACACTAATGGCTCCAATTATTCATTCCTCGTGTATACACAGCCTATGCGGTGTTGCCTTGCAATCACTTCTCACTGATTTCCTGGGTCCAAACAAGAAAGTTGCTTTGCCCAATGATAGTATTTATGCTACAAATGAACAGTTGAAACAATTCACACTTTTACTCTTTCTCTTAAAAGAAAATGTTACACTGAAGGATTAGCTGAAGAAATTGAGGGAATATTTTTCAATATCCTGACTTACGTGTCTGGATAAAAGGCTGCTTATGGCCAGGTAGTGGTGGTGCATGCCTTTAATCCCAGCACTGGGGAGGCAGAAGCAGGCAGATCTCTGTGAGTCTGAGGCAAGCCTTGTCTGCAAGAGCTAGTTCCAGGACAGTCTCCAAAGCCACAGAGAAACCCTGTCTTAAAAAAAAAAAGGCTGCTTGGAAAAAATATTAATGCAATTACTGCAGCTCAGCTCAGGAAATAGGTTCAATAAAAAAATCAATCAAAACTAATGCCAAAAGCATAACCCATTCTAAAGATGAACGAAGAGTTGAAATTAAGTACAGTTAATTGTGATCATGTGTATTCTGAATGTGACTCAGAGTTCCTTCATAGACCGTGGGAGGGCATCATCTCAAACACTGGCATCTGCAATCAAATTACACACCTTAGGGAAGATCTATAGTGCCTACTATTGTAGAATATTATTTTTAACTAGGCAAAGATTGTTACATTTGTTTTGCTGCAGAATATTGCTTTAACTGTGTAAAGGTGTGTTACTTTTGTTTATGTTGCATTTATTTAATTATGAAAAGCTGTATTACCTTGACTGCCTAAGGTACCTGATTGGTCTAATATAAAGCTGAACAGACAATAGCTAATAGCTAGGCAGGAGAAAGGATAGGCAGAGCTGCCAGGCAGAGATAATAAACAGGAGGACAAATCTGGGCTCAAGAGAAAAGAAGAATGAGTGTAAGAAGGGAGAACAAGGAACATGCCTGAGCCAAGAAGCCAGGCAGATGCCAGCCAGTCACACATAGAGAAGCAGTGAAATAAGATCTACAGAAGTAAGAAAAGGTAAAAAGCCCTGAGGCAAAGGGTAGATAAAGAGAAACAGATTGATATAAGTTAAAAGAGCTAGCCAGAAACATGCCTAAGCTAGGCCGAGCATTCAAAAGTAAATAATAAGTCTCTGTGTCATGATTTGGGAGCTGGTTGGTGGCCCAAAAGGAAAAACCTGGTACAGCCAATGATGGCTTACTTTACATATGGCATTGACCTTATTGTTCCTTGACCTTATCACCTGCAGCCACCTCACCTTCAGTGATATTAGAGAAGCAATCCAGCTAGCTTAAATTGATCCTTGACAATACAAATGTCAAATTTTCAGGGATTTTGCAAGCTGGTTGCTAAATACAGCCATTACTAAAAATTACATAGCACATAACTAAATGATGGGTATATTATGATTATTCTTATGCTTCATCTTCCAATTCGTTGTTTTTTATATTCTTGAGGTGATGTACTTCTATTTTATCTGTATAAGAGAGAACAGTTACTCATCTTCTAAGCTCTGTACGGTGATGTTTGAGTGGAAGCTTAAAATAGCCATGGTGGAAAACTGGCTGGCTAAGGCTGTAAGTCAGAGATTCCCTGTCCCGGGGCCAGTTCTTTGGCCCTTACAAGCACACCACTGAAAAGCTGACAGACCATAGCTTTCACCTACTGCAAATCCTGGGCCCTAGCACTGTGCTATTTATAGGACAGCAGAAATGCATTTAAAACATGACTTCCCAATAATTGGTGTCATTGTGGAGAGTCACATGCTCTCTCAGGTGGTTAAAGAGTCTCAGGCAGATGATTAAATGGACCATTTTATTTATGTCATATTCAGAGAGATACTGTTTCCCTCAGCTTAGACAAATTAATCACTGGCCTTCTGTTCTTGACTTCTTTAAACTTTCACCATCCCCCCTCTTAGAAATTCCAATTTCTTTACTAGCTCTTCATTAAAGTTGATTTTAGGGCTGAGGAGATGGCTTGGTTAATAAAATGCTTGCTCTGATAATAACAGAACCCGAGTTTGGATCACCAGTACCCACAAAAAAAAAGCTGGGCATAGCCAAATGTATACCAGTAAGCAGCGCTGGAGAAGGACTATCTGAGACTAGAGGATTGTTGGAGTTTGAGCCTATCCAAAAACCCCCCAGAATGTTCCAGATTCAGTAAGAGGCCATGCATCAAGGGAATAACATGGATCATGGCACAACAGAACACCCAGTGTGGTCTGTCTCTGCACACTTGCACACAAGAGCAATTACATGTATATGTGCACACGCACACACACACACACACACACACACACACACACACACACACACACACACACACAGATGGGGAAAAAGAACACCAGAAGTAATTCACATACTTAATATACTGGAAAATCTTAAACATGGGCACAAAAATGTTCCTAAATACTATTCCTCAAATTCTAACTATTTACATATTGTATGAAATATTATAATTAAAAACTAAACCAACATGATGTAACAGAAAAATTCATCTAACTGTTCTAACTGTGACACATACAAATGAATTGTTCAGTGACCTACTTGGATAGGTAAGAAAGATAGCTAATGATGTCCTGTGAGAGCAGGCACTCATTGGACATATGTAGAAAAAGTCTTTAGGATGTCTTTTTTTTTTTTTTTAAGATACAAAGCCATTGGGGCACATTTTGGCTTATTAAAAAGTATAGTAATAATACCTTTAAATGTGAATAAAGAATTGTGAATACTTACTTAATAGTTAGGATCCCAGTGGAGATGGCCCTAATTTTTAAACATTTCCCAATTATTTAATGACTCAGAAGTAATTATGGGTGAGATTGCTTTGATGTGAGCCTTGAAATAATAAGAGCCATGTAAAGCAAAGAGAAATTTGATGGCATTTTACAATATCTAACTGAAATATCAGTGCACTATATTTACTTTTGTTCCAACTCATTGGCTACTACTTTAATCTGTTTATATTCCCCTCTTCTTTAGACATTATAATTAGTGTTCAGTGTATGTATGTAGTTTTCTAGCTGATGTGTTCTCCTACAGTTAAAATTATGACTGTTCATTGAATTCTCTTACTTGTGAGTCTTACAGGTTGCTACTGCTACCTAACAAAATTTAGATATGAAAATACCAGGCCAATCGTTACCATTACTGGTTTGTGATGACAACACAAGTCTCTCTCTCTCTCTCTCTCTCTCTCTCTCTCTCTCTCTCTCTCTTCTGTGTGTGTGTGTGTGTGTGTGTGTGTGTGTGTGTGTGTGTGTGCATGTGTGTTTGTAGGGCAGACATTGACATCAGGATGTCTTCCTTAGTTGCTTCTACATCTCATTTTTGGAGCTTACTACTTTTTCTAGACTGGCTGGCTAGCAAGTCCCTAAGATCTATGTGTTTTCAGCTTCTGGTTCTGGAGTTACACTATACCAGGCTTTGACATGGATGCTGGGATTCAAATGCAGGTCCTCATCTTAACACAGTGGGCTATTTACCATCTGAGCCATTTCCACAGTCCAGTGTTAAGAGTTTTCCATTGTGACACAAACTCAACTTTTGTGTTAAAGTGAAAAATTACCTTAGATAATGAAACCCATAGATAAAAACAGACACATTTAGCCAGTTTGGAGCTTGCTCTGTAAATACAACCAAAATGACATGTGTGGGTAATGTGGAGAGGAGTCAGTTGTATCACTGATAGCGAATCTCTTTTCTTATTCTAGACATTTAGTGCACAGAAATTTAATTTATTTCACCTATTGGATTCTCTTATTTGAGTAAAAGGAGGAAAACATCTTTTATTGATGAACAAGTTATAAGAATGTGAGGGGAGAAAAACTGAAAAGCCAGTTAGATACCTGTCAGTTTAGTGTTGCTAGAATTTGTTTCTCTTAGGTATAATCAAGTAGATTTCTTGAAAGCCAAAACTAAATGTTTGTTGAAATTCAGTCCTTCATATGCATATTTGTGTGTGCATTCTGGGGGGGGGGGTGTTAGGTTATCACATACCAGGATCTTTTCAGTGGCTTGTAAAAGGTTGAGTAAAAGCTCAATCATAGTGTCTTAGTTAGGATTTCTGTATCTGTGGTAAAACACTACAATCAAGATCGATATGTGAGGGAAAGAATTTATTTATTTCTATCACTCCCAGGTTGTGTTGCATCATTGAGGAAAGTCAGGGTAGGAACTCAAGGCAGGAACATGGAGGCGGGAGCAAAGTCCTGGGGAAAACTTCTTACCGGCTTGTTCCTCATGGTTTGCTCAGCCTGCTTTCTTATTCAACTCAGGCTCACCTGCACAAAGTTAACATACTACATACAGTACCTGGGCCTTCCCACACCAATTATTAACCAAGAAAATGCCGTACAGGCTTACCTATAAGGCCAGCCTTACAGAAGCATTTCCTCAATTGAGAATCCTGTTTGTCTTGAGTTGGTAAACAAGCAAAAGCAACCTTGACAATCAGAGATAGTTGATGGACTGACACCTAGTTGGGACAATATTTTGAGCATTCAAAGTTACAAAAAAAAAAACCAACAACAACAACAATGAAAACCATAACTACAAATGTATCAAAACCTCAACAAAAACATGAAACTCCTAGAAGAGAAGGTAGGAAGTTGTTACAACATATAGGTAAAGTATAGGTAATGACTTCCTAACAGGACTCTGGTCACTGGACAGAAGGCCAACAGTAAATAAATGGGACCTCATGGAACCAAAAATCTTCCACAGAACAGAGGAAGCAGCCCACTGAAGAGGCAAGCTAGGGGATGAGAGAAAACCTTTGCTATCTGTACAGCTGATGAAGATTAGTGGCTAGCACACATTAAGATTGCAAAAAGCAAAACAAACAACCCAGTAAAAATGGGCTATCAGCAGAGAATTTTCAAAATAAGATGCAAATGGCTAGTTAACCACTTACAAATCTTCAACACCTTTAGTTTCTAAGGAGATTCAAATTAAAAGTGCTTTGAGGGTTCATCAGTATGGCTACCATGTAATAATCAAATAACACATGCTCTTAAGAGTGGGAAAAGGGAAACCCTTATCACTATTTTTGGGAGTGTAGACTGATGTAGCAACTATGGATATCAGTGTGAACATTTTTCAAGAAGCTAGAAATAGAACTACCAGATGGGACATATTCCTTAAAGACTCCATATCTCACTACAGATATTTGCTCATCTGTTACAAGCACTTTCCCACTAGCCTGGTTCCAGAGTCTGGTCAGTCCCAAAATAACACACACAGACTCTATTAGTTATAAAGCTGTTGGACAATGGCTAGAGCTTCTTATTGGATAGCTTTGTCTTAAATATTAACCCATTTCAATCAATTTAATGTTTTCATGTGGTCTTATCTTACTGGAGAAAGGGTCCAGGCACTTTACTTGTCTCATGTCCTACATCTAGACCCCTCTCCACTACATCTCCCAGAATTCCCCTTGTCTTCTAGTCCTACTTATCTTGCTTTCCTATTGGCCAACAGGGCTTTATTCATTAACCAATAAGAGAAACATATTTACAGAATGACATCTCCCATCACTCATCCATGTTCATTGACAAACCATTCTATTCACAACAGCTAGGACTGGTGACTGATGGTGATAATATGATACATACACAAAATGGAGTTTTACTCAGCTGTAAAGAAAAGTCAGAACCCCAAGGACAGGTCAGTACAGATGCCTGAATACTGACACATATAGTATGTGCAAATTAAAGAAAAAACTATAAACCCTTGTCAGAGTCAGTCTGTAAGGGCTTAGGGTTGTCTTTGACTGAGTAAGACTAAGGCATAAATGGGTAAAACACAACACTATCAGTACCTCCACCACCCTTTCAGGAGGAAGGGCTAAGTGAGAAGTGATGATCTGAAGGGGAAAACAAAAAAGGAAGAAGTAAGGAAGGGAAAAGGTGATGGATATGATCTGCTGGTAAAAGCCATGAGAGGTAAGGGAGAATGGGGATCAGAGCAACAATATAATGGTATGTGATTTGGAAAATGATTTTCATAAAGAACTTTATTTTTATTATGTATTCTAGCCTTTACAACATTTGGATGGGGCTGAAAGAATACAACTTGATCATTAATTTTTTTCTGTTATTTACTGAAGGCTCACTTTGTGTAGGCACTGCTCTGCACATCTCAGAGCTAAAAATACTGTCACAAAGCAAACACTGTATGTATCTCTTACTAGACTATAGTAAGAGTCCAGTAGGAACATTAGTTATTCCAAAACACAAAACTTCCAATTTAATATGTACAATAAAACAGACAATGTCAGATAATCCAATCCATGGGCCATTTGACAAACACATTGCTAAGTTACTTTGCTTGAATCTGTTTTATGAACAGGTTTTATCCAAACATGGTTTTACATTAAGAAATTAAGAAGCATTTTAAGCCAGTTTTGCAGCTTTAATACATTAAGTGAGTTTTCCAAGGTAAAAATAAGGCATAAGTGCCTTTCTCATCAGTTCTCCCATTATTATAACAGACACTTGACAAATGTTCTGTCTGTAGCTTTTCGTGGAGAACTGGCTAACAAGGTCTCTTGGGGTGGGAGCAGGGGAGGAATGTTCTACACAAGTTTAATGAATTCCACAAGACTCTCCACCATCTTGCAAAGTGTTGCTTAGCCTGTCAGTCATCAGTGATTAAAGTCTGTGCTTCTGGTTCCCAGGCCTCACTTCCCCAAGACTTCTCAAAGTAAGTGGTAGCTTTATGCACCAGCACTTAAAAGAGACCCTGATCATACAAGGGTCTCCTGTATACACCACACATGCACACACACACGCATTGCACACACACACACACACACACACACACACACACACACACACACACACACTGACCATCTAGCAGTGCTCTTATCCTGGGACATAAAACATAAACAATCATCTTCTCAAGTTACAAACATCTTCAGATAGCTAACTCATGAATGATTCCAAGAGCCAACCTTCAAGGTTGATACAAATAGCTAAAATACAAAGAATTGAATTGGCATGTTCTGGGTTTGCTGGAAGAACAGGAACGAGCTGTGAAGACAAGCTTGTGAGTGAAATGAGAATTGTTTACGTTCCTTAGAAGTGTGGGCCATTTTCACTGTAGGTGTTAATTAACTTATTTAATAGTTTCTTTCTCCACCTTCTCTTTTTGATTCGAAAGTCCTTGCTTAGGTTTTCCTTTGTGAGCTTTTATTGATTCTCAGAACTTGATGTTCAGACATTTCATAATAATTTTTTGTTTTATATTATTTAATGGGTATTTTCTATACAATAATAGTTAGAGATAATTTGTAGCAGTTTTTTTTTTCAATCCATCCTTCAGTAAGATCACCTGTATGCTCTGATATCCAATAAACTGTGAGATGTATTGTTGTTACTGATTTCTTGTTTAATTTCATTGTGGCTAGAAAATATACTTTGTAGGACTTCAGTGACTTTACTATGTGCACTTGAAAATATGTACATTTTGTAGTTAGAGGTATAGTTTACTTCCATATATCTGTATTGATTTTGCCTAGGGTCTCCTCATCTTCAAGCTCTCAGCTTCCCTCTGGTATTTCTTACTGTTTCTGAAGAGCAGTCATTTAAATCTTGGTTTCCTGTGTTTATAGGTCCCCATTTCTTCTGACTACTGAAAATATTTTCTGGGTTTCTCCTTTCTGAAATAATGCTCTATCCCCTCACACAAATTGCTAAGTTTCCCTTTTATTTTGACCACCAATTTTTTTCATGTGAGAAACCATGAATTTTCTCTTCAAGTTTTAGTCAAACCATAAAGCTTTTGTCCTTATGTCTCTGGGTGGTTCCCGTATCTTGGTGTATTTCCTTCATTCTCCTGGTGGGGAGAAGAAACAATGGCAATTTGGAGAATGACTAAAGCGTCCTAGTTTGCCAAAGAATTGGTCATTTTTAACCCTGAGAGTCCTACATTCCAGTGGGAGAGGTAGGCGGGGTTTTCAGCTTTCACCCCTGGATTGTTCTTCATATTTGATTCATAATCTATAGTATTCTAAAATTAAAATCAGCCTATTCATTTCTCTAAAGACATGAAGTCTGAGAAAATTATAGTCTCAGCTCATAGCCAACATTTAGGATTATTAGGTATGGCTAGACTTTTTAGGTTTTGACATCAATAGTCTAGTTCATTATCTCCAGAGGATGCTATTCCAGAATTCAGTGAATATCTTACTTAAACAGTTATCACTCTTATAAAGCTTTCTGAGTATTTACATTATGAAACAATATATTGTGAAATAAAATATACAAATCAAAGGCAAAAATCAGAATGTATATTGATTTAATAAACTAAAGTGCAATGTAAATGTTAACAATTATACAAAAAGTCAGTGTTCTGATAGTTACTGTAAACAGAGTAATAATTTAAAACATAGAGTCACTGAAAGTAATACATATTCATATCTGTATTTAAATCATTAGAATAAGGTTTAGATGTTTATGCTATTGAGGGTAAGTATACATCTTGTGTACAGATTGTTTTTGTTCTCAAAGGAATTGTGGGCACACAACCAATCATCAGTATCAAGTTATGGAATCAAACATACTGAACTTTCAGTCTAGCCTGCTCATTAAGTTTATCTTTCAAGCTGTAGAGTAGTATTTTATACTCATAGGAGCAGCACACAGCTCTGTCCAAGGGACACACAGGGCTATATAATGATCTGGTCAATAACTGTGTAAGATCTGTCTTTAAAATCTGATATTACATAAGGATAACTAAGGCTGTATAGCATTGCATAGTGTTGCCAAAACACCAAACAAGCAAAACAGTCGCTAGAATTTTCTTTATTCTCCACTCACTTTTGTTTTCATCATTTCCATGAGCTAGTGATCACAAGGATGAATAATAATAGAGTAACCCTTACCTCTTAATCAAATCACTTTCATGCAATTTTCTCTCATGTCTAAGAATTTAACACCAATGTCTCTTGGCTTTGTTTTTGCAATGAAAACACATGTAGTTTCTTTTTATACAAATAATTCATTTTCTACAAGTAATTCATTTTCATACAAGGAATACCTTGGGTAAAAAAAAAATGAGGTCAAATTTTAGCATATTCTCTGGCCCTAAGATCCTAAAGGAGCTACTTCTCTGCCTTCGGCTGCCAAATTAATATAAGCAGGAATGTAATTGTCTTCCCTCAAGGGTTTGGAAATAAAGGCAATTTGGAAGTCTGGTATGTAGGGATACTGAACAGAATGTGCCTGTTCTCAATCATTTTACAAATAGTTAATGAGAAAGTATGTCAATTTACAATGTTATGGACTCATTACAGACACTAGCTCAACTTTTGGTTTGCCCTTGTTCTTATCCCCTCCCATCACTACAATAAATCCTCGGGATAGTAAACTTACATAGGCGAGAACCAGGTTTATTCTGGTTAAGGGTTATGGAGGTTTCAGATCATTACCAATTTCCTTTTAGGCAATCAATAATGCCCTGACACCTCCATAACCCTGAACCAGAATGAGCCTTTTCTTTCTCTAAGTTGTCTATCTCAGATATTAATTTTAGTAATGGGTATTTATTCTGGTTTGTGAAATTGCTTCATCAGAACTTCTATTATGTCTGCCATCATTGGAGCTTTTATTTGGATAACTGCTAACGCCAGTAAGACTTGATGCTCAATTGACTTAAATGAAATAAAAAATTATTCTTAAATCAACCATATTATCTCAAAATTGGCTGTGTGAAGTAGCCATTTCCCATATATTAGGACCAGCAAGCCACAGAGAAGGAAATAAAGTATTTCATACTCGCCTTCCTTCTTTGTTTTTACCTCTTAGTACATCTTTAAGTTGAAGTAGATTTTGGAGGTAAAATCTAAGTGATGTCAAAGAAAATATCATTTGTTTCACAGTACATGAGAGCAGTAGACAATAGAAAGAGTAAATAGAAAATTTCAGTTTGTATTTCTTTTGTAAAGAGGGATCCTGCAGGGCCTCTACCTTGGTTACATCATCCCAATGTTTAACATGGTTATGTGACAGGTATTTAATAAATGACTATGAATGGAAATGATTGTCTGAGAAACAGCCTCTCATTTTCCATTGAAAATGGTCTCCACAGATAGGGAGTATATAGCAATACTAGACATGGTGTGAGTCTCTGCCACTACCAGTGGAATAACTTGAGTTAATCACTCTGACCTCTCTTTAGTTTTCTATTTGAAGTATGGGCACTGAAATTAGTTATAGAAGATATGATAAGAAAAAAATGCTTTAAAGTTGAAGAGATTATTTTATAAAATCTAAAACATACACAAACGTAAAACGGTCAAATTAGAGTAAGAAAACAATGTGTAAAGTTGTATCTAAGATTAACATATCTGCATTTTTGACTTAGAAGTCCAATCACCTAACATTTACGGACGCTCAACACATAAAGACACCTTAAAGATCAGAGTTCACATCAACATATTTTACAGACGAGGAATCTGATGGCCAATGAGAGTAAGTCAGCTGTCTACATATATGAGCAGTGTATATGTTTATGCTACAGTGGCTTTTTAATTAAAAAAATTGTACTAAGGTATTGTACTTTGGTAAGTATACTAAAGTACAATAACTTGTCATTAACATTCTACATATAGAACATGAAGGCATAAGAGGGTAAAATATTCTACATTAAATCATTCCACACATTCAAACCGAAACAAGAAAGCACACATACACCCATATTCTCATATTTCTTCTTAATAAGATTTAAAATTCCTCTAGAGCAGTGGTTCTCAGCCTTCCTGAGATACTTTAATACAGTCCCTTATGTTGTGGTGACCCCCCCAACCATAAAACTGTTTTCATTGCTACTTCATAACTGAAATTATGCTACTGTTATGAATCGTAATGTAAGTATCTGCAATGCAGGACATCTGATGTGTGACCTCTGTGAAAGGGCCATTTGATCCCCCCTCAAAGGGGTCACTACCCACAGATTGAGAAACCATGTTCCAAAGCATCATTTAGAAAGTCATCAGTGTGTTATAATTTAGAAATGAGTTCAGAAAGTTACTGTGTCTCCAAGTACTAACACCTGTCCTGGATAGTGTCACACACACACACACACACACACACACACACACACACACACACACCATCACCTCTGCATCCACTTCCTTCCGAGCCCCTTCCATCCACCACATTGCTCCCTTTTGTGTGCCATGTGATGCTTTCCCAGGATATTCTATTCATTCTGACAGCCATGAAGGTGTGCCTAAGGCAATCACAGCTCTAGACACTGCTGTAGTTACTCTGGTTCTACAAGATGCAGTCCCAGGAATTAACTTTTTAGTCCCAGGTTTTATATTGTTTTCTACTTGATGTTTTGCATCTGCACCAGGCTGTGACAGATGCATTCTTGTTGTAAAAGCTCCCGCTCTGTGGCATTTGTTATGGAAGTCTGAGTGGATTAACACAAGTAGTTCTTGACATTGGGGTATTCTGATTATTTCATGGTCTCAATAAGAGAATACAGTGAGTGGTCACATGGAATATGAATAGCCCCCCTCTTGCTTTCTTTTCTTTCTATTAAAATGTGGATGGCCCATCCCCCTTTCAGTGTCCTCTACTTGGCACAGTCGTTGCTCTGAACTTGTTGAGAGACACAAGTCCCTGCTATTCTGAGGTAACTGACTCTCCAGTCTTTCCATTTCTGCCTCTTCTCTCCCGCTAAATCAATGGTTCACGGTTGCTTCTCTCTGCTGTTTTGCTCAGGATTACTCCCTCGCCTTGCACTTTTAGTTCATTAGGCAAACACAGAGCAGATGATAAATAGCCACTGGGAAAATAACATGTTAGAAAAAAGTGCAACAATGTGTTCACAGAAATGGATGTCATGAAGCCATTGTGTTTAGAGGAGAACAATTTAAGGATCCTTTGTGCTGTGGAAAAAGCATCTGTTTGCAGGAGACAGCCATAGGAAAGCACCGTTTCTGCCTGATTTAGAAATGTTAACAGTGAGGAGGAAAAAAAAAAGATTCAATGTACACTTGGCCAGAGCCCTGTACTCTTCTTACACAATCCTGTAATGCCCTGTATGTACTTCCCAGATGGCACTGGGTACACTGAAAGCTTCCCTTTGCCTGGGGCATCCTCTTTGAAGTAAGGGACTGCTTTTAGCTTTGTTTATCCATCATGTGGTTGGTCCATAACTTACTTTATTTATTTGTTTGTTTATTTGTTTATTTATTTTTATTTTTTTTTTATTTTTTTGAGGTGGGGGAGGTTTGAGACAGGGTTTGTTTGTTTAGTTTTGAAGCCTGTCCTGGCACTGCTATGTAGACCAAGCTGGCCTTGAACTCACATAGATGCACCTGTCTCTGTCTCCCAAATGCTGGGATGAAAGGGATTTGCTACCACCGCCCAGCAGTTCATAACTTTCAGTGCACACTTGCTGTAGCCAATTACATAAAAAGTTTAGTGAATCTTTTATCAAACAATTTTATCAATATAGCAAATATGCTTCCTTAAACATTGGAAAAAGCAGTGTTTTTACCATCCCCACAACTGTGTACATACAAAGATGTTCCACTTAATATTACTCATTGTATATGTTCCTTTCAGTTAAGCTGGGTGTGCATGGGTAAGACATTTTGGAGGAACTGACACACTAGAAACAAGGCTGCTAAGAAAAGAAAGGACTGATTTCTGGATTGATTTCATTGATGAAAAGATTAAAGACACATCTTTTCACTCAGGAAATAGAAGTGCTAAGTCAAGGGCAGAAAAGACCAAAGCATGTGCAAGCAGATATTTACCTTTCTTGGTGAGTGAATCAAGGCCTAGGAAAAAGGGATTGGATTAGATGGAAGATAACTTGTGACCAAGGATGAAGGCCAGGTAGCAGGGGCCCAGGGGAATCTTCCCAAGTAGGATGGGCAGGGGCACTTAGCGTTCTGAGATCATACTTAATTACTTGGGTTTTTTTTTTTTCAAGCTCTATTTTAGTACCTCTGTCCATGATTCTTTTTAAAAAATAATCTTCTAATTTTAAATAATTTTACATTTGTAGAAGTGATACCAGTCTAATATAAAATTTCCTGTACTTCCTTCCCCAAACAGTTCCCAACAACATCTTATACAACTATGGTACATGTGTGAAAATAGAAATTCATGCTGATCCATTATTTAAGCCACAGAATGATTTCAGACTTCTCTAGTTTTTCCCCCAGTAAAATGGTTTATATTAAAAAATCTAGTCTAGTAATGTGTAGGTCTTTAAATTTCACTTTTGGTCTAGACTTAAGAATAGTGCTATGCAGAGTCCTTACTGTAAATCCGTGTGTGTGTGTGTGTGTGTGTGTGTGTGTGTGTGTGTGTGTGGTGGTGTGTGTGTGTGTGTGTGTGTGTGTGTGTGTGTGTGTGTGTGTGTGTGTGTGTGTGTGTGTGCGCCTGTTTACTCCAGGGTCATTAACACCATGCATGGAGCCAGTTTAAAATTTCAAGGTTTAAGTCTCCAGTTGGCAGCCTTGTCTCTGACAGCTTCCCTCTGGGCTCTGTTTCTCCCTGGTTCTGTCCCCTGTGCCATGTTCTCTGAAGACACCTTGCCTATGACCAAGTGAACAATTTATATGAACACAATGAAAGGAAATGTGCAGTCTTTACTTTCCTTCACACAGTCCAGGCCCTTAGAGAAAACATAAGCAGAGGTTGTCAAGCAAGCCTGACAGCCCTGTTAATGTTGTGTTCAATTTGTATTGGAACACAGAGTGGAAATGTTAATAATTTATCAGCATTTGGGCTTAAGAAGAAAATTCCTGTTTCTTTCAAATGCTTACTTCCTGAGTTCATCACAATCCACTGACCAAAGGCATCATTCTGAAAAATGATGGTTTGTAGCTGATTCATCATTTAAACGTTGTTTCAGTCTTCCTATGAGAGAATATTGGAATCCACAAATAAAGGTTAAAATGCATAAATTATTCCACAGAAGTTGTTCTTTATAACTCTTTACATGGTACTTTAAGATATAAGAAATAACACAATTTTAAAAGCTGAAAAACCATGACCCTAGGGCTAGGAAGTCTATGTCATCAAACAGATTTAACATCCAGATTTTAACTGAAAAATATCTAGAGCATTAAAATAAGCCTCAAATGCCTTATACACAAAAAGTCCACATAATAGTCTAGGAACTCAAAGCTCATTGGGATCTGTTTGTGCATGAATTTTTTTGTTTCTACCCCTCTGTTCCTTTTTGGATAAAACCTCCTTTTCCTCCATTTACCCTCAGCATTCTTCTGCTTTTGCCTCTGCTTCTCAAGCCATTCTTTGACCCATCATTCTGAACCCCATGACTTTTCCCAAGGAAACTGCTTGCTAGGCATTTTCCTGAGGCCCCATCCATTTGGTTTCTAGCACCTCTGCTTGTTTGAAGGAAGTGCTCTTGTTAACAGAGGGTGTAACCATAGGGACCACTAATGCCACCTGCATACAAAAACCATGAGTCTGGAAAACACATTAAACTGATCCTTTTGTGACTTTTCTTAAAAGGAAGCAGTCTGTGTCCCTGGATGGAGTTAGCGATTGGTAGCATGGAGCTTAACTGGAACATTAAAAAAAAAAAAAAAACCACTCTTCCTTTTCATTTGTGAAGGCACACTCCACAGTGTCACTGAGAGAAGGGTAGAGGCTAGGGGGATAAGAAAGAAAATTATCCCTCACCCATTCCTCTTCAGGCAAAACGTTCCCATGCTGGTTGTTAGCACAGAGTGGGGCAATTTTATCAGGTTAAAACTCTGCCATAAATCCTTCAATAATTGTAAGATAAAAGTCAGAACCTTAGTATGCCTTCAAAGATTCCCAGTGACCTGCACTGCCTACCCTCTTGAATCTTAATTCTCCCATGCGCCTTTTACCCCACCATGTTGAGTGTCTTCTGGTCTTCTGGACATCACTGGTCCTTACATGTGCTAGCTCCTCTCATTGATCAAAATGATTATTTTCTGGGGGAGTTCCCATTTTGCCTTAAAAAAAAATTCATTCTTTCTATTTTAACAGGCATACACTTTATGTACTGTCACTTGGGGTTCAGGATCTGAAGCCACTTTAAGTACTATTGATTTCTCCCTTGTAGGGTTATGATTTAGAAGATTCAGACTGGAGATATGGAAGAGTTATTAAACTTACATAGAAGAAAGGGATTGTCACTGTAGAGGGGAGACAGACACCTGCTAAAGGCGTCTGAACAAGCTGAGGAAGTGAGGGGTTTACATTACAGAGTTCCATGGGGGGAGTCATTCCCTAAGCTGCCAAGCAGGTAAGTAATTGATCCATTGACCTCATGTTCCACCTCAAACAGCTGTGTAGTTCAGTGACAGGAAATGCAGTTTTGGAGGTTTAAAGAGTGTTGCTGTGTTGTGCTCTGAAGTACACATTAGGATTCCAAATAAATGTAAAAAAAATTTAATTAAAAAAGGAGGCTGGCAGAGTGGCTTCAAAGATAAAATGTCCTGTTGCCAAACCTCATGGCATGAGTTCAGTCTCTGAGAACACATGGTGGGCAGAGAACCGAGTCATGGTAGTTGCCTTCTCATTGACACACGCACACCATGGCGTTGTATGCCCCCACTACACACATGCACGCACTAATTAATTAAATGTTAAAAAATCTTTAAGAGAAAACTGGATCCTTCTACAAGAGGACAGATTAGAGGACCAATATTTAGTATCGACAAAGTCAGTGGGGATTGGCTTAATATTTAGTAGAGACCAACTAAATGAGAATTGGCTGGTTTTATTGATTAAATTCAGTGAGTTTATCCCAATTTACTAGCCAAGTTTGCCTATGTAAATAAAATCTTTTATGCTGTTATGCTTCAGGAGTGTCTGTCAGCCAAAATAAAAAAAAATCTAAATTTTCAGTATCACTAACAATGAGAAAAATAGACTTTCTTTAAAGATCTATAATTGGGGCCAGAGGAGATGGCTTAGTTGGTAAAGTGCCATACAAACGCAAGGACCCCAACAGCCACGCACAGGTCAGATGCAAGAGTGGGCTCCTGCAATCCAAGGACTGGGGAAGCAGAGACAAGCAGATTCCTAAACTACCGACCAGTCCAGCTGAAGCAGTGAGTTCTAGGTCCAGTGAGAGATGATGACTCTAAAAGTAAGGTTGAGAGTGATTGAAAAGATGAAAGTGGTGTACAGCCTGCTGTTGACCTCTCGCCTCCACAAGCTCCAAGACAAACAGACACACAGACACTAGCACACAGACACAAACACAGAGAAGAGCTGTAGTTGCTTGCCCAACCAAAGAGTAATTGTCCTCAGAGCTGACAACATAAGCCAATTGGAACTGATCAGTAACTCCCAAGTAACTTGGTATACCAGCAGAAATGGATTTTGACAGTTTCATTCTCAAATCATATTTTGCATATTTGTTTAGAAGTCAATCTCCTATTCTCTTAACAGTGCAATAAGCACAGGATGCCACCACCTCAGCTCTGATGGGGTGTAGCTCTAAGCAAGGCAGGCATTACATCATTGGTTCATTAATCACACTGCCACAGAGTAGTCTGAGGAGAAAGATCTTTTAGTTCTTGTGACTTTGTGGGCTCTGGGCTGGATTAGCCTAAGCAATGTGACGGAATTGTTAAAGAGGTTAAAGCTTCTTCCTTCTGTGAAACATTTTCACATATAGTCCTACCACTTTAAAAAATTCTGGGAAAGAATAGAGGAGGAAAAAAAGAGAGAGAGATACCATAATAAAGGGAGCCATTATAGATTTAAGAAGAAATCTGGCACTAGGTAAATGCCCAGAGATTTACAAGGATGAACCCAACTAACAACCTAAGCAATAGTGGAGAGGCTGCCTTTAATGCCCTTCCCAAATAATGAGATTGACTATTACATTATATAATGCCATCCTAGAGCCTTCATCTAGTAGCTGATGGAAGCAGAAGCAGACACCCATAGCTAAACACTAGCCGAACTTCTGGAATCCAGCTGCAGACAGGGAGGAGTGATGAGCAAAGGGGTCAAGACCAGGCTGGAGAAACCCACAGAAACTGCTGACCTGAACAAGGGGGAGCTCATGCACCCAGGTCTGATAGCTTGGAAACCAGCATAGGACCGCCCCAGATCCCATGAATGTGGGTGTTAGTTAGGAGGCCTGGGCAGTCTATGTGGCCTCTAGTAATGGATCAGTATTTATCCCTAGTATATAAATAGACTTTGAGAACCCATCCCACATAGAGAGATACTCTCTCATCTTAGGCACATGGGGGAGTGCCTGGGCCCTGCCCCAAATGATATGACAGACTTTGAAGACTCCCCATGGAAGGTCTCACCCTCCCTGGGGAGTCGGAAGGGGATGGGCTGGGGTTTAGTGGGGGTGATAGGGGAGGATGGGAAGATGAGAGAACTGGGATTGACATGTAAAACAATTTAGTTTCAAATTTAAATTAAAAAGGGGGAAAAATTCTATCACCTAGTCAGTATTTTTTTCTCCATTTCTGTCTACAAGTTTTATTGCTTACAAAAATTAAATATGAAGGCTGTATAATGACACACAGGCAGCCTTTTCCCTATATCTCTGCTAAAGTTTTTCACAGTGAGTGAGTTACATAGCTCAGGTGTGAGGGAAGATTGCACAGTCTTCACTTAACCAAAAAGCACTCTTGGGAATGGCTTTTCTGAGGTCCTGCCATGGGTTAACAACAGAATAGGAACTCAAATCCCCATGTGCTACACACCAAGCCTTTGTCATACCTTCTCTCAGGTCATTTTTCTTCTCACAGAATGTTATCTCCTATTGCCAGAATGACTAGATCAAAATAATTGACTCCAAAGTACATCCCTGATGCAATGTACCATAAAACAACCCTGTAGTGAAGTCTGTGGAAAACAGCATTTGTTTTGTTTTCCTTTGTTTTTGTTTTTGGAGACAGGGTTTTTCTGTGGCTTTGGAAGCTGTCCTGGAACTAGCTCTTGTAGACCAGGCTGGCCTTGAACTCACAGAGATCCATCTACCTCTGCCTCCCAAGTCCTGGGATTAAAGGTGTCCATTCTTAGGTGCTAATAATTCATTGAACAGTGGGACACTTGGTTTAAATGGCTTTATATAAATAATCCACCATGAGTATCAGTGCAGTAACAGGAAGAAACAATGGAAACTTACTACAGTCCTGTGGGAAAAGTAACTCAAACAAAACTCAGATGTGTGCTACAGAGTTCGGCCAACAGTGCTTCCCAACCTTAAAGCAGAAAACCTTGATCTCAAGCTGATGCAGGAAGCCAAAGGTCTGTGAAAGTTGGAGGTTCCATGAGCCATAAACATCAGAGACATAGCCTGGTATTTGTGAGTCCTTCTGAAATAAAGGGGGGGGGAGAAGCCCACAGTTCCCAGCAGCCGAGAGGAACCAAGGAAGGGAGCAGAGACTTCACAAACTCGCTGGAAGAACAACTTGTTGGGGGTACAACTTGCATTTGGCAGGGTGATTGTCCTGTGGGCAATCACCTCACATTCCCGGCATTTATACAAACCACTGAAGTGCCTGTTTCAATTTTATGGAAACCTATTGTGAGATTGATTCCCCCTAAGTCACCTTCCCTCCACTTATCTGCTCCTAACATATTGTTTCCTGAAGCTAAGGGACCACTGAATTTCCAAATAGCACAGAAAAAAAAATTATACTTTAAACTGAAAATACATATTTTAAACCAACTGTCAAAAATCTGTTATTGGGAAATCAATTATACACCTGATTTCTTGCAACAGATTAGGTAGACTCAGCAAATAGCTTGGCGGGGGCGGGGGGGGGGGGCAGTGAAAAGTGTTTTCTTATTTTTTAAGCTGGGTCTTCTTCCAGGATCTTTATTGTATCTCCTTTTGTCTTCCCCACACACATAGCACATCACCACATTCTCCTCTCCCAAGGAAAAAAAAATCCTTCTTATCTCTTTAGCATAAAACATGGCCCCTTGGTTAGCCAATACTAAGTGGTCAGCAATGAAGTCATGAACATAAGCAACACTAAGTAGAGCCAAATGGTTGTATTTGTATATTATGTGAGGTGTGTGTGTGTGTGTGTGTGTGTAAAACAATAATAATCAAAGAAAAAGAGGCCATGAATTTGAGAGGGCATAAAGGGGAGCATGGAGGAGTAGGAAGGAGGGGACACTGGAAGGCTTGGAGGGAGGAAAATGAAGAGTAGAAATGATGTAATTTTATTTTAATTAAAACAAAAGAAGAAAAATTTCAAAAAAGAGGTTTGCGTTCTCCAAATGATTGTGTTCAGCATCCTCTTGCATGTTTATGTGCTTTTCATACTACTATACATCAAATACAGAATGAATAATTAAAAAAAATAGCATTTCACTCACAAAGTAGTAACGTCAAGTTTGTACAGTGTGGAAGTCCTGGGGTTCTCACACATTACTTGTTGAGATGCTTAATGTTATGCCCAGACAAGAAAGGGTTTGACAGTTCCTTAGGATGGTATATTTGTATAGAGTACATAACCCAACATTACTTCCTAAGTATTTTTACTTAGAGACAAGGAAAACCTGTATTTACATTTTAAAACTATGAAATATTTAGGGAATATATTAACAGTTGCCTAAAACTGAAGGCAACTCAAATTTTCTTTAACAGATGAATGGTTAAGCAAACTATTATAAATTCAAATGATAGAACATTACTCAGCAGTAAATAGGGATAGACTCTTGATATATGAAAACAAGCAAGCAAGCAAACAAACAAACAAAGGAGGAATTCCCAGTGTATTTTGGTAAGTGAAATAAGCCAGTCTAAAAATGTCCACATGGCATCATAATTTACATGACAGTTTTTAAACGAAAGAACTGTACTGACAAAGATCAAGTCAGTGATTTGGGGAATAAATATATAGGGGTTATAGCCAAGGCAAGGATATGATGACAACAGTATAAAGGAATACCTAAGATACTCATTACTTATAAAGCAAAGATAGTGTGAGAGTACACACTGAAATCTGTGTGCACACTGAGGTATTGCATGTAGGAAGCAGCTGGCAGATAGTCCCATACATGACTAATGTTCACCACATAGATTTCTATTGTCATTGTTGGTCAGTCATTTTGGTTAATGGAGAGGGTTTCCAAGGATTGAGCTGGGGGGAAAAAATAGAATGAATCTTGAACCTAGTCAAGGGAATATTTGCGTTTTAAAGCCCCACTTCACCCGAAAGACCTGGTACAGCTCACTGAATTCTCACTTTTAGTGTTGTATCTTAAATGTGCCATCCTGGCCTCATCTTTAATGTCCTCTCTCTCCTATGCACTCACTTTTGAATTTCCTTCATCACAAACTTTTCTAGAGAGCAATCTGTTGAGCCTTGCACACACTCTTGGCAGTGGTACCTCCCCCAACCCCCACAGGGATTTGTTTTCCATGTATTCCATAAGTAATGACAGGCTATATATGATGAAGCAACTACAGGTGTCAGGAGCTGGAATAGGAAGGTCTCACATGTTGAAAACTTAAGATGATTCTGAAATAGATACCATCCCCTCCGATCCTGTATAAAACTGGGTAAGCGAAAAATCAGAAAATAGCAAAGAAAGTCACTGTACCCCCACTGGGTTGCTTTATCCAGGAACCAGTTTTGGAATCATTTAAAAGTATTGTTCTTGTGAATAGCATTAATAACCCTAATGAGTAAACTAAGCTTAAGTTCCCTCTCATCTGAGGATCCTGGATTATATATAGGTCATCTGTGTGCATGAAATAAAGGAAATATTGAGGGAAGAAAGGAAAGGGCTCAAATGGGAAGACAAGGCTCAGTGCATACTGTGAACTTGCATGCAAAACAATTTAGAGGAAAGAGAATGTGTTTAAAAGACAATTGCTTTCTTTTCCTGCCAGCTCTTTTATCCTATCTCACACAAATATGTTTGCCCTAAGGACTGTGGCAACATTTTGGAATGACTGTGCTCAGAGTTAGGGACCTGGTCCCATTCCTACTGCTGTGGCTAGCTGGAACCCTCAGGCCCCACATCTATAAAACTGAGTGTCTGTGTTCTTAGTGGCAAATATGATTTTCTAACTTAGGACTGGGAACAAACCCAGGCTGAGTGCATGTTACACAAGCACTGTACCACCAATGAGTCTGACCAACTTTTCCCCAAATTTACTAGAAGAAGAAGAAGAAGAGGAGGAGGAGGAGGAGGAGGAGGAGGAGGAGGAGGAGGAGGAGGAGGAGGAGGAGGAGGAGGAGGAGGAGGAGGGCTTTCTAAATTGCCCAGGCAGTTCTCAAAGTCAAAATCCTCTTGCCTCCATCTCCTGAATAGTCTCCTGAATATATGAGATTATGGGTATGTGCTACCATGCCATACTGGGATATTTTTTATTTAGTTTTTTTTTTTCCATATAATATGAATGAAAATTCCTTCCAACTCCCTCAATACCCACTCATTTTTTTCCCACTCCAGGAACACCCATCCCTACCCCCCCACACACACACAACCTCACAAAAGTGAAAATTAAACAATCAAATAAGGACAAATAAGACCCCACCCCACCCCTAAATGGCAAAACAAAACAGAAACGCCACAGAAATACCATTGAGTGAGTTTGTTCGGCGTTAGCCAATTTTTCCTGGGTAGGGTCCTGCCCTGGAGTATGGTTGATATACCTAGTGAGACTCCGTTGGATAAACTGATTGTTTTCCTTTACAAGAGGGCAACAATTTGCAGATAGCTTCCTGATTAGGGGTAGGAACCCGCGTCCACTTCCGCTTCCCAGCGTTGGGACCCTGTCTAACTTGAACCTATGCAGGCTGGCACATGCCACTACAGTCTCTGAGAGTGCATGCATGCATCAGCCCTGACATACTAGGAGAGCACTCTTTCCTCGGACTCATGTATCACCTCTGACTCTTACAATCTTTCTGCCTCCTGGTCCACATACATTCATGAGCCTAGAAGGGTGGAGCTTGAGGAAAACATCCCGTTTAGGACTGAGACCTGCTAGAATTGTGTGGTCCTGCTTTGAGTGACGATCATTGACAGCCCAAATGAATATTTTTGTGTTAGAAAAATGCTGATAAATTACTCATAAGTACAAAATACAAGAACAAGGTCCCTCATGCCTGATGCTTGTCCCCTCTGGACTAGGCAGTCTCTAGGGTCCTGTAGTCGTAGCAACCCATCAGACTGTGATTGACTCTCCTCTTGCTGTAGGTGTGACATATCTGCCCTCAAAGTAGATCTGCCATCTACAGTAAAAATCAAAAAACAAACAAAAAGATTGTGTTTACATGTTGCAAATGACTATAAGAAATTAAGTATAAATTCTTCATTTAAAAAAAGGAAGAAAATAAAAAAGCATTTCACAAAAGGGAAGGGAAAATAATTTGAAATGAAATCAAACTAAAGACTCAAGATTTGATTTTAATGTAGCATTGCATTGTAACACTCCATTTAATGTCCATAGGTCATAGCAAAAGGTAAAAGAGTCACAGTGACCCGGGAACACTATGTGAAACCTGAGCACTTTAAAAATTTCTTCTGAAAACATCTGGCAGAATCCTGAGATTTGTTTAGGATTCTATGATGAGAGAAATACTTTTGCAGGCTCACTGAGTCAGACTTTAGCAGAGCAATCAAAATGATTGTTCTATTTAAAATTCACAGCAGAAACGATCACTTGAATGAGCCACAAAAGACATGACTCTCGTCTCACAGAAAGGCATTCAGAGTCTAGCTGCCACCCACAGTCTTCTCAGATGCAAGTTACTAGAAGCCTGGTAAACAGATCAGCACAGCCAAATTAGGACAAGGGGAATGGTCACATGTTCTAAAACTAAGCAGAGTTTCAGGACTGGAATGATATCTGTGGTTTTATATTTTACATTGAGACTATGCTAAAGTAATGACACTGTGTAGAAATTTATAAGGCATGCTTATAAATAAAGTATTTCTTGAAGCTGTTTTTGAGCTTTTTCTGAAAGATGGATTTAAAATTCATTTGTATATTCAAACATTCATCCATTCTAACTCATTAGGGCTATCCCCACCCTCCAAATGCTTTCAAGCCTTTTCTTAGTTAGATTATTCCTTAACATGTTTGGAGACTTAGGGTCTCAACAAAGATAAATGAACAGGAATTGAATTTATGCTCATGCCTGAATAGCTAAACTATCAAAGTAACCTTTCATATTAGATATGGAAACAATGAGCCCCAAGATAGAAAACAAATAATCGAGCCCTGTGATTGCTTCAAGACAGCTTCCAGGCCAGCCTGCAGCAAAGGGAAACCTTAAGAGCAGGGCCTGTGTAATCCTTGAGTTGTGGAGCTGGGAGAGTACTAGAAAGGAGGGGTTCAAAGGGTGGCTTGGAGATCAGCGGGGAGCCTTCTTCTTGAGAGAGCAATGCTCATGGAAATGTGCTGGCAGAAAGAAACTATCTTGGACTGGGAAGAAATCTTCAAAATCAGAAGCAGGAAGACTCAGATCCCACAAGTGGTAAGCGAAAAGCTTAGTTTTCTATCAGAGAAGAAAATTTTTATGAAAACTTAAAGCACACAGGAGAGGCTTGCCTCAGTAGTGGAGAAAAGGGAGGCCTAGAGAAAAACTCTGCTTCCCTAATAAGTCCTAAAAACAGCAATAAATAGCATAAAACTGATTCCAAATCACTTAACTGTGTCTCAAAGATGCAGAATATCCAACAGCTAGCAAAAATGAGAAGAGTGATCATAGAGATAAAACCTAGATATAAAAAGGGCACTAGTGGAGTTAATGGCACCTTAAGTGTTTAAGAAGTTCAATGAATTTGGAGGCATAACAACAGGTGTCTAAAGTGAGACAAAGGGTGAGAGGTCAAACTCATTCAGGCAACCAGTATAGTAACTTGAAACGACCAAGTCTGTGCTAGAGTTCATGAAGGAAAATGGGGAACTAAAAAAATAAAAAGGTAGTTGGGGAAATAATAGACAAGGCTTTCTAATTCCTGAAAACATTAAATCATCAAGAAAGTCAGGGACCTGGGTCTGAGTCACTTGTTTCATCATGCCAGAAGTTCTGGGTTTTACTACCAGTAACGAAAGGGGAAGTGCTGACTTCTGTGAACTGCACCTGTCCTCAAAGACTGAACCCACTGATATGGAGGATCGTGATTGTAGGACTAACTTGGGCTTCATTCATAACAAGACACTTTCTGTAAAAAGAACAAACAACAGCAAGAGAAAGCCCGAACAAGAGGCAGAGATCCACAACCAAGCACCAGGTCGAGCTCCAGGAATTCAGTTGAAGAGAGGGAGGAGGAACTGTATGAGCAAGGGAGGTCAAGATCATAATGGAGAAATCTGCAGAGACAACTGAACCAAGCTCATGGAAACTCATTAACTCTAGACCGACAGCTGCGGAACCTCCATGGGACCGAAGTAGGCCCTCTGTATGTGGGAGACAGTTGTGAAGCTTGAACTATATGAGGGGCCCCTAGCAGTAGGGCTAGGATCTAATCAGGTACAGAGCTAGCTTGCTGTAACCCATCCCCTAGGAAAGGATGCCATGCTCAGCCTTAATGCAAGGAGGAGGAGCTTTGTCCTGCCCCAACTTAATGTGCCAGATTTTGTTGACTCCCCATGGGTGTCCTTACCTTTTGGGAGGAGTGGATGTGGGTGGGGGCAAAGGGGAGCAGAAGGGGGAGAAGGAGGGAGAATTATGGTTGGAATGTAAAATGAAATTAAAATAAACAGACTAAAGTTTTTAAAAAAAGAAATGTGCAGAATACCAATCCATCTCATTACAGAAACAATGAAACATTAGTGATAATGAGAACAATTCTATAAGCAGAGGAATATACTTATAGAATATATATGCAGAGGAACAGAGATGTAGACAATATCGGATCTCTTGTTAAAAACAATACCAGTGGAAAGAAAGCAGAACAGTCTTTTAAAGGGCTGACTGGGAGCAAAACCCACCCACCTAGAATTCTGTACTCAGTGAAAGCGTCTTTCAAACAAATTGTACCATGAAACTCTTTTCCAACATTGACAGGTGGGAAGAATTCAGTACAGGTCATCCTGCACTAAGAAGTTTCAGAAATCCTTCAGACAATCAAAAATACCACCACCTGGAAATCTGCATATACACAAGGGCAATAAAGTTCTGCTCTTAAATTCAAACATCTTTAAAAGAAATTTTACTATATAAACAAACACAGTAGAAAGGTGTAGAGTTGAAGGTGTGTGGAAGCAAAATGTGCAAGCAAAGTACAAAAACTAAGAGAGGAGAGATGGAAATCAAGGACTATGAGGTTTTTATACTACATGAAAAGTGGTAAAACACTGCTTAATTTCTTCTGCGTTAAAGATGTACATTATAAACCCTAAGGAATTCACTAAAATAAGAGAATCCAAAAGAAGTCAGAAACAGAAAAAGGATACAGAACAAGAGAAAACCCAATGAAATTAAAGTTTACTATAATAATAATCACATGATCTGAACAATCCAATTAAAGTCAGGGGTAGTATTTTGAATGAAAAGAAATGGGTAAGAGACCTATTAAATTTCAAGGTTACAAATAAATCAGAAAGTGAAATTATAGATAGCTGGACTGTCTGTTACAATCACACTAAGTAGATTTCAGAGCTAATGACCCTATTCAAAGATAAATAAGTTATGATAACAAAGAGAAAACTTATTGCTGGTGTTTTCCAAAAGGAGCAGCCTATATGGAAAGCAGTTTGGGAGTCCTTTACATAGTTGCCATGTGATCTGGCTATTACACTTCTTGACATTTACTCATGAGAAATGCATTCGCATATCCATAGAAAGGCTTACACACAAAGTTTCATAAAAGGTAAATCTGAAACACCCTTAAGCCAGAATCAACCCTCGTGTTCATGAATAAGCAAATAACCAAATTCTGCCAGATCCATACAATAGAATACTAGTTAGAAATAAATAAACGTGTGCATGCAATTCCGTGAATGAGTCTGAAAATACTTGATCAGTTTAAACAAATGAAAAAAAAAAGAGAGAGAGGGAAATACATTCTTAAAAACATATTTGAGTAAAAGTCTAGGAAATGTAAATTAATGCATAGTGACAAAAAGCAAATCAGTGGTTGCCTGGTAACCAGTAACAAGAGGGAAGGCAGGGAGGAAGTGGTGATTGAGAAACACTGTTTAACTTAGGGGAGTGCTGTACAGGTTCATTATCTTAACTGTGTAATAGATTCACGGTCAACAGTCATTTAAAACATATGCACACATGTCATGTCAGGACATAAAATTATTTCAAAGCATGAAGTTCATTGTCCATCAATTAAAACTCAGTAAAACTGTCAATACATGGAATACAATAGTGTGCAGATAAGGCATTTCCTCAGGTAATTAAGATGCAGATAAGTCAGTTTCTCTCCTCTGTGTTGTGAACCTGAGGGTCAACCCTTCATTCTATCAGCAGAATAGCAAACTTGATAACTGTCTCAGACATAAATCAGTTGCTAACTGAGGATCTTATTAACTGGCTATACTAGCCCAAAATACTGTTGTGTTAGTTGTAAGTACCTGTCTATGCAGCTTTAATCTTTATAAAATTCAGATTTACAATCTCACTCAAAATCTCCTAAACCATGCCTCCCCAAAATCAGCCTTTTTAATGGTATGTTTGCAAATGTTCATCGTTTATAAGAACCTCAGATGTTATCTGTCTTGCTGATCTCTTTTATGGAGATACAAGGTTGGTGGACATGAGTGACCTGCTTGAGATGATGCAACAAAGTGGGACCCTAACTCATGTATGATGACACCATGAGTAAATAGTTCACCATTTCAAAGTCTATGGGACTTTAATGTGTGATTTGTTAAGCTCAGACTGATGGTGCAGATTGATAGCCTGACATGGTACTTTATTTTAGTATCCATTAACTTATGGTCACAGAAACAATCACTCTGGTAGCATCTGATTACCTCCTTTTTCCTATATTAACAAGCTTGTTTTAGGAAAGGGTCATTGTAGGAAGAACATAAACTGTCCTTGTCTCCTTTAGTTCTGTAATTTATGCTTTTATAATTAGGGCATGGCCCATTTACATTGATTGAAAAAAAAATGAGCCAGGACAAACTCTGTTGTTCTTACCTGTTCTCTCTCTTTTCTTGATTCTGTATTTCACTGGATCCTTATCTGTTACTATTTGTCTCTTCATTACGTAAATGGCAACAGCTTTCTTTAGGGTTTCTTAGAACATTCATGTAGTCTTCTCAAAGAGATTCAAAGCATAAATTATGCATAAAGGCTAAAAAGAGAAAGAAAGAGAGACAGTGTGTGTGTGTGTGTGTGTGTGTGTGTGTGTGTGTGTGTGTGTGTGTGTGTGAGAGAGGGGGGGGAAGAGCCCATAACAGATCCATCAGAATGAGTGGGAAAATCATATGAGCTAACTAGTTATTAAAACCTCCACAGTAAATAAATGATTGCACACATGAAGTAACTGAGTATTTCCCAACTCCACCATTCTTTCAATTCATGTCTAAAATTTAATCACCTGATGTACTCTTTTAAAAAGGGTCTCATTCTGTAGCTCAGGTTAGCTTCAACTCAAGGAAATCCTCCTGCTCCAGCTTCCCAATGGCTAACATTATAGGTGTATGCCATCACACACAGTTCTTACATACTCTTAATGTAGGACTTTCAAAATTTTTCATGAATCTGTAGTAGTACTAAAGGTCAAGATCAGTCAGGTGAGACATCACAGAATCTGCAAAGTAACTGGGGCAGGGTCAGAGTTACACTTTAGCAGTGGGTCTCTACTTCAAGTCATGAGAACTCCAGGTCTTGATGGAAAAGAGTGAGACCCACTGTTTCCATTTTCCTCAAGTTCCATGGGTGATGTTCCCATCTGTGGATTTTTGTTCCAGGGTCAATATTCTCATCTATGGATTTTGTTGGTAAAACTTGAAAGAATAAATTTTTCTCTTGTTACTAGCTGTAGAGAGCCGCGTAGTGCCACACCTTAAAGTGGTGCTGGCTCTGCCTTACACCTTCCCGATGGTAAGTACTCTCTGGGTAAACAAGCCCTTAATTGGTTAAGTCTGTTCAGCCTGTCTGCTTCCGCTTTAGAGTAGCCTATCTGCAGGGTCCACGTGGCTCACTGGGGTTGGTTAGCTCAAGGGTATTTAAGCCTGTGCAGGGGGTCCTCTCTCTCTCTCTCTCTCTCTCTCTCTCTCTCTCTCTCTCTCTCTCTCTCTCTCTCTCTCTCTCTCTCCCTCTCCCTCTCCCTCTCCCTCCCTCTCCCTCTCCCTCTCCCTCTCCCTCTCCCTCTCCCTCTCCTCTCCCTCTCCCTCTCCCTCTCCCTCTCCTCTCCCTCCCCCTCCCCCTCCCCCTCTCCCTCTCCCTCTCCCTCTCCCTCCCCCTCCCCTCCCTCTCCCTCTCCCTCTCCCTCTCCCTCTCCCTCTCCCTCCCCCTCTCCCTCCCCCTCCCTCCCTCCCTCTCTCCTTCCCTCCCTCCTTGCAGACCAGAAGCAACATGTTTAAAGGATCCTGATTAAAACTGCATGAAGAAGATCTACCCGGAGTCGAGTCTTCCTTGCTGGTGAGGGCAGGCACATACAACTAGCAAAATCCCTAACTCTCAGTTCTACTGTGTATTAGAATGATGAATGGTCTCCTAGATCTCATACCTAAAGTAAGAATAGCAATGCAGGGGTTAATATGAACTAATGAAATAACATATCTAAAGTGCTAGGTGCGGAGTAGATGCTGAACTAACATTAGTTTACTTCCCCAAACACACATTTCTTCTTAATCTGAGCCTGAACTGGAATGTGTCGCTCCCTTGATTCCTAACCTGAATATCAACAATTCCACATATCTAAGACCATAAACAAATATGACACATACCTCAACCTCGGGACCAGCTACCAGGCCCATAAGCACTTTTGCCTGCCATCTGATAGTGAGGCATGGTTGAACACTGACGCACAGTTAGTCATGACACAAGACTTGCACATGGAAGAATTTGAAACCTAAAGATGTGGCTTAGAGCACACTACTACCACCAACCTCAAACACTATTTGATGATGTAAGAAAAATCTCTTTAAACATGAACTAGAAGACACAGACCATCTCTATTTCTAGACAAGTTTAGGTAAACCATATCTGTGTGTGTGTGTGTGTGTGTGTGTGTGTGTGTGTGTGTGTGTGTGTATTTCTACCTTATATTAAGACTAAGGCACTTACACTCATTCCCAGAGACAGTAGCCTCTTTCATCAAAGAACCCCTCTATCAGATATCTTCTCATCTGCTTCTACTGTTTCTATTGTCATTCTTCTGAAGAATGTTAGGCTTAATTTTACCTGTGTAAATATGAGTCACTAATGATATAAGTCACTTATAATTTTCCTTTCTTTTCTGAACATAACTTTGTTGCTCCTAAATTATATCTGTTAGAAGGATGTACTTTAGTAATATTCTACATTTACCCCAAAGTTTGGTATATATCCTCTAACAGCTCAAACAGCCAATATGTCCATAGTCACCTCCACCTAGTACCTGTTATATGACTTTGCACTTTGTCTTGTCCCTGGAGACCTTCTCCTAGGTACTTCTTGGACCTTCAACTTGAACCAGTTTAAGTTGAATATATTACTAATTTGGATCTGACCCAAATGAAGTAATTTGAATCTTATATCATTATTTGAGTGATGGATAGCTCATTTTAATCTGTTATTTATCTATTTTAAGACAGGGCTTCACTGTATGGGCCTGTCTCTCCTGGAATTCACTCTGTAGACAAGCCTTGAAATCAGAGCGATGCCCCTGCCTCTGCTTCCTGAGTGCTAGGATTAAGGTATATACCAGCACTGCCCATGGCTAGTTCATTTTTAATGGCAGGATAAGAATAATTACTAAGGGCACTGGGGGAGGGGGAACCAATTTTCCATTTATGATTTGGAAACATCCAAAGTGGGAAATGCACAATTTTGACATTAATGGTGACATAATACCCGATCCATTCTCACAAATAGCAAAATATAAACAGCCTGATAAAGCAATCTAAAAATAATGACATACTTTCTAGATGAGAAACCAAGAGGCAGAGAGAAACTTAAAACTTTCAACTCCTCCCTTGAGCTCCATAGTTTCTCTGAGAGGCAGTTGTCATCTGATTCTGGAAATTCACTATAATTGAATACTATGTGTAATTAGCAAGGAAGATCAATTCAGTGACCATGGAAAACAGAAATGAGCTATACACTCGTGGGGAGCATTTGTAAAGCCTTCTCTGCTGGGTTGAGTTACTGTTTTCTGTCCGCATCAGCAGCACTGAAACATTTTAAAATGCCTGTAATCGGGGTCAGTGTTCAGTCAGATACCCAACCCCCTACAATGATCTCAAGCCAACCAGCATATGCTGGGCAGTATTCTCCTGTTAAAATAAAACTTTAGCTTCAACAAGCATGTGATGCCTTTAACTCTCCCATTAAGTAAAGTTAATGAGTTTCTTTTTACTGAAGTGCTATAAAGATGTGAGTCTCAGAAATGAAAGTCTAGATATCTCAAATTCTGTGTCTAAAAATGATACTCTTAGAAGGAGACAAAGCATACATTAGTTCCAATGTCCTTTTTTAAAAAAGTAAAAGTTTGCCATATACTCAAGAGATGATTCTTACACAGCAGACACATCAGGGAGAAAAATCAATGTCACACTCACAGGAGACTGAGGCTGCTGGAGTTGTGCCCAGCTTGCTATGGAGGAGCTTGTACTTGTGTGACCTGGGAGGAGACAGAAAGGAATGCTAACTTTTCTAAGAGATGTTGACAAGTGTCTTGAATGTCAGTTCTCAGAGGTTGCCTGTGTGTGCCCCTGAGTCCAGTGTGTACCTGCAGAAATGTCTTTCAAGCTGCCACTTGGGCGTCCTGAGTATATGTCTTTAACTACAAATAATAGTATTCCCTTCAAGAGCTGTTCTGAGAATGGAAACTCCACAGAAGCAAATTGTATTCACAGAGCTTCTTTGAGGCCTGGAAAATTCAAGCTGCAAGCATGTAAGCATCTCAGAAGCCACTTACCTTCCTGAAAAGTCCCCAAATCAATGTGGGAAATCCAGGGCAAGGTTTCTTGCCACCTTATCTTGCCATCTACAGATCTTATTCGGACAGGCAACTCCGGGTGTTTTAGCCAGCAGTGATTTCTCTTTTCCAAATGTCAGCAGCTTCTGGGTTCTGATCCATTCAGACAACCACATCTCTGAGCCATTCAGCTACTTATTTTCTGAGTGGAAATCTTTCTAACAATCAGCTGAGAAGCTCTTAAGTAACATACTAGAGACATTGTTCAGCAGTTAAAGGAGCCCTCAGCTCTTGCAGAAGACTGGCGTTTGGTTCCCTTTACCCACTCAGGCACCTATAATTTTACCTGTAACTATCCCAAGGGATCTGATGCACACTTCTAGGCTTTATGGATACTCAAATGTGTGCGCACGCACGTGCATTCACACACACACACACACACACACACACACACACACACACACACACAGAGTGAGAGAGAGAGAGAGAGAGAGAGAGAGAGAGAGAGAGAGAGATACTGCATGAAAATTACATTCAATTTGAGAGGACACGGCTTAATATACGGATGCCTGATTCCATGTCCAGAGACTCTAAGTTGGTCTTGAGTAAAATATGGGATCTGTGGAGTCTGAACATCCCTGTAACTTGCCATTGTCCCATGTTCTTTTTTTAAGACAGGCACTTTTCTAAAACTGGGTGGAGAGAAACATGGCAGGTGTGAGGAGAAACTGTAATATGCAGATGCTGAATAGTCTCTTGTCAGATGCCATCAGGATTTGGCAAACTTCCTGAGTTGACTGAGATAGTTCAGTTCTCTTTGGTAGGCACATTTTTCTTGGCATGGGGATTCAGACACTAGCAAGGAATCTCTATCTGGAGTCCAGGCCAGTTTTAAAAATGGGTAACTCTACACATGCCAGTTCTAGCCATTGAGGCATATAGGGTTAGAAGGCAGTCCTAGACCAAATGTGTTTTGAGCTCAGGGGAAATTAATAAAAATAGACATTTTAAAAAGCAAATGTGTGCAATATTTCATGTATGGTAAATGATGTACTGTACATAAATACTCTGTTTTCAGTGACTTATACTTTAAAAATTAAAGTACAAAACCTAGCACAGATAAAAATATTGCAAATATCAAAAGACAAATACTACTATGATATTTTACTATATCATAGTAAAATAGTTACTACTATGATATTTTTACTATATGCTAAGTATGGTGTTTTACTTTAATTACTCAGCGTGACACAGGGACTTTGGATTAGGGAAACAAGATATAAAAAGGTTCCTTTTGGGGGGGTGTTTTTTTGAGACAGGGTTTCTCTGTTGTTTTGGAGCCTGTCCTGGAGCTAGCTCTATAGACCAGGCTGGCTTTGAACTCACAGAGATTCGCCTACCTCTGCCTCCTGAGTTCTGGGCTTAAAAGCATGCACCACCAATGCCAGCCAACAGGTTTCCGTTTTTGTACTGATGAATATCCAGTGGTAGTGGTGGCTCTGCAGAGCTTGTTACCAATGTGAGAGATGTGAACACGGAATGCATTCAGAGAGATGGTGTGGTTTCCATGGGTCCTGGGCAGGCGAATTTGGGATGTTCATCACATGAATTTCAACACTTCAGAAGCCCTTGAAGAGACCTGATCAAAGATGGCTACAAAAAAATACTCAAGGTCAGCTGTGACAGCAACCTGCAGTCCCAGAGTACTGCAAGGACCATGTTTTTTGCCTTAGGCTTTGTGCTAACATCTGAGGAGTATATTCAGAATGAATGTAACAGGAAGCACTGAGGAATTAAGTTCATCATGAAATGATTCCTTGGGAAAATGTGTTCCTAAGACAGTGTCCATGAAATGCTATTGGCTATGAAGTCACTCATTCTTTATTTGGCAGCATTTTTTTTTTGTTGAGAGTTTTTTTCATACATAGTAATGAGGAGTAAAACCAGCCCCTGCCCAGCACAACAGTGGAACGTGAACCACCTGATGCCCTTTAACTAAATATGTCAATATTCAGATGTGTTTAGGACTGGGGAAAGGGAGTCTAATAGACAAAATTGACATCCACTATGGGTTTGCTAGGAAAATAGCATTTACCTAAGCTCTGTGGTAGCAGACACAAGCAAATTCAGGAAGACAAAGTTAGAAGAAGGACTGTGAAAGAAAGCATCATTGGAGAGGAGTCCTGGGATTGCGTAAACACTGGATTTAAGAAGTAATTATGTTTCTTTGCTGCAAATTATTTTCAGATCTTCAGTGATCTAATGACTCTCCGAGAGAAACTTAATATACTAGCCCACAGTTACAGCACAGGGGGCATTTGGAGACTCTAGTATCTTGTTTAAGGACATCCTGCTCACATATGTTTAAACACAGAATGGGAGGGGAATACAGAGAAGGGGCAGGTGGGATAATTTGGTTCCAGAATTTAAGAAGACTGATAATAAATCTCCCCAAAGAAATCTTCTTAATCTTAATCTCGAAGGATATTAAAAGGAATTTAAAGTTGGAATAAATGGCTGTTTATAAATAGCATGAAATACCATACACGAATATGTTCAATTTTGACAATTGACTCTTACTTTTTGAAAAGCATTTATTGATTCTATTTCCCCCAAAATGGGGCTTGTTTCAGCATTTCTAAATGTAAAAGAGGAAAGTATAAATGCTGAAGGTATTAATTATATTCATGATTTCAGCTAGAATTAAGGCTGAGAATTACTAATCTTTCGAGGACAGCCTGTGTTCTTAATCTGCTGCAGAAGGTCCGACCCTGTGCCCTAAATGAGAGTTAGATCTGGGAGAACTTCATGAGTCCTGGTTTTGATGAAAAATAACTGAAGTTGACTATTATGGGTATTTTCTGAACAAACATGATTGCAAAGATTATTCACTGATTAACCTTTGCATATTAAGTATGCCTAACTGGAATTTGAAAGTCATGAGTCTATTTTAGTTATATATCTTTGGAAAACATCTTTGACCTATTTAAGGAGATGCATTAAAGACAAAAATTTTAGCTGTACATATAGAAGTCCTGGGCTATTCCTGAATGGTTCTACTATCCCTCACCATGCATTGGCTTTATTGATTTTTTAATCCAACAAAACAAACAATAAACATAAAGACCTTACTGAGTCTACATTTCAAAAAGAAATAACTTGCTTCATGCCTCCTCAGCTTTTCCAAACATTTGCCATGAGCCATGGATGACCAGATAGGCAGTGCAAAGTATGCCTTTAATCTCAGTATGCAGAAGGCTGAGCAAGGAGAACTATGAGCTTGAGATTAGTTTGAGCTACATAGCAGGAGAAGAGGGGGAGGGAGGAAGGGTGGGAGGGAGGGAGAGAGGGAGAGAGGGAGAGAGGGAGAGAGGGAGAAAGGAAGGGAGGGAGGGAGGAAGGAAGGGAGGGATAAAGGAAGGGAGGGAGGGAGGAGGAAGGGAGGGAGGGAGAGGGAGGGAGGGAGGGAGGGAGGGAGGGAGGAAGGAAGGAAAGGAGGGAGGGAGGAAGGGAGGGAGGGAGGGAGGAAGGAAGGAAAGGAGGGAGGGAGAAAGGAAAGGAGGGAGGGAGGAAGGGAGGGAGGGAGGGAGGGAGGGAGGAAGGAAAAGAGGGAGGGAGAAAGGAAGGGAGGAAGGAAAGGAGGGAGGGAGAAAGGAAGGGAGGAAGGAAAGGAGGGAGGGAGGAAAGGAGGGAGGGAGGGAGGGAGAAAGGGAGGAAGGAAGGGAGGGAGGGAGGGAGGGAGGGAGGAAGGAAAGGAGGGAAGGAGGGAGGAAGGAAAGGAGGGAGGGAGGGAGGAAGGAAAGGAGGGAGGGAGGGAGGGAGAGAGGAAGGGAGGGAGGAAGGGAGGGAGGGAGAAAGGGAGGGAGGAAGAAAGGGAGGGAGGAAGGGAGGGAGGAAGGGAAGGAAGGAAGGGAGGGAGGAAGGGAAGGAAGGAAGGGAGGGAGGAAGGGAAGGAAGGAACTTTCTTTGCTACTGAGATAAAACACTAACCAAAACCAACTTGAGGGAGGAAGGGAAACCAAAACCATCTTGCACTTCTGCATCAAGTTCCATCACTGAGGGAAGCCAAGGCAGAAACTGGAGGCAGGAACTGAATCAAAGTTCACAGTGTTTACTGGCTTGCTTGTGGACTTATGCTTAGCTGATTTCCCACAACCACCCACCCAGATGAATTGCCTACAGTGGGCTGGACCCTCTCACATCAATCAGCAATTAAGAAGGTGCTCCACAGGCTGGTCTGATGGTGGCAGTTTTTTGGTTTTTTTTTTTTTTTTTTTTTGGTTTTTGTTTTTGTTTGTTTGTTTGTTTGTTTGTTTTTTAACTGAGATTCCCTTGTCCCACACATATCTGAGTTGTGTCAAGTTGATAAAAAAACCAAAACAAAACAAAAACCAAACCAAAACAAACAAACAAAACAAAACAAACAAAACAAAAAACTAAACATTACAGTGGTCCCAGATATTTTTTAAAGTATGAGCTTCTGCAATCACTATACTTCCCAAATAGGGTCAGAATCAGGGACCACATACTGCTATTTAACTCTCTCAAGTGTCCCCTCCTGAAGCTAATTCTCCCCACAGTCACTTAACTAATTATATACTCTCTGTATATCACCTTCCTCTTGTTTGAACTTTTATAGAATTCCCAGTCCCCGAATGAAATCAATAGGTGTCTGTCTTCTTGAAAACACTAAAGAATCATGCCTAAACATTTGAATTTTTAAACTTGAGAAAACAAGAGGGGGATAGAGGTCTGGAAATAAAGGCAAACTCAAGCTTCTTGGTCCTATCAAGTCCTCACAAATGAGAAATAGGGTTAATTACTATAGAGTTGAAAAACATCACTAAGAAAACATATGGTGGTTTAAATTCTATGGTACCAGGCACTACTGCCAGTTATGAGACAGGACCTCAGTTCTGCCATGGTCTGTGCTTTTGGCACCTTTCAGATTACTTCCTATGTGATCCCTGAAGGAGAGGCCAATGAGTTAGCCAAGATCAAGTTCTTTTCCCTTGAAGTGGAGCACAGTGATAGAGGCAAGAGAGAAACTAGAAACCCTGGCACCAAATCTCAGGTTTTTACTGTGAAATCTGATTCCCTCAGAGCAGTTGATGCCACTAACAAATCCAGACAGTTGCAGGGAGGTTAGTTAAGTCACAGGATGAAGAGAATCAGCTTCTATAATTGGGTGTTTTAGGGGAACTGGTTAAGTTTGATTTCAGAAGAAACTTTCTTTACTACAAAGGAAGTTCCTCCTAAGTAAATACACTGGTGTTCTTAATGTAAGTGTTCCAGTCTAATCATTTAAAAAGAGATAGCATACCCCTTAAGTGTCTTTCAGCCATTTTAGACTCCTCTATTGAGAATTCTCTATTTAGTTCTGTACCCCACTTTTTTATTGGATTATTTGGTGTTTTGGTAACTAGCTTCTTGAGTTTATTTTTTATATTTTGGAGATGAGCACTTTGTCAGATGTGGGGTTGGTGAAGATCTTTTCCCATTCTGTGGGCTGCCATTTTGTCTTGTTGACTGTGTCCTTTGCCTTATAGAAGCTTCTCAGTTTCAGAAGGTCCCATTTATTAATTGTCAATCTCAGTATCTGTGCTACTGGTGTTATGTTCAGGAAACAGTCTCCTGAACCAAATCCTTCAAGGGTACCTCCCATTTTCTCTTCTAAGAGGATCAGTGTATCTGGGTTTATGTTGAGGTCTTTGATCCATTTGGACTTAAGTTTTGTGCATGGCGATAGATATGGATCTATCTGTGGTCTTCTACACACCAGCAAGATGCTTTCTTTTTTCCATTGTATAAATTTAGCTTCTTTGTTAAAAAATCAGGTGTTTGTAGGTGTGTGGGTTAATATCAGTGTTTTCAATTCAATTCCATTGGTCTACCTGTCTATTTTTGTGCCAATACCAATCTATTTTCAAGACTATAGCTCTATAATAGAGTTTGATGTCAGGGATGGTGATGCCCCCCCAGAAGTTCCTTTATTATATAGGGTTGTTTTGGCTATTCTGGGTATTTTGTTTTTCCATATAAAGTTGAGAATTGTTCTTTCAAGGTCTGTGAAGAATTGTGCTGGGATTTTGATGGGGATTGCACTGAATCTGTAGATTGCTTTTGGCAAGATTTCCATTTTTACTATGTTGCTCCTACCTATCCAAGAGCATGGGAGATCTTTCCATTTTCTGGAATCTTCTTTAATTTCTTTCTTTAGAGACTCAAAGTTCTTATTATATAGGTCTTTCACTTGTTTGGTAAGCATCACTCCAAGATATTATATTTGTTTGTGGCTGTTGTAAAGGGTAATATTTCTCTGATTTCTTTCTCAGCCCCTTTATTATCTGTATATATTAGGCTACTGATTTTTTTCTGAGCTAATCTTGTATCCTCCCACTTTGCTGAAGGTGTTTATCAGCTGTAGGAGTTGCCTGGTAGAGTTTTTTGGGTCACTTATGCGAACTATCTTTTTTTGTTTTTAAATATATATATGCACACATTTATTTATAATGATAATTTAATTGGCATGCATTTATTGAATGTGGTACTGCAGTTTATAATATTGTTTTCATACAATTATATTACATACTTTGAGTACATTCCTCTCACATCTCCCCATCCTCACCCCTGGCCTTTCTCATAGTCCTCGGTGTCCCCTAAATGGTTTGGCTTCTGCTGTTCATGTCATATAGTCAGACATGATTTTATATATCTATATCTAACCCAGGAGCCACAAATGAGAGGAAACATCATGTTTGTTTTTCTGAGACTGACTAAATCACTTCATATGATTCTCTTCAGTAGCACCCATTTTTGGGTAAACAAAACTTCTTTCTCTGCTACTGAGAATTCCGTTGTGTATATACCACATCCTGTTTGTCTATTGCTCTTTTGGCAGATGCCTAGTTTGTTTATACCTTAGCTACTGTAAAAACTGCTCCAACAAGCATGAGTGCACAAGTGCCTCTAAGATTGTTGATTTAGATTCCTTTGGTAAATACGCAGGAGAGAAATAGCTGTATTATATAGTAGATCTAGTTTTGCTTTTGTGAAGAACTGCCCGACTGATTTCCATAATGGATGGATTATTTTGCATTCCATCCACAGTGTATAAGATTTCCTTTCTGTCCATATCCTCTTTAGTACTTGTAGGTATTTGTTTTCTTCAGGACTGCCATTTTGACTGTGGTAATAAGGAATCATAATGTAGTTTTAATTTGCATTTCTCTGATGACTAGTGATGGCCATTTTCTTTTCATTTATTTCTTTGCCATTTGTACTTCATCTTTTTTATAACTGTTAATTAGACCATTTTTAAAAATTTATTTTTAAGTTGTATGTATGTGTCTGCCTACATGTGGGTATGGGTACATAAGTGTATAGCCTGGTAGAGTCTAAACATATTTGATCTGTCTAGAGTTGGAGTTATATGCAGTTGTGATCCACCCTGTGTGTTCTGAGAACTGAACTCAGGTCTTCTGAAAGAACAGTAAGCACTCCTAACTACTGAGCCATCTCTCTATAGCTCTGGGTCATCCGTTTGTTGCTTGGATTGCTACTTTACCTTTTGCCCTTTTCTGTTTGTTTAATTGAGAATTTCATACATTCATCGAATGTGTCTTGCTCAAATCCATGCATGAAAAAGACCATCCTCTGCTTTGATCCCCTTTCATTCTTAGCCTTTAAGAACTCTCTTCCTAAGGGGTATTAAGCTTTTTCTTGTTTTTATTTTGTTTGTTTATTTGTTTATATGGTATGGCTCCAACATCATGAAGATGGATATTCTGTTTTCACTGTTTAATCCCTAGTGCCTGGCACATGGAGGCTAACTATATTGCAGCCAGATGACTTTTCTTTCTTTTTTTCGTCTATTTTTTTTTTTTTTTGAGACAGGGTTTCTCTATGTAATTTTGGAGTGTGTCCTGGAACTAGTTCTTTTAGACCAGGCTGGCCTCCAACTCACAGGGATCCACCTGCCTCTGCCTCCCGAGTGCTGAGATTAAAGGCATGTGTCACCATCATCCAGCTGACAGTTGACTTTTCTGTTATTATTAACTTAAACATAATCAGTTCACTAAGCTGTATTTGTGATATATTTTGAAAAGTCTGATCAAGATTAGTCTCGAAAAACCAAAAAAAAAAAAAAAATTAGTGTATAAATAATTCTAGCTATATTACCAAGTGTTCCCTAAAATGAAAAACTGCCTGCCAACAGAACCAGCCAAGGGAACACTTGGTAATACCTGGTGACTGTTTAGTTTGCTGTAACTTGGGTTGAGGAAGTTACCACGGATATATTTTTGGTAAAGGCCAGAAACACTGAGAAATGCACTATACTGCACAGTGAAAATCCCCAACAACAAAGTTAGTTCAGTGTTAGTACTGAAGCTGAGTAACACGGAAGTAGAAGACTCCTGGATAGTGAGATGTAGGATTCCATGTTCAGAATAGTGAAGGCAATGTCTTTAGTAAGTAAGCATGTCATTATTCACTCTGGTTAAAGACAAGTCATGGAAACTAGTTAGGGTGGTCTACCCTGTAATCCCAGCACACAGGAGACTAAGACAGGAGGTTACTTTGATTCTGAGATCAGCCTGATCTACCTAGTGAGTTCCTAGACCATTCTGGACCATAGTATAAAGACTTCCTCAAACAAATAAAAATCTACAGTTAACCATACCTTGAACATACTTCCTTGCATTAAAAATGTAGGTAAGTGTGTGTGTGTTCTTCACAGAGAAAGGAGTGGTTTAATAAAAGAAACATCTAGGTAAGAACAATATAAGATTAGCTACTTCCATGAGGTGGTCTAGATGCAAGTAAACCAGTGAGATGAGTGTGACCCCACCAGAGCCTACTTGCTGCATCAACCAAAGCTCGGTGTTCCAAGACAGATAAGATAATCAAGGTTACTCCATGTTTCATAAGAGCTATTTCTCAATCTGCCTGACTAAAAATCTAGGTAGAGTTCAGGCCTTATCTTTATTAATTTATTGAGAAATTATTACTAAGGGGGCAAAAACATGTTTACATATATCATTGTTTAACTGAATAGACCTGATTTTGTAAATATGCCATTTTGAGTAACAACAACAATGTTATAAAATGTTTCCTAGAGGTTCATATTCTCTTCCGACCACCCTATCATTCCCCTTATAGTCTGTAACAAAAGCAGCCTGCCTGTCCTGCCTGACTCTACTTTGTAATGAAAACGTTGCCCATAAACCCAAAGTAATCTCTGAGTATCAGCTCCATCAACTGAGGGTCATAGAGTAAAATGAAGTGGCATCTATAAAGCATTGGCAGCATTAAACACATAGATGTTAAACAAATTAAAAAGCAAATGCTCATGCCTATAGAGTGATGCTTCTCACAACCCCATATACACACTCAAAAGTGAAATCTTGCATGATACTTACCTATCTTAACTGAAACCTAGAATCAAGGTTCAAATTCAGGGCTTCTTCTTTTGGATGAGTTATTTTTATTTTTTCAAAAAATAATTTTATTAACCACTTGAAAATATAACATGATATATTTTGATCATTTTCACTCCCCACTCCTTCCCCAACTCCTCCCAAACCCACCCTCCCTACTCTCTATAACTACATGTCATCTTTTCTTTTATTGGTAACCACCAAGTCCAATTTTGTGCTGCCCATATAATTCAAGATGTGGGATCATTTACTGGAGTAGGGCCACCCTACCAGAAGCCATACTCTTAGAGAAAACTTATTCTTTCTCCCCCTGAAACAATCAACTGTCCATGGCTCCTCAGTTACTAGTGAAAACTCATGAACTATGCTACTCCATGAAGGCTATGCTAGAATGCTGGCTGCATTGACCTTGTAGGCACAGCTACCTACATCATTGTGTAGTGTTGCTATCAAGTCCAGAAGATTTTGGTTTGCTCCCAAGCTCAGAGTTTCTAAGACATTTTCCACTTTCAACTTCTTTTCCTGTGAAAAACTTTTGCATGATCCAAGTAGATTAGTATATGAAATAGTTCTATAAGTAAAAATGTACCGATGATAAATAAACCTTTCATTTACAAACAATTCCTTTGCAATCACTTCCAGAAACAATGAAAGTATGGCAGTATTGTCTGAGACAATAACTTGCTATAACATCCTGTTATCTGTTGGGTTTGTTGTTTTGATCTTTCTCCAACTCTAAAACAACCTTCATTTGACCTTGTTTACAGATGAGGAGGATTTAGAGAAACTGTGGTTTGTTCTGGTCACACATCTGTCGGTTATGTGACATGGATTCATTCCCAGGTTTCTCTGACTTATGGGCAAACTGCTTCTTAGCAACAATGTGCTGGAAAGTAGCTCTGTCTAATCCTTTATCTACTCAAGCTTTCCCCATGAGTAGCCAAGTGGAGTTTGTTTGTGTCTTTTCAACTCGGACCAAAGAAGTCTTACCTTTCCTTAAGAATTCAAAAAGATTGGAGTATTTAATGAACCCTCTTTAATTATGACAAAATTTCATTTGCATCACTTTTAAACTTGGAGTATTGAGTTTTGCCTAAATTTTATTTCCCCGCTGCTTGTGATTCCTTCCTAAATGCTAATGTAATTTTGCCTTAATCCAAAGAAAGATGAGAATCATTCAAAGGATACAGACTATAGCTTAATTACAAACTCTATGGTTGTTTATTTAAATATCATGGAGTTTGGTGTGTGTGTGTGTGTGTGTGTGTGTGTGTGTGTGTGTGTGTGTGTGTGTTTGTATCCCCACCTCTCCCTGGCTTTAGTTTTTCTTCACCAGAAGATCATAGCTTTTGAAGTGAGCTGTGAAAACATTACAACTATTAGAATAAACAACTGGAATATACAATAAACTGCATGGTTGCTAAAGAACATGCAGTGTCATAGTTACACAAAGTCCAGCTTCAAACTAAGCTAAGTGTATCAACATTTCACAAAGAAATTGCCTGGGTTAAGTCCCTAACAGAGGGAGAGAAGCAGGGAGGAAGGGAGGAAAGGAAAGAGGGAGGAAGGGAGGGAAGGAGGGAAGGAGGAAAGGAGGGAGGGAGGAAAGGAGGGAGGGAGGGAGGGAGCAAACAGAGACACACAGAGAGAAAGTATTGCTTTTGTACTTTCCTCTCTAGTCACAAGACTCATTCCCCTATCTGCAGTTGCTGGCAGCTAGTCAAGCCCATCCATCCTTGCTGCTCATTCTCTATTATATCTGAAGTCTGCTTGAATAGTCATAGTTCTGTGCCCAGCTTTGTAATTAGGCAAAGTGATGAAAATAACTTCTACTTGAGTCCAATTTTCTTGGCATAAAAATAACTCTTTGAGCTTTCTGATGTAATAAATTATAGAAAAGTCGAGGTAGACTAGGTCTAAAAGCAGAGTCTGGCTTGAGCCAGTTGCTTCTAAGGGACGCAAGAGCCATCTTCTGCATCGTTCTACCACTGTGGACAGTGGGCCACTGGTTCTGCAAGTTTGAGAAATTTTAGCTGATGACCAGTGAGACACTAAATCTTCTTATACATTAACTCATGCCCAGCAGTCACCCTGGACCCCAAATGGCTTGTTTACAGAACAGGAGATGGGGATCAAATCTCCAAGCTTTCCTCAGGCCTGCTATTCTTGTTCCTTACTTACTCATCATATTCACATGTACAGCGGTCTAGTGACAGTGGAACTTGGAATTTGAAAGTCTCATTTTCTTTATTTGAGTGTTTTTATACAATATAGTTTGATAATATTTATCTCCCCTCCCCCAACTCTTCCCAGATCCACCCCTCTTCTATACCTATGCACCTTTGATCTTTGTGTCCTTTTATTAAAAAAATCATTTAAGATCAAATTGTGCTGTTCAAATATTCTTGGATGTATGGTATTCCACTGGAGAGTGGTCCTATCTTCCCAGGGGCTGTACTCTTAGAGGAAACTGTCTGTCCCTCTCCTAGCATTTAACAATTGCCAATGGCTTTATAGCTAGGGGATGAGACCATGTGCTCAACTTCCATCTTCATTCTGGGATTTTGTCTGGCTTGGGCTTATACAGGTTATGTACATGCTATTACAAGTGCTGACACCCAATGGATTAATCTTCATTTTTGCTGCAATAAACAAACAAAATGAATAAATAATAACCTTTCTTAAATATGTTTTAAAAATCTCACATTTTCTAATAGTGTGTCAAGAGAGACAATTGCTAAAATTGGTATAGGAACTTACACTATGAAACACTATAACTTGATGTAACTCACAAATTAAAATTAGGATGACAGACTGTAATTCCTAGTAGGTCAATTAAGCAAACAAGTTGGATGGGATCTTGGTAAATGAGAGTCTACACTAGACCAACTGATTCACACATACACGAGCTGGCACAAAACTACAGTGCATGAAATAGTATCAAAACTCCCAAGGGCTGGAATACCATCCCTAAAAGTCCCTGGGAAGAGGGAAGTGACCTAGACAGGCAGGATGCTTTTATTCCCTAGACCCCCCTCTGTTTAGCAGAGACACCAGGACTCCCAGGCTGGCCCTCATTAGGAAAGTGCAAAGAACTGGGACAGCCCCTTGCTGAAGCACAAAGGCCCTTTGCCTCTTTTGTTGGCTCAGAGACTTCAATGGGCTTCAGAGTTTCAAAGGTTCAAACAGTGAATTTCCAAGCAGGCTAGGATGGAGCAGTGCCCAGGGTACTGAGTACGAAAAACAGTGTCTCTACCCACTCAGTGACCCCAAGCTGGTGTGATCCCCCTCTGAAGGTTAGAACACAATGTTTTATGATTTAAGCCATCACAGAAATAGCAGAGAGCTAGGTGATGAAATTCCACTTTACCCTTCACTTTCAAATCACTATTTATTGCCTGGCAACCTCTGAAAGACTATAAACAACTGTTCTTAAAGACTTACTGAAAACCCACTCTCAAGCACCACAAATTCAGGGCAGGAAGCATCCTTTGAAAACTAAAAAAGAGCCAGGCCATCTTAGCTGGTAGTTAAAGGAGGCACTGATGGACAGGTACATAAAAGCCAAGTTAAGTGAAAATAAAAGAGAAATGAACCATTAGGAGGGGGTAGAGCAACTCCGAAGCAAAGTCACAGAAGGACTGGGGAGAATGAGCACTGGTGTTTGTTCCCCTTAGCTCATAGTCAACGGAGGGGGAGACACAGATACTGAGACCCCACTCATCAGGTTGCCTATATTATAGCAGAAACAAACAAACCTCACTTCCCCCTTTGATGCCAAGCATATGGCAATGACTTAAACAGGACCATTTGAAAGAGGTTACTTGGTGTCAGATGTGATTCACATACATCCCCTTCTCTGCTCCCATTACCCAGTCCTCACTCAATAAATCAAGATCCCAAATCATTTAACTAATTATAATAATTCCACAAATATTTTCTATCTCTTTCACCTATGGCCAAGCCATTTGTACTGCGTGCTGGGTCATACCTGCACAGTGTGCTGAGTCATACCTACAGTGTGCTGGGTCATACCTGTATAGCATTTGGATTATACCTGCACAGTGTGCTGAGTCATATCTGTGCAGGGCCATACTTGTACAGTGTGCTGAGTCATACCTTTGCAGTGTCCTGGGTTATACTTTCACATATGCTTGGTAATATCCATGCAGCATGCTGGATTATACATGTGCAATGAATAATCATACCTGCCCAGTGTGCCGGCTCCTACCTGTGAAGTGTTCTGGGTTATAACTGCCCAGCTTGCTAGGCATACCTGTACAATATGCTGGGTCATATGTGTGCGATGTCAAGCCTGAGGCAGACACACAGAGAGCTTTTTATGACAAAGCTATTCATTCCCACAGTGCATCCCTGTGACCTCGTTACCTCTAAAATCACACCTTCCAATAACATGACAGGGCAATAAAATTTCAACATAGGCTTTGAAAGGGATGGTCAAACCATATCAGACCTCTTGTTTAGCAAGTATTCAGCAAGTCTGTAACTCCTGGCTGCAGTAGGACATAACAACATCAACCTAGTGGTGGGTAATGGTGAAATCAGCACTAACATTCACCTTTTGTGTGCTCCAGGCCATTTCTCGTGTTATTCACTCATAAGAGGACACAACAAGCATGAAGATGTTGGCTCTGTGCTGATAAATATAGATCCTATAAGCACAAATTTCCTAGAATGAAGAAACTTCAGATCACACACACACACACACACACACACACACACACACACACACACACACACACACACAAAGCTTCAAGTGGTTTCTAGATAATAGAACATGACAGCAACTGGCAAAACTGAGAATAATCAGTACTATTTCCATAGCATGGAGAGTTGGATGCCTGGTTCTGCCCTGAATAATGAAAATTTGTGCATGCCCAGAAACAACAGAAACACATTTTTGCCCTAATCTTAGTCCTGTGAAAGCCAGCAGTTCTTTTCTCCCCATTTAGTTATTCAGAGACCAAAGGCTCAAAGCCTCGATGGTGCTCTTTCCTATGGGTCGGTGGAATCTGTTTCACTTAGGTAAGTGGGGGCAGAGAGTATTAGATCTGCATGTATCTTCATAAGCCAAGACTAGGTCAATGTGTGTGCCATGCTAACACTTCACTCCAACCTCTCATGTTACTTTCATCTGAACTCAGTTCTGTGGCCACACCTACCCACAGAGGAAACTGACAGTGATTCATGTGGCTGTCTCAGCCACTGACAATCAAGAGCTCAGCCCTAAGCTCTGTTTTAGAGAAGCCTTCCTTTGCCCCCCGCCCCTTATTTCCATACATGCTCCCATTTTGGAAAGAAATTTGTCAGTGGTCTGTAGCATTCAAGCCATGCTGAGTACACAGCTGTAAGACACAGAAAGCATACTCAGAAGAAGCCCATGCCTCAATAAGTGTGTGAAAGCCCAGCATTGTTTTATTGAATCAACTTCAAGAAATGGCCCCTTTATCAAACCACAGGCAATATAGTCTAAAGCAATCCATAGGTGTGTTTTCCTATACTAGCAATTCCCCTGTCTCTGTTTAACAGGCTGCTATGTCTGTTCCCAGGCCTATTGCTGCCTTTGTCCCCAGCATTTGCAGAGTACTTAGAGAAGAGAGATTGCTTTTTAACAATAATTTTTCCACTATTAGGAATCGTAATGTAAATATCTGATATGCAGGGTATCTGATATGTGATCACACAGATTGAGAACCGCTGCTCTAGAGAGAAAAGCCTGGGCATGTTATTTGGCTCCTTTATGGAGAAACCCACTGTATCCTGCCCTCAGCCCACATTGACATACGTGAGAAGTGATGGGTATCCAAGCAGCTAGGAGACAAAGTAAGGTGCCATCTTGATGTGTATGGATGTTCTGTGAAGAGTGACATGTGCCTGAGAACACAGAAGAAAGGGTAAGCTGATCTCTAAGTTCCCATATGATGATCTCCACTGGGGACACAGAGAGAGGCAATCTGGAGTTTGTAGGAGACTTAGAGGTGTGAGTGCCTCTGAAATCAATTCAAGATCAGGGGGTGTGATACTGTTTAGTTTTCTCTATTCAGAAACAGAAGACTGGGGAGCAGCTCCACATCTTATCTACAGTGGCAGTTAATGAACAGCCCCAGGAAAGTGCTTTCTTAATGAGAGACAGGATCTACTTTCTGCTAATAGTTGAAGAAGGTCCAGATGCTGAATAGCAAAACACGACAAGCATCTGCATACCAGGAATAGTGTAACAAATAGAGGATGGGCAAACTGGGGAGTGGGCACACCAATGCTTTGTTATGCACCATTCACAGTTTGGGTAAGCACAGCCCTTGAGTTTTATCAGTTTGTTCACCCATTCTCAAAACCTGATAGGGTATTATTGTCCTGACTCCTTCATAACTGTTACTGTACCACAAAAATGTACCTGCAAGTGGTAGCTTCCCCTACTAAATGTCTGCATTAAATTACAATTTAATGCTGTATTTTGTTTATATGATACATTTCCATAGAAAAGCACCCTTTGTAGACTGTTATTGACGATAATGTCCATTTTTGTTTGTTTGTTTCAGATTTATGATTAACATAAACCCCAGGAGGAAACTTAATCTTTTTGAAAGATGAGGGTTTCCCTAATATTGGGATAAGAGTTCTATCTAATTTTATTTATTTCCTTCTCCTTTCTTTGGGTTGCTATCAGGGACTTGGGTTTAACTGCATACTTAATCATTGTCACTGATTCACCTTGCTTTATCTCCATACTTCTTTATCTTGTTTCTACTAACATTCCAAACAAAGAAGAGCTCCTCTGTGGTGAGGTTTGCCTCATTGATCCTGGGGGACAGCCAAGGTCTCCGAGGTGGTAGTTGTGTCTCAGAAGGTCATCTGAATGCAAGTGGAGAAGCATGATCCTCTCAGGGAAGTCCTTGGATACCTGAGGACTGTCTCTTTTCTCTATGTGATGTTTGAACTAGTTTTCCTCATGAGTTTAATCTCCATATAGGAATGAATTAATTTTTATTCCAACATACTAAAATGTCCTTTGGAAGAAGAAAAATATAAATTATAAATGGTTATGAATTATAACTATTTGGCCTCAGGATTTCAGCAACCATGTTATCTCCTTAGGACATACATTAGAACCATTACCAAACTGAAGTGGCTATGGAGGAGTGCCAGCCTGCGGTGACATACTGTCAGCATCATAGACAAATCATTTGTACTTCAGATGGATGGCACTTATATTCAGTGACCTGAACAAGCACAGAGAGAAAGCAAAGACATTATAATTACTTTTAACTTTCTCCTCTGTAAAGGAAGCAGAAACTGGGTTTAGTTTTCTTCAAATTGAGCAAATACAGACATCTTCAGAGACACATAGAAGAAGAATGTGGGGCCCTTCTTTCCCTAGAAGCTTTTGATAAGCACTTGGCTTTCATTATCACTTTGAGCATCTTATCTGGTAAATATAATTGACTGCCATCCTTTTCAGCAGAGGCTTATTGGAAAAATAAAGACACTCCTCGAACTAGGCCCTTAGTGGGAGACTCTGCACACAGCACTGTGGCAGGAGGACTGTGCACACAGTGAGGCATCAACATGATGAATCCAGATGCACACACAGTCCTTCTGTCAAACCACCCATTTGTAACCCCTTCCCAACCTTACTCCCACTTTTCCTCTGCATCTCTATTGTCAAAGATAAGGTCGAGAAATGACTCCAGGGAAGGATTGGGAGCTAGGAAGGGTCAGGGAGAGAGAGGCAGAGAAAGCAAGTACAAACTGTGTAAATGCCCTGATCACTGAGTGGACAAAGGCCTACAGTCCTCCCAGGTCTGTGAGGAGGAAAAGGGACAGAATAAGGTTCTATTTAATAAGTGGCCGCTGTCCCCAGGAGTCAAATGTTTCTGACACCTGGCTAACTCTTCAGCTGCAGTTTTCCACGTCAAACAGATTCCTATGTGTTTCATGTGGTGATAATGACAAAATGCAAAACCACACTCATGGCTGGAGGGAGAACACAAGGTTGAGATGACGCAAAGAGCACAAGTTGGTACCAGCAGCAGCTGCAGGCATAGGGTTGAACTGAGTGGTCTGACTGTTCCAGAGAGGGCTGTTGGGAGAGGTCAGGCAGCCTGACTGCTCCAGAGAGCCCTCCCAGCCTCTCTAAGTAATGATGACAATGCTGGTCTGGGGACTACATTTTGAGGACTGTTTCCCCTGCCAAGGGTTTCAATTCACAAAGGAAAGAGTCATCACTATGAAACAACTGTGTAAGAGACAACAAGCCTGGTTTAAGAGGCTCTGCATGGGGAAAAATGTGATGGACAGTCATGCTTCTCTGCACACAGTTGTGAAACTGGAAGATTCAAAAAAAAAAAAAAATCTGGGAGATTTGGAGCATGATGAATCTTAACTTCAGAGAAAGACAGCATGAGGGTGAAATCACAAGAACGGCTACAGCTAAATGTTTGTGTCAAGAGTGCCCTGGATGAGCTCTCATTGTTTTGTTTGTTTTTTGTTTTATTTTGTTTTTACTTGTTGGGTTTTTCCTATGTTTGATGAATACTCGATAAAGACAAGATCAAAAAAAGTATTGGCCTGCTTCCAGAGAGATTACAGTGTAATGAGGATGAGAAAGAAGAAACCAATTAAATGTGAAACCATCTGGTAAACTTTTAGAGAAAATAAAACTAATAATGTAGGAAAGGAAGTAAAGCTTTGCCTTAGAAAACTGACGAAGATTCCATAAAGAGGTGTAATTAAATAGACAGGAAGGATAGAGGGGTCTGCCAAGCAAAGAAGGGAACGAACATTCTAGGCAGAGGGAGCTCCATGAAAGGAATCACAAAGGGACTGGAAAATTTGGAGGGCATTGCATCTCCTTGGACGGGATCACCCACTCGCTTGCTCTAAGCATAGACTGAACTAGTCTGTAAGGTTTTCTTGTGTCAGCTGAAGGGTTGACCTTTGTCCTGTAAACAACAGAGATGGGGAGAGTTAGAACAAACTTTTGCACAATGGGTTTACTTTTGAAGATTTGAGGTCTGGTAAAACTTCTAGATGAAGTAAAAAAAAGCTGGTTGAGGAAATAAAGCATTAAGGGTTTGGGAAGGAAAGCTGAAAGAGAATAAAAACAAAACCAGGAGACTCTTCCTGCTGATTAAGGCAGGCTAAGCCTCAAAGATCCAAACAGATCCGGGAGCTGCAGTAATGCCAGATAGTCTACATACTGAAGCAGGAGAGCTGCAAGTTCAAGGATAGCCTGTGCAGCTTGGCCTCAGAACTAAAATAAAGGGTTGAGAACGTAGCTTAGTGGTGAAGAATTTGTCTAACAGAAGGCCCTGTATTAAATATTGAGAAAAAAGTCCAAATCAGAAACCAACATTCCAAGTGAATATGGATACAGTACATGGGACAGAGGAGTTAATTTACCTGAAAGTCCTTCTCTTGAACATGGGAGTCCCTTGTCTGGCTGTCAGGGTAATGCTCTCTGGTCTTCCCATAATGCTTAAAGTTTGCTTGTCTTTTTGTTTAGCGTCAATCTACATACTGACACCTCAGGGAGTCTAAAGTGAGGCTCTTCCTAGTGTTCTTCATAATGGCATAGACAGAATAACAAATGTCTCAAGTTCATAGAAGTTTATAGTTTCTTCTAAATATGCACTGGGGCCCTCTAAGCCTTTCCTGCCTCCCAGCTTCCTAGCCATGGAATCACTTTTTTTTACTGACAGTCTTAGAATTTGTGTTCCATTGAGCATACCCTGGAAATGCTAATTTAGGGGCATCTTCTTTGATAGTGGGTAACAGCAGATATGAAAAGGTATGGAAGCCTTTTCCTTACCTGGAGGAGTGGACAGACATGAAGAAACCCTCTTTCTACATTAAACCTGCCCATGATTTATGGAAAATAGGTCAGCATTGGGTTTAGTGTCCTCATCTGTGAATTCCAGACAATGATGCTTACTTCGCAGGTATGTAAAGGAATCATGGGAAGGGGTATGGTGTTTGTGTGTCAGGGGTTACTTTAGCACTGGGAGGCTCCATGTTTTTACGTATGTCAGTGTTGCCTCCCTATTCTGACACTTGGCTGTGCCTTTGACTTTCTGTACACAATAGCCTGCTCCATGGAAGAAGGCCAAATGGTCTGTGTTGTGGGTCTAGACCTGTTGGTTTCCAGAGTCAGGTATTATTGCAGTTAGAGAGCTTGCTTTCACAGAAGCTAAAACCATACCTAGAACCTGGGGGTCTAAGCCACAAGCTATTTTTGTTCAATGCTATGGCTCCAGATGAAGTTTCTGTTTTGCTCAACAGGGTGACACATAAGGCTAAATCAAAAGACTCTCAGAAAAAGGCATCTGTTGTGACTTCGGACTACAGTTAAACATGATTAACACATAATTATCAGCATGTGTCCTCTGGCAAGAAGGTAGATGTCTGTGTCAGCCTAACTGAAACACAACACTTGGCGTAGGTGGATTCTGTTCTCGGTTATAAGAATCTAAGCCAGGGATGGAGAGGTGGCTCAGCAGTTAAGAACACTTGATGCTCTTGTAAAGGACCCCAGTTCAATTCCCAGTACTCATGTGGAAACTTACAACCATCTGTAATTCCAGTTCCAGGGGATTCCATGCCCTCTTCTGATTTCTGGAGGATCTTGTACACACATACAGTACATACACTTAGACATACACATACATAGAAAGTAAATATTTCTTAAAATGTTTATTTAAAATATGAAGTATCATATAATATCAGTAGCTAATATCTTGTACTCAAATAGCAACAGCTCCTTTTCTAGTTTTTGTTTTGTTTTGTTTTGAGACAAGGTCTTATTTTATAACCTAGGCTGACCTAAAACTTGTTATAATACCCCTGAGTGCTGAGATTACAGGTATAAACCACCATGCCTGTCCTTCAAATGTCACTATTTAATATCAGCTTTTACTCAAATTTCTTATAACCCAAAGTAATGTAGATTTTTTTTAGTTTGATGATATCATTGGTTATCAAAATGTACAAATTTTAAGTATGTGCATTCCATTTTTCTGCTTAAAGACTTCCGTACTGACCAATTGTTTACCAAATTAACAACATTCTATTTACTGTGCTATGTAAGACTCCCTGAGGGCACAATGAAGTGAAGAACTAAATTTGGCTTTAGAACATTGCTTTTTAATGTTTAATACATACACACGGATGACCTGGCACCCTTGGTAAAATATAGTTCTTACTCAGTTGTCCAGAACAAGGTCATGGCAAGATTTCCAGCGATGAGGAAGTAGGAAACACCAAAGCATTAAACCCTAGGGGTAGAAAAAGTCAGTGATGGGCTTCAGTGGGAAACAGAGCATGTGACCTGGAACCATAGAGAGATCTCCATAGCAGTTTCTGTTCAAGAGCAACACTCAGACAAATCCAGGGCACTTGAGTGTTTTACTTGTTCATATGATTTCCATTCTTCATCTGCCCAGCTGCTTTTCACACCAAGCATCCTGGGTTCCAGGGACTAAGAGTTTAACCATGTTTTCCACAGTACTGGGATTGTGCTCTAAAAGGGGCAGTCTATGCTTTGACTTTCCCACACTTTATTGAAAGGAGGTCTTTATTTCTGTATTGCAATTATAGTGGTAGTAAGTAAAGTCCCAGCTATGAGTTACAAAGTTCAGTACAAATTTGGCATGTGTATTACACTTGGTGTAAAATTCCAGAGTCCTAATGTATTCTGATGATGGCTTACAGAAGATAACACTGTGAGTAGGTGATCAGGTTCCAACATTAATTATTCTGTGAGTCCTAGTGCCTCAGATCAAAAGCACTGAGCCTGCTCAGTTGAACTGATATGATAAGACATAACACTAAAACCTTCCTCAGGTCATTAGACAATTTTTTTGAACATATACATATATTTACTGACAAGTTGGAATTTGTTTTTTAAATTTTATATAATTTTTTAAATTTAAATTTGAAACAAGCTTGTTTTACATATCAATCTTAGTTCCTTCACCATCCCATCCTCCCCTGTTTCCCCCACCAACCCGCATCCCATCCCCTTTCTGCTCCCCAGGGAGGGTGAGGCTTTCCATGGGGAGTCTTCAAAGTCTGTCATATTTGTCATTTGGAGCAGGGCCCAGACCCTCCCCCATGTGTCTAGGCTGAGGGAGTATCCATCTATTTGGAAAGGGCTCCTAAAGTCCATTTGTATACTAGGGATAACTATTGATCCATTATCAGAGGACCCATGGACTGCCTAGTCCTTCTAACTAACAGCCACATTCAGAGGGCCCGTCCTATGCTGGTTTCCTAGCTATCAGACTGGGGTGCATGAGCTCCCCCTTATTCAGGTCAGCTGATTCTGTGGGTTTCTCCAGCCTGATCTTGACCCCTTTACTCATCACTCCTCCCTGTCTACAACTGGATTCCAAGAGTTCTAGCCAGACCTTTATATAAGTGTACACCATGGCTATGTTTGTTATTATTGAATGTTGACTATTGCGCTTCTCTTTGTAGTTTGGGGAGTATGAGGCTCAGCTTACAGAAGACTTGTGTTCATGGCTGGAGGTGATTTTAAGCATTAAGGATGAATTTGAAGCGATCCTATTTGGTGTTTAGAGGACAAACTGTTCTGAAACTATTGGTGTTCCTGGCACCATTGTTCCTTCTCAGGGTTTTGCTCAGCTCTTTAACTGAGTCATTCTCATTTTAATCAAGTCATGGCTTGAAGCTATGCTAGCACACAACGGGCCCTCTCACTTTGGCTTGTACATAGTTGTTCTCCATTCTAAAACACAGTCCCTGGTTTGTTTTCTTCCTGGCCACTGAAGGGAAAACATTAACAGGCTTTATTGTTAAATTAAACAGGTTAAATTGTTACTTGCTTACTTCTTTCAATGTGAGTCAAAAGTTAATAAGATGGGATTGTTTTCCTGCCAAATGCTTTGGTTGTAATATGTAACTTCTAATTTACTTCTGGTGCCAGGTCCATGAGGGAATTTATCCCAGTCTGTGGCATTAAATAAACATGGCTGCCTTGGGTGTTGACCTCCATGATTACAATTCTAAATGAAGCTGTGTGGAAAAGTCTAGATCTCAGCTACTTAGTAAATCCTTGATGAGTGGGCATCTAGGGTGTGGCTGGGACCACTGATCCTAGTGTTATTAGTAGCCTACTATAACTAACACCTAGATCAGGAGTGAAACTTTTTCTAGGACAGGTTTGGGATTACAACCTCAAACAATGAAATGGTCCCAACTGACTGAAAAATGGGGGGACCTATGTCTTTACAACTTAAAAATTCTGAAATATGTTCTGGGGACCATCTGCATCCCAGTCTCCTGTGAAGTTTGTTTACAAACCCAATTCCTGGACATAGGCTTAGTTAGACTTACCGCCTCTGAAATCCAAGACCTCAGTATCTTAGCTTCTTCTAGCACAGTGCCCAAGGGGTTTCCTTGCACAGTGACTTTTTAAAACTCATATCTAGACAAATGAGAAACCAACCACAAAGGTGGACAATGTGCCTAGTTCTATGACCATATTCAAACCTGATCTGGAGAGACTATGAATCCACCAAATGATTTTAAGAACTCATCTAGCAGCACTGAGGCTGGAGTCTATATAATCATCACAGTCTCAATCCATAGTTACATCATTTTATTTCTGCTGCACAACACATGATCTAGCATTGAACCACCTCTTTGGTTACATCATTTAAATGTCTGGATTCCGTAGCTAGGAAGTTGACCATAAGGCAGACAGTTGGATTGATCTGGGCACATACAAGAGGACTGAGGTATACTGAAGTGCCGAATGACCAAAGGTGGAGAAGAAGAAAATAAACCACAGCCAAGTCTTACAGTGTAGGGAAGGAAGTCAAGAGAGTTGGAGGAAAATAGAGGTCTCCCGGCTCAGCAATGGAATGTGAGAGCCCAAGGGAAGAAACTACTCAGCTTTTGTGAGCAGTTCCCCTTCCTGGCATCTGAAACATTCACAGACTCACACATATTTCTAAGAGACATGCTTTTTATTGATGGTTGCACATTTGGTGAGGAGGGTTACAGGTGTGGAAGACAGGAAAAGTAGAGAATGGGAGTCTACACATGAGAGAAAATGACCTGGAGACAAGAGTTGCTTGGATGTACAGCCCCTGGTCTCACTAGAGCGTGCTGTGTAATACACAGTGGGGCATACTCACACTTACCCCTTCCTAGTTCCTCAGAAATGAATGCTGATGACACCTCTGGGTCATCAATTCCCCATGCTCATCCTGGGATAACGGATACCCAAGCAAAGCAGGTGGCTTCAATTCGATTGTTAGGCTCTGGCACCTTTTCCTAGATTTTGCAGAGGCTAATCTTTGGGGCGGGGAGTGGGGGGAGGTCTTAAGTTCACATTTTAGTAATAAATATCTCTTATGTTTGCATTGTGAATTTTTCACCATGTTACTAGATAATGGCTGATGTTCTGATTTTTAGCTTGCCAGTCATTTTCTTCCAGATAATTGCTATCATTGTTAACTTTCTGGTGAAAGCTGCAAAATAACAAATACTTATTATAATAACATGTGTGACAATAGAAATATTATACCCCTTTCACCTGCAGATGGGAGAAAACAGTATAGTAAGTTCACTGAGCTAGGCTTGATCGCACAGAACTAACTTCTTCTAAAGCCCAGGCACATGAACCAGTACTCCGTGTCATGGTGAGACAGCCTTATCAAGGCAGCTGTCTTAGCCAGGCAGCTTCTTCTCAATCAAAACATTCAGGCCCTGGACACATTTTAAAACTGCCAAGAAGACACACAAGGATGTCTGTATTTCTCAAATAGCCTTTATTAGCCAGGAGACTCTGTTATCTGTAATCATTGTGATGATTTTATTAGTTGGCCAACAGTTGCTTCTCAGCACCTCCTGCATGTCTTCATTGCTCTATATGTTGGTCAACAAAGGCCAGGTTCTTCCTTGGTCATAAATATTCTACCCCCTAAAACAGCATTAATATAGCAACCTATTGTTTCCTGCTTATACAGAGTCTACACCATCCAGTCCATTTTGCGGTCTCTATGATTGCCCCACATGGAAAGAGTTCTCAAGAGGAGTTCTAAGGATATATTTGGCTAATACTACTTTTACCCATAGCTTGCCAGCCAGAATCCAGCACAGAACCTTCATGCCTGAATGTTTAGGAAGCAGGAGGATGTGGCTGGAGAGCTTATATCCATCTCTAAACACTGTCTACCAATGAGAAGGGACACAAAGATTGAGAGTAACTCTTGGCCTTGTGAAGATTTGAACCTAGTAGGCTAGTAGAAAGGAAGACAACTGGCAATCAGCAAATTCCTCTCAAATTCATTTTTATAAGGGCAGATTTTTGTGATTCATCCAGCAATTATTGAACAGCCACTGTTTCCTGAGGTCTGACCCATGCATTGTGTGTCGAACACATATAATTCTCAAAAGCACTTTTCAAGGAAGAACAAAGACAAGCAGAGGTACATAGCCACTCGGACACAGTGAAGAACACAATAGAAATATTAGCTTCCTAGATTTGCTGTGACAAAGTTCCCTAGCCTGTGTGGCTTCAATCATCAAAGCTATTTCATCATAGTTCTGGAGGCTGGAAGTCTGAAAACACTGTCAGCAAGATCATATTCCCTCTAGGAAGACTCTTTCCTTGCCTAGTCCTCCATTCTGGTGTAGCCACCAACCCTTGGCTGGAAGATATCAACTCCCACACCTCCTTATCATCAACCCTGTGTCTTATGTGGCATCTTATCTTATAAGTCATACTGGATTAAGGCCTACTATTGTGATATCATCTTAGCCTGATTATATATGCAAATATGCAAAGAACTTCTTTACAAATAAGGTCACATTGGCCGGTATCATGGATTTAGATATCAAAATCTGTTAGCAGAGTATAACTGCACCCATAAAAGAAATGATTTCAGGATGTTAGGAAAATTCACAAGGACAATATTCAGGCTAGATAAATCTAGGGAGATAGCATCTAAGCTAAGTCTTCCTACACCAGCAGTGAACAAGTGAAGGAAAAACTCAGAAATAGGCATTCTAGACAGTCACCAGCAAGTGCAAGGGTCCAGTGTGCATGATCATTGTTCAACATGACTGATGACATTCTAAGTAAGCGTGTAATAGCTAGCTCATGTGTCAGCTCGGCTGGACTACAGTTACCCAGAGAGTAGGCCAAACATTATTTTTGAGTATGATCTCATAAGGGACTAGATTGTAATAGTGTGCAGAGAAAACCTGCCCTGAGCATGAATGTGTGGGAGGCACTGTCTAATCCCATGTGATTCCAAATTCAACAGTTTTTGTCTGTCCTCTGCCTGAGACTTCCATCTGTTCCTGAACTCAAACCCTGGAGCTCCTAGCTCTTGGCTTCTAGGTCTTACACAGCTCAGCTGACATCCTCAGCTCCTACCAGTTCTCAGGCCTTAGCCCAAGTTCTCAGGCCTTTAATAGTCTACTGAATCCTTGACGTTGGTGGTTCTCAGGCCCCAGAGCTGGACCCCATTATACGATCAGCTTTTCTTATTCTAAAGCTGAAAGATGGCATTTTGTAGAATTTCTTTGCAGTTTTGAGAGCCGATTCCCACAGCATAACATTTTAAAAATCTAGTAACCTTACCGAGGACAGAAGTTGCTAAAAGGGTAGTGTAGAACTGCTGTGACAGACCTGACCATGTTTTGGGGTGTGAAGAGGGCTGTGAAAGGACTTGGAACTTTGGGCTTGAATGTCATTGAGTTTTGAGAACTCAGTGGGATGTTGTGTAGAAACTTGTGAGATAAGAATGTTGAGAGCAGTGCAGACGATGGAAGCCTGGCTTGTGAAGTTCCAGAGGGAAAACTCTACTGGGCCTTTTGTGTGAAGAATCTGTGGTGTCTGGTTAGCTTGAGCTGAAGAATCAACTGTGATTAACAAGAGACCAGAACCACTAAAGTAAAAGCTTTGTTTGGATAATGGATACTGGTCAGCTGGGGCTGAAGTATCAGCTGTGATTAAAAAGAGACAGATAGGGGGTGGGAAGGGAGTTAGGTGGGGCTGAGATAAGGGGAGAGAGGGGGAACTGGGGTTGGTATGTAAAATGAAAAATAATTTTTTAATTAAAATAAAAAGAAGAAGAGACCAGTGTTATTGAGGCAAAACTTTCTGGGAAGTGTTTTCTGAGAGTCAGCACATTCAAGCTCTGTCCCAAAGTTGGCCAAGGTTGTACCTTGTGCTGGCAGCCAAATTTGGTAGTCTGCCAAGGTGGTGCTGGTTTTGAAGGTGTGAAGGGGTCATAAAGAGCAGCTAACACTTGTCACTTGTGTCAAGACCTGGGTCCCTGAAGAGAGAGCCCAGGAGAGGCGCTTGGTGAAAGTACAGCCCAGCTGCAGCACGAGGCCGCAAGGTTTTAGAGGTACTGGTACCGGAAGATGACCACTAAGAAAAACAGGTGTGGTGGAGTGGAGCCAGCCTGAGACAATCTGTGCCTGGGCTGAGCCAAAGACGCCATCCAAGCCCTTTGGAGGAGCCCAAAGACCCGAGTGAATCCCCTAGAGTTATTTACATTTTCGAGTTCGGTTTTGCTTTGTTCAGATTGTTATTGTGCCCTGGTTCTCACTTTTTGAAATAAGAAAGTATTTAACTTATGTTTTGATTTATAGGACCCCACAGTTAAGAGACTAAATTGTGGTGTGTGTGTGTGTGTGTGTGTGTGAGTGTGTGTGTGTGTGTGTGTGTGTGTGTGTGTGTGTGTGTGTTACATACCAATCCCAGTAACCTCTCCCTCCTGTCCTCCCAGTTACCCCCACCGTCTACCTTTCACACTCCCCATCCATTCCTCAGAGAGAGTGAGGCTTCCCATGGGGGATCATCAAGTCTGTCACATCATTTGGAGTAGGACTGTAGCCCTACTTCCCTGTGTATCTAGGCTGAGAGACTATCCCTCCATAGGGAATGGGCTCCAAAAAGCTCATTCATGCACTAGGGATAAGTACTAGTTCTACTCCAGCGACCCCGTAGATTGCCCAAGCCCCCCAACTCACACCCACGTTCACGGTGCCTGGTTCAGTCCTATGCTGGTTCCCCAGCTGTAAGACTGGGATCCATGAGCTCCCCCTTGTTCAAGTCAGCTGTTTCTGTGGGTTTCCCCAGCATGGTCTTGATCCCTTTGCTCATCACTCTTCCCTCTCTACAACTCGATTCCAGGAATTCGGCCCAGCACTTAGCTTCTGCTTCTGCTTCCATCAGCTAGTGGATAAAGGCTCTATGTTAGCAATTAAGGTAGTCATCAATCTCATTATCAGGGAAGGACATTTAAGGTAGCCTTGCCACTATTGCTGAGATTCTTAGTTGGGGTCATCCTTGTGGATCCCTGAACATTTCCCTAGTGCTATGTTTCTTGTAAACCCCACAAAGTCTCCCTCTATCAAGGTACCTCTTTCCTTGCTCTTCTTTGTTCTTCCCCCAACTCGACCTTCCTGATCTCTCATGTCTGTCTGCCTTCCCCCTACCCCCTATGCTCCCAATTCGCTCAGGAGATCTTGTCCCCTTCCCCTTCTCTGGGGTCCTCCTTGTAACCTAGCTTCTCAAGGGTTGTGAATTATAGGCTGGTTGTCCTTTGCTCTATGAAAAGACTGAATTTTTAAAGAGATTTTAGGTTTTAAAAGAAATTTTAGATTTTTAAAGACTGAACTTAAAAGTGTTTGAATATGTTAAAACTTTAGGGCTTTTAGTTTGTAAACTTCACATTGTGATGATGCTAGTGTGTGATCTTGGGACGAACGAGAAAGGAAGGGTATGGCCTAACAATGATCTGTTTGTGTGTCAAGTTGACAAGGAGACAATTGTCTTGGCTGGTTTTATGTCAACTTGACACAAGCTAGAGTCATTTGAAAGGAGGGAACCTCAAGTTGAGAAAGAGACATCCATAAGATTCAGCTGTAAGACATTTTCTTAACTAGTGACTGAGGGGGGCAGTTTATTATGGGTGGTGCCATCCTGGACTGGTGGTCCTGGGTTCTATAAGAAAACAGGCTGGGAAAGTCATGGGGAGCAGCAGCCTCCATGGCCTCTGCATCAGCTCCTGCATCCAGGTTCCTGCCCTGTCTGAGTTCCTGTCCTGACTTCCTGCAGCGATGTGGAAGTGTGAGCCAAACAAAGCCTTTCCTCCCCAAGTTGCCCTGGTCTTGGTGTTTGTCACAGCACTGGTTACCCTCACTAGGACAGCTGTTACTGGACTATATGATCATGGTCACTCGTCTTCAGCAGGCCTGGGTTTCTTTGGTCATATAGAATGAAAGATGGGCTCTCTTTAATGAGATTTTTAGCTCTGCTGTCCTACAATAGTCTTTTCTTACAGATGGTTACTGTTAGCCCAGGAATGCAGAATCGACAAGAAGATCTGAGATCTGAGTTGTGACACATCTTGGTCACAAAATAACTTGGTGACCTTTTAGTTCAATTAGCCAGACATGGAGAGGTGTGAGTGGAAGTACAAATAAGCTTAGGTGCCAATTCTTTATTCATTTTTAACTAATCCTTTTGGTCCCTATTGGAAGAAGGTACCTGGTTTGGTTATCTCATAAGACCTAAATATGTTTAAGCAGGGACTTTAGAGGGTCTTCATCCTTTAAAAAAAAGTGTCATTTTCTGATTGTTATTGTTATTGTTGTTGCTGTTGTTTTGATACAGAGTTTCTCTACATAGCACAGACTAGCCACAAGCTTGTAATCCTCTTAGCTCAGCAAAGTGTGCTGGGATTACATGTGCGTACAACCATGCTCTACTAGGTTCCTCAACTTTAATGTATTAAAATAATTTGAATAAGCAGGGGAAAATGCAGATTCCTGGGCTGTTACCTCAGGGGGTCCGAGTCTGAAGGCCAGTGTGTGTGTGTGTGTGTGTGTGTTTGGGGCGGGGGCAGTTGGCTAAAATGAAAGTTGTTGTTTTCAGATATTCTGATATAGGCTTACATTAGGAAGCTGAGGAATTAAATGAGCACCCTAAAGGATGGTGATACTGCTAGTGGCCACTGGGTGAATCATTACCTACCCCTTTAGCCCTTCATGTAGACACATTCATGGCCAGACCACAGGCCCTTAAGGGCACTTGCTTCTGGAAACTCAAGTCTGGGTCCACCCCATCCCAATCCAAGCATTGAGATTTCGATTTACCTCTCCTCTGGCATTCTCTCTCTCTCTCTCTCTCTCTCTCTCTCTCTCTCTCTCTCTCTCTCTCTCTCTCTCTCTGTCTCTCTCTCTCTCTCTCTCTCTCTCTCCCTCTCTCTCCCTTTCTCTCTCTCTCTCCCTCTCTCTCTTTTTCTCTCCCTCTCTCTCTCTCCCTTCTCTCTCTCTCTCTCTCTCTCTCTCTCTCTCACACACACACACACACACACACACACACACACACACACACACACACACGGCTTTGCAACGACTCCATGTTCCTGTTATACAAGTTCCTGTTTTATAAGTTCCTCATCATAATGACATACTAATAGTTATTTACATGGCTATGTTTCTAGTGTGAGCTCTGGAAAGGCAGGGTCCTGCTGTCTTCATTTCTACTGTGTCCATCATGGTAGGTACACACACATTGTGGTGAAAATGCGTCGATTCTATGAAACCAGAAAAGATACAGCCACAGGTATTGTGACACAGGAGTAGAAGTCACTTGTTTTCTTTGGATGTTCTAAAATACGTTAGATGGCCACCCTTCTCTCAACTGTGTAAATATACATTGGAGATGAAATCTTATTGTAATGAGGCCACAAATAAGGGTTCTTGTGTAAATAATTGTCTTTACTTAGTAACATTTGCCAAAACTTTATTACAGAATACTTTCTCCCTTGTATGGTGAAAAGGTTACTACCAGGGTACAAAATAGTGAAAAACAAAGGTTTCTAAGGGACATTTTAGAGGCAGGGCCAGGACCTGACTCCACATTTTCATCTCAGTTTTTGCCTTGTTTTTGTTGGTCTTGAGTTTCCTGGGAAGCAACAGCACCATCAGCACAGGCATTGCTATCTTACACCAGGCATTTGGCCATCTATTAAGAGGAGATGAAAAGAATATTAGATGTGGTCAAGCATAAGTTAGGCAGCATAGTATGGGTTTCAGATGGGGGTGGACACCTTCTTGCTAATGGGAGTAACTTGTCACTGAGGGGGGTATACTGTAATAGATTGTACCTCAGATTCAATTACCAGAGGACCTAGAGCCTTCCCTCCCCATTCAAGTCAGCTGCAGTGACCTCAGAGCACTACACAAAGAGCTTTCAGAATTTGAAAGCAAATGCAGCTCTTGAAAATAATCCAGCTTAATCTGTGGTCAGATTCCCTCCTCTTCTCTAAATGGTCTGAAATTCACCTCGATTTATACCAGGACAAGCTGCCTCCAAGTCTGTCCTTCAGGAAACAGTTCATAAAGATGGTTGCATTGTCCTGTCCCCTCATCATGACTCTGTTGTAGAGCAGGCAGGCACTGCAAGCTCTCTTAATGTTAGACATGAGGACTCTGAGCATGCTCCTGAGGTTTGGCCTAATCACAGAGGTATAGTTGAGTGATGACCTCCCCTACAGCATACTGAAACACAGGTTTAGGTGTGGAGAGGTGTACTCCCACTGTTGCCCCTCCTAGACATAAAGTACAAATGCACAAGAACCCAGAAACTATTAGTCCAGTTCAGCTATTTCTGATATAGAGAGAGCTGCTGGTGACAGATCTGAGGACAGGGAAGCCGGAAAGGGGGCTTTGATCCAGAGCTAATGGAAGAATGGGTCAATGATTGTGCAAGTCGTCCTCACTAGCAGCAGCCTCTGCTAGAAGCACACATCACCACAACATAACAAGAACAGGCCCTCTTTTCTACAGGTCATGGTGATTAAAGCTATTCCATGATGGGCAGAAATGATTTTTTAAAAGCGCTGTTCATCATCTCTCTCCAGCTACCATGCTGAGAACATGGCCAACATTCTCCTCCAGACTTCTGGTGCTGACTCTTAGGCACCAGGGAACAGAACTCCAGCCTTTGGGAAGGACTTGCTTAGACTACCAGCTCCAGTTCATACAGGGGTTTATGGCAGTGGGGTTTCAAAGTTCCAGTAAATGACTTTTAAAAAAAATGTCAGTACAGGGGCCGGAGAGATGACATCTGCCATGCAACTGTGAGGGTTGCAGTTCAGGTTCCCAGAAACCTATATAAATGCCAAGTAAGCAAGGGCTTGCATTCAGACACATGCAAACATGCACTTGAACATGAACTCCACAAACACATGAACAAAACATGAACGCTGCAAATGCATGACCACACACACACACACACACACACACACACACACACGAGAAAGAAAACAAGTCAGTTCACATTGATCAATTCCTGATTGTACCAAACCCTGCCATATTTTTCATGCAGCTGGATAGATATATAAGTGTATAAGTGTCATGGGGTGTGCAGTAGCCTTCAGCAGCACTCAGACCACTATTTAGACTTGAAAACAGCTGAGAAGAAGGTACCGCAGAGCTGGGGGAATAGCCAGTGAACTGACTGCTCCCTCAACACAGCCAGATTGCTAACAGCATTATGTGTCCTTTCTTTAAAAACAAAAACAAACAAACAACAAAAAAAGCTTCATGGGGAGTGTTTTACATATGGAATCCTCCAATAGAAAGTTGGAGTTCAACATTTTTCTGTTTGTTTTATTTTAGTTCATTTCCCACACTGTACACTCATGATAAATGAAACTTGGTCTTCCTTTAGTTTTTATTTTTTCTCTCTCGGTGCTGAGGCTATGACTTAGGGCTCTCTGGATGCTAGGCAATCACCTACAGAGTGTTAGTCACCCCTAAATGAGTCTTCATACCACTTTTCATCCTGTTGTATAGATTTAATTCCTGCCTCCACCCCCAACAACCACTTATCTTCTCTGTGCATTTGCCATTTTGTTTGTTTTTGCTTCAAATTCATATAATATGCCATCTTGTGACTGGAACCTTTCACCTAGCACACTATTTTTTAAGTATCAGGTATTTTTTTTTATCAGGTATGAGAGGCATCAGCGGTTTGTTCCTTTAATGTTGTTCAGTAGTAGTTTACTGTATAATGTGCATATGTCTACCCATTACCAGTTGGCAGACCTTCAGGTATTTTCCTATTTGGGATTATTATGGACAATATAAAAACACTGGTGATCAGGTATTTCTGTGGCTGTGTATTTTTTTTATTTCTCTTAAGTATATGCCTATAGGTAGAATTGTTTCTTAGTTTCTTATTTGCCATGTGATTCTATCAGCATGGCTACTCAGGCCCCTGGCTATGCCATTCAATTCTTCCTTTTGAAAACCTAGAAGAGATGGTCAATCACATAGCAATAAAAGGGTATTTCATGTGAGCATCCCTCTATGGTAGCAGAAAAACAGGCTTTCCTTAAGAAAACTATAGCAGGGGATGGTTAAATATGAGACATCGTTCAACAGAGGAAGAAGAGTTGAAATTCCTGGGTGTTTGTTTTCTCTTGTCCTTTAGTCTCATGCCAGGCACATCTAGCCAGAAATCAGTTGGCAAGTGCATCTGGAAAATTTAAGAAGGTAGGAGAAAGGCAGGAATGAGAAGAGGGCAAATGTCAAGCCCACCTCCTTGTCAAGACTCAGGTTGTCAATGATGTCCAGTCCAAGTTCAAGCATGGTTCTCAGCCTCCGAGGTCTCAAATAATGACCCAAAGGAATTTAGATACTTGTATAGCTACTCTCTCATGGAAACACCACAATATCCTGGGCCAGGGCTGGGGACACTGATATTGTACAGAGTAATTGGGGCTTGGTAGTACTGTCCCCAGAACAACAACTCTACAGAGTTCACTAATCGGCAAAGCTCCTCAAGAAAACCTCAGTTACAGTTGTCAGCCAGACTACATTTGTATCACGTTCCCATTTATGACTTAGTGACACACTGCAGAGCCTTAGGTAGTAATTGGCAAAGGATCCAAACATTTGATGAAAGCCACACAGCACAAACTGGACCCAGACACTAGAGTCCTGGGCTCCCAGGACCAGTGCTAGAAATTTTCTCCAGTTGCAGTATACCTGTAGGCTACTAAAAAGGTCTACTCCAAAACTGAAATGAGTTCTGTATCGCAGTTTAATATGGATCAGGATAAACAATTAGGCCAAATAGATGTTTATTAAGGGAGAAATAACTCACAACATAGGCAGATGAATGCGGCGGGTTCCACCAGATCCTAAGCCTTCCAGTGTCCACCACCAAGAGAGAGCACCCCCTCCACCCTTCCCCAGCATTTTCCCCCAGGTCACATCCGGCCCTGTCTCCACCCCCAATGGGCGTGGCCTAGGCCACAAGTGCAGACAAGATGAATATCTCACTACAATTCCCCTTTTAGTCTAAAGAAAAGATTTGGGCTTGATACAAAACTATATACAAAACAGTGAATAATAAGTGTGCTCTAAGGAAAGGAAAATCGAGAACAAAACGACCTACATATCTAGTCCTAGGGTGAAGGCATAACAGAGTTTACAATAAAGTTTTCCTAAGTCTAGTACCTAATATATCTAAGTAGGAAGAGAGAATAATAGTTGTGATAGTTTAATCTACAACCTCATCAAGACCTGAGAAGGAAAATAGTGATACTAGAGTAGACAGGAAGTGCGGATGGGCAACTTCCAAAAGATGCATCGAGGACAGAAACAGCAAGCTACATGGACAGTCACCCAAGGTCTCACAGCAAAGTTGGTACAGCCAGTTTTGGCTAAGGCCAAGAGTACCTGACAGACCACAACAAAAGCAGGGAGGAAGAAAGGCTGTCTTACCCTGACTTGGCAAGGTTTAGCAGTCTTTTGTTTGTCTCCTGCAAACACATAGGACCGCATGTCCAGATCAGTGGTCAAGGTAGGGTCAGTTCCTTGCCCAAGAGGCCATAGCTGAAGTGAGGATGAACTCCAGAAGGAGCAATAACAGTGTCCAACATACTTTTGGGAAAGTGCACAGTGCTGTCAGGAGCAACAGTGTCTCATGTCAACGGAGTACTAATATTAAAACATTTAAATGTCATGCTCTGCAGGTCTATGAAGTGATTGGAGATTAAGCATCTATGTCTGACTAATCTCATAGGTAAAGGAAATGTGGGTGAGGATAATCTGTAATACTCATGAACTTAGCTAAAAAACCTGATTAAAACTTCCTTGAGTAAAGCAAGGATACATACCTAAACAATATAACTATGTACATGTAAATTCTTAAAGTAGAGGTAGAGTAGAAATGTCTAGACAAGAGGTATGTCTAAAGGGCAACAAGATAAATATCCCAAATTGTATCAATATACAAAATGTCTTGAACACAAAGTATACATACATAGACAATGGCGAGAAAAATGTGCATAAAACATAAATGGAAAGATTTCACACAATATGACAAAATATAATATACAATTCTTCCAGTACATAGGTTACCACAGATAAGAATATATAACAATGTAAGCTGTAATACTAATATCTCACTCTTACTAAATAATTCACAAGAAGGTAGGCTAATCTACCTATATCCATCCTGAACCATAACTTTCCCAACCATACCCTATTCCTGTCTAAAAGAGATAACCAAGTCTAAATATCACCTTCCATACCCAACCCCAAGTAACTAAAACCAACCCTATGAAGATGAATATTGATGTTAGGAACTGTTATTATTTTTTGTGGAAAACTTAAATATTAATATGAAAGTAAAATTTTCAAGTTATACCATATGCATTAGGGGGAAAGGCAACAATAAGCATTAACATGTATATGAGAAAATGAGGGTCCTTCTGTGGTCTTTAAAGGAGTTAAAGACAGATAGTTATAGTTATAGTTTTCCTTAGTTAGGATTAAAGATAAGTTACATATAGGACTTTAAACCCACAAAGATAGGATAAATGATATTTTCTTTAAGTCTTACAAAATGTTAATGGACTAAATATTGTTAACTGATTCATATTTGATAACTGATGTATGGTATATTTGGCTATGTTAAGGTTAAACCCTTCTTTTTATTTTAAACAAAAAAGAGGAGATGATGGGAGATGTTATTTTGTAAATATGTTTCTCATACTGGATAATGAATAAAGCACTGTGGCCAATGAGAAAGCAAGATAGGCAGGGCTAGGAGACAGGAGAAAAAAGGAAGTAGTTGGGAGGGGTCAGCATGTAGAGCCTAGAGGAAGCAAGATGCCAGCCGCCGCTCTCTGGTAAGATGAACCATGTGGAAATACTTAGAATAGTAGAAATGGGTTAATCAGTAATACAAAGCTAGCTGATAAACAATGATATAAGTGGCCAACAGCTTGTATCAAATACAGAGTCTCACAGTGTTATTGGGGGCTGGCATGGCAGCAGGGCAGTGGGACAAGGCGGCCGGCAGGAAAAACCTGCACATATTAGTTCTGAGTGCCAGCATTTGTACCTCATATTCTAGGAAGTATGATATGCTCCTCTTCTTCAGCTCAGTCATGGGGGACTTTCTCTGACCTCAGTACACTTGAATGTGGCTCATCACCCACTTCTCCATCATAGGGAAGTCACACATGAGAGAAAGTCTCTGATATGGGACTCTGTAACCAACTTCTTTAAGCTCAGTTTTCTGAAAGTCTTAGTGTCTTTCAATGTGGTTACACAGACTTTTCATTTTTGCTACTGCTAGCTTACTGGTGGCTCTCTCCTGGCTTTAACCCACAACCACCATGGCCTTTGTAAAAACATGGGGTTTCTACTTCCCTGTGTGTGTTTGACATTGGTGGGATGCAGCTGTAGGTGAGTGTGCATGCACAGACGTGGGTGAATGTGTAGGTCAGGGAAAGACCCTGGGAATCGCTGCTCAGGTGCCATCTGGTGTTGCTGTTGGGATAGCATCTTTCACTGGCATGCTGCTGGGCTGGCTGGCTGGTAAGCCCCAGGGATCCACCTGCCTTGCTTCCCCAGCACTGAAATTACAGGCAGTCCCCAGGCTTACACAATCCTTCATAAGAGTATTAGCCCAAGCCCTTGCACTGACAAGATAGGTGCTCCATCCATAGGGAATCTTTTATGAGAAGTTAGTGGATCGGTGTATGTATTTTATTTACGCAAGCTCACCTGTTTGCAGTCACAGAAGAATAGAGAGTTGTGAGTGCATGAATGCAGAGCCCAGATATTGGTGTTGAGTGCCTTCCTTACTTGTTTTCTGTACAAACGAAGCAGGGTCTCTCATTGAATCCAGGGCTTGCTCATATGGTTAATCTAGCTAGCCAACCTGTTCCATGGATCCCTGTATCACCCTTCCAAGGACTGCATTACAGAATGGGGAACCAACCATGCCTGGCCCTTGTTTAAGTGAGCGCTGGGGATTTGAACTCGTCTTCAGACATGTGTGGCAAGTGCTTTACCCGGTGAGCCATCACCCCACCCCTCACAGTAAGTTTACTGTTAAATCTTTGGAAATGTCAGCATTTGTGATTAGGTGTTAAAAATGGGAGCTCTCCTAACTGAAGGATGGATCTTCCAAAGTAAAATACAAAATGAAAGCAGTAAGAATCCCCAATTCTCTGAGTGTCCTGCATAATCAAGTATTATTATAAATGTATAATAAGGTGGATATTGGCAGTCCCAAGTATACATCCTAAGTCAAACACTGAGTGTGAATTTCCAGCATTGTGTGAGCATTGGAAACATTTGAAATGCTCTTCTCATCCAGGGACTCTGATTCAGCAGTCCCCAGGCAGGGTTCGAGAACCTGCATTTTCCAGATGCCTCTGCAATCTTCTCCTGAGAAACTCTTTCACGAGCTCAGACTCCTAAATCTGAGCTGACTTGGAAGCTTCTCTTAAAAAGCCTTCACACACTTTTCACTTCAGAGCTATTCTGAGCCAGAATCTAAAGAGGAAAGAAGGCAGGAGAAGAGTAGTGAATCAACGAAGCCAATTTAAAAGATCATCTACTGTCAGAAACCAGAAGTTTGGTTTTTTTCTTAAAATTCAAAGCCATTACCAACATTTGAAAATTACTCATTTGGTTTTTATGCCTTGGGTCTCCATACCTGTGTAAAGAGAGGGGAAAGTGCTCTCTCTCTTCTCTCTCTCTCTCTCTCTCTCTCTCTCTCTCTCTCTCTCTCTCTCTCTCTCTCTCTCTTTCTGTGTGTGTGTGTGTGATTAAGTACTGTAGTAAACAGTGATGTATGATGTCCCTGTGTCTCATCTTCACAAGGTAATGCTGGGTGTTTAATACTTCTATGTTTGTTTCCCATTGTCTTTCCTCATGATTATCCTCCTAAGCATATAGCTTTTGGTCACTAGAACCCTGGTGGCTCCATTCAGTCCCTCTGAGGTTTCCTTTTCCCACCTCTCTCCTTTGTTAGCAACTAGACAGATCAATGCTACATACTGTTACCATATCTTCTCTATACCAGATAAACAGAATCAGAATTTAGCAAATTTAGTAGGCTTAAGAAGACAATGAGACAGAATGTTTCAAATCAGTACTGCCTGGAAAAAAAATGCAAAACGCGTGTTTTTCTGCCTGAACTCCTATGGTTTTCTTATCCTCTGTTATATCATTCAGCTGTTCTAAGCGCCTGCCTGACACACCAGCTGCTAGGTGTAACTTAATTAATTTAAATACAATGTTGAGGTTTGCCCCAGGCTGCTGCCCTCAGATTTACAAATATGTTTCTGAACACAAACTGCTTTGATGATGCAGTCTTTGGAATTAGAGAAGCCTATACACTCTCTCCTAAAGCACATGAAAACATGGAAGGATTTAAATGGCTTTTCTCCCTCCTTGGCTGTTCACCTGCTTATTCTACACCCATTTATGAAGTGGCAGGGGTTGTATTAAGCCCTGGGTGGAATAAAAACAATCTAACCCTAGTGTTTCTCAAGGTCTTGGGGAAGACAGACAGCCAGTTATGTAAACAAATTATTTCTGCCACCCAGATTTTAAGTAGGACTAAGAACTATAGCAATCGGAGCAAGAAGTTGTAGAGACCTACAGGAGGGAGAAAATGCCTAAGATGGATGTGACAGTAGAAGGACATCTTGGACACTAAGCAGGACTCAACTCTAGATGGATCAGGAACAAACAGAAGGGAATAAGCAGCTTGGCCAAGAAACTGAGACTCCCTTGGAATCCAGAGCAAATCATGTGAAAATACCAAGATGGACTGGGACTCAGGTCATCAAGGGGCCCCTGAGGAACATTCTAAAAACTGAAGAGACACTGAATTCTTCAGGAGAGACGTAATTCAGGTCACAGTCACCCATGTAGCTATGAAGGACCAGGCAGAAGTGGACCAATCACAGGGCCCTGCTCCCTTGTGGTGATATCTTGTTTGTACTCTAAATAAAGCTTGCCTGAAGATCAGAGGACCTGGCCAGCCTCTAGCTAACCATAGAGGTCTGGATGTCTGTATAGACAGACAGGAAGTGAGATGGCTGGGTGGAGAGAGGAATATAGGCAGGATGCAGGGACTCGGTCTCTTTTGGTCTGAGGATTCCTTAGAGGTAGGAACTCTAGTGGCTGGCTGCTCTGCTTTTCTAATCTTTCAGCTTTCACCCTTAGCATCTGACTCCAGGTTTTTATTATTAAGACCTATTAGAATTTGTGCAACATTCCCTTGCAGCAAGGATTGGCCAGGGCATGCTAATTAATTCATGGCAGGAAGGCTTATGCTTCCTCTGGACACCTGCATGGCAGGAGATCACTTCTGGCTAGAATTTAATGGAGTGAACTCCTCATTGCAACAGATTGCCTGTCATATCAATGGCGTCAGCTCATAGGATTTGGTCAAACATGGATTAAAATATTCAGAAAAATAATGCACCTTTACTGAACATGGTCATAATCCCTTAAACAAATGGTTTACACACATCATCTACATGACTCTTAAGTATTGGGTATAACCTGGAGACAATTTTAAGTATGCAGGAGAATGTGTACAGACTGAACACAGGACTACAGCATTTTACCCATCTACAGGAAGCCTTAGAGCCAACCCACAACCAATAATGAAGGGTAGCATTAGACCTTCATTAAAGAGAATATACAACACAGAAGGACAAGCACGCTCCACATAGCATTAGACCTTCATTAAAGAGAATATACAACACAGAAGGACAAGCACGAGCCACTAAAAAACGAGAAAGAATGGGATCAGCTCTTAAACGCTCTTAGCCTGGACACAGAATATGCCAGAGCTCTTTGGGGTTATGCTCCCCTGACCAGTGCTTCCACAACAGCCTTCTAGTTGCTTCAGTTACTTTGTATCAGATTTTTGAGACAAGCAGCCAAGTACACTAAGTATGCCACCCACATTCACCTCTCCTCTACCAGAAATGCCCATAGGAACCCCTACATATTGGTAAATAGGCTCTCTGCATCTTAATAGATCCATTTACAGAGATTAAAAAAAGTAAAAATCCATCCTTGAAAAAGACCACTAACAGCAAAATGCCATCTTATGGGAAGGACACCCCAAATCATTTGCTTGAATTGTGAGCCAGATACACAAATAAAGCAAATACACCAACCACTTTCACTCCCAAACACAAAGCAGATGGGGATTCTGAGACCATGATCTCTATAAGCTCCTCCCATTTTGTCTGCCTGGCTGTTAAGGGTACTGTCTTCATTTTCACCACAGAAGCAATACAATCAGATATATTGTAATTTCTTTTCAGTCTGATGCCTGAAGAATCCTGTGTTATAGTTGTTATTGAGGGAAGTTTCTGTCTGGCCAGGACCCTCAGCTATTTAGTCCCAAATAAATAAACAGAGGCTTATATTAATTATGAACTGTTTGGCTGATTGCTCAGGCTTCTTATTCACTAGCTCTCTTAATTATTAACCCATTTCTATTAAAGTATGTATCTCCTTGTGGTCTTGGATTACTGGAGAATGCCCAGGGGTCCTACCTTCCCAGTAGCTTCATGGGATCTCTCTGACAACATATTCACTGTCTTCCTCTTCCAGAATTCTCCTAGTTTTGTAACCCAGCCTATACTTCCTTCCTGGCTACATCCTGTCTGTCCAGTGGCCAAAACGGCTTTATTCATCAACCAATAAGAGAAAATATATTCACAGCATTCAGAAGGACATCTCCCATCACATAGTAGCCCAAGTGAGTGGAAAGTAAGAGTCACGTGTAGAATCAGAACCCCGATTGCGCTTACTTCTCCCACAAAACCAGCAAGACTGAAGCTACCAAATATACCTGTTCTCTAAGTCCATAACCAACTGCTTGAAAGGAGGGGACAATGTTAACTCAGTTTCTAGTCAGTCAGAAGTAGGTAGTCTGTGTCCACAATAGAGGACAAGCTGGAACGCCTTTGTAAACACGAGTCATCTGGCTAGGCTGGCTGGAGCCTAGCAGGCTCCATCTTGGCCAGATAACACATTGAACACAAGGCTTGGCTCCTAGAGGTGTTTAGGGCAAACCCCAAAGTGGCTGCATTGCTGTAATCTGGCCTGAGTGATCCCACAGCACAGAGAGAAATCAAACTCTGTCTTGCCAAATCCCTTCTGAAAAAGCATACCCCACTGGCAGCGGCTTCTTCTCCTAAGGATTCTGGGAAGAGATCCAGACAAGAAGAACTCTGTGTGGGACAAACCAGCACTTTCAGCATCCTGTTTCCTCTCCTGGCAGACAGACATGCTTCTTTTTGTCTGTGCAGAAACTAGAACTGGATCGTGTGCTTGGAGAACCAATAAGATGGAAATCAGTGACCAAGGGGAAAACTGCAAAGGCTATTCGAGGAGGCCATGGGGAGAGGATGGCAAAGAAAAGCAATTAGGTCAAAGCACAGAAAGTGTGCATCAGGCTGGATCTGACCGATTCTCTACAGGGAGGTTCAGCTTGTTCCAGGGATTTCAGTGGCCAGAGGAACACTTCCCTGGGAACTTAGGCACCATCTGTCACACTTAGAACCATACTCTCCATTCTTAGCTGAGGATGAAATGGTTACTTTTCTTGGAGAGAGAGAGAGAGAGAGAGAGAGAGAGAGAGAGAGAGAGAGAGAGAGAGAGAGAGACCTGAACTGCAAAGGGAACTCAAGTTCATCCTTGCTCTTTGCCCATGTGAAGGCTCTTTCTCCACAGTCTCAGACTACTTTGTGATAATACACAGCTATCTGCAAAGCTTTATTTATTAAAAATGTTTTCAAGTGCACATACTCCTTAGAGAAAGATAACCAACAGACAGGGAAAATGCAGTTTAAGAATAAAAGTGACCTAAAGTGGATCAAAAACAATGTGAATATTTTGGTTTGCCCCTCCAATGCCGTTTCATCCTTCCCATCTGCCCGCTTTGCTGAACCTTTCCTTCCCCCACATATTTATTGAACATCTGCCATAAGCAGCTACTACAGTTTCAAATGGATGGGGCAGAAAATAGTCTCCTGCCTCAGTATCTGCAGTCTCTGAGAGCTCCACGACTGCATGAAGACCTGTTGCTCATTTCAGTAGATGCACAATGTTCAAAACTGTGTCCAACCCATACCTACCTCTCCACAAATATAACTGTTTTAAAAGCAGACTTGGGGCTGGAGAGTTGGCTCAGCCATTATGAGCATGTATTGCTCGTACAGAGAACCCATTTGGTCCCCAGCATCCACATGTTGGCCCCCAAGCATCTGTAACTCCAGTTTCAGGGGACCTAATACCCTCTTCTGTTCTCTTCTAGCACCCACAGACATGGTACCCACATACTTGTGCACACACACACACACATACATGGGTGCACAAAAATAACATTTAAAAGAATTTTTTAAAAGAATGTCATAAACAATGTCATTATATGTCACCCATCAGAGATTCTGTGTTTGGGCACAAATGCTACAGAGCTCCCCACAAAGTCATATCCATCTCAGCAGCAGTAAAGATATATAGAAATCTAGTTGCCACATCTAGTTCACTTTGTTTTCTAACCTTGTACTGACATAAAAAGATGTAAATTTGTAATTATGCGATGTAAGTTTATTCATATTTTCTTTTATAATTTCTTCTTTATCATGCTTAGAAAGGCTTTTCCTATCATAAAATTATTTTCAAAAGACACTTTCTTCTAAAAACCTTTGATCTATCTGGAATTTAATAGTATACAAACTTTTCTTTTCTAATTATTTTCAAGAGCTGCAATTTAAAGCTGGTTTTGTGCATTGAATGATGCTTTGTGATACAAGTTTATGGGTTTTATTTGTATATTAAGGCTAGAAATTCCATTGTTTCAAAAACTGTTATTCTTTACTCTCAATTAAAATAAAAATATCTTATGGAGAAGAAATATCTCATGCTTTGGCCATTATTCATTGTGTAAACTTGGAGTACAAGATGTGGAAAGTGGATTGTGGAATAAGAAGGCAGAGGATACAGTATTTCTAGAGGGAAGGAACAGTGAGTTGAGAATCTGGCATCGATGGAGTGTGAAGCCAGCGGAAGACAGTTCTGAGCACTTGTGAAGTGGTAGGCAGGCACAGGCAGGTCCTATGTGCCCTTTGAGAGGCTCTTACCTTCTCTGGTCATATGAGGGGGTGGAACATCATGGGAATGCTGAACATGGCAGGAACATGCAGATTCGGTTTGAGGTCACTGATTTGATGGATCTTTATCTGGAAACAAAAGGAAAAAAATCTACTTGTGACCAATTAAAGAATAACTTTGAGGCCCTGCACAGAGAATTTGGGGATAATTGATAGTATTTTCAGGGATTTGAGAAACACTGTGTAAAGGTAAAGAAAAAAAAAAGGGATAAACTTGATTTGTAGCTTGTGGCTGAGTAAATGATGGTTACCAACCTAATGAAATGGATTATGTGAAAATAATTAGGGAGTACTCCTACCAGGGAATGTAAATTAACCTATACATGCACGTAAGTGACTAAAATAGGGCCCATGACACTATGTGTCACAAGGGTGAGGAAATGGGAGATCTCACCCACTTTAGTATGGGTGTAAATTGACAAAACCCTTTGTAAAAATGTCTAGGCATATATACAAAAGGCTACTTCAGCAATTCTGCTAGATATGTAGCTAACAGAAATATGTACTCATGTTCTCCAAAAAGACACAAGCAAGAACAGAGGCATGATAGCATCACTATGGTACACTAATGTTTAAAACTGTCAAAAAAGGCCATCAGCAATAGAAGAGAAAGACAAACTGTGATTTTTTTTATTATGTGTTAGTGTAATAGGATACCACATATTTATAAGAATTAACATGCTAGAGCTGTAGAACACATGAATGAATCTCATAAATATATTGTAGAAACAGACACAAAATGAACACACTAACTGGCTCCATTTCTATAAAATTCAAAGCAACATAAATTGATCTGTGGTATTAGAAGTCCAGACAGTGTCACTTTTTGAATGGTAGGAGAGTGACTGAAACACAATGAGGGAAGGGTAGCAATCGTATCCTACCTCTTATGTGGCTTCTATCTACACAGGTGTCTGTATCTTTCTGGAAAGTCATCAAGCTGTTTCCTTAAGATCTGTGCTCTTCTCAGTGCATATGTAGCGCATGAATAAAATGCAAATTCCTATGAGTAGTGGCATGTGTAAAGACTAGTACAGTTTCAGAGAGGCTGGATATTGAAATAGACAAGAATACACAGAGATCACTGAGGACATGTACCTAAATCTCAGGGCAGAAGAACCAGCCAGCAGTAAAGGACATGTAGCCAAACTATCAAAGGACAGTGAATGACAGCCGTGGGTGTTAGACATAATGCTGGCGAACAGTGTCACTCTGGGTCTGAGCAGGAGAGTAAGTCAGGAAGAAGACTGAAAAGAAAAAAATGGAAATAAAAAACAAAGAGCAGGAATGCCTACAACAGTCAAGGGAGTTAAGTTTTCAGGAAGGAAGTCATCAACAAAGTTAGAAGGTAGGAGTGCCTCTTGGGGTTGTAGGCAACAGGTCACAACCTATTTCAGCTAGAGTGGTCTCTCTAGCACAGAGACAGCTGTGTTGGCTTTGAGCTGATTGTAGTTGGGCACCAACATTAAGTATGGTGAATATCTAAAATGCAGGTTTCTGGGAGCCATCTTCAGGCACTGTATGTTAATCTTGCTTGGAGCTCTGACAATTTAAAAGTAGATAGTCCCAACCATGCCTTGAGTAACTCCCAGCTAGGGCATAGAGTGAGTATCCTGTGAAGACCATTGCTTCTCAAATAGCACAAGCCAGCTGGTGTTTGAAACACAGTTTACTCATTTTATTAAAGTGAGGACATCAACACCTGTCTAATAGGATTAAATCTATGAGTATAAAACAATGCATGCAAGTGCCTATCACTGTGTTTTCCCTTTATCTGGTATAGGTATACAGCCTCTGACATACGTTTACCTGAACACAAGTGCAAAATTAAAGTGACAAAGCTCAAAAATGATGTTCAATGCCTGAAGATACTTCTGGATTTTGAACAACTTTTAATTTTTATAATAATAATAATTAAAACAATATTCTTTCCTGAGAAACTATCTGATGAAGGAACTTAAAGATAGCCCAGAATTGCATACTCCCATGAGGCAAATGTATAATAGCTCTAAAGAAGGAAAGAACCACATCATATGTTGATAAACTAGATGGAGTATCTTTAGGATTTGGCAGACATCAGGGTAGCACTAGGGGCCATCAGTTTTAATAACTCTTACAAGAACAAAGGAATCTATAAGCTATGAAAGGCTATTTATGCCTTAAAGTTTATGCTTCAAAATCCATAAAGCATCAATGTCATTCCCTTAGTAAAGAAGGATACTGCCACAATACAATACTACAGTGAGTAAAAGACTGCTGTGTAAGAGTACATTACAAAGCTACATGCCCCAGTTATAACTGCCAGAGTGTCTGGTGTGCCAATAATGGTGCCCAGTGCTTATATAAAGTTAACGCTGGAGACAATCAAGATTCAAGAAGAAGTTTGAAATAGCTATGGCCATATTTGAGTCTGTTGATCCAGTACCTGTGCGAGGGTGATTGTGTTCTCAAACAAAGAAGATAGCTTATGCTCAGACTAGATTTTGAATGCAATTGTGCTGGAACAATGCTAGCTTGATGTGCAAAGCAAATGGGATGGAAAAATAACCATGTGACACCTTGTGGCATCTGTTTAATCTGCTTTCCTTCACTCTTCACAATGCTGCCATACTGCAGTCTAAGGGTCCTTGCAGTGAGGTTTGGCTACATTATTCATTTGTATGGACAAATGAAGATGAGTAGACATGACCTTTGACATTCCTTACCTCAAGATCAAAGAGATGGACAGAAATCAAATCACTGCTCAGAGGAGAAATGCCCTGGTGTTTGGGAATGCCCATTGGGTTGTGAGCAGTGTGAAACATACCACAAGTGTGCCTGCACACACACACACACACACACACTTTTTCATTCAATGACTGAGATTTAGAGATGCATATGTCTATTTCCCATTGCCATAACAAACTGCTTAATGCTGGGTAGTCTACAAAAAAGAGAGAATTACTCAGTTCACATTTTGAGTTCTACAAGTCAAGGTTAGGCAGCCCATTAGTTTAGCCTTCAATGAGGGCTTTGTAGCTGAAGCATCACAGACAAGAGGCTATACAGAAGAGGTCATATGATCATACAAGGAACCTAAAAGATTCAAAGACCAGGCTTCCTTTCTAGCAAAAGCTAAGCAGAGGTCCTGTGAAAACAAGATCACTCCTTTGCAAGGACAGCAGTTTTATGGCCTAATTATATCATCGTGGGTTTCCCTCTTAAAGGTACAGCCATCTCCTTACACAGCCACAGAGACCCAACTTCTAAGTTTCAAGTACTTGAGACGTTTGGAGAACACATTCAATCACGGTGTGTGTTTAGCTTGTGCAGAAATCAGGTAACTTTGAGAACCTTTAATAACATGATGCCAGGCAGCTCTGATAGTATCAACACCCATTAGTTTAGGGGACAGCCAGGTCAAGTTGGTGAGAGCTTTAAGGACAGAGATCAGACTTACAGTCAACTGCTTAGTGGAAGTCCTTCAAACAAAATGGAACGTCAATGGTGATGACAAATGGGATTAGAAGTAAACACGCCACACTAAATAAATAAAGGAAATTGACCTAATACTTGGTTTCTGTAAAAAGATATCTTCCTATCGAAATGGAATGCTGATTAGACAGGAATAAACTGTAACACTGATAGTTTAGATGTAATTATTAGTGAAAACATGTAATGTTCTATCTAAAATATGGGAATTGGTAAAGTACTTTGAGGGACAGCAAGCTTTTAAAACTTAGCTAGGCAATTGTTTAGCTAAAACAATTAGTTATCACACCTGCATGCACAGGCAAGGTGTGGTGTGTGTGTGTGTGTGTGTGTGTGTGTGTGTGTGTGTGTGTGTGTGTTATTAGGCAGAATAACATTAGGTTTTTAATATAATTGACTGTTTTTTGGCTTATGTGTCTGTTGAGGAATTGGTAGCAAATAGAATGTCTACATGACCTGCATTGCTCAGGCCAGGGTCTATTTGTGACTTGTGTCTCTGTCCAGTTGTTAATGGGGTTCCCTTTCTCTAGAGTGCTCTAGTTTAAAAGATAAATGATATGCTCTGCCCACGATCTCAGGGCAAACAAGTCTTCCACTCCCAATATTTGACATTCACATCAGTTACTGATATCTCTAATGATGCCCAGAAAGTTCTGTTGATGGAGCAGGGAGCAGTTCCTGCCCTTTAGCTTTATCTGACAGTCATTTGTTAGGCTTTTATGTGGGTTTGCTGCACAGCCCTTTGTCCCCAAGCTCTGGAACAGTAAAGGAATAGAAGCAGGATTCCCTTACACGTGGGTGCTCTGCCCTATTGCTACAAACACAGGATGGACCTAATTACAACACTTTCTCTGCTGTGTACAGTTATTCCCAGAAATCAAGACAACAAATAAATCACTTTAAGATGAAAATTATTATTTTAAGTGGTTACCTCCAGTTTTGTTCTCTGGTCTGGATAGTTCTGAATAATAAATACTGCAAGTGAATTAAAGAAACAACCATTTACTAAACAGCATGTGTTTAAGGATACACCAACATGTAGTTTTGATGTGAAATTTCTTATGGTGTTTTACAAAGCAGATTTGAGGAAGGGTGTTTTACTAAGTATGTGAGAATGGGCAATGATAAAATCATTTGAACATTTCCCCCACACTAACATTACTGATTGCTGTGGCCATGGTTTTCATGTTGGCCTTTTCATGGCCCATAGGAACTTGAACTGAATACAGTGTACCTTTTTAGAGATCCAGTCTTACTAGCAATTTGTAAGTCCAAGTTTTTATGTTTGAATGAGCCTGGATAGCTCATTAAATAGAGTATGAGATGCATGTGCATGTTTAAGATAAAAGAGCCATTCCTATTTCTGGAGACCATATTATGGTCCACCCTTTGACTTGTAAATTCAAGGGAACAAAGTCAGAGGAACACTGCTGTCTGCGGAATGCACTAGAGTGTATGTGTATGGAGCAGGGTCATCATAAACCATCTGTTTGCAGTCATGGCCTCCAACCTCATGAGCTATAGCAGAGCTATGGTGAGAGCTCCAGCCATTAACTGACCCTAAAACCTCACACACATGAATGGAAGGAATGATGGTTAATTTGTCTTATTTTGCCTATTAAAGGCTGGTACCACCAGGATTGCCTTCCATGATACTCGGCTCCTAACAAGCACTTCAGTTATGTGTCATCATTTATTTCCTTGACTGGAATTTGTGACCACCTGGCCTATGAGTTTTGTTATAGAAAGATCTAAAGGAGACATACAGAGGTTTCTAGTGATGCTGGGAGTAAAGAACACCAAAGGCTAGGTAGGATGCTATACAGGAAGATGAAAGTGCTGGGAGTTTTAGCTTGAGGGAAAAAATCCAAAAGTTGAAGGCCAAGAGTTATTGTGAGAACCATGTAACCACGTTGGCTTCTACTTCTTCATGGGTAAACATACATAAATATCATAGCAAGACACCCTGACTTGACACACAAAGGAAGGCCATGCTGGGGAGAGTGTGCATCCTGAAGCCCATTCCCTCTGAAGATAACTTGGCTAATTTAGGCAAAGAGCTAGCTGAGGTTGTCCTGGATGGCCTCCTAAAACTCAGTCCCAAATACTATTTGAAAACAGGAGTACATCTTTTGTCGAGTCTTATAACATATAAGATACATGAATCCAGCCATATGGGCATGTGCTTTTAAAAATTAATGTGATACATGGTTGGAAGAAGTGATGATAGTAATGTTAATGACAATACATAGCATTTACTGAACTGAAGCAATGGCTCAGGAGTATGAGCACTGAATGTTCTTCCAGAGGATCTGAGTTTGGTTCCCAGCACCCACATTTCATCTCAGAACCATCTGTAATTCCAGTTCTAGCAGATCCAATGGCCTCTTGTAGTTTCCAAGGACACCAAACATGTATATGGTGCATGGACCTACATGTAGGCTAAAACATCTATACACATAAAAATAAAAGTAACAATAGATAATATTTATCATGTATTACTATGAAACAAGACTATTCTATGCATACATACTTATCTCTTACTGCTTCATTAACACCTTCACTCAATAATATAAATTGTTCTATATTGTGATTTAATAAGAATCAGGATAAACAATTAGGCCGAACAGAAGTTTATTAAGGGAGAAATAACTCACAACATAGGCAGATGCACGCGGCGGGTTCCAGCAGATCCTGAGCCTTCCAGCGTCCACCACCCAAAAGGGGCGGCCCGACCCTCTCCCAACCTTTTCTCTCCGCTCCCATCCGGCCCTGTCTCCGCCCCAATGGGCATGGCCTAAGCCACAGGTGCAGACAAGGTGAATATCTCGCTACAATTCCCCTTTTAGCCTAAAGAAAAGATTTGGGTTTGATACAAAAATATACAAAACAGTGAATAACAAGTGTGCTCTAAGAAAAGGAAAATTGAGAACAAAACGACCTACATATCTAGTCCTAGGATGAAGACATAACGCAGTTTACAATAGAGTTATCCTAAGCTAGAAAGCTTAAGCCTAGTACCTAATCTATCTAACTATGAAGAGAGAATAATAGTTGTGATGGTTTAATCTACAACCTCATCAAGACCTGAGAAGGAAAATAGCAATACTAGGATAGACAGGAAGTGCGGATGGGCAACTTCCAAAAGATGCCTCGAAGACAGAAACAGCAAGCTACCTGGACAGTCACCCAAGGTCTCAGAGCAATGTTGGTACAGCCAGTTTTGGCTAAGGCCAAGAGTACCTGACAGATCACAACAAAAGCAGGGAGGAAGAAAGGCTGTCTTACCCTGACTTGGCAAGGTTCAGCAGTCTTCGGTTTGTCTCCTGCAAGCACATAGGACCGCATGTCCAGATCAGTTGTCAAGGTAGGGGCAGTTCCTTGCCCAAGAGGCCATGGCCGAAGTGAGGGTGAACTCCAGAAGGAGCAACGACAGTGTCCAACATACTTTCGGGAAAGTGCATGGTGCTGTCAGGAGCAACAGTGTCTCATGTCAACGGAGTACTAATATTAAAACATTTAAATGCCGTGTTCTGCAGGTCTATGAAGTGATTGGAGATTAAGCATCTATTGCTGACTAATCTCATAGGCAAAGGAAACACGGGTGAGGATGATCTATAATACTCAGGAACTTAGCTAAAAACCTGATTAAAACTTCCTTGAGAAAAGCAAGGATACACACCTAAACAATATAATTATGCACATGTAAATTCCTAAAGTAGAGGTAGAGTAGAAATGTCTAGACAAGAGGGCAGCAAGATAAATATCCTAAACTGTATCAATATACAAAATGTCTTGAACTCAAACAAAGTATACATACATAGAATATAGGAAGAATAATGTGCATGAAACATAAATGGGAAGATTTCACACAATATGACAAAATATAATATACAATTCTTCCAGTATATAGATTACCACAGGTAAGAATATATAACAGTGTAAGCTGAAATACTAATATCTCACTCTTACTAAACAATTCACAAGAAGGTAGGACAATCTACCTATATCATACTGAACCATACCTTTCCCAACCATACCCTATTCCTGTCTAAAAGAGATAACCGAGTCTAAATATCACTTTCCATACCCAACCCCAAGTAACTAAAACCAACCCTATGGAGATGAATATTATCCCTAAATTCCAAGAGTGGGGAGAGGGGCGTCATTATCTTAAGATTACTTCCTGCTGAAATGGGACGATGATTGCTCCATGGGATCCTGTAGGGAGAAAATGTTTAGCAACCAAATTTTTCAACAGAATTGGCTGTGACATATGTAGGTATTCATAGTGTGGCAGAAAATGCTTGACTGAAGTTCTTTTTGGAACTCTGGCCAGGTTGTAATAAGAAGGTGCACCATTACAGCTAGCTAGTCAGGAGTTGTCTTGAGCAAAGCAGTCCCAAACCGGTTAAAGGGTGAAGTTTGTAGTTCAGATGCATCAGGGTGAGTAGAATGGAAATGTCCATTTGGGGCCCCATCTTCCTTCCGGAGTGTTCAAGGATTGCTGTTGGGAACTGTTATTATTCCTTGTGGAAAACTTAAATATCAATATCAAAGTAAAATTTTCAAGTTTTACGGTATGCATTAGGGGAAAGGCAACAATAAGCATTAACATGTATAAGAGAAAATGAGGATTTCAGAGAGAAAAAGTGCATATAAACATATGAGTCCTTAGATTTTGTTTTCTTCTGCCTTACATCAATTGGCTTCTTGATATAAAGCAGAAACTGTGAATTCAATCTTAACAACATGCTTGAATTTAGAGAAGGAAAGCCAAATCCAACTCCAAAGCCAGCATTGATTTATATGAATCGGGACTACAGGAATACCAAATAGTGAAGAGAAATAGATTTCCATATAGAAACAGTTTATTAGACTTAAATATTTTTACCATAAATCAGATTACTCTTCATTAAATGATTCTTTCTGGAGAGCTGTCTTCTGTAGGTACCTACATGTTCCTTGTCTCTTGGTTGTTTGAAGATAGGTGTTCTCTGTTTTACTGTAAAGACAAGAAAAGAACACTTCCCTACCTTTGAGAGGTCTCCACACATTTTGTGGGACCCAATTTGTTGAATGACTTGTCATTCCTCTTCAGTAAGATGTTTCTCTTGTTCAACTCGGATCTTGATCAACTTAGACGGTATCCATAGCTTTTCTTCTCCTGTAGATACAAATGCGAAACCCCTACCCCAACATAACACATATCCTGGTTTCCATACTGAGGTCAATACATCCTTGAAGTACACCTGCTGATTTAGTTCAGAAGTTTTTTTCTATTGTCCAGTGCCTTTCAGCAGCTGTTTGTCCTTTTCATTAGCATTAAGAAAGTTTAATGTTAATAAAGCATTATGTAATCTGTGTTTGGGTGTCTTGGTTACTCCTGCCTGTCTATGGAGCATTTCCTTTAAGGTACGATTGGATCTCTCAATTACTGCTTGTCCTGTAGGATTGTGTGGTATACCAGTTATGTGCTTTATGTTATAATATTCAAAAAACTGTTTCAATTTGTTGGAAACATATGCCGGAGCATTGTCAGTTTTTATTTGTGCAGGTATGCCCATAATGGCCATTACCTCTAATAGGTGTGTAATAACAGACTCAGCCTTTTCAGAGCTCAGAGCAGTAGCCCATTGAAACCCTGAAAATGTATCTATAGTATGGTGCACATATTTTAATTTTCCAAATTCTACAAAGTGAAACACATCCATTTGCCATATTTCATTTCTTTTTATACCTTTAGGGTTACTGCCTGGTGGTAAAGGAGTTTGGTTATAGAATGAGCAGGTAGGACATTTCCTTATTATTTCCTTGGCTTGTTGCCAAGTGATAGAAAAAGTCCTTTTTCAAACCTTTGCTGTTCACATGGTGTTTCTTATGAAACTCTGATGCTTCTAGCACACTTCCTATCAATAACCGATCAATTTCATCATTGCCTTGTGCTAGAGGACCTGGCAGACCCGTATGGGATCTAATATGTGTTATATACATAGGATGAATCCTCTTTCGGATAGTATCTTGTAACTGTATAAACAATGAAGTTAAGTCTGTACCATCAGGAATAAATTCTGCAGTCTCAATGTGTAAGACGACTCTTTCTGCATATTGAGAGTCAGTAACTATATTGAGAGGTTCTGTAAAATCCATAAGTACCATGAGAATGGCATACAATTCTGCCTTTTGTACAGAATTGTAAGGGCTTTGAACCACTTTACTTATTTTACCTGATTTATATCCTGCCTTACCTGATTTGTTTGCATCAGTGTAGAATGTATGAACTCCAGAGATAGGTGTTTTTTCTTACAATGCGTGGAAGGATCCAAATCGTTTTCTTTATGAATTTTATCCTTTCACTTTTGGGATAATTGTTGCTAATCATTCCCAAAAAGTTACTGCATGCTCTCTGCCAATATTCATTATCTTTCCATAAGGAGGAAATTTCCTCATTAGTCAAAGGTACTATGATTTCTGCTGGGTCCCTTCCTGTCAGTTGACGAAGTCTTAATTTACCTTTTATAATCAGGTCAGAGATCTTTTCTATATATGTTTTTAGTTTTTTATTCTGTTTATGTGGTAGAAATATCCATTCTAATATGATATCTTCCCTCTGCATCAAAATCCCTGAAGGATATTCTCTAGATGGTAATACAACCAGAATACAGTCTAATTTTGGATCCACACGGTCCACATGTGCTTCTAATATCCTCTTTTCTACCCATTCTAATTCCTTTTCAGCCTCAGCTGATAGTATTCGTGGACTATTCAAGTCTTTGTCCCCTTTTAGGGTCATTTTTAAGTTTTTCAAATCATGCCCTTCTACTCCAATAATGGTTTGTAGTTGAGAGATCTCTCCTAGTAATTTTTGAAGATCATTAAGAGTCTGGTAACGATCTCTCCTAATCTGTACTTTTTGTGGTCTAATTTTCTGTAGACCTATTTTGTATCCTAAGTAGTTGATAGAATCTCCTTTTTGTATTTTTTCAGGAGCAATTTGTAATCCCCAACGAGGTAAAACTTCCTTTACTTTCTCAAACATTTTTTTCTAATGTTTCTATTTTAGAATCAGCTAACAATATATCATCCATGTAATGATAAATTATGGATTGTGGAAACTGTTCACGAATTATTTCCAGTGGTTTTTGTACAAAATATTGGCATAGAGTGGGGCTATTTAGCATTCCCTGTGGCAAAACCTTCCATTGATATCTCTTCACCGGTTGAGAATTATTATAATTAGGTACCGTGAAGGCAAATTTCTCTTTATCTTGTTCCTGTAAAGGTATAGTGAAGAAGCAATCCTTTAAGTCAATAACTATAATAGGCCATTCCTTAGGTATCAAAGAAGGCAAGGGCATTCCAGGCTGTAGAGAATCCATTGGCTGAATAACTTTATTGATGGCTCTCAGGTCTGTAAGCATTCTCCATTTACCAGATTTCTTTTTGATAACAAATACAGGAGAATTCCAAGGGCTGGTTGATTCCTCGATATGTCTAGCATTTAGCTGTTCCTGTACCAGGTTTTCTAAAGCTTCTAACTTCTCAGAGGTCATAGGCCATTGCCCTACCCAGACAGGTTCCTCTGTTAACCATTTTAAGGGTAGGGCTTTTGGTTCCTCTGTTTGTTCAGCGCTTGCATTCTGTTTTTGTACAGTCTGGATATTTGGTGTCTGTCTTGAATAGTACTTTATAACACCCTTTCCACAATCATGAGGTCGTTTATGGTTCCTATCCATTATTGGAGGAATGTTAATCTGTGTATTCCATTGCTGTAATAGATCACGACCCCATAAATTTATTGCTATATCGGCCACATATGGTCTCAACCTTCCTCTCTGTCCTTCTGGTCCTACACATTCAATCCATCTCGTGCTCTGTTTTACCTGAGACAGGGTTCCAATCCCTAAGAATTGAACATTTACCTCTTGCAGGGGCCATCTAGGAGGCCAGGATTTATCAGTTATGATAGTTACATCAGCTCCCGTGTCCAGTAAACCTTCAAACAGTCTGTTATTCATTTTAACTATCAATCTAGGCCTATGACTATTTATAGAGGTTTGCCAAAATATACGCTTTTTGTTTCCTTTACTCAAGTTTGATTCAAATTCCATCTTTAGTATATCATCCAGAGCAGTATGAGTTTTTACAGTAGGCACTGGATTTTCTAATCGTCCTGTGGGAGATTGTCCTCCATTGTGACTGGGAATGTCCGGATCATCTTTGGCTTGGGGGCCTTCGAGAGGCCCCCCCAAGGAGTTTCCCGATGGTAAAGGGTTTCCTTGCTTGTCTCTGGTCGATCTACATTCATTGGTCCAGTGTCGGCCTTTGCCACACCTTCTACATAACCCAGAAGGCTGAGGCCTTCTGTTAGATTCATTCCTGGGAGTGTTATTTCTAGAAATAATTTGCCTACAATTTCTTTTTAGATGTCCTTTCCTACCACAGTTAAAACATCTGACATTGTGATATCTTTTCAGCCCTTTGGAGATGGCTTCTCCTAGCCAAGCTGCTATGTCCTCATAGTTAGGATCTCTGTTATCCTGATGTCTTCTCGGATTTTTAGATGTGGCCTCTCCTACCCAAGCATCAGTGTCAACATAGTTAAAACCTCTGTTATCTTGATGTCTTCTCATACCATTAGATATGGCCTCTCCTACCCAAGTTTCAGTGCTATTATCATTATATTCCATGTTGGCTGTATATAGAACCCAGTCAACTAAAGGTGCTGATCGAGTTTTTTAAAGGCCAAAGCACTTGTTTGCATCGAGGGTTCGCATTCTCATAAGCTAATGTTTTTATAAGTACTTCCCTAGTTTCTATGTCTGCTACCTCTAATTGCACTGCTCTAGACAATCTTTCTAGAAATGAAGTAAATTTTTCTCTTGGTCCTTGCCTTATCTTGACATAGGATTCTATCTTTTCCCCTACTTCATGAACCGTATCCCAAGCATTCAGAGCTGCTGTACTGCATAGAGACAAGATATGTTCATCATAGGCAGCTTGGGTTTCTGGGTCAGCATAAATACCCTCACCAAGGATTTTATCTTGGGAAGCTTTATAACCTTTCTTCAAGCCCTGAAGTTCAAGAGCTTTTGCTTCCTCTCTCCATAAAACCCTCCATTCTAATTGAGAGGAGTTTTCAAGGACAGCGGATATCAATTGATCCCAATCCTTAGGGGTTACCTTGTTATTCCTTGCCCATGATTCTATTAACTGCTTCACATATGGTGAGTGCATACCATAAGAGACTACTGCTTCCTTTATACCTTTTAAATCTTTCATACTTATTGGTTCCCACTGATAGGCAACACCACCTTTTGGGTGTTTTTTCGTTTCTGGTTTTTCATTAACAGATACAGGGAAAACTCCCCTGACCCTAAATGGTGTAGAAAATTTTAACACTCTTTCATGCCCTGTTCCCTGTAGTTCTCCTTCTGATATGTCAGATCGATGATCTTCTAAGGCCTGAAATCTATTCACCATAGTTTCTTTGAGTGTCTGAACTTCTTGAACCACATAAGTTTCTAGAGACTTCATTGCATCAGTCAGTTTATTACTTTCACCAACTACAAATGATTCCATGTTTTTAATATTCTCATCCTTAGATATAATCTGAATGGCATGTAAACTGCCTTCCAGAAACAACGTTCTATCTGCCAGCTTGTCATTATCCTCAGACATGGAACAGATTCTATCTGCTAATCTTTCCATCTGATGTTCCAGTTTTTTAACCTTATTAGTAGATTCGTCCAACCAGGAACGAGCTGTTTCTGCTAGCATGGTAATGCATTGCATTGTTTCTGTTTTGGTTGTTGAGTTATCAGCTATGAAACAAATTCTGTTTTCTAGTTGGTCATTTTTATGTTCCATGTTTTGCATTCTATCTGTCAGCTCTCTATTGACATCTTCAATGTTCTGAACCTTTTTCTCTGAACATTTTATATTTTGCATTCTAATTTTAAGCTCTCCATTGTCATGTTCAATATTCTGAACCTTTTTTTCTAATAATTCTATGTTTTGCGTTCTAATTTTCAGCTTCCCATTGTCATTTTCAATATTCTGAACCTTTTTTCTAAGGATTCTATGTTTTTGCGTTCTAATTTTCAGCTCTCCATTATCATTTTCAATATTCTGTGTTCTGTTTCTCAGCTCTCTATTGCCATCTTCAATATTCTGAATCTTTTCTTCTAAACATTGTATGTTTTGCATTCCAATTTTAAGCTCTCCGTTGTCATTTTCAATATTCTGCGTTCTGTTTTTTAGCTCTCTGTTGTCATTTTCTACAATTTGAATCCTTGTTACTAACTCTCTTATGGTTTTTACAAGTTCCTTATTATTTGCCCTAGTCTCAAACCATTTCTTTAAAAATATCATAATAATGATGAAACCCATTGCTATTACAAGAAAAATGTATATATTGGTTAAGTCATGATTTTCTTCTGTTAAAATTCCTTCTATACAAGAAGTAAAGGAATTTCTAAAGTCCTGCATTGTAAGATTATCCGCCATAGCTATGGGACAATTGATCTCAGATATTATATCAACTTAAATTGCAAAGAATGTTGCAATTACCTTAGGTGTAATTCTGCTCTCCTGGAACTTTGGTTCTTTTATTTGCAGATCTCAACACCTCCAGCCGTATCCGCCAAATAGCGTTTGCCAGCAGATGATTCTTCTGATTCAGTCCCTGCAGAATAGCTCTTAACAAACTATAGCAAGCAAGAATTTGTTAAACGAATAAGTAAAAGGACCCTGTGTAATTGCTGGGACCACGGGGCTATGGCCGCAGGAAACACACAAGCAAGGCGGGCGCCAGGGCAGGTGCCAGGCGGCGGCGCGAATGCAAAGTGGGGAAATGGGCAAAATATGAGAAGCAGGGAGTGCCTTCTCAGGGCCTCTGTGGAGGTAAAGGGGTTGGATGGCAGAGGCAACTGTCCCACAACTTGTGGTGAGTCCACCTAGTTAGGCAAGGAACCCTGCCCGTTCAGGGATGGTGGGGGAAGGGAGCGGCTTGGCTTCCGCCGCCTCTCCCACCTCTATCACCGGGGCGAAAGCCAGGTCCGGTGAAAATCCAAATCCCGCTTCTGACACCAGATATTGTGATTTAATAAGAATCAGGATAAACAATTAGGCCGAACAGAAGTTTATTAAGGGAGAAATAACTCACAACATAGGCAGATGCACGCGGCGGGTTCCAGCAGATCCTGAGCCTTCCAGCGTCCACCACCCAAAAGGGGCGGCCCGACCCTCTCCCAACCTTTTCTCTCCGCTCCCATCCGGCCCTGTCTCCGCCCCAATGGGCATGGCCTAAGCCACAGGTGCAGACAAGGTGAATATCTCGCTACAGTTCTATTTAAGGTATGCCTTGAACCTTTGATTTTAAATCTCTCAGATACCTCACCATGTTCTACTTACCCTTGTGTGCTTAGTTCAAGTGCTTCTAGAAGTGTGACTTCTATTTTCATGGGATTTTCTTTTCCCCTGACTTACCACCATTTATCCACAACACTGTTTCTATAAGACTTAATGAGATTGGTACTTTGAAGTAGTTGTGAGGAAGTTTCCTTTGGCCCTCACTTTCCCTTGAAATATTTCAAGGAACTAACTGTGCCACTTATGTGCTGGTTTCAGTTTTACTGGCTGCTTAGTCTCCACTCATGTCTCTATACTAACAGAAGTAATATCTGCATTAGACAAATAATCTTACTTGCATTGTGTCCATTCTTGATGAAGCCATCTATTAAGACATGCCACCTCTCTCTTCGTAACTAGACATATGTGACTCAAGCTGGGCTGATTGGAATTTTTCTCCAGGGCTTTGAACTAGAACAAAATATAAAAACAGAGGGACAACACTTGAATTATCCTGATGGTAGTGACTAGAGGAACTTGGGTCTTAAGTCTACATGTTTTTCTCTGGCCCTAGCTTGCTCATTCCAGGCTTTCTTTGATCTGGCAACTTTGCAAGAAGTTATCCAGATTCTGTAGCTGGCAGCTGAGACATGCTAACTGTTGCAGGGGTTTAGTTATACAAAGCATAGAACTTAGCACACAGTAGTTGCTTAGGGGGGGGGGTTTAAGTACTCAAATATATAATGGATTAATACAGGTAAAAATGAGATGTATGAGATGTATGCAAGCATTTTCTAAGCAGATGAGTGGTATCCAAAGTCTAATAAAGCACCAGAAATGCTAATCAGTGGCTATATAATTATATCGTGACTTTACATATTGTCATGGCCACCTTGGCTACATTTTCTTTCATTCTTTGAGAAGAGCAAGCATAGGACAAGTCCCACTAAAACACCATGAACAGGCTAATTGCACCATTCTCACTCCTAGAAGTCCCAGCACTTCCTGACCAAGAAGGCCTTTCTTTAAAGTCTGAGCCAGGATAAAGGGTCTCACAGGATCATAGAGGAAGGCAGTCCTATGTTTACATTCAAAATGGATTTAGCACACTTGTCCAAATGTGTCCTAGCCTGGGCTTGGAAGACATGAGGCCAAGGTTTAGTGAAGTCTGGAAGGAGTCAACCACAAGACAGAAATAGGGCTCCATACTTCCCACTACACTCTGTAGCATTGCTCCATGTGTCAGGTAGGGAACTGGACCCACTATCCTTTAAAGTCTTCTCTAGTTTAAGCCCTCTGTGCTGTCACTGTTATTCATTGTTCTAGTTTAAAATTCTCAAAACAAGTCACTCTAAGAGGCTCCGCAAATGTAGGAAGGGTGTTGAAAATGATGTCTAAACAGTCCGCTTAAAAGAAAACCATTCCATTTAGTTGCAAATCAAGTTTTCAATCAGTCAGCATTTAGCAATTGCCTGACAGGTATTCACAGATGATTATACTAGGTTGCAGTTTATATAAATAAGCAATCTGGGGTACTAGTACAATCTTAGCACAAGTGCCACACAACTACTCATATCTCTATTCACCAACTACCCAAGCTGGGAGATGTGTGATGATCCAGCATGATAGCCTATGCAGAAAGGCAGTGCAGACAGCCAGGCTAAATGTTGGTCCTCATTGTCCCAAAGCAAATACTCTAGCTTTGAGGAAACAGGCACATAGATGGCTACAGATGTAAGAAATAGAGAAAATACAACGCCCTAGAAAGGTAACGTGCATGACGATTTCACTGCACTGTTGCAGCTCTGAAGCACTCTCTGGATGGTACTCAAGATATTCTTAGATCTCGCCAGGCTGCACTTAGTATGAAGATGGTGAGCGAAATCTGACCTTTGTCCAAGAGAATTCTTTTCCAAATATGTTCTCCAAAGGGTCCATGACTTCTGCTGTTACATTATTCTCTAAGGGGTTTTTAATTCAATGAAGTTTAAAAACCATAACAAACAAATCCTACAAGCACAACCCCCGTATAAATTTCTAAATTCACTTTGTCAGTGAGAGGCAAACCAAGTGCTCAGGTCATCAAAACAGTAGATTACTTAATAATAGAAAAGTAGGAATGCAAGTATTTGTTTCACAGGATTATTTTAGGGATAAAATGAAATAATGCATGAAATGCACTTAACACAAATGCTTAAAACTGATAGTTAGGAAACAATTATCTCTTTAAGAGCATTGTGTTCCCTCTCCCTGAAGTCCTAAGGATTGAACCCGGGCCTATGTGGGTTAGATGAGCTCTCTACCACTGAGCTGCATCCCCAGCCCTTTGAAGATGGTCTTTCATGTCATCATTTCTCTAATTCTCAGTGGCATGCTTCTATATAAGTTTTCCTGCTATGGAATATTCCCATACACTGTGTTGGTTTAATAAACAAACTGACTGGCCAATAGATGAACAGGATAAAGTTAGGTAGGAAAGCCAAACTGAGAATGACAGGATGAAGAAAGGCAAAGTCAGGAGATGCAAAGGGAGCAGGAGATGAAATTTCCATGCTAATAAAAGTACCACCATGTGGCAGAGCATAAATAAGAAATATGGGTTAACTTACAATGTAAGAGCTAGTTAGCAATCAGCACGAGCTATTGGCTGAGGATTTATAATCATATTCAGTTTATGAGTGGTTTTTTGGGAAGTGGCACACAGGAAAGAAATGTCCATTTACACTTTGTATCTAGAATAACATGATTATGTATCTCATGGTAGACATTCTTCTAGATCTCAGGGTGTCTATGAAAAATGTAGGGTCCTATAGTCAGAGAATCTAGAGGAAACTTCCCTTTGTATGGAGGAGGAATCTTGGTATAGGAGTAACATACCTTCCTAGTGAGAACTCACTCAGTGCATTGAGAAATGAGGGGAGAATTCTTTAGTGCCCTTTGTCTGGCTCTTGGCTAATGCTCTAGGATAAGACAGTCTTTATTAGAAGATTTAACTATCTTATACACACCTTAGGCTTACGCATTTTGCATATGCTGTCATCCTTAACTCTTTTTCTGGTCCTGGCCCAGGTTACAATTTGGACAATTTAAACAAAGACAAGAGATTGGAAGTCTGGCCACTTAGACAAATGGAAGATTTCCAAAGCAAAATAATTGCCAGAATTATTTCTTAAGTCAAATCACTGTTACCCAGGATTATCTAGCCCACCTGGCAGAATTGTTTTTTCCTGCTAAGAGCACAGGGGACTTTATGTGCTCTTAGCAGGAAAAACCAGGACTTAGTCATGGTTATGACTCTATGCCACCCACCTTGAGCTGCCCTAAGACTTGTATCTTTTGTTTGAGGAACTGGCCTATAGAATTGTTTAAGTCAGCTGTCTCCTTTCTTATACACACGAGCCTAATGGCTAGTTAATCCTGATGAACAAGCATTTACATCCTAGCATCTTAAATTTCCCTTGTTTCAATAGACCTTGTTAGAAAACTATGTACTTCTCTTTGGGGCATTTTGGAAGCATCATTCCTGTACCTAAATTATACTCTGTGTGATTAAATGTATTTCAAGCAAATCTATTTAAAAAAATCATTTATAACGTTAGTTCTATTACTTTTTCTTGTTCATCAAACCTAGGGCTGCCCAGCGCCCACATTAACACTTATGACCCCATGTTTTTGGGCTCCCCAAACCAACACTAGCATCTATCTGTTAGTCACCATTCTAGTATACCTAAAGCTGTGCTAACTTGAGAAAATATAAAAGAAGTATTAAACGCATTCATTATCATGGAACTTTTATCATCATAAAACAAATTAAACAGATTTCTCCTCTCATTGCAGATGTTTTTCCCCGTTGATTTTATGCTAGTTTTTCTTTAATGTGCCTTCTGTATGCTTCCATCTTCAACTATAAGACCCAGGGAATGAAACTATGCACCCAAATTCCTGCTAAGCAATTTATGGCTGATTATTGTTGTGTGTGGTGAGCTTCGTGATTAGGGTCAGGTAGACATCCATTCACTCTACACAGGAAGTTCAATTAGATTCCCAATAATCCTATTTTATAGATGAAATTAAAACAGCACTGGGGAAGTGAATTACTTGCTCAAGTCTGCATCAGACTCTGCCACATGGACTCCTGTGGACTCTTCAACTTCAATATTAATCCCTCACAGCAAAATAAATAAAAGGAGACAATACGTAAGTAGGATGCATATAAATTGCTTAATTAGTAGGGATTTATTCCACAAATATTTGTTGGGCACTGATTATTTACCAAGCTATGCTGCAAAAAGTCAAAGCAGTAGTCCCAGCAAAAGTCACAAACGATGCTCCTCACTGCTTTCCCACAGGCACTCCCTGTCCCTGAGCTTTCTGTGTCTCAAGGATCTGACAGGCAAGAGACCTCAGCCATTTCTCCTGCTACTGGTTAATCCTCTAAGCATTTGGCATTGCCATTCAGGCCTACTAAACACTCCAACAGAGGTTTACCTCACCTTGACCTGTAATAGTAAGCCAGTAATGAACAATGAGAATATGTGCTCTGAATGCCTTATTGAGATGTAAGTGAAGGCGATTTCTCCTTTTAATTTAAAAAAATCTTTTGATTCCTCCCTAAGTCACAGGGATGTATCCTAAAGTCTAGACTGCTGGACACTTGAGTGGTAGACTAGATAATAAAGATGATTTACCACTCCCTTTATTGAACATGACCTGTGACCTTCAGTCGAACCTGGAATATGTCTTGTCAAGGGTTCTTTGTGTTAATAGAAAGCAGGGGATCAGTCATGGATCTCCAACTGAACCGAATCTCAAGTGGAAAGAACCCTTACATTCTCAAATATGAATGTTATCTCTGACCTATATGATACTAAGATGCTAAGGATACAAATGTCAGTACTGCTCCCTAGCCACATCCATGTTGTCTACCCTCTTGAGCTCTCATAGGTCTATCTACATATAGATTCTTCTACATCAACGTCTGAGTTAGACATTGTGAGTACGGTTTGACTGAGAATTCCTCTCACTACCAAACACCTTGTGGTCTGGAACTCACATTAATTAGCATTGTGGCATCCTTGAAATGTTGTTTACACCTCAACACAGCATAATGGCATTAGCAAGACAATGTAGACTCAGAAAAGGTAAATCACTTCCAGGCCACCTGGGTTTTAGCTAATAGAGCAGTGAACAATGGTGATCAGTGATCACAAAGCCCCGTTCTATGTGATGAAGTTTCTTTGCCTCCTTGGAGCTCTCTCAGCTTAGTTCTAATTTCTGAGAGAAATGATGCAAGAAAGATAAGTAAAAGGCATTTAAGTCATAATTGGCACAAGTAAAATGTGCATTATTATTTTTATGTTGAGCCTGTTTCTGTGGATGTTTCATTATAAGAGCATTTCAGTTGATCAAAATTCAAAGATGCACATTTGCTAGTTGAAGCAAGAAAATGTCAATAATCCCACGTTGTTTTATTAATTTAGACACAGCTCAGGCAAGTACAGCTGGCATTGCTATTCTTAGAGCTCAAAGGGATGACAGGAAAATACTTTTGCGAATAGATAGACTTAGTCAGATTCAGGAGATACTCTACCACTTCCAAATCCTTAGTCAACCCTATCCCTCTCTTCCCTCAACAAATTATCCACTGAAAACTGTGCTAGAGAGATGAATGTGAGAGTGGAATTTATCAAAATAAGATGAGGGACCAGCAGTCTATCGCAGGTGACAGTTTGATTAATGAAAGCCAGAAATCAGCTAGCACAATTTGGGAAATCAATGAGACTCAAGCAAAAAGCAAAACAACCAGAAATGTCTACCTTTTCTAGGAAAAAAATTTTTGTGTTTGTTTGGATCCTTTGACCTAGAGATGTCAAGGCATTTCACAAGCAATTTCTATTTCTTTTACTTGTGTTCTTGCTGTAGAGAAATCAACACAGGCATTAATGCAAGCTTTCCTCTGGGCTCACAGGAAATGGGAGCAAAGAAGAAAGAAGCCACAGTGCTACTTTTCCAGTAACCAATGCCACCAAGAAAGAATGACCAGGCCTTTATGTAGTTGTTACCATCAACCTGGTAGTAGACATCTGTGGGAGAATCTGCTCAATCCAGAGTGGTCCTTCCCTGAGAATTTTCCCATGCATTAATTGAGATGAGTCCTAGAAGCCATGTTTGTGCTGTGTTGTTTCCCATTGTCCCCCCAGCCTTGATTGATTGGAACAGAAGAGATACCCACCCTAACCAGTGTCAATCAGATTGCATGAGCTGTGACTTGTGTTGTAATTTAGAGGCCTACTCAGTATTTAAGTTTGGAATAGTGAGTGAAGCAAGAGCAAAGACATAGTTTTCTGAGAGACGAGTTTGTCTGAGAACTGCTCACATGTCTACTTTTGTTCCTACCAACTTTCTAGTTCCCAGTTTCAAACCCCTGTGAGGTCTAGCCCCAGGATCGGCCTTTAGGTTGAGTGGAACACCCTTGAATCTAATTATTAAATTATTCTTTTCCCACACACATTAGCTCCATTTGGCTTCTGCTCCTTGCCACTGAATGTCTTCATCATACTTTTTAGATGTATCTGTTAAGTCCTCATTCTCACTGAGATGTCTATCTTGCCATGGTTCAATTCTTCCCCTGTGTCTTTCCATCTTTCTCAGTCTACTCTCATTGTGTCATTTCTCCTACCTACCCTATACATATATGTATTCTCTAAAATTCTTTGCTCAATCCATCTCTCAATACCTTTCCCAGCAAATCTTACCTCCTCTATGGTTTCAGTTAATAGTTATTTGCATGGAAATCTATATTTCTACACAATACCCCTTGGCTGATATTGTCAATCTACTCAGACTAACTAGCCTTACTCATTGTGTCTTTCTTTTCCTAAAACATCTCCTTCACTTGTAGGATTAAACTCTTGCCTATCTCTCAAGGTGTGTAAGACCCGCGAGAGCTTGGTCCCTCGCGCTCCCACTCAGGAAAGGCACCCCCCCCCCAATCACTAACGAGAAGCGGTCTTGATGCAAACGCATAAGCTTCTTTATATTCCAGTATACTGGGGCCGTCAGCCATACACCATGCAGGGTAGAGGGCTCAGCGACCTCTAGCACAGAATTGAGACAGCTTTTATAGGGTTACAACAAAGCCCACGCATCATGAACCAATCACCTCATAGCATCCAGTGCGGACCAATTACTTTAAAGTATCCAATCCTGCCCTTAGCCCAGGAAGTCTGCTTTTGCACAGGCTTCTGGGTGTTCATTCACTACTGTAAACATTAAAGTTGGTGACCATCAGCTTGGGATTTAAAACTCTCAGATTCCTGGGTTTTCTGAGGAAATAGGCTAAATTTTTCCATCCTAACAGTGCAGGTTACAGAGTTATTTTCAAGCTGTTTCTGATTGTTACCCTTTTATTGCAATTTATTCAATCATTGTAATCTCACAATTGTATAATTTTCTGTCATTTCCTAAAACCTTTCCTTCTTATGGTATAACCACCCCTGACTACAGTCAATTATCATCTATATTCTGCCAGAATTATTCCTAAATATAATAAAAGCCAAGGTTATTCATACTAAAACAACTCAACAAGCAAAAAAACAAAAGGTCAGTAGATCTATATTTCTTATAAAGGCCATGATACCTTATTTATTACAGAAGTCCCTGTAGAATTTGCCTCCAGACTACCCCTTTAACTCCATTTTCCACTTTATTTAGTGCAATTATCACACTGTATAAAAGTGTTTCTCAGATACTTCATGGCATTCCTTAATTCATCCATCTATCCATCCATTTATCCATCCATCCATCCACCCACCCACCCACCCACCCAACCATCTGCTCATTAATTATACATTTGCAAGGCACCAAAACTACTGCCATGCCTTGGTACTGATGGTGTTCTGAAGGAGATTCCCATCTAAGAAGAAAAAATCATGATTTCCTTGTCATCAGCATGCAATACTGAACTAATGGCCTGCCTGCCACCAGCACCAACTAGGAGAAGCCCCGGAGTGGTGATGGGGAGCTGGTTCTCTGGGGGGGCCTTTAAAAATGTTTCGGCTCACTGGCTTGTAAAGGAACTCACTCACTAAGATTCTTGTTCTGTTTCTTACTGATGGCAGGAAGTTACACCCAACTGGAAGGGTTAGCTAACCGAGGCAACAGGGAAAAATACAGAACAAGTAACATGATTTTAAATGTTTTAAGAAATCATTATTTTGTAACATCTAAAACTATTGCCAAGCTTATTGATATTGAAATTAACATTGAAATAATAGTATTAATATTCAAAAAGATTGTTGGCTGCTGTATGCTTAAAAATAATAATAAAACTCAACTTTCTACAAACAGAACACTATCTAAATCAGCACATCAACTTGTTAGAGAAATTCAGGGTCCATAAAGACTCTGAGTCCCTTCCAGTACCTGCTCAGCTTGGTGGCCATGGCCTCAATAGCTACTCCACCCTTCTGAAACTCTTTATGAAGTTGCATGAGACATCTTTATCTGACTTTAAGATCTGTTCACCTCTCAGAGGTGCAGCAGGGCAAAACAAAAAGACTAGGTTCTAAGTAGAGCTAAGAAATGCTGTTCACCCACCCAACATCTACTCCATATCAACATAGTTCTCTTGAAGCCTTGGTTTTCTCAACTGGTGAACTGAAATAATGATGGGCCTACATTTTGCAGAAGCATTAAAAATTATTAAGAAAATAAAGCAGGAAACCAGAGTTTGATGTCAGGTTCCCACTGTTCTTCTTGTTGCCACCCACCACCACACCACACCCCAAAGCTTAGTTTCTTTCATACAGTAGATTTTAAGACTTATAGTGTCTCCTGTGAGGAGGGTCACTCTTCATCTCCTGGAGTCTACATCATGCCCACTGTTCTTATGACATTAGAAAAGAGAATAGGAACTTTTAAAACAAAATTCTCTGTTTGCTAAGGCAATAGCTACCATTTTCTTTCATCTGGCTTGAAGTCAACAAATAAAAGAACAATGTCTATTATCTATTGGAAGTTGCAAACTACACATGGGAAGGACACAGGCTGCCCTTCCTGAATTACTACCTTGTAAAGAGGACAGTCTCATGTATGTTGAAACACCACACACTAGCACAACAAGCAGGGAAATCTTGACTTCATGTCACCCCTGGCCTTCTCTTTCCTCCCTTGTCCCTTTTATATGCATATGCATTCAAAAAACTCGTGTGTGAATACATGTGAACATGCATGTGTGCATGTAAAGATAGAAGAGAGAAAACAAAATGAATATACACATGCATGACTCGGTATATGCATATACACATATATACATACACATGACATTCTTTTTCTTGAGAACACAATAATCCATGTGCACTTTCATGCCAGAAACATCACAAAACATCTGTATCTGTGACAGGGTTACAGAACTAGATATCAGAATCTGGTCAAGAAAACATACTAAAACATTCATTACTACTCAGTCTTTCCAATAAAGGCCTATACCATCATGTAAAACACCCAGGGGTTTTGTTGGAGATTAAATAGAGTTAGAAATAAATGTGACAGTCTAAAAACAGGGAATCCTCTATATTACTATCAAATTATTTTAAGATCAATAAAGGCAGGTTTAACACTGCCAGGGCATTTAACCTAAGGTCATCTAAACAAGGGCTTTTGAAACTATGTTGTGCTTCTTGGATGCTTGCTAAGAATTTTTTAGTGTTTTTGCAAAAACACAGCTTTCAGTAGTCATTGAAATAATAAAACTTTAGTGTATTAAAAGGCTTTGTTCTGCCTTGTGATCCCTTTTAATTCTCAGATTATGCTTTTGGCTTCCCACTAGTCGGAGCCTTATGGCAGATGTAGTAGAAGGAACATGGGCTTTCAAAACTCAAAACAAAAGCCTCAGGGCCACCAGTTATTAACCTGGCTCTGCTGTCCCTCAGCCTCAGTTCCTTACTCTGTAAATTGGCATGTATTGGGGGGTGGGTACAAAGTAAGAATGCAGTGAGATCCTTGCTTGAGCAATGAGTGTCAATGCCAAGAACTGTCTGCTATTGTTTATATCCACTAAGTGTTTGAGAACTGTTTGTTGTCTTATGGAAGTGGAAAATTAATGTCTAATTTGATATACCTCATAAGAGAAATGCCTTGAAAATGAATGAGAAAAGTAACTTAGCACCCACCCCAATCTTATTTTTCACATTTCATTATCAATGTTATTTTTTGGGTGTCCTTCAATCATCTCTGCAGATAATTTTGATTTATGGGTTGTTAAGTTTGAAGTGGCCATAATTATTTCCTGACTATGAGATGCCATATGTGATCAGGTTCTCCATATTGAGCCTATAAATGTGAAAACTTTGCTATGTGACCAAAATGCAAGATATTAAAAATCTGAAAATAGTTATTTTTTTTCATTTATAGAGGAAATATCAGGCCCAGAAAATCTTCATAAACCAGAATTTTGATTTGTTTTTCTTTTCTTAACAATTAATCCATGGGAAGCCACTGAAGAGCCTGTTGGCGAAGACACCAAAGATGACATTTAATCCCAGTGTGAGTTTCACCCACACATAACATCATGAAGGCCAATGAAGGCATGCTTCACATTGGCCCATGCTTCCTTCAGAGTATCCCAGCACTGAGGAAACCATGCTCCTTTAAAAATTCCTGGCCAGTTTTTTCTTTCATCTTCTGTTTGAAGAAAGAAGGGATTGGGAAAAAGGCAGAGGGAGAGGAAAGAAAATGACTGGGCTACTTGGAAAATCCATGACCTGAAAAAAGCTGAAACATGGCCTGAAGGCAGCTGAGTATCCTGAGCTTTAAATGGAGACCCAAGCATCCAATGGGACAGCCACTGCTGCAATAGACAAACAATGATTATGTTAAATTTTATTGTCAGTGGATGTTAAGGTTGCAGATGGCACTAAGGTTGCCAATCACCCAACGCTGACATGTGGAAGCTATTCTAGATTGTGGCAGTGGGTCCTCTCCATCAAAGAGGTTCCTAAAAATGGGAGGAGAATGAAAAGAAGATCAGCTTGGTGTGATATGTTCAGAATAGCTTGGTCTAAAAATACTGCAGACCTTGTCACTGATAATTGCTTAATCACTGCATTGGCTTGGGAAAGGGAAGGAGTAAATGGAAATGTAACAACGATGCAAAAGGATGCCCTCAGAAATGTAGTGGGGACCGTGTGTCCCAGCTTCCTGGTTGGTTTCCTTCATCTAATGTTACTATCACCACTGTCTTACTTTGGAAATATCTTTTCTGAATTCTTGAACCTTGTGAATTAGGTGGGGCCATGCCACCCTCCAGCTCCCCACGAGTAGAGTTCCAGGGTCCAAAGCTTATGCCAGACATTATATCCTTTGTTACTCTTGGTCCAGCAATTAGCTCAAGTTTAACTATTTGACACAAAGCAATTCAATATTGGACCAGATTTGGGACGTTTTGGAGCTAGATTTTCTTCTTTCTTAAAGGGATGATTGGGAATTTATAACTAATGTAGATCTATAGCAACCATTTTAACAAGACAAAAAGAAAGCCTAAGAGAAAATGGAGATGATGGTGCCACAGGGTGAAGACTAATAGCAGAGACTGTGACATTCTTAGCAAAGCAGAACATCTGAGTACAGTATCCTCAGCAAGACAGGACCCAAAGGCAGAAGAGAGGGTGGGATCCTCAGTTAAATTATTGAAGCCTCTACATGTTACTCACCCAAATGTTCAGAACTTTGAACACACAAGTTAAATGAGCCAGTGCACCTTTGTTTTGTTTAAATCCATTTGAACAATGGATTTAAATCCATTTAAATCCCTGCTGTGTGAAAGTCCCCCAATTCTTGGCAAGCAGGGAGTGATGCACAGTCTTTCAGGTCCATAAACATAAAGCAAGGTCTTTAGAAATGCCAGACAAAAAAGGCACTAATACAACTGAGCCCATTGTAACTGATATATAAAGTGGAAGGAAGTATAAAGTGCCTACTTCTCAGAATTAAATGATTGAAGAACCAAATCATCAAATAAAAGGATGCTGGAGGACTGGCAGCCAGAATAAATGATGATGGCATCATCGGTCTCATTTTATCTGCAGCAAGATGAAGTCATGTGACCTACATGCTGCCCAAGAGGAAGATAAATTTGAACCTACTCGATTGAGAACATTTCTCCAGACTGTATTACATAATCTTCAGGTTTCCTCTCTCTGCTTCAAATCAATGCTTTCTCTTCTGTTCACAGCAACGAACCAATTGTTTTGATTCTTTGCTTTCCTCAAGCATCCAGTCAAATTGTTTCCTAAATTGAAGTCTCATTCTCTTATTGCTTTTGTAGTCTGTCCTGATCATCGGGATTGACATTACACCCATTTTACCACTGTCCAGGTGGATACATATGTGCTCTTCCAGGTAGCCAGACTCATTGGCTGAGGCTGCTCTGTGTTAGATTAGCTCACAGAAGCAAGCAATCCCTGAGATGAAGGCTAACAATGATTTACATTTCTGTGCTTCTCAGCTTTCTAAGTATCTGAGACCTTAATTTTAACATGTAGATAAAATGTGTTGGGGGGGGGTCTTCCAAAGAAGGGGAAATAGAATATGTAGTTATGGAGAAACAGTGCAAGACTACAGTGGGGGTTAAATGGGGAGAGGAGAGGAGAGTAAGGGAGGAGATATGGTGAGTGACAGCAAGTATTAAGAGCCATATTAGGAGTCCTATAAAAACTTAATACTATAGAAACTTCTTAAAATATATGCATATATGAAGAATATCTAAGTGGAGTCATCAAATAACATGAGACAATGCCCCAATTACCCTATTTTTGGAGACAATACTTATATATCTCATTGAACACAGAGAAGTTTATCTGATGCCTAGCTAGAGCCTTTACCCCTACTGACTAGTGTTCATGGTTCTTATAGTTTGAATGAAAATGGGCCCATAGGCTCACAGGGACTGTCACTATTAAGGGGTGTGGTCTTGTAGGAGTAGGTGTGGTTTTGTTGGAGGAGGTATGTCACTAGGGGGTGGGCTTTGAGTTGTCAGAAGCTCAAGCCTTGCCAATATGTCCTAGTCTCTCTGCTGCCTGCTGGTCCAGATGTAGAACCTTCAGTTCCTTCTCCTGAACCATGTTCGCCAGCACATTGCCATGCTTCCCACCATGATAATGGACTAAACCTCTGAATTTCAGCCAGCCCCAGTTAAATTTTTTCCTTTATAAGAGTTGCCAGCAATAGAAACCCTGACTAAGACAGTACTGGAAAGTACTTTGCACACTACCAGAGGAGAAAGATAACCATCAACTGAAGGCCAGTTTGTAATTATTTCACTAGACCCAAGATAAGTGATAAATGGGTGTTTATTGGGGAACAATTACATAGAAAAATACAAAGAACCACAGGAGCGTTTCCTTGCCCATCCTACCAGATTGGCTGACCTACCAAAAAGACCAAGCAAAGGAAAGCTATGGGGTACCCTTTCACCTGAAGGGGTGCAGCCACTGTTATAGGTTCACAGATCAGATGCCTATAAACAACCCAGCTATAAATCCTGTGATCTATAACAATGACCAGCCTGCATGACACACTGGTATAATAGTGGCATAAATATCATGGAAGTAAACAAGTTTAGTCTATCTGATTGGATTTAAGGCCCTATGCATGGCATGGAACCCATATCTAGCACTGCTTGGGTGGCCAAGAACCTGATACTAGATAGGCCATGGGCCATGGGAAAATCAAATGCTAATGTTCTGCTAAAGGAGCGTAGCAATAAAGTGACTCCTAGTGACATTCTCCTGTAACCATAGGCCAGTGTCTTACACGGACATCATCAAAAAAACTTCCTCTTATAGTAGGTGGGAACTAGTATAAGACCCACAACTGGACAATGTGCAGAGAATGAGAGGCTTGGGACACTCAGCTATAAATGGGATGTCTTCCTGAAACTCCTCAGGGATCAGGGGGCTATGTGGAAGAAGAGGCAGAAAGAATGTAAGAGCCAAAGGGGATGGGTAATACCAAAGAACCAGTGTCTTCCAGACACAACAGGACTGATGCACAGATGAGCTCACAGAGACTGTGACAACATGCCCAAGATCCATTTAGGATCAAGCAAGACAGGGTCTCGGTGCTAAAGAGAGATGTGGACAAGAGCTTCTACCCCAAACTAGAAAGCTATCTCCAACTGTGTGCAGAGGAGTCTCGGTGGGTATATAAAACACACTTAAGACTAGGCCCCCTGCCCAACAGCAGGTGATCAATACAAAACCAAGTCAGTAGTATTTTTGTGGAATTTTATGGCATATTGCTTTGTCTGGGAAGTTTTTATTTTACTGGTCTTTTGCATGTATATAATGTTTTCTAAAATTTTTATGGGTTTGGTGTATATCAGTGAATGAGTGTGTGTGTGAGTGTGTGTGTGTGTGTGTTTCTTGTGCCTTTTCTTTTTTCCCTTGTGTTTTTCCCCCTAAAGCAAGAGAAATAAAGAAGGCACAAAAAAGGGGGGTGAGAATCTGAGAGGAGCTGGGGAGTATACACCATAATCATAACATATTGCATGAAAAAATATTTTCAATAGAAAAATAAATGTTATAATGTAACAAGTAACAAATCTTAGGTATATAACTCTATGAGTTTGAAAAATGCATTTAAGTATCAAATACTCTAATCAATATTTCCAGGACATTTATTTCTATAAGCTTAACTTGTTCATATTGGCTCTTTTTAACATCCATTGCTCATTCTAACCCTATTACTTGTACTTTTGATTGAGAAAGTACAAATTTACAAAGATATTACACATTCAGGAATGTTTATCTTACTCATAATCACACTTTTATTGAAACACTGGAAAAGAGAAACAGGCTGTCTACATATTTTTTGAGGTGCTGTTTCTGTGGGAAATAGATCATGCTTAGTGTCTCTGAGAATTCAAATGCTTCAGATAATCCCTTCCAGCCACCTCTCATCTTACAGTTGACCAGCATTTGCTTGAGCTATCTCAAAAATGTCAGGAACATATATCTAAGAGTCAAAAAGTATGTGATAAAATATAAATATTTTCCTAATAGTATAAACGTTGGCATAAAGAATCCGCAGTGAGCTAAAAGTCTACGCTCCCATTTGCAGATTAGGTAACTGTTGGCAAGGATTGGGACAAATTTTCCTAGGAGGCAATAAGCATTGTCTGTCCCTGTCCCAGAGTCCCAATGACAAAATTCCACAAAAATTTATTCTGGGCAACCAATTGGATGTTTAGACTTATTGACAATGCAATAGACTATGAGCAGCAGCATGGGTGAACTTAAAACAGCATGGATAAGGACTCCCCCAAGGCTGCATAGATGATGCTCCCTCCTCTAGTCCTTCCCAGCCTATATTCTCTAGTTTCCTCGACAAGCCATGTGCAATTAGGGAAAGATTACACACAATTGTCTGGGAGGAGTGGTGGGATACTCAGGCAAGTGTCGCGCGCATCCTTTGCCGATAAGGAAGACGCGGCAACCGAAGATGTGTCCAGCAGAATCTTTATTGTAGCGCTCTTTACATGCTGATGGAGAAGGACCCCAAGCCCCGAATACGCACGGCTTAAATAGCCTGCAGGGCGACGTATTCGTCTGTAATTGGTGCTCCGCAAAACGCCCGAATGATATAGCTTCTCTGATAGGGAGAGCTACCATATAGAAATTACCATACAGTGGCGCATGTGCAGTCAGCATAGCTAATGCTGTAAACAAGAACCAGGAAACAGGAAGCCAGCGCCATCTTGTAATGGCGAATGCGGCTCCCGACATCTCCCCCCTTTCTTTAAAATTATATGCAAGGCCACAATTAATACTGTGAAGTTTCCGATCAGCCCGCTGAATCAACAGCTTGAGCGATCAAGGAGATTACACAATAAAAGAGACCCTTAGCATCTGAGACCCCGTGCAATGGGAACCTGAGCCCTGGGAGATGCAAAGGTCTGTCCAGAACAACATCCTGGTGCAATGGGAACCTGTGCCCGTCAGGAGTGCCAAAAGTTCTGACAGCGTCTCAACGGCTTAGCATACTTAACCATACTTGGGGGGATGCTCCCTGCTCAACAGCCAGCATAGCTTGCACAATGGCCACATATTTAGCATGTTGTTGTCTTTTGAATCTGCAAAGCAACCAAAAACAGAGGAACAGTCCCAAAAACAAGGTCGTTCCAAACATTCCTACACCAACCCATTCTTTAAAGTAGGAAAAGGCGGAGGACATCCAAGAAAACAATCCATTTGTGACAGAAATATCTAAACGAGTGGAATTAATCTGAACTATGGCAAGACGAAGTTTTCTCATCAATTCATCAAATTCTACACTCCAATTAGATAGCAACAGCGAGGATAATTCCTTAGACAAATTTGCTGCTTTTGTAAAATTTTCATATTGAATGGAAGTCACACAAAGTCCAGGTAACTTAACTTCACATCCCAATTGAGCCAATTGCCATAAAATTTCTAATTGCTCCTGAACCAAATCAATGCGCTGATTAACAATCATTAACCCTCCTTTTAATCGACTATTCACAGAGGCTTGAACATCTATTGCTTCACTAACTGAGGCAGACAGATTGTTAAGATGTTGAGCAGTGGCTACCTGTCCCTGTAATGCTAAGGACGACACGGTCAAAGAGGCCCCAACTGCCGCAGTCGCTATAATAGCCACTATAGCTGCAGTAATGCCAAAATCACGTTTTTGTCGAAATAAAGTTAAAGAATTATTAGTCTTTACTGGCATTGGCAAAAACCTGGGCATACGGGCCACAGTAGCAGAGGAAAACTCACTAGCATTCCAGCAAAGGGCAAAAAGGCATCCTGTATCATTACATACAGCAAAAACGAACGGGGGCCAGACACAAACTGGAGTGGGATCCACCCATTTCACATTAGAAATCGGTGACGCTGACACGTCACCTCCGATCTTGGTGCTCATCTGGGTTATCCCCGTTGATCCCCCCCAGGATGGTAACCATAGGCGAGAGGTCTGTGCAACTACCCCTTGCACCACAAAGTAACCAAGCATCAAAAGGATCAATATCATATTTCCAGGGATCCATCTCTATAAAGTTCCCAAAGCCTTCTAAAGGTGAGAAGGTAAAATGTCCATTTAATGGGTGAGCTCTGCGACTCTGACAGCCAGTCCAAGGAAAAATTGAGGAAGAATCTGGGCGCCCACCAATGCAGAAAGGTGCATATTGTGGTTGATGACGATGGCAGCCGCGGCTCATCCCTGAATCGAAGTGTGGCCACCATCCAAAGAGGACAGTGGCATTAGCAGAAATCACCTTGGCAAGCCCTTTTCCAGTAGTAACTTCCTCCCCTAATTTGGCATAGGAAAAGTTTCCTAACTTAATACAAGGATATTTAGATGACTGGTTCACAGTAAAACATAAGCTACCATTAATAATCCAAGTATCATTGTTTTGAATAGGAGCCACATCCTTGGATATTGGCAAATATGGTAGCCCCAAAGAGTCATTAGTCGTAAAAAATCGTGGAAAAACTTGCGCATCATGCATCACCGGCATCGGCCGAGGAAAGGTCGACAGGATTCCCCAGCGTATCTCTTGACTCGTCGTCTGCGGGCTCATCAGCATTCCTAGCATGGTCAGGATCCAGAGCGGGGCCATCATGCTTCACCATCCGAGTCAATCGTGTTGGTACCCAAATTGGATTTTCTTGACCCTGTGGGAAAACACAAACAGCTCCCCTGGATCTTATTAATATAGGATCCGGTCCTTTCCATTGATTATCAAGTACATCTTTCCATTTTACAAGCTCTTTTGGAGATGTATGAGTGACATGTCTGTCTGCAGCAGACTGTCCATTGGAATCCAATTTTAAAAAATTTAGAGTAAATATAGTGAGGGAAAGAGTTGCTTTCTGTCCCATGTTTATGGCGGGGGCAGATTCCCCCTTTTGTTTTTGTAAATACATTTTGATGGTGCTATGAGCACGTTCTATTATGCCCTGTCCTTGGGGATTGTAGGGCAGGCCTGTTACATGATGGACTTCCATTTTTGTGCAGAATTGCTGAAATGTCTTAGAAGTATAAGCAGGACCATTATCAGTTTTTAATTGTCGTGGCTTTCCCCATGCTGCCCATGCCTCCAAGCAGTGGGTGATAACATGAGCCACTTTTTCTCCAGATAATGGCGTGGCGTGGACGATCCCGGAGCAGGTATCCACAGAGACATGTACATATTTTAATTTACCAAAGGTAGAAACGTGGGTAACATCCATCTGCCAAATATGCAAAGGTTTTAATCCCCTAGGGTTAACACCAAAGGTAGGTGCAGATCTAAATTCCGCACAATTGGCACATTTTAATATAATGTCACGGGCATCTGCTCGTGTTATACCAAATTTTCTTCTGAGTGTATCTGCCGGAACATGATACAACTCATGAAAAGCAACAGCATTTTGCATGGGATTAAGAATAAAATAAAATGCCTTAGTAGCTTTATCAGCCAATTCATTAGCTTTTGTCATGGGTCCAGGCAACAGTGTATGCGCTCTCATATGCTGTATGAAAAAGGGATGCAATCTTGTTCTAATTGATTGCTGAATATCAGCGAAGACTTGTGCAACAGCGCTTTTTGAGGAAATTAATCCTACTGTTTCTAAAATCTGTACTGCTCCTACCACATAATGTGAATCGGAGACAATATTCAAAGGTTGAGGGAAAGCTCGCAAAACTTCAGCCACAATGGCACATTCAACCAATTGTGGGGATGAAAAATTAAAACATTTTTGAAACACCTGATTATTAACAACATAACTGCCAATGCCTGTTTTGGACCCATCAGTAAAAACATCAATAGCTCCTATTATCGGTTGACTTCTAGTAATTTTTGGAAAAATAATGGCATTAGTAAGAACAAATTGTAACAACGGATGCTTAGGATAATGATTATCAATATGCCCCGAAAAGGTGCAACGAAGAATCGCCCAAACATCCAAGGTGGCACATAACACATTGACTTGATAAACAGTATAAGGCACAATAATAGATTCTGGCTCACAGCCGAAATGAGTTAGAGCTAATTGTAGACCTTTTAAGGCCATTTCTCCTATTTGAGTGGGATAATGGCTCAAAACTTTACCAGGAGAGGTTTGAGGATGGACCCATAATAGCGGTCCCCTTTGCCATAACACAGCTGTAGGCTGTTGAGGTGAGGAGACAATGCATAGCTGGAATGGGCTAGATGGATCTAGCCGAGTTAGAGAAGCTTCACCCAATTTCTTTTCCACTTTATCCAACACTTGGGCAGCTTCAGCGGTAAGTTGTCTACTAGATGTGATGGCTGGGTCTCCTTCCAGAATGGCAAATAAAGGTTTAAGTTCTGCCGTAGTTAGATCTAAATATGATCTTACCCAATTAATATCACCTAAAAGCTTTTGAAAATCATTAAGTGTTTTAAGAACATCTCTTCTGATAACAATCTTTTGCGGCTTTACCTGCGTCGGATAAATGGTAGAGCCAAGAAAATTTCCAATATCTCCTTCTTGTACCTTCTCAGGAGCTATAAATAAACCCTTATTATTCAACTCTTTAGATAGAACGCCAAAAGCTTGCTGCAGAAGAGCTTGATCAGAATGGCATAACAAAATATCGTCCATATAATGACATATCTTAATGGCGGGAAATTGAGATCTAACTGGCTGAATAGCTTTTGCTACATAAAGTTGACACATAGTAGGACTATTCGCCATGCCCTGCGGCAAAACTTTCCATTGGTATCTCTCATCAGGTTGTTCATGATTAATGCTAGGCAAGGTAAAGGCAAATCTAACTTTATCTTGCTCATGTAAGGGTATAGAGAAAAAGCAATCTTTAATATCCACTATTAAAATTCTCCAGCGAACTGGTAAGGTGGATAACAAAGGCAAACCCCTCTGAATGGGACCCATGACCTGCATTTGTTTATTTATGGCTCGCAGATCATGTAATAATCTCCATTTACCAGATTTTTTCTTAATTACAAAAATAGGGGTATTCCAAGGAGATTGAGAGGTTTCTATATGTCCCTGATTTAATTGTTCCTGGACTAATTGATTGGCGGCTTCCAGTTTTTCAGAGGTAAGGGGCCACTGAGGAACCCATACCGGGTCCTCTGTTTTCCAAGGAATGGGGATTGCCTCCCCCAGCGGCCCCTAGGAAAAACCCAGTCCTGTTCTGTCTTGCTTCCCATTAGAGGGCAGGGGACTTGTACGTCCCTGCAAGTGTTTTCCAAGGCCTCGACCAGGGACGCAGCCCATATTTTTCATTATCTGCTGGCTCTGAGGTGAATAGTCATTTGTGAGCACAAAATCTAGTTGTTGTAATACATCTCTTCCCCATAGATTTATAGGGAGGGTTAGCACATATGGGGTAATAGTTCCTCTTTTCCCTTCCTCATTTTGCCAATGTAATTCTTTTGCGCTCTTGGCTGGAGCCTCTTCAGCGTCCTCGAATATCCTTCCTGCTGCTTCCATCATTCTAGCCACAAAATCTGAAAATGGTTCAGTTGTTCCTTGAATAATCTTTGTAAGATTTCCTGTCACTTGCCCTTTATTAGGTAGACTTTTCCATGCTCTGATGGCAGCCTTATTTATTTGTTCATAAACCTCTAGTAGGTAGGCTGTCTGATTTACAGCTCATTGACCTTGACCTGTGAGCATATCAAAGCTCCATTGAGGTCGTTGACTGGCTATATTCATCTTTGCCTGGGCCGCACACAATTCCTGATAAATGGACTTCCAATCTAAATAATGACCCATAGATAAGCACGCTTTAACTGTATTGTTCCAATCATCTGGGGTCATTGCATTCAAGGTCAGCCTTTCAATAAGGGCTGTGGTAAAAGGAAGCGCTAACTCCGTATGTTTGTACTGCTTCCACTAAGGCCTTCAATTGTTTCAGATCCAATGGTGTATGTTGTCTCTGATTCTGGGCATCTTCCCACACAGGGAACGCTGCCCTTATTCTCCTTGTCTCCTTATCTGATATCATAGAATTTCTTCCTTTTTTGGCCATTTTTTGCTGCTGTACAACATCATAGGGCGGTGCCGTTGGCTCATAGCCTGGAGCATAAGGTGGGGCACGCCCATATCTCCCAGCCTCATAATTTTTAGCTTCCTCATCTAATTCTGCCTGCTCGGCAGGGTTCAGCTCTGGATCCCCTTCTGACCCAGATAGGTCAGACTTATCCTCCTCTCCGGGGGACGTCTCCTCCTCGGAGGAAGAATCTATAGTATAATGTTTAAACTCAGTGAGGAGAGGGTATAATTTTGGATCCTCACACTCACAATCCTTACATGCTCCTCCTTTTGGAGCAGGCACAAGCTTTAAATCTTTAGCCTCGTCGGTTAAGTTCCTTTTCCTTTTCGGCGAGCTGTTTTGCTTTCTTTCCTAGCTTTGCTAGTTTACTGTGCACATTTTCATTCTTATTTGACTTCTTTCTGGAGAACCTTTTCTCTTGTTCTCCCTTTCCCTTTTCAGCTTCTGATAGACTATCCTGATGGTCTGAAAGCACTCTCTGTCCCTCTTTGACCTGTTCCTTACATCTCTCGTCTTCAATACAAGACTTTAACAATTTATATAATGGTCATACACCAGTCCTTAAAGTTCCTTGTTCCTTCTCCCGCATAAGATCTCCTCCTAACTTATCCCATGTTCCTTTGGAGAGGGTCCCAGAGACCACAAACCAGGGAGCAACACGGTCAACTTCCTTAAGGAAGTTCTGCAAAACTCTATCTGGAATCTTTAGCTCCTTCTGCTTTAGCAGCGCCCGCGCTGCATCTGCAATAGGCTTGGTCGGCTGGTTCCCCATAACTCCTTTATCTACAGGGGAGGGTGTGACGGCTCAGATATTTACCTGAGACTTAAGGCCACTTATGCTAGGTCACAAAAGGGTGAGTGGCGAGTGTTCTCCCGTTTATGACAATTAAAACACAGACAGCACAATAAAACGAAAAACGAAACAAACAACAAGAAACGGGATCACCCAGACCACAGGGGTCATACCTTGCTGAAAAGTGCTGCAGCTTCTCGCTCCGCTGGCTTGAATCTTCCTTCGACGAGCAGTCGAGGGTCCTTCGAGTCGTTCCTCCGCCCAGGGTCGGCAGGCTCCCGGGTTTCGGCACCACTTGTCGCGCGCATCCTTTGCCGATAAGGAAGACGCGGCAACCGAAGATGTGTCCAGCAGAATCTTTATTGTAGCGCTCTTTACATGCTGATGGAGAAGGACCCCAAGCCCCCGAATACGCACGGCTTAAATAGCCTGCAGGGCGACGTATTCGTCTGTAATTGGTGCTCCGCAAAACGCCCGAATGATATAGCTTCTCTGATAGGGAGAGCTACCATATAGAAATTACCATACAGTGGCGCATGTGCAGTCAGCATAGCTAATGCTGTAAACAAGAACCAGGAAACAGGAAGCCAGCGCCATCTTGTAATGGCGAATGCGGCTCCCGACAGGCAAGGGTTTTATGACCCTTCCCATCTCTTCCTCCTTTGAGGAATGTCAGTAGTTACCAAGCCCAGTCTTTCCAAAGAAGGCATGTCTGAACTCCTGAAGATGACATCTGTTGGCTCAGAGGATGGGATGGTCCTGAACAAAATCAGGAAACTGACCCTTTTTAAAATGATCTCTTTCCTTTAGTAAGGGCAACAATGGTTTACAGATGGTTCATGCAGATAAAGTGACAGCATGTGAGAGCCTTGGGAACACTGATTTTCAGTCTTATCATTTATCATTAATGAACAGAATGTTTGAAAGTGTGTATTTTATTGAACTATTCCTTGTTCAATTTTCTGCTAAGCAAAAAGCTAGCTTTTCTCCTTAAAGACTGCACAAGATAGAATGTCCCTTCTGTTAGAAAGGAAGATCATTGGGATGAAATGTCAATTAATAAAAGATTGACTCCATCATAATAGATTTTCAAAAATCCAGTCATATGATTTTATAACCATAGTTATACTCTTAAAAATGAACTTGGTATTGTTAAATATAAATATCAGTTTTATAACTGAGGAAAGCAGTCTAAACATGGTGAGGGAATCTCCCAAAGCAATGCAACACATTGTAGTAACCAAAAACTAAAATTCAGCCCTCCTCAAGACTCCTACCTCAATACTTGCTGCTGCTAAAACCTGATAAACAAACCTCAGAAACTGATGTGTTTCACCAAAGTGTTTTTCACACATCACTAAATATAACTAAAACTGCCCAGGAACTCCCTTGTTATGTGGAATTGTATCTCTTCAGGAACTGTAACTATGGGATTGCCTTTCTGACACTTCCCAGGCTCCTCGTGTTTCTATTTGTGGAATATTTTAATTGCCCAAATTCTAAAATAATACATTAGTTCTCTCTGTGTCTCTATAATTCACACACAGGACAGGTCTTATCCAAGGCTGTTTGGTCAGCTAACAGTATTAACAAGGCATTCTGCCTTCATTGGCTCTGCTATACCCATGTTCCTCCAGTCAGTGGACACTTTAGAATCACAGCCGTGCTTCACCTCTGCTTCACAGGGTTAGTAACCACCGAGTGCTCCGCAAAGTCCCCAGGGGAAATATTAAATGGAGTGATTTCAGAGTAACTACAGCCGAATAGCATTTGAAGCAATATGCCATGCTAAGTCTCAAAACATACCTTCAGTGGTTCCCTAGGGAGTGTGGGATTTGACTTTCTCTTTAAGTCCACAGTGACAGAAATATGAGGGACTGCAAACAGAAGTAGACATTACATTTCCAGAATTGAACGGGGCAGCCTTAGCAATTAAGCTGGATTGGAAGTGAATGGTGCTGCCAAGTTGGCCCCATTGTCATTTGCCATTCCATGGTACTTGTCAAAGGACCAACAAGAAGTTCTGATGGTGCCTAGGTGAAGCAAGTTTGTTCTTCGTTAGCCTGGAGGAGCCAAATTATGTTGGACCAACTCTAATACTAAAGTATGATTGATAATTGAAAATGCAACTTCATTCTGTCATTCTATTTGGACCAACTCAAGATAATTAATAAGAAAGCCCCCTAGCTCCCTTTGTTCAGTGCATCTCCACTCACACACTCAATGTGACTGCAAATTGCATCCACTGAAGACAACAAATTGCAAACTTAATTTGCAATTAAAAAAAAGAGATTGAGGTCTGATCTGACTCATATACCCTGTAAGCAAATCCTGTCTAATAAGATAGCTTTCATTTGTTAAGCACTTCCTTTGTGACACAACACATGTATTTACATGCAGTCCATTCTTCACAGAATTGTAAGTTGATTTTATAAAAATCGAAAAGAAGACTGAGGATGACAATGAGATAGAAGTCTACACAGTTTTTCAGCTGGCAATAAGTGGAATCGTGGGTTGCAGTAGAGGTATTGAGTCGCAATCCCTGCCATCCTTTAACTGCATGCACCTGCCACTGTGGCAGCAATGATTTTTCAAGGGCTGCCTCAAGCTCTGCCATTTCCATGAAGCTGAATTTGAATACTGCTGGTTGATTTGCCAGAGAGACCATGATCATGGATGGCTGAGCCAAAGTTGTGACTCCAGTGAGTAGGAGAACCAGCCAGAGGTCTGAGTTCAGAATACACATTCCTTACCACTACAGGCAGGTGTTCACAGCCATCAGAAAGATGTGGAATCAACTTACAGGCTTCTTTTATTGTGATTAATTAAAAAAAATTCAAAATAGAGTAAAATAAAAAATGCCATGTTACCTTACATAATAAAGATCAATATAACATGAACAATAGCTTTAGATATGGGGGAAGGGGCTGGATCATAATGTAGGATATTTCTTTTTTTAAGGAACATTTACTTATGGGTGTGTGTGTCTGTGTGGGTTTACATACACCACTTACTGGCAGGTACCATATGAAACCAGAGAGCAACAGATCCCATGGAATTAGAGCTATAGGATGTTGTGAGCCACTTGATGTGGGTGCTGGGAACTGAACTTTGTGCCTCTGGAAGAACAGCAAGCACTCTTATCTGTCCAGCTTCCATAAGGTATGGTATTTCCGGTTATAAAGGATGAGAAAAAAATTAAATATTCCACTCTTTTTAGATAATAGGTGTGGTGATATCTTGTTTGTACAAATAAAACCTATCTGAAGGGCAGAGAATGGAGCTTGCCACTAGCTAACCATAGAGGTCTGGAGGTCTGTACAGATAGACAGGAAGTGAGGTAACTGGGTGGAAACAGGGTATAAGCAAGGAGAAAGTAAGGAGTAAGGAGAAAGAACTCAATTTTTTGTGTGGTGAGATGCTAAGGAGGTAAGGAGTGGTGGTGGCTTATTCCTTTTTCTTTCTGATCTCTCAGCATTTTCCTCTACATCTGACTCTGAGTTTTTATTACCTAGACCAATTAAGAATTCCATTTACAATATGCTTCCAAAATGTAGCATACTCTTCCCTTTCAAGGCAATATTTGATTGTATCATGGCTGGACTGATCCCATGACTATTGTTTTTAGCTTTATTTAGTCGTAGTTAGTCCAATAACTGTTTATTTGATTGTGATATTTAGTGACAGTGACTAACAAGCAATTTAATTCATTCATTTATTTAATAATCATCAATGCAGTACTTATTATATGCCAGGTATCCTAGGCACATGGAATTCTGTGGTGAACAGAAGAGACAGTGTTGTTTCTTGGAGGGGGCAAAACTAAAATGAATTTGTTCAGATATCAAATAGGACACACTTTATAAAGAAAGACTACTTATACTTGAGCCTGATATTGGGTGAGAGAATGGATGAATATATTGGGTGGGAGATAAGAATGTGTAAAGTCATGAAAAGAAGACAAAAAGCAGCAGATCAAGGTATTGTAGGACCATCTTGGTTGGGATGGATGTAAGGGTTAGGGAATTGGAGAAGGAGCCAGAGTGTCTTAGACATGCTAGCAATTGCCAGGCCATCAGTAAGAAGACACCACCCTATGGCTCCTTATAATATGCTTTAGACATTCTAACCAACCCCCACAGTTCAGTCTTTATCACATCCCAGCCCATTCCTGAGTTGTCCCTAAGAAGCTTGTTAGTTGTCTGTTCATGTCTGGAGGGTGCTTGTTTGCTATAAAATCTTTAATTTTATAGCTTTTCTTCTAAGGCAAAGATCACAAACACTGTGACAAAGATCACAGCTGTCCTCTGTGCTGCTTTATTCTCAAGCAAGCTCTCCCCACATACCAAACATGACAGGAGCAGCCCCAAATGCCCATCCAACCAGTGTAAACATCTCAACTAAGGGGATTCACCTATCCAGTAGCTCCAGACACCATCTTGAGACCAAGCTGAGGCCATAGGCTCAACAATGGGTGTGGTTGGGATTTTCTAAAGGAAAACTGAGCCCCTACTGCCTGACTTAATGACACTTTTAGTAGCCAGGGAGACACAAAGTTGAGGGTTATGAAGCCAGTCAAGCTTGGGGAATATGCCTCATCGTTATCAGTATATTGCAGTGTTGCTAGTTCCCACTTTCCCCGGTGTACAAATAAATCTTCCCACTTGTTTTCCCCCAAGGCATACTGGGTGATGTCTGCTGAAGATTTACCAAGCACCAGCAAGATTGAAGTAATTTCCTATGTAATGTACCAAAAATGGATTTAGAAGTGCCAGCTTCGGATGCTGTGATGCATATTCAGATTTTCCACACTGTAGATTAGATAGTAGCCTGGTTAAATCAAAGGGCCAGTGATCTAGATCCTCCCTCTCTGTTTCTCAAACTGAAATATTAATAAAGTATAAAATCAAAGGAGAGCAATTTAGGGATTCTCATGTCCTCTGATTACAGCTCATTTCTGTGAGTCCAATTTTAGACAAAGAAAAGAGCTATAATGGAAAGGAACATGGTGAGGGAGACAAGAATGACAAAGGAACAGAAGCAAAATCAAAGGGTTGACATCTAAACACTTTGTCTGTATAAGGCATTGTTCAAGCCCTCCCTCTTACAGTGTCCCCAGCCGTGGCTGGGCAGCTCTGACAGGAACTTGCAACCTCCAAACATTGCAGTGCAGGGCTCACTGTTTATTGCCAGCTGGAGGAAAGCTTCAGTTTGGATTCTGGAACATTCTGGTTTGAAATGACTTTTCTGTGCTGTCTCAGAGCCAATTTCCTCAGGAGGACCATAGGGCTTCTTCTTCCTGCCTTCTTCTGGGACCCTCTCAGTCAATAAGACCGCCTTCTCCCTAGACACTGGACTGCAGAAAGAAAGAAGACAAAAGCCTTTTGAGTCCCTATTGATGAGGTATCTAAGGACACAGTGGAGTGAAACTCCTGCAGGAAGGGCATGGCAAAGTAGAAAGAAGCGATACAGAGAGAATGGAAATGTTCACTGGAGGCTGAAGGGCGACCCTGTAGTGATGAATTTCTTTGATGCCAGTAACAGAGCTCTACGTTAAACAGTATGCAGCAAACAGACTTGATTGACTCCTGCAACCCCCTGAATTAAAAGCGTGAACATGCAGATCAATTGTACAAATGGTTTGGGTCCTTTCTCTGTTTGCAGGCCAGATGGCCTCTGTGCTGCTTTATTCTCAAGCAGGCCCGCCTCCACTTAGACCAGGAACAGCACCAAATGCTGCAATTAGTCACAACATCTCATCTAAAGAAGTTCACTTACACAATAGCTCCAGTCACCATCTCCAAACCAAGTTGAGGCCCTGTACACAACAATGGTTGTGGTTAGGATTTTCTAAAGGGAAACTGAGCCTCTATTGCCAGAGGGAAGGTAGTGAAACCCAACACAGTCACTTGTCTGTTGGCCCTTGGGGTGATCTTTTGATTTGTTCGGGAGCAGATCTTTCCAAGGGGCATCTCTGCCTTTACACGGGGCTCACAGTGTCTCTTCTGGAAAACACCTAAATCCATCTTAGTGCATGCTGCCACCTGAGGGAAGCATCTACGCTGAAGCATCAATAGGTCATCAACAGACATGGTAAATTCTTTCTTTTCCTGAGTGTGCTGACACAGGGATTTTAACGCCCTTGATGAATCAAGCAGCATCCCTCTATAGCCTAAGAGAAAGCAAGGAAATTCAGGCCAGCTTCCCTACCAAGACTCACAGCTAGTGAGAGAAACAGCCTTATCTTTTTTTGTTTCTGTAGAGAAAGCACCTTCATCTTTCTGAGCACTTTCATGTTTCTCCCCACCTTGCTGGTAGTATAAGAACCATCATTGTTTAGTTTAATGATTGCCATGACTTTTTATCTGATGACAGGATTTATAAACGTCTTATGATGGGAATTGAATATATGGTCTATAGTGACCTGTGGATGAGGATAATGCACACAGTCAAAACAAATTACACTCAGGTTACCAAAGCAATTGCTTGTAATATTGATTGCAATGGTGCCTGTTCTTATGTGGAAAAAATGAATCATGTGTGTATACATGCATTGTTTATTCTACCTATTGATATGTGACGATATACTCTCTAATAATTTTACAAACAGCTTGTATAACATTAATCAGATGGCTTAAAAATGATTCCTTTATAACTTCTTGTGTCTGAACTAAAAATCAAAGCTTCCAACATAAGGTCTAAGGCCTGCACCTGGCCTCTTCATTCACTGTTTCCATGTCTTTCAGACTCTAATTTCAATAGAAAATAACAATAAGCAGACAAGGCAGTGGCTTACCATAGCTTCCAGACACTGAAAATACAAGTTACTAACTCAAGTGCATTTACCAGGTTGAAAGCATCTGCCAATATAGAGCCATGGAAAATGTGGTTTTAAGGTCTACCAACGAGTCTTGGTGAATCTCACCAGAGGTAGAGCATTCCAGTTCCAGTCTTTACACAAAGACAGCAAGGAAACATTTAAAGCAAAGGGGACTTTATTCAAAAAGGAGGGCTATGATGCCAAGACCAATTTTAAGGAGGCTCATTGGAAAGTGGGTTCGGTGATGGTGTAAGTTTAGCACACCCTCAATGTGGACTACTCAACCTGCCATGCTCTAATGAGCTCTTCACCTCTCTCTTGAATCCTCCATCCTAATTTACAAGTGAGACAGAGACATAGATAATGAATCAAGCACTCAGAGACACCTTGCTCAAAATTTTAACCACAGGCTATGGAATTTTCTGCCAGCTTCTAGGCAAAGGACAGTAACTATTTTTCAAATGACAAGACATTTAAATCCACTTCCCCATTAAATCACAAGCACTTGTAGTTGGAACATTCCAGTACTAATTTGTAGACAAGTATCTAGCATTTGGTAATCAGTATGTTAATACAGATCTGTGTCCAAATGGTTCATTTAGCTAAAAATTAAAGATGCAATTAAGTTGCATTCCTCATATTTAGACCCTAGGGTTTCTCGGTCTTGGTATCACTCAGGCAGGACAGACACTAAGGGCACAGGCTGTAGAAGGTAACTGAAACTTAGGAGACCAAGTTTTGCTCTTTACCAGCCAGGCTACCTTGGACAAGCCACTCACCTTCCTAACCTACCTTATTTGTATGGTGTGAAATTGCAAATATGTGAGATAAACCACAAGTATTCTGGCACAATTAATATAAAAATATTTGAAAGAATGAATGGCACTTGTTAGTTACTTGTGAATGTCAGTGTTTGCTATAGACATCTCATCAGGGGAGTAAATGAAACCCAGGCTCCTGCCCCAACCACTGAGAGAGCTATGACATTAACTACTCAGATATTTATTCACCCTGATCTAAATTAATTTGGACAAACTAGTTTCTAATCTTCTTCTAATAGGTAATGCTACATTAAATATAAAGAAACAAAGACAAGGGCAAAACCAGAAATTGAAAGTGTAGACTGGGGGATGGAAGGTGACATGTGGGGTGATTTATCACTTATGATTTATTAAAGCTTGCCTGAGGGTTCAGAAAGCAAAGCTAGCTACAAGCCATAGAAGGCAGGCAATGGTGAGACATACCTTTAATCCCAGAAACCATACTAGCCAGGCAGCGGTGGCACACACTTTTAGTCCCTGGACTCAAAAGACAGGCAGATGGATCTCTGTTAGATCCAGGCCACATTGCGCTACATGAAACTGATACAGCCCCAAAGAGAAACAGCTCACACAAAGGTGATCTCAACACTTGGGATCACATGCCTTTATTTGCAGTGCTAGGGAGGTGGAGACACTATGGCTGGGAGGAGAGAGGTATAAAAGAAAGAAGAAAGATTTAGCCACACCGAGGACAGGACAGCCCTTTCAGTCTGAGGTAGAGGTAAGAGCTAGTGGCAGGCTGCTTTGCTTACCAACCTTCAGCTTGAACCCCAATATCAACCTCTTGGTTTTTATTATTTGTGTTACAGGCCTGTGGTGAGGGATATATGAGGAAAGCATTCTGGAATATGTCAATTCATGCAGCTGCTTTGATGTCTATCTCAGGACACTGGAAAGGAAACAGAGGGTGTTTTCAAAGGTGTTTAGCATGGATTACAAATTAAACCTACAACCACCATCTTCCAAAAGATACGATTGTGTTCCAGTTGTCACTGGCCTGGGGTCTATGCTTTTCCAAGGAGTATCATGTGAGATTGGTCCATGTTCGGTCCTCACGTGTGGTTGGCATATGTAGTCACACTGTCTGAGGTATCCCAGACAAGCCCTTCTCTAACCACGCTGCAGCAAGTTTTCCTGATGTATAATTTCTCTTCCTAGCTTATACTGTCATGGGGTGAAATACACCCTAAACTTTATAGACTGAGTCCTAGTTTGCCACCATCATCACCAGTACCCTGTCAGTAACTCCCCTACTGGACAGCACTCTGCAAAGCAGCTTTGCTTCAGCTACTGTAACCAAGCCTAAGCTCAGGCCCTCTCCTCATAAGACAATGAGCTAACTGTTCACTAGTACCTTGCTGTTGGCATTAAGCTTAAGCCACTGACCAATTCCACACCAGGAACTTCAGAGAGAACCAATGGGCCACATGTTTCTGTATGCAACACAACAAGCAACAGCCTTCAGATTTTCAAACATCTAACCCATTCCCTCTTTTGCCTGTCATTCAAATAGCAGCATCAAGACAGATATCTTGAGTAGAAGCCTCTCAGTCCATCCTGTATAAGCAGTCAGCTTCATCATATTGGAGTATTTTGACAGTTGCCACTAATTGCATCTTCATCAGTACACCTAGTTTGTATTTGTCAGCTTCAGGAGGGCTTCAGAAGCCTATGCTTAGAGGATATTCCCTGGGCTGACTCAGGGAAATCCACACTTTGTAAATAGTAGTTAATAGCACGCGTGAGTGGGTGCGTGCGTGCGTGCGTGCGTGCGTGCGTGTGTGTGTGTGGTTTAGGCTTGGGGTGTTTTCCCTTTCCATGTAAAATTTGTCATTAAACAACGTGATCCTGCTCATTCTACACAGAGAACCCTGAGATCCACTCTGTTCTCAAGACAAATAACCTCTATATCTTTAGTCTCTGTCAGCAACAAGAACCTTGTTGTGTTTGTTATAAATAAGTCAGTAGATAATCACAGAACAGCACTTGGCCATAGCCACATCCAGAGGATCGGCTATGGCTAGCCAAAACCAGCTACAAATTGTATGGCAATATTTAAATGAGTCATGGAAGGGCACCTATCAACACCTAGTCTTTTAAGAAGGTCACATGAAAAAAAAATTAGAGACAAGATAGGGAAAGGAGTCTTGAGGACCTTGTGTCAGAGTGAAAGACCCACTGTGTCCTTGGACCCCTTTCTCCAAGAGACGAAACAGTGACCACTGGATGCAAGCGCAAGAGGATATTTATTGCTCACACAGGTACCTGTGGGCGCTTCAATCTTTCGGGAGACTGAGCACGCCCAGGTCAAAACTTCAGAGAATTATATATGGTTTGGGCAGCAAGAAGCGGGCTTACAGAAGCAAATGCAATGCATGATTACAAGGATTTCATTGGTTCACTCAAATAAAGCGGTTGGGTGCAGAGTTGTTTGTTCAGATTGGGTACAAGGGATTCAGTTATGACTATTTTAGCACTATGGTGTTACAATAAGACATCTCAAGGATTTTCTGTTCCCAGATAGTTCTGCTACTTGTAGACATTTCAAGGACTCTTTGTTCCCTCTTGTACTTGTCCCCACCTTGACCCTTTGCAAAAGCAGCTCAAGCAGGAGGAATGCATAGTGGGGGTCTTTCAAGAGGAGTACCCAAAAAAAAATAGATGATGAGAAAACAGAAGTTTACTAGAAGTCATGATGCTAGAGGCACATACAGCCTTAGTTTAGGTCAGAAGGTTTCAGTTTGATGTTATCCATAAGGGATAACTGCAGATTTCTGTACAACTGTGATAGCTTTGGGTAAATATCAAAAAGGATGATAGCTTTAGTGCCTGGGCAGAACTGTGGCAGAAGAAGCAGGGGGTAGATAAGAAATCTGTATCTGCTAAAAATAGTGAATAGCAGTAGAGAGACCCTGCTGTAAAGATGGTAACAAGGTGTGCTGTAGCTCTCATGCCCAGTGTTTCTTAGTCCACTCTTAATCACCACAAAACATCCTCTGGACACTGGATTGAATACATCTTCAGAAGTAGGATCCCTCTGCCAACCTGATTTAAGCACTGACATTTCTGTTTCAGTAAGAACCTAAACAGCCAACGTGAAATGAAGGCTTGGTGTTCTACATTAAGGATTTGTATTATTAATCCATTCTGACACCATCTGGCAGCTCTAAATCAGAATGGTGTTTTGTCTTTATAATAATGAAGGAAATATCGAAAGGATGCATTGTTTAATAACTTGAAAATCAGGGCTGGATAAATGCCTCAGAACATAGACTGCCCTTGTAGGAGACCTACTTCTGGAAGCCCAAAACTGCCTGTAACTCTGGCTCCAGCTGTTACAGTGCCTCTGCTGACCTCTGTGGACACTTGCATGCATGTGCACATACTTCCACACAGATATATACAAACACACATAACTATAAATGAGTCTTTCAAAGTAATAAAAGAAGAGCTGAACTTTAACAGCAGCTACAGAGGCAGGACCAAGTACAAGGGCAAATTCAACAGAGGAAGGGAATAGCTAACCTGGCTGATGTATGTGTTCAATGTGTTCACAAGTAACAAACTTTGTGTGTTAATTGAGGAAGGCACTGGTCTTGACCCAACAAGAACTGTACCAGCAGTGGTCCTCAGCTGACTTTTCCCTTGGTACAATACTGAGCTCTGAGGCCGTGTGCCCCCTCTAGTCTTTAAATATATGCACATAGTTGTTTCTCTCCTCTGGTTTTGACTGGTAGTGTATTCTTTCTTTTGTCATTTGAGATCTTGCCTTGGCACTTTGATTCCCTCCTCCACCTCCCCTCTCTTACACACACACACACACACACACACACACACACACACACACACACACAGAGCTGAAACTTTTTTGTTTTTTATAAGATAACACAAAACTATTCACGAATTTATCCATATTACATAAGGGACCCTTTTAAGATTTATCAATGACAAGCCAGTGAGGAAAGCTATAGAAAACCTGAAAAGAGCCAATAGCTTAAATTTTACAAGTTAGCTACTCATAAAATATTAGAAGTTGGTTTACTATAGATATAAGGATTCTGATACCAATAATATTTGACTGCAGGATTTTGTGTAAGCCAGAGAAAGGAGTTCAAAGTAAGTGCCAAACTTGGCTGTGTTTGGGGTTGTGTGCAGACTGAAGGATCAGTTTTTCCAAATCTCTGAGGGAAAAGTAGTATGGAGCTGTTTGGAAATTATTAATGATTACAAATAAAGCAAAACTGAGGCGGAACAAAAGAAACACATCTTTGTTATTTACCATCTGGGAATTTTCTACTTGGAAAACAAACAAACAAAAAAATGAATAAATAAAAGAAAGCAAAGACATGAAAAGAAATAGCTAGAGACAATTCAAGTTATTAATTTTGATGAACAGCAATCAACTTGCACAAAGAAAATATCACAGAGGTATAATAAGAAGCAACAAATACTTCATGTAAGAATTGCCATTTCAGTGTTTATTTGCATGAATCTAATTTCTTATCTTGAGTGTTTTGTGGGGATTTGAAGTTCTTCCTTCTGTGACTCTGGCCAGAAGCCAGACTCTTTTCCTATATATCTGTCAAAAAAAAAAACAAAAAACAAAAAAACTGAGTGGAGGAGAAGCCTTTCATTCTTGCCCTGTTCCTCAAACAAATATGCTGAGTCACGTTGTTTTTCACTGAAGGTAAACAAGATGAATGTATCTTCTGAAATGGTTTCTTTAAGCATATTGGTCCATCCCTGGGCCAGTTTGTATAAACACATGCCTAACACGCATGGCTGTTGACCATCAGCAGATCATGTGTCCACTCTGCCTACAGGTCATCTCTAGAAATAGGAACATCCCACAACAATGGTAACTGAGATCTCTGCTTTGACACCTCACAGCCTGAAGTCTCTCTACATTCCAGCCAGTTTCCAGTCTTCTTGTCAGGACCAAAAACCCAACTCTACATCCTACACAGCATAAAACACAGATAGGTCAAACCATTGGCTTGCTTTGAATCTTTTTGCAGCTTAATCAGGCTCTGGAAAACACGGCTCCAAAAGCAAGACCTTGGGATTCTCAGGGGAAGAAGTTAGAAATTTTCTTCAGCCATGTCGGAGACCCCTTACTACTTTCGAAAGGGTACCAAGTGCTGCCACTCCAGAACAGTGTCTGTTGATCTGTGGACCTTTGCTTTTAGAGGGTAATAGCATTTCATTTAGATGCAGCCTGAGCTGCTCTTACCTCCCACTGGGCCCCATCAAGCACAGCCAGGTTCAAGCCATACACATGGGGTCAGCTCACTGCAGCTCTTTGAGCAGTGGCAGAGTTAAAGAAATAAGAAGAATGGTGTGTTCTACTAAAGCCTATGGGATCCGTCAGCTCTATGCTTGCCAATTTGCATGGCTTTAAAAGGTATCACCATAAAATTTCATGCCAGAATTAAGTCTGGTCAGTCAAGCTATTGCCAGGTCAGACAATTTTAATTGAACTAGACAGTCGTTTAATCTTCCCTTGTTGGATGTTCCTTTGATCTTCATAACTCATGGTGCAGCTTCCTCCCAGTTAGCTCTCTGATGGGGACTAAATGTGGACCCAGATCATGTCTTGTGGGTTTGGCTACCCACCCCCCAAGAAAATCACTAAAGCTTAAGGACATTTTCTGCAAGGATCTGCAATGTAGAAGATGCCAGCGAACATCCAGAGATGCACAGGTTTTCTGTAAGTTTCTGCAATGTAGATTATCAGTGCACGCCCAGAGATACATGGGTGTTTTGTACACAGTTTGTCAGGCACTCAGTAGCCATTTCTTCTGCAGAATTGGACCTAAATTTGGCCTGTGTCCTTGTTTATGCCACTCCCTAGGCTATCAGATATGCCTTCTGTTTGCACCACACTCATTTGCACCTTACTATCTCAAAATAAATAAAAGAGAGAGAGAGAGAGAGAAAAAACCTGTCTCTTCAAATCAGGAAATCTTCCACCAGGCCAAAGCAACAAAGATCAGAAAAAGCAAAACAACAAGAGTGGTGACAGGGACCAACTGACATTTTCTGTATATTGTGATTTAGATATGAAAGCCCTCCTTCCCCACCCCACCCCCCCGCCATCCCCCTCCCTGCCACTCCATACTGGTTCTCATGTTTGAACTGTTTGTTTCCAGCTGTTCTAGGAGGCTATGGAATCTCTGGAAGGTTGGGCCTGGGTGGTGAAAGTGGATCTCTGCAGAGAAAACTTGAATCTTTACAGCCCAGAGCCCCACTTCCGGTCCCATCTCTTCTTCCTGTTCAGCATGCACATGAGTGCTTCAGGGTCCACGTGCTGCGGTGCCTTCCCCAACCATGGCGAACCATATTCCTTCAAACCATGAGCCAAAGTGAACTTCTCCTTAATTGCTTTTTCTCGGGTATTTGGTGATAGAAGGAAGAAAAGAAACAAACATACTGTGTATGTGCCTGATGGTACTGTTAGACGAGCCCAGTGGAATTCTTGGTCCTCACAAAGACCTTTGAAGGTTATTGACCTTTGGTGCTTGGATTTCGTCATCCTGTGCACAAAGCCCAGAATTCTGCATGTATTTCTCTGTAAATACTCAAGAGAATCTCTAAAGCATCCAAAGGATGCTTTCAGTTGGCCACCAGTTACCCCCTTCCTCTTCTCTTTCTCCCTTTCTCTCCTATCCTGTTCCCAGTGCCTCTATGTCTCTTCTCTTCTCCTTCACTCCTCATTTAAGCTCTACCTACCTGGCGTGTTATTCCCTCCGTCCGCCTCCAGCCCTGGTCACCCTCACCTGCTATGGAACCTACTATGCTCTCCCACATGGTCCTTAACCTTGGGACCCCACTCACTTGGGACCCTCACTTGGGACCACCACCCCCACGCCTTCTCCAGCTTTTATTCTTATAACTGTAACTAAAGAACAACAGCTATGGTAGAAAACTTTTCATTTAACCAATAAAGATATTTAAAGTGTTATCACATTTGTGCTTTATGGCAACTTGACACAAGCTAGAGTCATCTGAGAGGAGAGAACCTTAATTGAACAAATGCTCTCATAATGTTGGGCTGTAAGTCAGCCTGTAGAGCATTTATGGTGATTAATGGAGATAGTCCAGTCCTTTAAGGATGGTACTACCACTGGGCTGATTGTCCTTGGTTCTATAAGAAACCAGGATAAGTAAGCCATAGGGAGCAAGCCAGTAAGCAGCACTCCTCCATGGCACCTGTATTAGCTCGTCTCTAGGTCCTTGCCCAGTTTGTGTTTATGCCTTGGCTCCTGTCAATAGACTGTGGCATGAGATGTGTAAGCCAAATAAACCCTTTCCTCCCCAAGTTGCTTTTGTCATGGTGTTTCACTGAAGCACTAGAAAGACACAAAACACACCTTATTTACATTTGTTTTTAAATAAACAAGCAGACTCAAGTACTCAAAGAGCTTCTTGTAACTTCCCAAGTGCTCCACATTGAACAAATATGTTTTCATTTGTTTCGTTAAACATTGCTAACCTCTTGCAAAAAAAAAAAAAAAAAAAGAAAAGAAAAGAAAAGAAAAGAAAAGAAGAACAGGAAAAGAAAAAAGAAAAGGAAAAAAAGAAACACCGAAGGAGCTGTGGCATGGATCATGTGTTCTGGGTAAAGGACATAGACAACTCCCAGGGCCTCACATGTCCTTCCTGAGCATTGCCCTGCCGCCACCCAACCCCTGTACTACAGAAATGTGTGCCCCTGATGATTTGGTCTGTATCTGAGATATCTACATTTAGACAGAACCTTAGGACTATTTCAATCAATTATTACCCCATATTAGAATCTCTGGCCTTCTCAGCAATCCTTTTTCTCAAAGGAAAGTCTTTATTTTAAACTTTTAACCCTGGTTTATAGTAACAAGCAAGGTATGTGAAAAAATCCTGCTGTGAACAAGGTCACAAGTTTGTAAGTGACTCAAGTAGACCCGAAGCCTACTACAAGTAAGTATAGAATCCTAGGTCTCACCTCAAGTTTGTGTCCACAGAGATTTCCAGTCACACACTAGTTTGAGAAATGGTAATTCTGCTCCCCTGATCTCTCACTGCTATAAATATCTGGAGGATTGATTGTCTATAGCTCTGTGTTTGGCAATTATTAATGTGCCTGCCTGGCTCTGTGCTTAACTGTTCCATACAGTGAATATGTGTGTGTGTGTGTGTGTGTGTGTGTGTGTGTGTGTGTGTGTGTGTGTTGTGTACTCATACGCACTGGTTCTTGTCTCCTCACCTACAAGTCCATGTAGAGACTGTAGCATTCCTTCACAGTTCTCAGCACTTGGCATCTGAGTGTACTCGGGGTAGATGCTTGCACAAATTTATGCAAAAGTCATGGGGTACTAAAGTAAAGCAGATTCTATAAAACTGTTTTATGCATGTCTCTACAACAGAGCAGCCAGTGTTTAAACAAACCCAAGGCTAGTGGGGGGGGGGAGGAAGATGAATCTTTTTGCCTCTAGTAAGTGCCAAGTAAAAGATGATTCTCTTAAAAATGGTCATAGCTCTCACTGAGTTGATCCTCAGATCCCACCATTGTCCTTGAAGGAGTAACTGGCACTTCCTAAACACTAGACTCCCTCAATCATGTTATCTCTCTGGTGTGGTAGGAGACACTGGTCTGTCTCATTTCCTACCACAGCCTAGTTTCTCACACTTTGTGACTTGCTTGTGTCACACACCAATTACCGAATGAAGATAACGGTTGCATTTTTGTTTGTTGTGTTGAGGATTCTACATCATATATGCCTGCCCACTGACTCACAAGAGAAGCAAATGAAAAGAGGCAGGCTGTATCATTACCTCCCTGGAAAGTAATTTTTAGGAAGCTCCAATCAGCTAGCTACTGGAATAATGCACAAAGGAAACATTGAAGAAGAGAGCTAGATCCTGATGAGAATAATAAGAGAATTCCCATTTCATATTGAGTGAGAATTAATTATGGTGTTAGAAATTAATCAACACACCCCACCTGTGTCAGGAATACACTAGATATGTTATGTTGTTTCTATGAAAACAAAAACAAAAACAGGTATGCCTGTCTATAGTTTCCACTTACAGCCACACTTGACCAGGCTTCTAGCTCTGTCGTCCAGTGATGGATTTGCCCATCCAAAGAGCCATGAGACCATCACACATGCCGATCTAGCAAAATGATCTGCAGCCCTGCTTCCTAAGTGAGGTGGTTTGCCTGTGGTCTCAGATGCATCCCTTGCAGAAGAGACAACGAGAAAGTACATACTCCAGTCTGGAGTGCAGGTTAGTACAGCATTGACCGGGCACTGCTGTGTCACCTTTCTGTGTCTTAACTTGTCTTTGCATGATTCTATTTAAATTAGTTTTATAATATAGCTACTCAAAGGTAGCAAAAGCACTTCTATTGAAGTATGAAAAGCAGTGATGTCCTGGAGCAAACTTTTAAAAGGCAGGAGGAATAGCATACACCCACAGACGTGCTTCATCCAGACTCCTGTATCATCTGTAGCCACATCATGAGGTAAGGTGTTCATGTTAGGCAGCGAAGATACCTGTGCTCCAGTCTGTGAGGACATGAGTAATTTCTCCCTAGATTTTATGAACAGAAGATGACAGAGTAGTAACCATAGCTCTGTTGTTCTCCTATTGCAGCCCATGGGGAGCTGTAAAGCCAAGCACAAAGCTCAAGATGGCACCATATAAAATAAAATAAGATAAAAAAGAAACCATAAACCAGGCACAATGAATCCAGCACAGACTCAGGAAACAGCATGTAATCAGAAACTTTCTAGTTGGTTTTTAAGGTTGTCTTGGTTTATTTGTCTATTTTTATCACTCATATAGCATTCCTTTATGGAAAATTACAGGCATAAACAGGTTAAAAAACAATTTGACTGAATATGTACACCTTGAAATTGTATTTCAGTGGAATCATGGATAATTGCTTATTTATTCTAATACTAGGTCAATATCCCATGATGCTTTTATGTATCGATTTATCTAGAGTAAATGTGCATTAAGAGCCCATTACTCCTTGCTAATTTCATATTGTTTCTTCCTCTTGAATTTTCCCTGTACTGTGGAAATATTAATACTATGTAAAGATTTATAGTCCAGTATGAGATTTTCCATTGTCCCTATTAAAGCTGTGTTACTCTTCCTTTAAACAAAAGTGCTCAGATGCTGATCAGTCAACAGGCACATCTCCCAAGTCAGTCATCTGACTGTGGTTTTTATGCCCTGTGCACAAAAGGGACATTTAGTACGACACAGTAATGGAAACTAGAGGCTGTTGTCAAATCGTCAGCCATTGTGCTCATATTAATAACCACTGCAGCTGTCTGAGGCTCAAATTAGCATCTTTGAAATAAGTTAAACACTTTCAGCATCATTTAGAGGCATTTAAAAGAGAACAACAAAAGTTTATGTTGAGATCTTTGGCTTGGTGGCCTTGAAAATAAAAATCTCTACAGAAATCTAAACTGTGCTGTTTTCTGTTTTACTTGCCTGTTTGTTGTTTGTTTGGGGTTTTGCTTTGTAAGTTTGTTTGTTTGTTTTCAACTATCATGGTGTAATGACTTAATAAATCTTCAGTTACAATTAGCTGAATATCCCTACATCGGCCTTCCTTAGGCATGTTAATTATGTACATGTGTTCATATGAACTCATATAACTTGTAACCCAGAAATAGATGAGCTCTCTCTCTGCAATGTCATGGTTTCACTCACCTAGATATCCCCAAATCCAGTAGTTTGGTTCCTGGATGCTTTGTCTAGCAGTGGAAAGAATAACCATTTCCAGTAAGGACAACTAACTGTCCAGGTTATCAGTCAGCAAATGGGGAAATGCATCATTCTCCCTCCCCACTAGAGGCAAAGGACCAGCTCTCCTCCATGAAATTTCTCCAAATGCTTGTTACTGCAGAAAACAAGTCTGTCTTGAGATTCAGGAAAGCCTGTACATTGACACAGATGAGCTGGCAATAAGTCAGTCACTGTGCCAAGTGCCCCAGGGGCCTGACAGCATGCATTTCAAGTAAAGCTGCATAGATCCTTCAGATGGACTCCTGAGATTTGCAAAGGGAAAACTCTCTGCGCTCAGCCCCTGAAATGAGATCTTCAAATTGCAGTTGTAAGACACAGCCAGATACCTGGAGCAGAGGAATTTATTTACAAAATAAAAGTGGACAGTTGAATGTTTTATTCAAATGGTGAGTTTGCTCATTTCCTCTGAGAGTTTCAACATAATATGCTGAAGTCCAAAGTCATTAAGCAGATGAATGTTCTATCATGTTCCATTGTTTCCCTGGATTTATGTAGTAAACCCCAGATTGACTACTGGGAGGTCAGAAAGCTTGGGTTCTAATATTAGTTATGTCTTAATGAAGACATAACTTGCCTACTTCACTGGGTCTTAAACCAGCAACTAGACACTAGAAAGGAACATTGTGAGAACTTTAAAGTAACGATCTACTTGTAAGATAAACATATAGCTTCCTCCCATGTGCCCAGCATGGTCATATTCACCATCCAACCATGAGAACTATGCTGTGTGGGAAATATATGACTGCAGTGTTAGAGATAAAGAAAATAAGGCTCAATATCACATACCTTTCCTCAGGTATGACATGGAAAGCATATATCAACTCAAACCTTCTCCATCTAAGTTGAGGTCACTGGTTCCCACAGAAAGCTTAAAAGAACACCAAAACCAAACTAACACAAAACACCAGACTTGCAAGTGGTCAGGTGCTTTCACTCACTATGCCTCAACCTTTTTCTGAGAGAGAGTCTCTTGATTTCTTGAATCTTGAAGAGACACTGTGCATAAGAAGCTGTTCAACAGAACAAGGAAAAGGACAGCTCCATGTCTTTATGACAGAGTAGACAGTAGAGGACAATGTGGGGTTGGCTTAGAACATGATGCATATGTACACACACACACACACACACACACACACACACACATTTTCTTCTCATGAAAACAAAAATAAACCCCTAAGTCCTCATGACATTCACAAGAAGCTACTTAACTACCTCTCTGTCACCTGTGCTTTCTCACACTGACTTTCCAGTAAGAAGAAGAAAATAAACCTGAGGGCAGGGCCCTGTGAAGTCACTTAATGCCCGTGACCCATGGAGTGCTCTAACATTTGGGTGGCAATGAATTCTAAGATGAGGGGCTGTTTTCACGTGTTCATTGACCATTACTTTTTTCTCTCTTTACAAACTGGCACTTTACTCCTAGGGCATCTGCAGAGTCAGTGTAAATTACCACCTTGTACTGTGGAGGGAGAGAAGGCGTTGTCATGTTAGCATCCCTTCTTTTCCAGCTATATTTTTACTAGCTGGAAGTATGGCTCTAGAAAGAATAATTCATAGGTCTGCAAATAAAAATCTGGTGAAAAGATGGATCTGAAAAGTGTGGCTGCTGTGAGTCTCATGGGCACAATAGCCACATGTAAAATGAAAATTGCATTGTACCATCTGCCTGCAGATGATGTCATTTTTTTATTTTAATTATGAAACTGTTGGCCGGTTACTAGCATTTGTTATTGGCTAGCTCTGTCTTAAATATTAATCCATAATCACTAATACATGTATTTATTTCTACATGGTCTTATCTTACCAAGCACCCCAGACTCTCGCATCCTCTCTTCCCCAGAACACATTGCGACTCCACTATAGTTGCCTGACTTATGTACTCTGAAAACAAAAATAAGGCCTGATACCCATGGCCTTATTTAGAAATAGGATCTTTTTGGATGCCATCAAGTCACAATAAGGTAATTTTGGATTAAGATGTCCCCTAAATCTAGTGGCTAATGTAATTAATGAGCTTTGTTCTGGGTGTCCCAGCAAGCTAGATTTGCCATTCAATAATAGTACACGTGTTTGGGTTTTTATGTTTAAAGTCCTCTGTTTTGTGAGGTTGTTTTGAGGTCCAGGAAACCTGTACAAATTCCATGGTTTTGTTCAAGTCTCCTTGACCATGAGCCCTCCAACCCTTCACTGTTTGCTGTAAGTCTTCCTCTGTCTCATTAGTGATTTACTATAGTCGCATTTCCAGTAGGTTGGAGCTTCCCAACTTCAATGTGCATAAAATCAATACTGAAGTATGTAAGCAAGTGTAGGTGCTGGGCTTAAGATTTTGGCATAAGTTTGGAGCGAATAGTTCAACTTTGACTTTTCCCTTCGCCTCTCTGTTGACATCTTCTCTAGCTCTGAGATATATGTGTATTTTTTATTGAAGTCTCTCTCTTATTCTCCATCTTATACCTGCTGTAATCCAGACAAACGGCCTCTCACCCACCTGTGCATGGCAGGTGTATGTACCCTGGATCTTTAAAAGAAAAACTCCACCCACTTCTGCCTTCTCTTTCCCACTGTTGCCCTGAAGGTCAGACAGGACTTTTCCTGTCTCCCTATTCTTTTCTGTCCTCTCTCTGTCTCTGTGTCTCTTCACTTTATTTTCTTACCTCCCCATGAATAAAACTTTCAATATGAGTCATGCCTACGGGTCTGTTTCCCCATCTGCCCACTGTCCATCACCCACTCTGCATAGGGTCCCAACCCGAGCCACTTTACTCCTATACCTATTGAGATACTTGAGTGAATTTGAGGGTGAGCAGAGATAAATCAAACACAAGAAATTCCACTTCTCTGTGTGTGAGCATTAGAAAGGAGATAGCATCAGTATGAAAGCCAGGCATGGTAGCACATGCCTGTAGTCCCAGTGCCATGGGGGCTGAGACTTGAGGGAAACCTGGGCTATGTACTGAGACATGCCATCAAATAGGGAGAGAGAGAGAGAGAGAGAGAGAGAGAGAGAGAGAGAGAGAGAGAGAGAGAGAGAGAGAGAGAGAGAGAGAGAGAGAGAGAGATTGAGTGAGTCAGGCTGAGGCAGACCTAAGATTCAAATCCAGGAAACGTGATTTGAGCCTTGCTTCTGAGCTGGGTCTAGTGGCACAGATATGTAACCGATGTAGAATATTTACCCCTAGGGCAGGTAAGGTAGGAGGACCAAGAGTTCAAGGAGCCTGGGCTGCATAGCAAATTCCAGACCAACTTTCTCTGGGCTACCTAAAAAGAGTCCATCTGAAAAATAAGTTTTTACAGAGGATGAGAAGGAAGAGATGGGGGAACATAACCCTTTGTTTTCAGACCTGGGAAAAGGGGGGGGAGTATTTAGCAAATACCAATGCCTGACCTGTCCCACAGCACCTAGGGCAGAGCATTCCCGTAGAGAAGGGACTATTTCTAATGTTGCAGCATGCATGTTGGTTCATGTGGGTCTGTGCAAAGAAGGCTCAGAAACACTTAAGAATTTACTAGCCTCCCTCTTTTATGGTATCTCTTTTCTTGTTCTCCTCTATTCTTTATAATAGAGGGAGCCATCACAGGTTTTAAGAGAAATCTGGCACTAGGGAAATGTCCAGAGACCTACAAGGATGACCAAAACTAATAATCTAAGCAATATTGGGGAGGCTACCTTAAATGCCCTTCCCCAATAATGAAATTGATGACTACCTTATATGCCATCCTAGCACCTTCATCCAGTAGTTGATGGAAGAAGAAGCAGACACCCACAGCTAAACACTGAGCCAAACTCCTGGAATCCAGTTGTAGAGAGGGAGGAGTAATGAGCAAAGGGATCAAGAACAGGCTGGAGAAACCCAAAGAAACAGCTGACCTGAACAAGGGGGAGCTCATGAACCCCAGACTGCTAGTTGGGAACCAGCGTAGGGCCAACCCAGACCCCTTGAACTTGGGTGTTAGTAGGCCTGGGCAGTCTATGGGGCCTCTGACAATGGAACCAGGATATATCCCTAGTGCATGAAAGGACTTTGGGAGCACATTCCCTATGTAGGGATACTCCCTTAGCCTAGAGACACAGGGGAGGGCCTAGGCCCTACCCCAAATAATTTGACAGATTTTGATGATCCCTTATGGAAGGCCTTACCCTTTCTCTGGAGTGGATGGAGGATGGGATGGTGGGGGGAGTTGAGGGGGCCCGAAAGGATGGGAGGGAGAGGGAACTGAGATCAATATGTAAAATAAGAAAAAATATTTAAAAAATAAAAAAAAGAATTGACTAGCCTTTCCAGGCTACAGGATCCCAGCCTGGATTGCTTAAAGTGCTTTCCCTATACCCAGGACATTTTTATTATTCTCAGTATTTACCCTCTAGCCAGTTGATCACCATATGCTCAGAATAACTTGAGTGAGGCTTCCAAAAATACAATGCCAAGTGCAAATTTTAGATTCATTGGGTACCACAGTTTTCTGGGTTTCCCGAACCAGGTTTTTACACAGGCATTTATATCCTTGGGAAACTCGCAAACATGGTTCACTTAGCGGGACAAAAGGTGTCCAATCAGCAAAGGATCGGTTAGGCTAGGAGCTAGCTCTGAGGAGCTAGGTCAGGTATAACCCAGCGGGGAGTTAGGACTAGTTGCTAGCATTCTGGCCAGCAGGATTCTGCCACAAGAGACTAGCAGTAGTCAAGTGTATTAGTAACCGTGGTATCTCCCCAGATGAGGGCTGAGGATCCTTGGTACAACCCAGGTGCATCTGGCCCTTTGAATTGGAGCACAGTATTATCAGATTGTCATCTACAAAGTTTATACTTGAGAACTGTACTACTGATTTAAAAAAAAAAAAGCTAATGAATGAGCAAAAACACACAGGTCACCCACATGAGTGCATCTGCTAATGTTCTAAGCAATTTTACAGTGTGTACATTGGGCTTAATTTGTAGGTATCCTAGGGATCAAAGATACATCTACTCAGACCTGGTTTCACAGAATCTCTCCCCCCAACTCTCCCCCACCCCACCCCCCACCCCCACCCCCACCCCGCCACTTGCCCTGATCTGCACTGGGATGCTACCAACCAATGAGCAAGGGGTTTTCCAGCATAGTTGACAAGTTCTGGCGAGTACTCCTGGACATGACTTCCTTCCCCTCCCCAACTGTACTGATATCCAGAGGCAACCTAAGCTATGCAGTCAAACCTGATTTCTGGGGTCTTGGTCCGATTTCCCTCATTCTGTGTCACAGTATACATAGCCATGTGTACAGTCTAGATCAACCAGAAACTTGCATTTTCCCCCTTGGAAATTCTCTAGGGATCTGTATCTTTTTTACAAACTCCCATCCCCTTTTTTTGTCCTCTCCTACTCACTCTTAAGGATGTCATGAAAGAGTGCCCATAATCTTTCAGCCTGCCCATATAAAATCAATGAATTATAATTGTAATGAATAAATCCATGTCACAGTGAATTTAATCAGAGGAACAGAAGACAGTGGTGACTCACAGTTGCTCTCACACTCCTGACAGCTTTCTGGGAATTTGCCAAAAAGAAAGAGACCTTGGAGATATGCTGTGATCAAGACAGCTAATATTTAAAACCAATTCTTTTAAACTTTAGTGGCTGCACAGATTTCACTACCCGTGCATCTAGCTTAATTGACTATTCCATGGTGATAAAATTTTATCACTGCAAACTTTTGTTGATGGATATGAGTCCACATGTTCTTTTTTAGAGACGTGCTAGCATTAGCATAGGTCACATTCTTAGAAATTGAATTTCGGAAATTAAAGAAATACGCCTTTATAATTTTGAAAATCATCTTCCCAAGAGTTTTACTGATCATCATTCCACCCCTGGTTTCTAAAATGGAATGTTCTCCTTGACTCCACAGATACAGTAGAGTATCCATTTTTATCCTTGTCATCTGGTGTGGAGAAGCAAGCTATCGTTGCGTTCACATGATTTCTCAGCCATTCATATGTTTAGGAATTCTGGGGTTGGGAAAGTGTGCATCCAGGTCTAAACTTACCCAAGAAAGTCAAGATTTGAAAAAGAAATTTCCCAAACTGGGAAGAAGTAAACAGGACTCCCTTCAATGTGATGGATGGGTATGCCATGTCTAGACAGTAGAATATTATTTAATACAGGCAGGCATATTTTTAAAAAGAATTATATGTTTGGCTAGAGTCTATTTCTTCATAAATTTTACAACTTTTAAATTGAAAATTTATAAATTAGACAAACTAATGTTGCTGTGACATTTAAAGCAACTACTTTTTCTTAGATGGCCTATTTGTGACTTTTCTTATAGATTAAAACATTTATTTATTATTTATTTTAGTAAGTGCATTTTTGTGATAGCTTTTTATGATCTGTAGACTTTGGGTCACACCTAACAAAGCATTTATTCCCCCCCCCCCACACACACACACGTTTTCTTCTAGTGATTCACAATTTTCTTTATATTCATAGTTATATATACATATGCATTTCTTAAAAGTTTACTGGTCAACCTACCATACTGATAAGCAAAATCACTCTCATCCTATATTAGGTGTATATATGTGCATGATTGTGTATTTGTATTTACTGCTAGGATTTCAGCCTATTCATTTGTCTGTATGCCAACAACCATGGACCTCATTGTTTTTACTGCTGCCTTTTTATAATTCCATAACTAACCCACTCATTGCTCTTCCATACTCTATTTTCCCAGGGCTGTTGTTGCTTTCCAGTGTTTGCACATGAAGTAGCATCAACTTGTCTCAGTCTAAAAAAAATATCCTCCAGCTGTTTTGATTATAACTATAGTAATTGTACACATCAACTTAGGAAAAATGTGTTTCTGATGATTGTTCCTGAAGCAAGGTACATGTCTTCCATTGTTTGAATGCATCTATAGCCTTTGCTGGTCTTTAAAAGTATCTTTACACAAGTCTTGAATACTTACTGTTTAAGACCAGTTTTTAGTTATGACATTGTTTTTCCTTTCTTGTCATTTTAAAAATGTATTTGCTTACTTTATGAAATTTGACTTATTGAGATTTATATATGTTAAATTTATTAATTTTGCATATTAAATATTTGTTCTATATTCTTGTTTTCTAGGAAAGACCAATAGCCCCAAAGCATAAGAGAAGAGAACACATACATATATGACTTATATATATATATATATATATATATATTTATACATAAATACATAGAAAGAGCATTATATATTTATATACACACATATAAGTATATATATGTGTTATACTTATATAACTTATATAAGTATATATGTATATATACTTGTGTGTGTGTGTGTGTGTGTGTGTGTGTGTGTGTGTATGTATGTATGTATGTAGGGAAAACATGTTTTTTCTGTGCCATCTTAAATCTTAAGAGGTTTTTTTTTTTACCATGCTTTGCTTTGTTTTGATACTAAACATATTTGATAAGCTAAATGCATAAATGTATTCTAAAATATTTTAGATAAAATTACAGGCATGTCATCATAAATTAGAGCTCAATTATCAAAACAGCAATACAATATGTTTAGTGCAGCTCTCAGACTCTGCCTTGAGGGGGGGGACACAGCATTCTGGTCTGTTTTTCTATGCTCTATAGCATGGTACAGCTGTCCATCCACATCTGGTCTGTTCTGTGCTCTATAGCATGGTACAGCCATCCAGTCTGTACTGTGCTCTATAGGATGGTACAGCCATCCATCTACATCTAGTCTGTACTGTGCTCTATAGGATGGTACAGCCATCTATCCACATCTGGTCTGTTCTTTTGTGCTCTATAGCATGGTACAGCAATCCATCCGTATCTGGTCTTTTCTTCTGTGCTCTATAGCATGGTATAGATATCCATCTACATCTGGTCTGTACTGTGCTCTATAGAATGGTACAGTCATCCATCCACATCTGTTGGTTTTCATCTGTGTCTGCTATCTACTCTCTACCCTCACTGCTTACTATTCCCAGAAAGGCAAGCTTCCACTCTACAGCCATGGTGGCTCATCTGGTACTGCTTGTGATTAGATCTAAGTAATCTCTTAAGCCTCTTTGAAGACCCGAGTCCCTGCAATGGAACATTTGTTTTCCATCATTGCCCAATCATCTCCCTGACTTACATTTCTAACAGTAACCAGTATCTTAACATTCATGCCCCACATGTGTCACTAATAGGCTCTATCATCGTAGGTGAGTTCATTAGTTCCATGAACTTCCTCTTATGTCCAATGAGGGTCCTAGCATGTCACCTACTTCTAACCCATGGCCACTTTCACAAACAAGTGTACTTGAAAGCATGTAGTAAACCAGTTGTGGCAGTTCATAGCTGTAATCTCAGCACTTGGGAGGCTCAAGCGGGAGGATCAAGAGTTCAAGACTGGCCTGGAATACACAGTGAAACCTTATTTCAGATAACAAAAAGAAAAGGTAAAGTACTATAAAGACTCAGCCACATATAGAGTGTAAGGAATCACATTAGACTCAAGAATCACTCTACAGTGAGGAAGGAACAGAATTCTCTGCCTCAAGTTCTCAAAGCCCTGAATGTCCCTATTCAGAAAGGGGATAAAGGTGAGGAAAAATAGTTCCCCTTCTGTCATTCAAAGAACAGGTCCAGATAGGCAGTGGGCTGCACCCCTCTGTCAAGAATAGCAAATAAACTTTCTCTTGAGCGCCAGGGCTCAGGTATTGTGAGTTCCTGCCTAACATTTGCTGTGCTCATGAGTCTAAGGACCCCTCTGGGGGATAGGACAAAGGTTGCCACTAGCTATTGATGGCTGAGAAATGGCCTTAAAAAAGTGTCATGTTGCTTTTCTGCCTTCAGCTCCAGGATCTTATAGAGCCACTACTGGCCATGTGAAGTTTCCACCAGTTTTCTGTGTCCTCAGTATCTCAACTGGGTCTGGAAACTGGTTTCAGCCCCACTTATCACGGCCTATAGTCCTATACACAGGACTATAGGCCGCCCCTATGGGGGAACCCATCAATGGGGCATTTCAACAGCCATCTATTGTTCTTACAACACAGGGCATGGGGAAACCAGTTGTATTTATTAAATGCCCACCTCTTACATGCTTGGTCTAGACCAAGCACTCCACAAGTTGCTCTTATTGTCATGGCATTGTTTTTTTTCCCCTATGTTATTCAAAAATCAAACAAACAGGAAAATCAGACAGGTATTATCCTGTCACCTTTACCAATGAGAAAACAAATTTCAGAATGCAAGTGTTACACTTAAAAGCACTGGCTCACCATAGTGCAATGGCGGGTCCACAAAGGTCCTGTGAGTCCACATCTCCACCTCAGACTGAGAGGCACTGACTGGCTGTGGAGTCCACCACTCTCAGTTCTCCTATGACACCAGAGAATTCCCACAACTCACCAGGGCCTTCCAGTTGGACTTGGTAGTCACCCTCTTGTCCTCACACAGAGCAGACAGACTGCTACCCCAGAGCAAGCCTTGGGACTGCCACAAAATTGTCTTCTGCTTTAAATTCCCACCGCAGGAGCTGTTTTATTTACAGCACTCCATATCTCAGTCTCCTTAGTTACATTACTCCCAATTAAGCTTATGTACGCTCACAAAGCGTCATTACATGATTTAACGATGGAGCATTTTGAATTAATTATATGCCGACATTTTATAATATATTCTAAGCGCCTCGATGAAATTGCTGCTACTTTTTATAGCTGCACAAATGGGGTTGGCAGTGTTATTGAAGTTCCCTTCCTGATAATCATTCCCCGCTGAAGGTACAGTACACATATTTCCATGTGTGTGTTTTGAAAAGTTCATGATTTAGAACTCATGCATTTACTGTTTAACTAGGAAAAGAACCCTGCATATGTCTGCCTGGTGAAGCTGTACCCAGTAGCCCGGATAAATTTAAGCATACAGACATTTGTGAATGACTTTCTCTCTGCTTGTTATTGGTGATGGATGGGGTTCAAGGAAGATCTTCACTCCACAATGGCCACAAACACATTCAAGGAAGTTATTGCAGCTCTCTCTCTCTTTCTCTCTCTCTCTCTCTCTCTCTCTCTCTCTCTCTCTCTCTCTCTCTCTTTCTGTCTTTCTCTCTCTCTCTCTCACACACACACACACACACTCACACACACACTCACACACACACACACTCACACACACACACACTCACACACACACACACACACACACACACACACAAGCATAGTTTTGCTGCAGCTAATTCTACAGTGAAGCAAGTGAAAAAAAAATACTCAAGCTTCCTGAGGTAGGTAAGGTTACCATGACCTCTTCTGAGGCTCTAAGTGACTCTTGGAAGGGTAATTTTAAGTTACATATTCACTGAATTTAAAAACAGCCACTGGTTATATGCAGAACCAACCCTTGTGGATAAAGAAAAGGCAGCATCAAGAGGTTACATGTCCTTCTCTCTTCACCCTAGATGGGCAACTAATGACAAGCTGAGACAGCAACTCCTCCCCAGTCTAACTTAGTGAATGCATGAATTTATTGGGATTTCTTACAGGCTCATACGTGATGGATGACTTACTAGGACAGTGGTTCTCAACCTGTGGGTCATGACCCCTTTGGGGGTTGAATGATCCTTTCACAGGGGTCACATATCAGATATCCTGCATATCAGATATTTACATTATAATTCATAACAGTTGCAAATTACAGTTATGAAGTAGAATTGAGAATAATTTTGTGGTTGGAGGAACTGTATTAAAGAGTTGCAGCATTAGGAAGGCCGAGAAGCACTGTATGCAAAGGACGGATGACTTAAAGGCATCTGCATCTTAAAAGCCCACATCATCATGGGTGGTGCCTCCTAAAACCCACATCCTAGAAGCTCTGTGTGACCCTTGAAGGCTTCTACAAAAGAGTCCCCTCTTCCCAGCAATTTTCTGCTGCCTTTATGACTTTTAGCAAGGGCCTTGTGAGTCTTGTGACATTGTGAGCTTCTTGAGTCCCAAGTCCTCTGAGCCCACCTCTGTCCTGCAGGAGGCAATGCTTCAATTAGGACAGATAACAGACATGACATCCAAAGTGTGGACACCTTCTCAGTCTCAATTTCACTCTAAATCATGACTACCTTGAAAAAATAATGGGCAATGACAAGTGTGGTCTTGGGAGGACCATGCAGCTAATTCTGAACATAAATTCTAAAATACTTTGAGTTTTTTTTTTTCAAAAATCTATAATTTTGCTAGATGGCTAGTATTTGGTGGCCCAGAAAAATATTTCTAGGTCTCAGAATCTTCATTTTCACAAAGAGAATAAAATCACCTAACTAACAGGTTAAATAAACAAAATCAAGTGACATCTAGAAGCATCTTTCTCCTTTCCCAAATATCTCAAGCAAGAAATCATCTTACATGTGAAGTTAATGAGAATGAACCATCTTCCTCACAATTACTTTTTTGAGAGTGTCTTAGCCACTCTTCTGTTGCTGTGAGAGACACCATGACCAATACAATGCTCATAAAAGATGCATTTGACTGGAGGCTTACTTACAGTTTTAGAGGGTTAGTCTTTGGTCATCAAGGCAAGAAGCATGAGGGCATGTAGGCAGGTGCTGAGCAGTAACTGGGAGCTTTACATCCTGAAACACAGGAAGCAGGCAGAGAAAGAGACACTGGGCCTGGCATAGGCTTTTGATATCTCAAAGCCCACTCCCAGTAACACACTTTCTCTAACAAGTCTACACTTATCCCAACAAGACCACACCTCCTAATCCTTTCCAAACAGTTCTTCAACTGGGGACTAAGCATGTATTTACATGAGCCTATGGGGGACATTCTCATTGAAAGTACCACAATGACTTTGTTTAATAATTTCTAAATAGTTATATTTGTTTGTAGTCTATTTCCTGCAGGTGGCTAAATATGTATATATTTGCAATCTTTCATTTAACTGCACATCCAAAATATCAAAATAAAAACTCATTAGCTGATCTTAAAGCTCCCCAGAGGGAACAGCTGAGATTCTTTGAGTCTCAAATATTAGGACTAGATGATAGTTGTGCTTATATCCTAACTCCCCTCAACTCTCGCAGTAAAGGCAGCTCTCTACTTTCAGGCAGGAATCTTGAGGTTGCAGAGTCATATTTGTGAAACTCAGCAGTTTTCAACATGTAGTTCACAATCCCTTTGAGGCCCAAATGACCCTTTCACAGCAGTCATATATCTAATCTCCTGCATATAGGATATTTTCATTATGATTCATAGCAGTAGAAAATTACAGTTATGAAGTAACAGTGAAATAATTTTATGGCTGGGGTCACCACACCATGAGGAACTGTATTAAAAGGGTCACAGCATTAGGAAGGCTGAGAACCACTGTTGTAATCTAAGTTCCTGCTAAGTGAAGATGAGGCTTAGCGTTTGGGGACATCTGCTAAGGTTTTGGGAAGGACTTGGAGGTAGGGATGATTTTCCAAGGCATCATGGTACTACTTGGAGCATTTACTAGGGATGGTGAAACCTGTTAGAACTCTTCCAGTCCCTTGTTATTCTGGGTCAAGTTGGTGAAAATTCCCAAGGCTCTGCTTCCATATTGCTGGAAAGGGAGTTTGAAGATAAAAATGTGAGCTCCTGAAACTCTAATAGGTTAAGCTCAGACATCTATCCCAACAAAATGACCAGAAAAGCAACAATAAAGAAAAGAAAAGAGATTTAGCTAGTGTAGTAATGCTTAGAAAGACAGATAATGGATCCCAGTAACCAGTCCAGTTTTAGAATCCTTAAGTATTCTGATGTGGTCTTTAGTTCTTAATGGAGAAGGAACTGGCATAGGGACACAGGCATATATGATGTTGTCTTGGTCAAAGTATGCTCTGGTTCATCACTGTCTCAGATGTGGTGCTGAGACATGGCCCTAAGAAGTTACTATGACTGCTGTCACTTTACAAAACTCAGTCTTATCCTTGTAAGTCAATGCCTCCTGCTTCAGGGTGCCTTTATAGAGAGTTACCCTATCTGGATATGATGAATCCTGTAAGTCTTCTGCTGGTCTTGGAATCCAAGTTGCTTTCAGGTTTAGGATAATGACCTCTGTTTGCACTTTCAGCATTGGAGATGGATGAGACAATACAGACACACAAACATTGTTTGAATGATTAGCATGCCTAAGCAGAGTCAAGGGGAGTTAAACAGGGGGAAAGAAAAAACAGTAGAGATGCCAGGCTCCGCTGGCCGTAGGGAGGCATCAGTAGAGATATCAGGCTTTTACCTGCTTCTACCTGTGTCCCAAAGTGAGACATCAGTGCTTTTTAGCCAAGCAGTTTCAAGTGGCTGATGAGTTAGAAGAGCAGCACCTTCACTGGACTGACATAAGAAATGACCATGTGACTGTGTGATTCCCAATAGGGGCACCCGGCATATAACAAGTGTTTGGCACACCCTTCACTAGACCTGGCCTCAAATTCAAAGTCAGTCTTATGTCTAACCAAGTAAGTTCCATCCATTGATACTATTTTACAGGTAACAGAAAATTCTCCTCCACCCCAAACAATTCAACAAGTCCGGAATGATTCTCTGATTATTTCTCACCTGCCCTCCCCACGGACACATTATTTATAAATCTCTAATTTATAGTGTGATGGTGCACAGCTCTCAGAAGACTACAGTAGGATGATTGTGGGGAGCCGTGAGCCGCCGCCATTGCAGGATGGCGACCGCTCCCCTACAGGATGCAGTAAACAACTCCATATTAGGCAATGCCTCCTCGGACGGACTGCGTGTTCCGTGCTTCCCGCATGCGCAGTAGGAACAGTGTCTCTGGCCAATCCTGAGGCCTCGGGTGTCTGCAGTTCAGCTGTGACCAATCAGGGTACGACCCGTGTCCTTTTTCCCTATATAAGCAGCTGCACTTGGGTTTTCGGAGCCCCTCGCTTCCTGCTCTCCCTTCAACCAAGAGGCTCACCAATAAAGCGTGATTTGAGAAGAATCCTCAAGGTGTGGTTGTTCTTCCTCGCTGGTCGAGGTGCGTGCCGCAGATGATTGCTACCCCAAGCATGTATTACTGTGCCTATTTTTTTCCTTTCACCTAGTATGTGGAGGGTTAGGGTTAAGATTAGGGCTAGGGTTAGGGTTAGGGGCTCATATGTCAAAGATTCCTTCCCTCCTTTTCACCACTCTTTTCTCAGCACACTATTCAGGATAACATTGGATAGTCAGTATGTATTTGTTGAATAAATGAATCTTTCACAATGTAATGTTATATTTACATATATTGAAGATGCACAGCTTGGGACTTTGAAATACTGATACATAAAGAACTAGCTAGCACAGCCAAGTATTTAGGGTATCAACCTTTACGTAGTTATCTGCTTGTGAGGTAAGAGCATTGAGAGAAAACTCTCTTAGTAAACTTCAGGACAGCACAGCAGCTAGCATGGAATATGCACCCTGAGTCTCTAGAACTTAAGTATCCGGATGAAGTGCGGCTTTGTAGCCTCTGCCAGGCATCTTACCACACCCCTAGTCCTCCGCCCACTTACCACTAATTTGCTCTTCTCGTCTATGCAATCCTAAGAGTTTCCATTTGAAACTTTCTGAAGTTCCACATCTATAAATGATTATGCAGCATTTTACTTTTTTAAGTGAAGTTTGCTTTGCTTAGCACGATGTTTTTCATGTTCATCCAGGTTGTGACAAATGACAGGCTGTTCTGTTTGTGTTTGAGATAGGGTCTTACTCTGTAGCCCCATCTGGGCAGGAACTTGCTCTGTAGACTAGGTTGGCTGCCAATTCACAGAAATCCTCCTGCCTCTGCCTCCATAGCACTGGGATTGAAGCCATTTGCCACCATACCTGGCTGTTATTATTTTTAGAGGCTGAAATATAAATCACAATTTCTTTACCCGTTGCTCGGTAAAAGGACATTTAGATTTCTTTCACGTCCTTGATGACCATGTTGTCTCGATAGCCCCCAGGAGTGGTTTTACTTTCTTTACAACCCAGAAGTGGGATTACTGGAACACTTGGTGGTCCTGTTTTTAACTTTAAATTTCCTTTTATATTTAAATTTTACTCTATGTGGGGATGGGGGGCAGGTATATGCAAGCCACAGTGCATGTGTGAAGGTCAAGGATAACTTTGGGGGAGTCTGTTTTTTGTCTTCAGAGAATCTCTGTGACTAAACTAGTTTACACTTCCAGCAACAGGTGCCAGAGTTCTCTTCACAACACCCCCACCACCCCTGGAGAGGCTGTTGTAATATCTATCCTGATATTTCCTGGTGATATCTCTTACCCCTGGGGACTTTGGGCATCTTTTCATGTAATTATTGGCCTAAAAGAAGAAACAAAGAACAAGTTTTTTATTTTCTTATTGTTTTCTTATTTGTTTATTTGGTTTTTAGTCAGGGCCCCATGTTACCTGGGCTGGCCTGGAGCTTTCCGTATGTTCAAAGACTTTGAACAGCTGATCGTTGTGGCTCTAATTCCTAAATTCCACCATATCTATCTGGGAACAAACCTGACAATGATCTTGGCAGCGATTTTTTTCTTATATGACACCAAGAACAGGCAACAGAGGCAAGAATTCTGCACCACAAAGGAAAAACACTGAGACATGGATGCTATGATGGGACTCTGTGAAAAAAAAAATTTATGAAAATTAATACGGCTTATTCTACTCAATGGGGAAAACAAACAAAATGCAGGCAGAGGACTTGAATTTTTTTCCCAAATACATGTTGTTGCTGTTATTGTTGTTTTTAAATGCCATAGTCTTGTTCATCTTTGCTTAAAGTCTTGCAATACAAATTCATATAACAAGCACCTATTTGATCCCTAACACTTTATGTGGATTATTAATCATCCAAATTTCTGAGTTTCTCTCCTTGACAAATGCTAATGGGGCTCCCTGCTAGGCCTCGATATCGTTGTCCCTTTTTGTATCACCCAATTTTAATAAGAATTCTGCAAATCTGTTTCCAGATAATCCCCACTCTCAGTCTCTAACCACCCAATATCCATCCAGTCAAGTTTGTCATCTTCTAATATGCTACCTTCTTAGTTCCTGTGACAAATATCTGAGAGAAACAGGAAGAGGAATTTCAGCTCATGGTTTTAGAGATTTCAGTCTGAAACCATCTGGCCCCAGTGTTCCCAGACTGTGGTGAGGCTGGCCATTCATGGCTAGCCCCACTGTTGCTAGCCCATGGTGAGGCTAGGAATTATGAGAGGAAGGTGTGGTAGAACTGAGCTCCTGATAATCAGGAGAGAGAGAGAGAGAGAGAGAGAGAGAGAGTCACTTCCCCCAAGCCGCTCTCTGGATGCCATATTCATTAGGAAGCAAGCCTTCAATTCATGAGCCCTTTAGTGATTACTTCATATTCAAACCAGGATACCAAGCATCCCAAAGTGATACCTGATCACCCTGCTTCAGACACTAGTAAATTTTCTACCCAAAATGCCCACTTACACTCATGTTTAATCATTAGTTTCGACCCATTAACCTACACCTTGCTTCTGGATTCTTAATTCAAGCCTGGTCTATACTGAGGTCTTTTTTCCTCTGCTGTTGTCTTGATTAAAATCTTTACCATTCACTCCCAGACTCTCGTGTGTGTGTGTGTGTGTGTGTGTGTGTGTGTGTGTGTGTGTGTGTGTGTGTGTATGTGTGTGTGTATGTGGTATATGTGTGGTGTGTATGTGGTGTGTGTGGTGAGTGTGAGGGTGTGGTGTGTGGGTGTGGTGTGGAAGGGTTGTGTAGGGTGTGTTTATGTATGATGTGTGTGATGTGTGTGTGGTGGTATATGTGTGTAGTGTATGTATGATGTGTGTGTGTATGTGTGACTGGTATGGTGTGTGTGTGGTGTATGTGTGATGTGTGTGTGTCTGGTGGTAGTAGTGGTGGTGGTGGTGGTGGTGGTGTGTGTGTGTGTGTGTGTGTGTGTGTGTGTGTGTGTGTGTTTAGAGACTAAGGGTTAGAGTCTCCAAACACTAGGATTGTAGGACTGCAGCATCATCTCCACCTCTAATCACCACTCCCCCTCCCTCACACACACCATTTTGATTCTATATCTAAATTCTGTTTTCTAGAATAGCATTGAAAATACCCATCTTGGGTATGAAGAACATTAGTAAGAAATTGCTTAGGATATATTTGTAATTGTTGATTGTCCAGAATTTACATAATTCTAGGGCTAGATTATACTTTTTGTTTTATTTGGGGTCTTTGAGGCAAGGTATGTCTTGCCAGGTAGCCTAGACCGGCCTCAAACTTTCCATCCCTCTGCTGTGTTCCCAAAAGGCTGGGATAATACTCTTATATCTCCTAGGTTGTTAGGTGTTTTAGGCTACTGTTGGTCTTTTACTGTGTAGTACATGTGAACTAGTAAATAGGATTGAGGAGGGGCAGAGTTTGTAGGTCTGAACAATGCCTCAGATGAGAAATTTTAGAAGTGGGTTAAGCAGCTTAAGAAACTGATGAGACCTTGAAGAACTTTGCCCAAGGTTACCCCATCTCGTGATGATTCCATGTGAAGTCCCCCTCTTCCATGATGCTGAACGGCTTTCCCTTTTCAAATTCAGTCACATAGCATATGGGAGTGGCATTTTGACAGCCCCTACCATAGGTAAGAGAGATGTGAGATGCAAGTTAAGAAATTGCTACAGATTTCCCATTGATCTTGTTTACATGGGGTAGTTTCTTCCTGCAGCTTGCATTATTACAGGCTAGGAGAGAACACTGGTTGGTTGAATTTGAATATTACTAAAGAGTCTTAGCACTCAGCAGTTCTCCACAAGACAGACCACAGTTGACATGTCAGTCTGATCACATCAGATAGGCAAAGATGTTTCATAAAGGACAGTACAAGAGTAACAAGGCACAAATTGGCTCTATACCTAGATAGGCAGGAAGACAGGTTCCCTATTCTGATTTGAGGGGTAAAGATTGCTTGCTTCAAAATGTCTGTCTTAAATCTTAGTTTGAGATTCCCCTGTTACTGTCATGTCACTTCCACGAAGAGATTGTCCCCTAAAGTCTCCCAGTTTGAGAAGGCAGGAGGGCACATTTAGCTTGGAGTCACTAGCTGTTGCTATAGCAACCAGAAGCAAGGCCTTGGGGGATGAAACATTTGGCAGGTATGTTTGTAATAGGAGGAAAAGAGATAGGGAAAGAGGTTAGACAAGGTGGTACCATAATTGGTAGCCCTGGGCAGCCATGGTGGAGCCACCCATAAGACAAAAAGGTATTTTTCATTTTAGTCAGGCACCATCTTCAGTTTCTCTATCAGAAAGTTAGCCATTGCTCTCCTTGAATTGCTTAGCTCTCTTCTTTTCAACAATGGTATGGGCTTTAAACTTCTAGACCATGTCATCCTGTAGTCTATTTACAAGATAAATATACAACAGCAAAGCAATTAGACACTACCCTCCAGCCTTGGCTACGGGACACAAAGACAATTGGCCAGAGACCAACATCTTTCTTACTGTGTTCCCAGATACTCATCTGGGAAAATGGATTGTAGGAGAGAGTAGATTGCAGTTCACACACAAAAGATTACATTTTCAGGAAGTCATCCTTCAAATGAAGGCTTTCAATGTAGGCAAAAAACAAAACAAAACAAAACAAAAACAAAAACAAAAACAAACAAACAAAAAAAAACAAAAAAAAACCCTAAAACCTTCAAATTGTAACTGAGCAGGAAGAAACCTAAAGCTCTTCAATTTCACCTCTTTGGCTTTTGGTATAGATGACCAGAGAGGTTAATCATGTCCCCTGGCCACTAATTACTCTGTCATGTCTAATTATTGCTGTGGAAGATTCTAAGAATTCCCAGCGCTTTCCATTTGTATGCATTGAAAAGCCTGTTTGCATATCAACAGGAAATATTAGCAGAGAGGCTGACAATGTTCAATGTGTTCCTGACAGAAGTAAGAGCCAACACTTGCAGAGTCCTTACAGTGTGCCAGTCACTGGATAAAGCCACCTGGCTGTCATTTATTAATTCCCCAACAGTCCAATGTGGCTAACATTTGAGCATCAATGTACAGACAGACAGACAGACAGACAGACAGACAGACAGAACATAAACATTGAAAGAGCTCAGTAACTTCTTTATAGCAGAACAAGCAAGAAGCAGACTTAATATGTGACTTGGTCTTTGCTTCTTCCCACAACCCCTAAACCATTTCTCCTGGTTCATTCCATGTCTTCGTAGACTATAAGAAAACCAAGTTCAGCAGCACGTGGGCTCCAAAGCTCAGTGTGGCAAGCTAAAGCTGTCTCTTAAGAAAGCCATCCAAGCCGGGCATTAGTGGCACACGCCTTTAATCCCAGCACTTGAGAGGCAGAGGCAATTGGATCTCTGTTGAATTCGAGGCCAGCCTGGTCCGCAAGAGCTAGCTCCAGGACACGCTCCAAAGCCACAGAGAAACCCTGTCTCGAAACAACAAAAACAAGCAAAACAAAACAAACAAACAAACAAAAAAAAAACAAAAAAAGCCATCTAATCCAGCCATCTAACCATATATATTCCTTAGGGATCCACTCATGAAAATTGACCTTTCTCTAATAATAAATGTAAAACATCTCTGTTAGACACAATTTTAAATCTCAAACCAAACATAAAAGAGGAAATTAAGTTCTTACTATTAGTACCAAAGATACCTATCTAAGAAAATTTACTTTGTCTTCTATCTCCAAGACTGTATTTCTTGTAAAAATTAGAGATACCCTATGGCATTTTTCTATGCACATCATTTCCCTTGGGGGAAATCACATAGAAATAAACCCCCACCAAAAATTTCCTCTTTATGTTATCCACACATCTGTGTTCTATATCTCAGACAGCTTTCTTGCAAGCTACTGTCTTTGGGTACAACTCATTAGGATGGTTTCTGGAAGCCCCTTCCACATGCCAAACTGAAGTCAGATTTTTCTTTTAATGTCATAGATGAAGGACTGATATTGAAACAGTTTTTTTTTTTTAAAAAAAAAAATGGTAAATTAACTGATATGTAGAAAAGTCAACAGAGAGTATTTAAGATCATCGGTGCTGAAGGTGCATCTCGGTGGGACAGCATTTATTTGTATGCTTGAGTACTTGGATTTGATCTCAATGCTACAGAATTAAAAAGTAAACTTAAGAATAAATAAATACAGGCAGGCAAGATAGGTCGGAGGGTAAAGACACCTGCTGCTAAGCCTAAGGATCTCAGTTCGATCCCAGGCATAGAAGGAAAGAACCAACTCCCACAAGCTGTCCTCTGATCTCCAAGTGTGCTCTCCCCATAAATGAATGAATGAAGTTTTTGAAAATGTTTTCAAAAGAATAAATGCAGCTATAGAACTTAGGATGCCTTATTGTGGCCAGTACATCTCATAAGGGCAAGAGTTCAGGAAGTCTCATTGGAAAGATTCTTTCTACCCAGGACAGCGAGCATTCTAGGATGCTGAGCTAGCGTCTCACAAGTAGAGCTTTGAGTTGACCTCCTTGTACTGGTGATTCCTTTAACCTGGAAAATTTTACCCTGAGGAAAATACTGCTTTGGTCATGGAAATGTGTGCCTAAGGCACATTCTGAGTACCATGTGACACCCATTTCTAAAGAATGCGTATCCATGTGAATGAAACTATGTGGACAGCCAGTGCTTCAGGGGTGTCCCTCAGTTTCCACAGACTTAGTGGCATAAGGCTTCATATACTTAAGCTCTTACCATTCTGCTGGTGAGAAGTTCCAGCGTTTTGCTGGAGGCTTGAGGGGAGAGCTTACCCTTATTCCCCCAGCTTTTAGAAGTCGCTTGCAAGTGTCACTTTGTGGTCCTGTGTTTCAATGACCTGAGCCTTGGTAATCACATTGCCTTCACTCGCTGTGACCTGGTGACCTTCCTCCCCTCTTCTTCCCCCCCCCTCGAGATGACTCTAAGCTCAGTCAGCTTAGACAGTATCTTTTCACCATGTGAAGACTATGTATCACCTTTCCAAGTAACCTTTGCCAGGTCTGGGAGCATGGGTGAGCATGTGGATGTGTTCTGGGGTGATGTTATCCAATCTAGTGTAGGCTGGAAAGCCCAACTCTATCGAGTTGGGGCTATTTGCAGCAAAGGTTTGACTCTATCCCCCTATCCTGTTCTGCCCCCTTTCTACACCGCCTCTCCTGGTTCTTTATCTGGATTCCAAGCCTGAGTCATCTTTTCCGGGCTCATCTTTCCTCCCACAGGTACTGAGACATTGCTAACTGGCTTCTTTCTGCTCCCAGTCACTCTTCCTTATTCATTCTACTGCAGCCTGAGGACCTACTGGGACAATGGATTCCTGCTCAGAGCTGCTTGCAGCAGTCTCTAGAAAGGAGACTTAGTCACTGAGATTTTAATTTTGGCCATACAATTACAAATTTTTGACTGCCTAATTTGGGGAGGGTGAACCTAAAAATAAAGATCTGCTCTTTCTGGCATGAGTTTTGGTAGGCATTTTGGTAACTGAAGCAAAATCTGGGGCTGGGTATGAGGTATGGGCATCTCCATGCTACTTGAATATGAGCTTGACCAGTTCCATGGGACTTAGAAAATGTATAATTGCTGCCTGCTTTGTTGTTCCTTTAGGCTAAAGCCTTCCTCCTAGAGGCACAGTTTTAACAGGATCAGAATCTGATGGGGTCAGTACTGCTGGTGGAAAAGGTGACGATGTAACTAAATAGGAAATGCAAAAAGAAATGAAACAAAGTATGTAGGGGTTCCACAGTCAAGACCCGACACCACTCATCACTCAGGCAAGACTGGTCTCCATGCCAGCCTTGAAGGCTTATTGAGAATTTATGCCAGACACTACCACTGCTAGCAGTGGACAAAATGGAGCTCTACTCTGTGTCCCCATGAGACAGTCCTTGGCTCTCTATTTCCCTGCAGGCGGGCACTAAGAGTGTTTCTTCCTACTGCAATCCAGCACAAAGAGTGTGACATTGCAGTTTCTACAGCTGGCAGAATGCTGGAAGAAAGAGATTTCTCCCTCCTGCTCCCCCTCCTTCTCCTTCTTACCCATTGGAAGACTGGGTTGGGAGTGCTGTTGTTTGCTGCCTTGCAATCCTGCCTGAGTAATGGGTTTCTTTTCTTTCTTCTGCGTGAAATCTGTGTGCTTTGATTCCCTGCATTAAATATATAGTCCAACTTCCCAGTTTGGACTTTTTATTAATTATTATTCCTTAATTAAGTAGTTCTGGATATTTCCTCAAGAATGCAGCTAGATCCTCCAAAGCTCCCTGCTTAGAGAAGACATGACACTGTTGTCAAGCTCTTCAAAGGCCAGGGGACCTAAGAAACAGACTCATCTCCCAGTTACCTTATAGTTTCTGCTTACAGCAAGCAGGCAGCCTCAGAAGTTAGCAGACCCCCCTCCCCCACTGTGCTTTGACAGGTGGTCCTCCATTAAGGCTTCTGATTGCCTGGCCTAATTGGGGACTACACTCCCTCTCCACAAACATGGCTTCCCTACCTTGCTGCTAGCAAGGAAAGAATGCTGAGCTCAAACACCTCAGTGACAGATGAGCCAGCCTGGCTGACATGAGAGGGGAGGAGAGTAGCACACAAGCTGCTCTTCCTTCACAGAATGTGATCTATGTGGCTGGCTCCCCAATATCTTTGCTAGGACCCACGAAGAGTGCTGGCTTTGGCATCCAGCCATCTGGAGCCTGCAAAATCCTGGAACAGGAGGACGAGTCCAGAGGGCAAACCTCTTTAGTCTCCCCATCACTCCACTGCCATTCTCGGTCCAGTCACACTAACCCAGCTGCGGGCTCAGTGCTAAGGCAGCCCACTCATTCTGCACTGTGTCCAAGAGGCTGCCTTAAGAGAGGGCTTTTTGGGCTAGAGACAAGCCAACAGATCACCTTCCTGTGCTCGAATGCCCACCTGAGTGTTTCTGCTCCAGCCCAAAGTGCAGAATCCTGTAGCGGTCACACCACATGCACAGGAGCCTGAGCTGTCTGCAGAAATGCACTGGAGCTTTATCAGTGCTTGCACCACTGTGATGGAGCCTGGAGCTCCTGAGTAGCAGAGCTTTAAACCCTCAGGCAGGGAGGTTAAATGGGTGCAGCCAAGAAGCACAGATGTGGTAAAGGCATCTGTGACTCAGCAGAGTTTAAAGGCTCACCTCTGCTGGTGACATTGTCACTATGTCACCTTACATCTTAGGGTCTCATAATTCTCATCTAGAGAAGCCAAAGTATAGTTCTTTGCTTTTAAATGTATTATTATTATTATTATTATTATTATTATTATTATTATTATTATTGGTCTGAGAACATGCTTTAAAATAGAGAGGTGCCCAAGAATATACATACTGCAATGTTGATATCTGCCTGGAGATGTGAAGCAAGCGAAGAATTCACCATTAGCCCTGCATCTCCTTCCTGGTCCCCAATGGTCTTTTCCCACTTCTGCAGCCTGTAACAATCAAGCTCAGATCCTTCTTGTTGATTTTCAAGTTTCTACCTGTATGGAGATGGTACATACAGGATTCCTAATTAGTGCTGATGCCTTTTGTGATTGCTACCATTCTTCACTTCCGAAACCATTTCCCTTCTTGCAGTATGCTGGGTATTTTTAGCTTTTACCTGAATCTCTAGAGAGCTGGTTCACCCGTCTTTGAATCATCACCTGTCCTACTAGGATGCCAGTGATTCAGCAAGCAACCCTTATCATCATTGGGACACTGTCCTCAGAGTCTTCTCTCTTGGATCTAAGGATGGTGTGATGGGTAATACTATCAACTTGACAGGATCCACAGTCACATAGAAGACATGCCTCTGATAGATCATCTAGATTAGGCTAGGTGAAGTGGGAAAGACCCACCCTGAACCCACAAGACAGCAACATTCCCTAGGTTGGGCTTCTGAACTAAGTCAAAAAGGAAAGCTATCTGAACATAAGCATTCATCGTCTGTTTCCCCACTAGGAATGCAAGGTGACCATAACTTCTTTACAATAATGGACTATAGCCTAGAACTGTGAGTCAAACATCTTCTTCCTTAAGTTGCTTTTGTCGGGGTGTTTTGTCACAATACCAGGAAAAATAACTAAGTCTTCTGGGCTAAGTAAGCATCCTTTGTTGGGAATGTCCTCAGTGGCATCAGCATTCAGTTGAGATCCTGTGAGTCAGAGTGGAGGCCCATTGTCTTCCGAGGTGGATCCGAGGCAATTTTATACATCTTCTTCCAAAATCACACCAGCCAGTGACTCCCTGGAATCTAGCTGGGTGAGCAGAATGGTGAGAATAGCCCTCCCTTTATCGGATTGTATTACAGAGCAAGTATACAAGCACTCCCAAGGTCAGAGTCCTGGTGCCAAGTGACTTTGGTGGTATTGTATAGCCTTGTTCTTTCTCTCCCCTCCATTCTTGGAGCTAACCAGAAAAGAAATGACCCAGACTGACCCAAAAGGTGGAGCCAAACTATCTGCCCTTCTTCAATACATCCCAGAAATGTTTACAGACTGCATGCATGTTTACAAGTATCAGCTGCTGTGCCAGGTGGTGGAGATCCAAGAGGCCCAGCCTTCACAGACCTCCTCCTCCAGGGTGGGGTATATAGGCCATTAAGCAGACAGCTGTCCTTCTGCACGGGAAACATCAGATACTCTGCAGAATGGCGGCTTCAGTGAGAAATGAAAATAGCCCCAGTCTCAGAACATAGTGAGCTAGAATTCGGTGTTGTCTTTCTGCTGGGCTCTCACATTCCAGAAGCAAGTCCACTCACTGTAAACATGGCTTCCCATTCTGCATCTCCTCTCATCCGGCAGTGTGTTCCATCCACATTCCTGCCTTGCATGGCTGCCTTCTGCTGACCATCTTCCTACAGAACAGCTACCTATAAGCAGCCTCCTTGACTGAGCCTTGGACACCACATGGACTGCTGGGATGTGATTTGGTGACCCCAGTGAGTCCCACTTAGTCACAGCATGACACTGGAAGGCTTGCCCTGATTGCTTTAATCCCATTGACTAACACTCTCCCCAGAGAAACCTGCCTGGCTAATGGCACTAGCCTGGAGACCACACTGAAAGAAACAGGAACCAGGGTCTCAGAGGAGCTGAAGCCTCCTGGTTGCCCTTCAGAGCACGGGCTACAGAGTGTCAGCATCACTTGAGCCTCAGCCTAGAGTTTGGTACAGATGTGGAAGCTGCCTGAAGAGCACCAAGTGACAACTTTGCACATCAATAGTGAAAAACAAAACAAAAACAAACAAACAAAAATGCCAAAGCCTCTGGCTGTGGAACTGGTAATATAGTAGGGCCACGTGAAAAGAGTTAAAAATTCATCTTGGTTGAATTCTATTCCCAGAGGTTCTTGTTGAATTAGAACAGGACATGAAAAGCATCTCTGGGTGGTTCTGCGTGTAGCACATCTGGGGAGTAACTGACCTAAGGTGCAGCCTGCACAGGAATTGGCACCACAAAGGCACAGTGAGAGTCATGGGAACTGAGATGTATAAGGGCGCAGTGGCAAGAAGAGCAAAGTGGGTTCATTGAACACATGGAAAGGGATTTGATCAGCAGGGAACACAGGGTTAGGAGGGAAAGTAAACTCATTTGGGGTCTGGGAGATTGCAGAGCCTTGGAGCTTTGGGTTTTCCATTATAGTTTAGTGTACTACTTTGCATTTAGAAATCCATTGGTCACAGAGCTACCTACTCAGGGATATAGGTGCAGTATGCCTGCAGTTTGCTTGTAAAAAAAAACATATATTACCTAGTTAATGGCAAACCACCCCTTCCAGGGAAGACTGCCTTTTTAAACTGAAAATGAAAGCAGAGTGCTGACTAGAAAACAAAGAAGCATTTCAGTGATAAAAGGAGGCAGGAAATGGGAAGCACCAAATATGCCGTTTTTGATGATTACTTCGATCTCAAATTGGTTGAGAAAGAGATGCAAGAAAAGCTCTGTCAAAAATCAGGGCTCAAATTTGGAAAGATGCCTGCCTAGCTTCCATTCTCTACCAGGAATAAGTTCATCAATGAAGACAACTTTAGACCCTTCCAGCTCGCATGTAGATGGACCTACAGGGATTTACATGGGGAACTTTACAAAAACTCCACCAAAACAAACAAACAAAAAAAACTATTCCCTATTGTTTTCCTGACTTATTTGCCATCTGATAAGTTGCTGTCCCAGGAATCTGAAAGCTCTTCTCTTTGTCACTATACATTAACTGTTCTGTGCTTAAGATGGTATGCCACGTCCATTCTAGCAGAAGAAATGGATCACTAGCACTCCTGTGGGTATCTGCAAATTTCATGTTAGCAAACCCCAGTTTGTTTGTTTTTTTCTTGTTAATTTGTCATGTGTCTAATCCACAGAGCCTCTGCAGGACACACCAAGAGGGGCAAAGGAAAAAGAATTTTCCTTTCTGTACTGTACCGATCCAATCTATAAGCCTTGGTCTAGCACTTTGTCAGCTATTGTGTGGGTTTAATAATATTTACTGAGCACAGAATGCTAAATCTGGTGCTGTGGGAACAGAACCCAGATCCCTGCTGTTCTGCTAACAAAATAGCTGACAGTGGAAGCTCACACAAGCAAATAATCCCCCCCCCCACCACACACACACACACACACACACACACACACACACACACACACACCCTACACACACACACACACACACACACACACACACACACACACACACACACACACCAAAGAACACGAGTAGGAATCTGCTTGAAGATTTGACAGTGCTGCTAACTGCTAGGACCCTGTGCCATCCAACTCCACTTAAGGCCACAGCTTAGCGTCAAATGGCCTCATTCAGCCTGCAGCTGCAGGATTCCTGAGGCCATGCCAGAATCCCCAGGAATGCAAACAGGGCTCAGTCTGGGCCTCTGATACCCTGTACGCTTTGAGAAAGAACAAGTAGGCATTTGTTAGGGGAAGGCCCACAATGACACCACAGGAGAGGGAACTAAATGCAAGAAGGGAGGCCAGCCAAGGTCAAAAGGCTGGTGGAGTCTCTGCCACGCCAGCTTGTATGACCTCACTTGCTCTTTGGCTATGGAGGCAGCCTGGCAGCAGAAGCAGAGTCCCGAGCGTGGGGTGGCATGGTGGCTCTTGAAGAATGGAGTGAGAGTCCTGTAAAACATAGGTAAGGACTGTCACTCATCTCCAGGTAGAGGCAACAGAGCCATTGCAAGGCAAGAGGAGGGTAAAGCAATCTGGAGAGGACTATTCCTCTTCATTTATACCCCAAAGGGAAGTCATGAAAAAAAATAGGGCATTGGTGCTCCCTGGAACAGAAATTGTCAAAGCCTTTGTAACTATTCATCAATCCCATCCTTCAGTAATTCTAATGGCGATAATTTGTTCTTGACCTTTGAGTATGCTGCATGCCATTGAAGGTGACACCATGGCTGTTTGAGATGTCTACCATCCCTTACCAACCCTCCACTGAACTCCAGATAGAAACAGAGTGATCTCCTCTGTCCATGTAGAGAATTATTCAACTGTCAACAGTTTGGGCCACTCGATTCTTGGTGGGCAGCAGGCCTCTATATTATAGTGTAGACCGTATTTGGCCTCTTCAAAGAAGGTACCAGTAGCAGTTCTCACACATGAGGAACTGAAACTATCTCAGCCATGACCACACACACCCCTTGCAGTTAGACTTAGCTTCAAATGAGAACCGCTGGTACAGAGGAAAGGCAGGTTCCATAAAAAAGCCTTGAACAGGTTCCATAGAAAACCTTGAATCCACGATGATTGACAGTTCATTACTTGCAATCATTGCGGACAGGAAAGCAATCCCCAATGACAGTAAGTCAGATTTTCACCTTCAACATGCAGTGGAAGATCCAACAATATTAAACTAGAAGCTCCACAGTCTGGCCAACTGTCAGATCCAAGACAATTTTCTTAAATTGTCTTAGACATTTTTCTTTTAGATTTATTTATTTAGTGTGTGTGTGTGTGTGTGTGTGTGTGTGCTGCCTTCATGTATGTATGTGCACTCCATGCACACATTGGGAGAAGTCAGAAGAGGGTTTCAGATAGAACTGGAGTTATGGATGCTTGTGACTCATTATAGGGTACTGGAAACCAAACCCAGGTCCTCTACAATGCAGCAAGTTTAAGCAGGATTTCTCAGTTAAAATCACCAGACAGGTAGTAAAATGTAATAAATGATCCTTGATTTAATCTTGGATTTTTATTTAATTTTATTTTTCTTTTAGGGACGTCTATGAAAGATATTTGAGGAACAACTTGGATGGGAACTGTCTGCCTGGCAAGATGATTGCCTCTGTGTGGCAATGGAAATCTATTCAGGAATGCTTAGAAAAACCAGGTTCAAGATGGTGGACATGAGGAACAGCCTGAGCTGTGTTTACTTCATGTAGCAATGGTGGATAGGCAACAAAAAAGAAAGTGCTGATATGTCTTCAAACATGATGAACCTCAACATGATTGTAAAGAGAAAAATAGGCAAAGAGAGCAAAGGCAATCAATATCTAACAGTGAGTACCTCTAGTGTGTTTTCAGAAATGTTTCTGTGGATCTAAAATGTTTTACAATAAGACGTAGAGGTAAGAAAGCTAAGCTAGTAGTAGTAGTAGTAGTAATAGTAATAAAATCTTTGTTTATAAATCATACCCTCCATAAGAGGAATGGGAAGCTGAAATCAATACCACTGTCTATTCTCTCTAGTTTGCTGTATAAAAAGGTCTGATTCCCCTACAGTTCTTATTATAAAATGTAATTAACTATTCATCTCTTCCTTTTGATAGAGGAAGCCTTTTAGTCAGTATCCTGTGAGGCAATGAGACAGCAGCTTTCTAAGCTACTTGATCTCAACCAGCTCATCTTTTATTAGTGCCAACTCATCTTACATTAGTGGACACATGCAATGCCCCCACTTACCTAAAATTTTAATATTATTCTATGTCCTAGAAACACAGGACTGGCAGCGCAGATGATTTGCCAATTTTTTTTCCTGAAGACTAGCCCATGAAAACTAAGTTTGGAAGGGACAAACAGGAAAAGGCTCTTGCTGTAAATGTCACAGGTGAGACAAGGTCAGTGCATGCCCTGTGTCTGGCTAGCATCCCTGAGTGAGTGAGTGAGTGTGTGTGTGTGTGTGTGTGTGTGTGTGTGTGTGTGTGTGTGTGTGTGTGTCATGTGTAAGCATATGGGTTGTACCATCTGCCAGGATGGCATGAGAAGGAAAAGATGTGAATTCCTGAGATAAAGGTACAAAAGGAAAAGGCTATGCCAGCTGACAACAGGAAAGGCATTTGGAGGATTGAGCTCAGAGTCTCAACTCAGATAGAAAACAGCAATGCACCTGGCAAGATCAAAAAATAATAATAATCAGGAAACAAGATGAAGTTTCAGTGAATTAGCAGCAGAGTTGATGAGGTTGCAGGAAAGTTTGGGCACACTAGACAAATAACCTCTGGAAAATACTATAAGAACAACACTGGCATAGGGAGTGGTACATGTCTTTAACCCCAGCACTTGGGTGTCTCTATAAATTGGGGGCCAATTGATTCACATAGTGAGTTTCAAGCTATCCAGCCACCTGGTGAGAATTTGTCTAGAAAGAAGGGGGGAGGAAGCTGAAGAGGGAAGGGGAAGAAAGGGAGGTAGGAAGGAAGAAAAGAAAGGAAAGAAGGGAGAAAGAAAAGAAGGAAGGAAGGAAGGAAGGAAGAGAGCAAGCAAGCATAACCCTGCATGGCTGCCTAATGCTGAGGAGATACTGTTTTTTGCTAAGCTGTTCTGGTTTTAACAGTATCAGTGAGAAGAAGCATCTCTATGTCACACACAGGACAGTTCTAACCCCTGTCCCTCTGAAGAACACTTTGATGGGGATGCACTTAGAAATCCTACAGGGCAGTTGGTTCTGTGCCCAGATTAGCAGAGACACACTGCCCCCACACCCAGCAATGCTTAGGCATCTCCCGTTCCTGCCGCAGTATCGCTCTGGGGGCTACTGATCATATATTGCATTTACAAACATTTATCAAATATATGTTTAGCATTTCTACATACTACAGTATTCTCAACAGTAGAAATTCACCACACTCTGCTTGCAAATGAGAAGCTTGAAACCCAAAGGCAAAGGTCACAAAGGGAAATTCAAATTCTGTCTCTGGTTCCCCTTCCTGTTATGTAGGGTAGGTAGGGAAGGCTGGCTCAGGAGGCACTACCTCAGGGGTCCGCACAGCATGATGACTTAACAGATAGGCTTAACAGATTGGATTGCTGAGTCTTACTGAGCAAAATCCACCCAGCCTTAAAGGATAAGTGAAAAGCCAGAGGTGGTGGATGACTACAGCAAAACGGTGTCTTCTTTGCAGAAAAGGACAGTTGCACAAATGCACTCATAACAGTTGTGACAGCATGCGCAAGATCCACACAAGATCAAGATCATGCCAAGAAACAAAAAAATCCCAGCATGGAGGTGGGACGTGGCATTAACTGCCACTATTTTAGCTATGGCACTATTGACAGCTGCAGAGAAGGAATCAGTTTTCTTCAGGCATTCTTAACATGAGAGGCTACCCATGTTCTAGTAGATGGCCCTTAACCCATGCCCAAACAGGCAGCACTAAGTGGGCTAGGTTGGTTAAAAACAAGTAAACGAACAAATCACATGAAGTTGGAAGAGAAGAGTGGTGGTGGAGGACTGGAGGGGAGGGGGTGGGCTGAACCAAACCATATTCATATACATGTATGGATTTCCCAAACAATAAAAAGGGGGAAATATATTTCCTATGGAAACATGTTTTCATTTCAGCCTTAAGAAGCAGATCAGGCCCAGGTGGGGACTCCAGTAGAGATTTTGTGCATATGAAGTAAAGGAACAAATGGAAAGGATCTGTCTATGAGCCACCCTAGGAGAGAGACTGTATCCATGAAGTCACACCAAACATCCGGTGTTGGCTTCATCTTTTGCCTAAGAGTACTGAGCATAGAATTTTACTATTCTCGGGAGAACTGACTTCCCTGGAAACATCTATTTCAGCAAGTTCAGGGTTTCTTGGGCATGTAGGTAGCTAACTTTATTATTCCCTTATTTTTGCTTGTTTTAATATGCAGCATAGGGGAAATTGGACCTCACTAGAAATCGGAAGTGGGTTCAAGCCATTACCCTGTCAGAACTGTGCCATAATTCTCAAGTGACAGTCAGCCTCCTCTGGGTTTGTTTCAGTTACTGAGGGAGATGTCTTAAAACATGGCTTTTTGACTTCTGCTAGCTCCAGTGTCATTCTGTTAGCCTCAGTAGGACAAAACTCAGAAAACTACTCTTCCAGCCTTCCAAAATTCTATCTTTAAAGCCATCAACTGATGCACATGCCCATCAGAATCTATCGTGTAGTCACTATTCTGTTAGGTAAGTGTCGACTCTTTGTATCTACATTTTTAAGAAGCCTTCCTGTGAAAATTAACATTCCAGTGACACTTCATAGCTATGAGGTTCACTAGCCTTCGGCAGAGGCAGGGAAGAATTCTAGAAACTCCCCTATGGAATTTATAAAGCCTATATCATGAACTAAAAATAGGTACTCTCTCGAATTGACTTGTAGTTCTTTTTCCCGCATCTACTTTGTGCATGAGTTTGCTGATGACTCCCATTAATATCAAAGTGGAATGGAGATGCCTCCTGTCGTGGAGAGCCAAAGGGAGAGAGCTAGCATTTCTACCTGAGTCTGGGGAGGCTATGGTTATGTGTTGGGCACAAGAAGGTCACCTGTCTTGTTTCTTTTCTGATCATTTCTCATTTGAGTACTGAATTTATATTAATTCTTCCTCACTTCAATGTCCCCTATGTCCTCCCCTTACTTTTTGTTACACACACACACACACACACACACACACACACACACACACACACAGAGGAAGAGGAAGGGGGGAGGAGGAAGGGAGAACCTACTGAGTCCTTTTACTGTTGCCCCTATGTGTATGCTTTCAGGCTTTACCATGTGATCAAGGGACTCACCCTTAGAGAAAACCGACACCCACTCTCTCAGCAATCATTAACTGCCCCTTACTGCTCTTCAGTGAGGACTTGGGGGATTTCCCCCAGTGTATGTTGGCATGTGAATTGATGTTGTCAGTGTGCAGGCCTTGTTCAAGCAATCATACTGTTTAGAGTTCATGTGTGTAGCTCCCTGTCATAGATAGAAGACACCATCTCCCAGCAGCAGATGCCCTGATCCTTTGGCTCTTACAAACCCCTTCCCCTCTCTTCATGATATTCCTGAAGCCTTAGGTGTAGAGACTGTATTGTATTATCAACCACGGATTGGCACCCCACAGGCATTGTTCTTTGCATTTTTGACCAGTTGTGACTTACTGTGATGGTAAGACAAAAGGAAGTTGTTGGTAAGTGTTGAGAAGTACAGTTATCTGTGGTTATGAAGATAAATATTTAGAATGTGGTTAACAATTATACTAATTTAGGAATGTAACAGCAGTAGGCTCTCTACTCTGGTCCATGATCTTACCAGCTAACGGCAGTTGGCTAGGTTTACAGTACCAGGCATGGACTCCCTTCTATTGAATGAGCCTTAAGCCCAATTAGATGATTGGTGAACCATAAAATGTAAGTGCCACCACTCTACCCTTGGGGATATCTGGCTTGGACTTGCCATTGTTGTGGTTCATATACCTTACAGTTAGGTAAGATGATTAGCTGCATTTATCTCTTGTCAGTTTACATAGCACATTTGAATTCTATGCAAGATAGTCCTCAGATGGGAGGCCTTCAGGTCAATTCCTCCAAGTCTTAGGTCTGAAGTATATGGTGGGTCTTACCTCCAAGTTTTGGGATACAACCAAGAGCAATAGCAACTGCCTATGTTATCTAGGCAATATCTTGGCACTCTCCTGACCAACAACCAAAATGCTTCCCATGCCTGACACTTGGGGTTTTTTTATTAGATAGTCTGAAGTCCCTGGGGATATCATTATCACTCAAGTATCATAATTTCATTTAAATGATTTACATATGTATACACAGATCCATATATATGTATATATATATATATATATATATATTGCTTGTATTTATTTTAAGTAAAAATGGAATAATATATGAACATGTAATATATGTCCACAATAACCATTCTTAGTGTTCTTTGTTCCTCCTTCATCCCAGTCCCTCAGAATTGCCCTTCCTCATCCATCCTCAGATAAAGTGCCCCCCCCAAAAAAACCAATTTCTTAACTGAGATACCATCCATTTTTATCTTTCAATGGCCACTTGAAGACAGACAGTGGAGGGTGGAAGACATCAGGGCATTGTGACCCACTAGTGAGTCAGGCTGACCCTAAGCATTGTGGTTCTGGCTAAGACAGAGTCTATTTGAAGCAAGTGCCCAACCTACTGACAGGTTCTTATTTTTTATCAGCTCTAATTTGTTTTACTGCCTAGGGTGGGGATACGGCGATATGGATAAAAAATAAATAATCTCGTGAATTTTATGTGTGAGAGTGTACAAGGCTTTAATAATATGATTATATCTGGAACATAAATATTTATGAACACTAATAAAACTGTCTAGGACTCCAAGCTTATATTTCCCCATAGATCCTCATTATATTTATAATAACCTACAGTTAGATATATGGTGAGATCAAGCAAAGAGATGGAGAAAATAAATGGTTGCCCTGAAAATACAATTCTGGATTTCTATCTATTTATTTCATCAGTCATGGTTAGCAGGGGTCTCTGGGCGGCACTTGCTACTACCCATGGAATGATGAGTTCCTAGGAGCCTTGAAGCAACTCTGTTTTCTCGTAACCAGAACTGAATTATGAGAACGTTCTGAACTCCACATGAGGGCAGTCAGTGAAAGCCACTGGTTTGGATTTTGCCACACAGCTAATGTCTAGATGCACAAAACTTGTTGTTCTAGGTAGGTCAAATGAAATCAAGGTGGGGGAACAGTGCCTGGGAGAGTCATGTGTTCACAAGTATGAATTTGTCCGGCTTCAACTTTGTGGGCACTCCAAGATAAACAGAGATAACAGACCTAAGTTGGATTTTTAAGTTAAAGGACTACTTGACTTTAGCCTGTAACTCTCTGCAATCTAATACCTGTCTTGGTTTTATAGTCAGAAAAATCCATACTGGAGTGTTATTTGTTCCCTCTGCTATGCCGAAACACTCTGGAAGCTAATTTGCAGTGTCATTTACTAAGCGGCCATGTTATTGAAGAGCTGTGGTTTTCAGAGAGAGCCAAACACTTAATTGATGCAGAGCCAATGATGAGGGAGGGGTTGGTAGGACAATGAGGGATAATGCAGAACTCACTGCTCCACTCCATGACTGTCCCCGTGAGTCATGTTACAAACCCTGCACTGAAAACCAGTATCTGAGTGTGGTCAGTGTGAAGAAGAATAAAGGCCTGAGGGGTTATGAGGGACAAAGCAAATCTCTCTCCAGAGAGGTATGGGCAACTGAAGGGAGGAGGCTAGAAGAGCCCTGGGATATGGCATTTATAGCGTCCTCTGCTTGAAAGAATCAGCTGATATCTTTGGCATGGAGTAGTTGCCTTGCTTCTGCCATGGGCATGTGGCAGCCTCTGGTGGTGTGCAGACCCTCAGAACTTAACAAGCATGGTTGCCAACAGCATCTTTGGACCTCTGGACACAGTGTGGTACCCTCCCTCATCTTTGCACACCCAACACAATACATGTTGCTAACCTGAGCAATGGGCAGCAATGGCTAGATTAAGGATCTCAGAAACGTAATACTCTTTGCATCTAAGCTAATCCAAACACAGGTTGATTTTTAGCATTTTGTGCTCCTGTTTTGTTGAGGTGCAGAACACAACACCCACAGGTTTCATGGGTGTACCGAGTACTTTGAACTGAAGGACCATGTACGTCCTCCAAAGCTGTCACCTGTCCCTCCTTCTCCCATGTAGTCCTTGGTGAAGTCTTCTTTTTGTTACTGTGATAAAGCGCTGACCAAGAGCATATTAGGAGGAAAAGGTTTATTTCATCGTATGCTTCCAGATTGCAGTCCATCACTGGGAGGAGTCAGAGCAGGAACTCAAGGCAGGAAGCAGAAGGCAGGACTGCTTGCTATTCTGGGCAGCCTTCCCTTTGACCAGGGACCTCATGCTCAGCTGATGGAGTACAGCAGGAACTATGGGGGATGTTGCTTGCTGCCAGCTTACTCAGCACCTTGCTCTCAGGCTCATGCTTCGTTACCTTTACTACCTGGCCTAGGTCCACCTGCCCAGGAAATGGCACAGTCACCACCCATCATCAACGGGAACTTGCTTCGTCAATTAAAGCAGTTAAGACAGTCTGTCACAGCAATGTTCTCAGACCAGCCTGATAAGAACAATTACTCAATCGAGACACTTTTTTTTCCCTCCCTCTGTTCTTTTTTCAGGCTGTGTCAAGTTGACAGTTAACGCTGACTAGGAGAGACAGAGAAATCAGAATTCTTCTTCCACAAATGACAGAGACTAGAATGCCTTTTCCAGAGAATAAGTCACAGAACTCAGAAAGCCCAGTCATTCCTTCTTCTCCAGGCAAGGATGAAAGGATGTTGCATGCACAACTTGCTAGACTCCTCCCCTTTCTCCATTATACCCTCCCCCCAAACCCCCCCCCCATAAGCCTATCATTCCCACGTGGTTGTTCTTCATAGAAGCTAAGCAAGGACATCATTTTCACCAGGTAATTGGGTTTTCGTGTCTAAAACTACAGTGCTTTGAATAAATTTATTTTATTTCTCTCTTATTAATTTCTTCTCTTATAGGAGTTGGCTGTGAATTTCTTGGTAGATAAGAGAAGGGGTCTACCTTTCTGTACACTAATAACTTCCTAGTTAAACTGGCCGATTCTCATTGTTGCTATTAGGTTAGCTGGACCATTTTTCTCCTCTCCCAATTAATTTCAGATTTTCTAAGAACATCCTCATATAGTCCCAAGCATCCAATACTTCATCAGTTAACCCATCCTGCTACTCTGGCAGCCATGATGCAGGCTTATGCTCTTCGTTAGGTTTTTCTCCACACAACAGCTACTCCTTGGGACCCTCTCCTTGCCCTTCAGGATGACTTCCTCGTATCCCAACACCATCTTCATTTACCTATATTTTTTTCATCTCAGTGGCCTGAGTATTAAGCCCAGTACCTGGAATACTACAGAAAATCAACAAATAGCCACAGAATAAGTGAATGAGTGAGGGGAGAAATGCATGGTTTATTTTGATGGATACATTACCTCTCAAAGAGAAGGAATGGACTGATTCAGTGCAGAATCCCCACCAAGGTTAATGAAAACAAACAATCTTAGCCTAGGTGTTTGTAGGCCCATGGTTTAAATGTAACATTTTCTAGCTATTTAACTGTGTCTACCTTGCAAAGCTCATTAACTGTTAGGACTACCAGTGTCCCCATGCAGTCAGTATCCATTTCAGACTCTAATGCATGTCTGCCATCTACTGGTTGCATGGATATTACTGTGAAATCTTCATTTCATCTGCATTTTTATTTTCTCTGGAATTTTCTGAGTTGTTGATACTAGGAGGGGCTGGGATTCCAAACAGGCCCAATCCTTCCATTTTCCAACCATTTCCCATGGAGTGTAAATGACTGTAAATGTTTGTATCACTAACTGACAGAGCAGACTCTGGTTTGGTTCTTAGTCACAAATCTGGACACCAACAGAAGAACATCTGGAGAATAGTGATGTCAACGTTTCCAAGGGGAATGGGAGGCGAAGCCCTGTCCCAGGTTACATGCCAGAAGCCTCTTAGTCCACCATAACGCTCCCCAGATCCCAAAAAGCAGATCTGTTTTTTGTCCTAGGACTTCCTGGATCAGAAAACAGCTGTAAAGGATCCTTCAGAAAGACAAGACTTGGAATTCACACCAAATATTTCGGCAAAGATGTTCAGGACATGTTCTGTGTGCCATGAGATCACATGCCATCAGCAAACATAACAGGCATTTGTGCTCCAAAAATTCTACAATCTCACATGGAAAAACTGACAAACCATATTTGAATGTGTTAGGGGCCAGCACACTAATCAGAATAGCCAGGCCTGGGGAAAGCATTCCAGGAAGGCTTCAAAAAGCGAACCTGGCAGAGTCAACTGTGAGAACATTAAGTTTTCCAATAGGCACATGTTTTATTTCTCAGCTGCCTCTTGGGACTGGTTTTAGTCAGTGTGGGTTGTATTGGGTGGGTTGCATGGAAAATGACAGTTAACATTCTTGGGATCATTGCAGAGTCAAATCAAATCAAACAGCTCAATACCTACTGGGAAGAGTCTTGGCCTATAATTCATAAAACCAAGTGCTTCAAAAATAGAGGAAAGAGATGGAGCTGCCCACTGAATCCTCCAGCAACACGTCTCAGAAACAAGGGCTCTGAATGCCATTGAAGAACTACTGAGGACAAGCAGGGCAGTCATCTGGGTCTGGAACTTTGAAAAGAAGCAACTTTCCCCAGTGCTTATCCCTGAGGCAATTGTTGTCCTAGGAGACCTGGAAAGGAAAAATGCTATAGGGCCCCAAAGCATTAGAACAAATGCAAGTTCTTTCTTGTGGGGGAAAAAAAAAACATAACAAAAAGCAAGCAGATGCAGGAGATGAGACTACTCATTCAAGTAATCCCGAGTCATGATGATCACTGCCCTCATCTCTGTCCCCACTGAGCTCATTATTTGAGCCTGAATCCTCATGGCATTTTCCACCTTAACACAGTGCCTGTGGTCATGAACAACAGCAGTGTCCAGATGGTGGAACTCTAGAAGACTGTTGATTGCAGAGACATACAGACTCGTACTCTGAACTTCAGTATCTGCTTTGGAGAAGAACTCAGAGATCTAGATGAATCATTCATGATCTGAGACTTGGCCATCACTGCTCTTCTTCTTTCCCTATTAGAGAAGAAGATCTCAGAGTTCTTGGATAAATTAGTCGCCCCACCCCGTTGCCTTTGATAGATCGAAGACAGTGCTAAATGCAGGAGCCCATTTTGCTGCAAGAAGGACATAAGCACTCGCGCCACCCCTTCTGATCCCCATCAGTAGGTTCAGGGGGTCTGGTACCTGGGTCCCCCACAAGTTTTCTCACCTTTCCACATTTGCTAGCATATTCATTCTCCATTTCCACTCTTGCCCACTGTAAGGTACATTGACTCCAGGATTCATGTTTATCATTTCCTGGCTCACACTTATCTCATAGCCATCTGTTAGCATCAAACAGACCAAAGTAGCCACAGAGACTTGACTTGAGACACCAGGGTCCACAGAGTTATTGACTGGTCTTCTCTGTTCCTGGTCCTACAAGGGAGATATTCATGGAGGTGAAGTGATCATGCTGGAAACAGCAGGAAACTACACACAGATCTTCATCTATACCCCCAAATTGCTTTGCTTAAATCCCAACTTAATTTAGTCTTGATTCAAATGATGTTTTAAAAATATTCCCCACCTGGTATTCATTCACAGTGATTATAACAGCTTCAAGAAAAACAAAAACAAAAAATATGAACCCAGATCCTACATGCACAGCAAGGCTGAAAAATGAGGGCTCTGACCTTCAGTGTGCACACACCTGCCACACGTGAGCTGGGAAACTCGTGTGTGTAAAGTACTGACCTTATACCACCCATCTTCTTCATCTACAAATACAGACGATAAGTAATAGAACCTGTCTTATCAGATTTGCTAACTCAGGGCTGTCAATAAGAGTAGTGTGGGGCACAGAGACCATAGTACTTTTCTGGCAAAACAAAAAAGAAATTAGTAATATGACACTGAGCTAAAAAGAAAAAAACACCCATGAGACTGACATTCAAAAATTATTTTGCATATTTACCTGCCAGGGGAGATACCATGATCACAAAAATTATTTTGCTTTATACATGTTTAACAAAAGAGTAATTGGAAATATTGAGATGAAATTAAATTTGAAACTCTATCCATCAAATCTTAGATTTGGGGCTAAGTAGCTAGCAATGTTGCATAAGTCATTCATGCCGCATGAAGGCATCAATTTCCTTACTCATGAAATTATGGAAACTGGATATTTATTCTCAAACTGTGAGTTATATTTCATTAAGAAGCACTTATTTTAGTGGGAAAGATTGCTCGGGAGGTTGGCTGAAACACGGAAATAGCTTTGGAAGAAGACAGAGAAGTCCTGGGAAATGCTGAGCCTTCTCAATGATTCATTCAATAAAACACAGAATAAGGTGACGAAAGAAGTGGGACCTATTTTACACACACACACACACACACACACACCACCGACAGCTGAACAGAAGAGATGTGGAATATGACATTTAAAGACAAAATAAACTTTGGTTAAATAGAATTACATCATGTTCCCCTTCTTTTCCTCCCTTCAGCTCTTCCCCTACCCTCTTCTCAAACTGATGGCCTCCTTTTCTTGGATTATTATTGTTACATAACTCTATGCATATAAGCAGAGATATACAAATACGGTCTGATTAGTCCATTTTTTGTTGTTCATGTATATATACCTTCAGAACAGACAACTTTGTGTTGTTAGATAACCAATAAGGGGGCTCAGCCCTGGAGAGGCTAATTCTCCTTCTCCCAGAAGTCATTAGTTGCCTGTAGTTATTTGTCTAGTGGTAGGATCCCACAAAGATGTCCCCCATTTGATTTAGCATGTCTACTGATGTTGTCATAGTCCCATTCCTAAGAGAGGCTGCCTCACAGCAGACTTCCTGGTGTTCTGGCTCTTACAATCCCTCTGCCTCCTCTTCTTCAATGTCCCCTGAGCCATAGGTAGGTGCAGGATCTATGATGTCGATGTATCCGTTATGGCTACGTGCCCTGCGATCTGTCCTATTGTGGTTTTCTGTGATGGTCTCTGTCTTCTGTAGAAGAGCTTCCTTGATGACAGGTTGGTAGCTAAGCTTAACTGCGAGTATAAAGGATAAGATTTAGAACATGTTTTGGAATTATGGTGCATTGTCTTGTGTGCCCTAAACTTAAAATCAAGTGTGAAGAAAAGGAAGGGGATAGCTGGCAGATACAAGGTTTGGTGGTTGCTCTAGAGAAGCATCTAGAGAACCCAGAACTCTGCTCCCAAGCATTGCAGGGTGTGAATCCTTCGCCTCATCAGAGCCATGATAAGTAAGACAATGACTCAGACACCTGCCTGCCAAAAGGACTTACCAAATGTAACAAGGGTGCAGACTTCAAACAATAGAGGTTATCTTCAGTTATCCAGGTAGGCCCAAGGTAAAAACACTTATCATGAGAAGTAGAGAATCTTTCCTGGCTTTGGTCAGGGAAGAAATATACAGTAGAAGTGGATTACCGAGATGGCAAGATGTTGCTTTGAAGACAGGTGAGGGGTTCTGCTAGTTGAGGAATGTGGGTGGCCCCCAGAGGCTAGAGAACACAAGGAAACAAATTCTCTCTACTGGCCCATGTGATACAATTAATATTTAAGAATAAGAGATCTGTGGTCAGAAAAAAAATTTAAGCACATATTGGGCTAAGCAAAGTAAAATCAAGCAGATGTTTTCGTTGTTGTTATAAGGTTTTATATGTTTTTTTTTCTTTCTTTCTTCTTGTCCTAATATTCAAAGGTAAGAATTTACCTTGTAAAATCCTGATAGTCAGCCTGGAGAATATTTCTTTGAACATTCCCCACAAATCACATCAGACCTGAAATATAATAGTTTTGGGGTCACTATTTGACTGGTCATTAAGAACTGGAATTTTCACAACCACTGACTCAAATCCTTTACCACCAAGTTCCTTTGTCAGGAAAAGCAAATGGGCTTTCTGAACCCAGCTTTTCTCGGGTCAGCAAACTTCTCAGGTCAACAAAACATTTGCAGGTGGTGGGCCAGCTTCTTCAACCCAGAGCTTGGTGCCAACCATCCAAAAACAGGCTCATGCTTTCTCATAGCAGATTTACCTCATGCTGCTGACATTTTTGACTGGCTCGATTTCCTCTTCAAGAGAAAGAAAATTTTTAAGCGGAAGGAATTTGAGGAGAAACTGTTAGAAACCCAACCACTGCTTTGATACTGGATGAGAGGAACCCTACACAGAACCCTACACAGAAACACCAGAGAGAAGTCTGGCAGAGGTGAGCTGACCATGGGGAAGCATCCAAGGTCTTTGGCTGGCCTTGCTTTATTTCTGGGACTTCAAAACTATTTGTTTGAACCTAGTCCCTGTTGAATAACTATTGAAACTATCCAAATTTTTGCTAAAAATAAGAGTTTCAATGAGATTGGTGAAGTGGCAAGCTGTTGCCTTCTCTCTCTAAACTGCATTGATTGTCTCGTGTGTGCGTGTGTGCGTGTGTGCGTGTGTGCGTGTGTGTGTGTGTGTGTGTGTGTGTGTGTGTGTGTGTGTGTGTGTGTGTGTGTTTGTGCATTGAGGTATCTGCAGAGACCAGAACAGGGTGTTGGATGCCCTGGAAATGGAGTTACAGGTAATTGTGAGCCACCCAGTGTGGGTGCTGGAACCCAAACTCAGATCTTCTGGAAGAGCAATCAGTGAGTTCCTTTAACTGCCGAGCTATCTCTCCAGCCATTCATCTCCTTTTGACACAACCCAAGAGACATAGATAACCAGAATTTTCTTCCCACAGCAGTTTCTCCAGTGTTCTGAGTTGGTTTGTTCATAGAAGCCAGAATTTTCCAAATGATCAACTGAAATCCTTCACCAAATGTTTCAAACCCATTCTGGTTCAAAATTGTCTGTGCTCTGTGTTCTTGCTGGTAGGGTGTTCAGTGTTGTCAACTTTGCAGGATTGAGTCCCCTAGGGGATAGACCCCTGGATGTGCTGGCAGGCAATTAGCTTGATTACATTGATTCATGAAGATAGAACCATCTTAATTGTGGGTGGGGCTGTTTCGGGTGGCAGTGGTGGGGAGATGGGTTGGTGAGGAGGTGGGGAGCCCTGTGTTGTATAAAATGGAGAAAGTGAATTGAGCAGTTTGCTTTGGCATGCAGATGCAATATGACAGTTGCTTCAAGCTCCTGCCATTGTGACTCGCCCATCACTATGTAATATGTCCTGAACTGGGAATCTGAATAAATGCTTTCTCCCTTAAATGCCTTTTGCTAGAGTGTTTTCTCCCAGCAACAGCAAAAGAACCTCAGACAGGTTGTCACCACAAATAAGATGTCCCTGGAAGGCTTGTTGTTTTCTGTGATTTTGTTTCACCTGTTTGGAAGTTTGTATCCACATTATGATAGCATAATTATAGGTGACTGCTTTCTGTCTTCTCATGGTGACTCGCCTGGTCTCTCTAGCAATGGGCAGACTGTCTGTCTATTGTCACCCCAACAACTAATGCAATAACATTTCAGTTTTAGCCCTGGTCCAAGAAGATTGAACCTTAGTTGTTGGGGAAAGTGAACATAAAAAACAAAACAAAACAAAACAACAACAAAACCCAGAAAACAAACAAACAAAAAAACAGGAGTCAAAATATGTAGAGCACATGGCAGAACTAGTCCCGACAGGAGTGAGAAGGGTGGGGCTGGGCAGCAGAGTCCAGGTGCTGGGACAGCAGGACACCACGTGAGGAAGGGGATGTCCTCACCCTGCTTCTGCTCCATCCATCCTCATCCCTTGCCCTTCCTCCCACTGCCCCCTTTACTCTTCCTCTCGCTAGGGGCATGCAAATACTGCTCACCTTGCCTCAGGCAGGCAAAAAGTACAAAGCCAATGATGAATGCAGGGCACTCAGGAAGGGGTAAGAAGAGGTGATTCTTGCTGACTGCTTTGTGTGCCTGCAGCTGCTGGGCCATCTACCTACCCTGACCTTAGTTAGCATCCTATGCACACTCAGGAGCTTTTGATGGCATTTTCCCATCCCCAACTGCCCAGTTCTAGCTTTCTTCTCTGCCTCAAAGGTTCTCCTACCTACTGACTGAGGCAATTGAAATGTGCATGACCTACAAAGGCACCCAGTTTCTGCCGAACAAATCTACTACATGCAGCCATGGTGATTCTAGATTGCATCAAATGGACACAATTATCCACCAAGTTTGGCAAGTATCCCATTTGCTTGAAAAGAATGCTTTTGTTTATTTTAGTGATGGGTGTGTCTACATTAGGCAGTCACTCTAATTTTCTTCGTATGTTTCTCAAATTCTCTATATTTGTGTTCATTTTTAAACTTTGCTCTCTTTATCACTCAGAAGTTGTGGTAGAAATCAAGTGATACTTTGTTTTTTGTGTGTTTGCATTAGTGTGTTTTTTATGTAGTACGTTTACCTTATTATGAAATACCTCTTTATTTGTGCTAGGATTACTGCCTTCAAAATCACTTTTATTTTAGAACAGTTGGGTTAGCTATCTTTGGATTATAGTTGCATTAAGGTATCCTTTTCCATAAATTTTTTTCTGGCTGTGTGGGTTTTATAATATTTATACTTTCTAAGGAGCACATCACAGGCTTCTGATTTTTTTCTGTATACATAGTAATAATTTATCATTTTAATTGGGCTATTGGATTCATGTTTGCTTAGTGTCATTGCTGAAACATTTTGGATTAGATACAACCTCTGATGATCACCTGCATACTGTGTTTTTGCCTTTTAATTATTCTGAATCTGTCTCCTTCTAATTATTCTTCTTTTTGAGAGGAGATCTCATATACTCCTGGCTGACCTCAGAATGCTGCATTGCCTGGGATGACCATGAACTCCTGACCATGTCTACCTCCCATGCTGGGATGACAGGTATCACACACATCCATTTAATGCAGTGATGGGGACTCAAGCACAGACTCAGCACTCAGTGGATGTTAGGCAAGCACCATTCTTGCCACTAAGTCACATCCTCAATGCCAGTGAACTATATTAAGTTACTTTTGTGCTTTTTCCCTTAATAGGGATGTGTTTTTATTTTGGATATTGACATACACCCACTCTTTTGCTGCTTCTCAGACAATATATAGTACACAATGCTGCTTTTCTTCTTACTCTCTCGTGTAGCATCACTTCCACCATGTTTTTAACAATACAAAGACTTATAATGTTCTTCTTGGTAAGCAATACTTAGTGGGATTCCCACTGGCAATGTTTTTTTCCCCTGCATTATTTTGTTTCCATCTGAGATCGTTTACTGGAGGTATCCTTTTCTTCACAAAATATTATTTAGGCTTCTTTTTGGCAGAGAGCTTTGGCAAATTGGTTCTCCTGTTTGTCCAATCCTAACGTTATGTTGCTTCATGGGGAAATTCCCACTACATATAGAAGTATAACTCTTTAGATGTTTCTTGAGGTGTGTGTGTGTGTGTGTGTGTGTGTGTGTGTGTGTGTGTGTGTGTGCGCGCGCGCTTACAGGTGTGCGTGTACATATGTGTACAAATGTGTGGAGGCCAGATGTCTTTTTCAATTGCTCTCCATCCTATTCTTTCTTACATCAAGTCTCTGAAACTCACAAACTTAGCTGGACTGGATGGTTAATGGGCTTGAATGAACCATCTCTCTCATCACAGCACTTGAGCTACAGAAGAGACACATGGTCCCACTCAGCTTTTCTCATGAGTTCTGGCTTTTATTCAAACTCAGGTCCTCCTGCTTGAGTGTCAAGCACTCTACCTACTGAGCTATCTCCTTCCTGTGTTCCTGTAGTCATCTCCTTTAGTGCTTTAGAGATGTTAACCATCCTTTTGAATCCCAGAATTTGGCATTTTTATTGAAAAGTCAACTGTCCACTTTGTTTTGAAGGAGAGTATCTTTTATATAGAAATTTTAAATGCTTTCCCCCTTTGTGGGTTTTTTTTTTAAATCAGTTTGAATAACCCATATCTTGATGTGGCTTTTGCAATGATCCTGGTTGGTCTTTATAGCACTTCCAGACTCTCATGTTCCAGTAAATCTGTTACCATAATAGGGTTGATTCTGAGGAAACTCCCAGACTTATAGCCAAGGGGACAGAAGAATGAGTTACCCAAGCACTTCTGTGGTGCCTGCTTCTGCAGTGACCACAGTCTAGTGGGACTGAACCTTCAGTTGAATGAAACTGACAGATACATAGTTGGGTCAGAGAGTTGGAGAATCAGAATCCTATATCCATTCATTTATTTACAATATATATTCATTGTAAAATTCTATCCTCCCCTCTACTCAAAATTTGCTTCTCCATTGCCCAATCAACTCTGTAATCAGAAGATGTCATACCTGACAAAAGGTTAACACCATCATTTCTTTCTCCAAAGCATTTTATGCTAAACCACAGTCACTTTATATAACATTTTATGTTAAACCACAGTTAAACCATGTGTTTCTCATGGGTTCTCTCCCATGTGATATCACTCAACCATGGCCAGGAGGAAGATTACTGAAAACAGAGCCCGCCCACACAGCTAAGCCTATTACTGTGCAGCAGCACAGTGTGCCAGATTTGGATGTGGGCCAATCCTATCCCAGCATTCCTTCTCCACTCCCTGAAGAAAACACTGGAACTTGGACTCTCATCCCCTACCCTCACATGTGGAGTGACTTTGGAAAGAATTGCTCATCTCCTTTATAACCAGAAAGCCTTTCCCAGACAAACATTGCCTCCACCTATGCTCTTCTTGCCCAACAGCTGACTCTTGGGAGGAAGTAAGTGCTTTTTTTTAATTGTGGAAATGCAGAATTTTCCACAAATATATTAAACCTTCAATGGTTCACCAAGATTATTAGGGTATTATAAATAAGCAATGCCCAATTACCAAAGACTAGCTCAAGTACAGTACATAAAAGATGCTTTACGCAAAAATTCAATTTATATGTGTGAAAAGTTTTCCTTGTAATGAAAAAGAGGCAACATTCGAAACATTATATGAAATCTAACACCAAAAATGTCACACACACACACACACACACACACACACACACCAAAACACACACACACACACACACACACAGAGACAGAGAGAGAGAGAGACAGAGAAAGAGAGAGAGAGACAGAGAGAGAGAGAAACAGGCCTGAATAAACATGCATCAAAATGTTAATAATCCTATTTTCTTTTTTAAGTTGTCTATCTTAACATGTGCTCCCTTCTTATCATGGGTTAATTTTTCTTAGCTTTTGAAACTGCCACACAGAATGCAAATACCAAGAAGCTGTTGACTTCAACAGCACATAAATTTGCTCATTAAATTGTTCCCTATCAGAGTAATATCTAGCAGTCCATTCTCTTTATAATGAGCTATTTCATTTTTCTCTAGGATGGGCATAATCTTAAATTCATCTTAATCAATTTCCCAAAATTAAGCAGCAGCAAGGCCTACTTCCCTTTGGCTTGTTACAAATGTTATCAGCAAGTCTCTAATGAGCAATACAGTTTAACACATGCCAAAGAGTGGGATGTCTGCGAATAACAATTGAGTGGCTTGCCCAGGCTCCCATACCTACAAGATGGTCTTCTCGAATCATTTCTGTGTTCAAACCAGCCAACAGGCTCATACATGACCAGGAGTCCTTACCCTGCTACAAAGGTACAAGGCGGCTCTACAAAACATTTTCATTTTTATTCTGTTATCCTCTTGTATTTAGCAAAAGCTAACCAGCAAATGAAATAAAAGGAAATATACTTGGTGGACCCAGTGGTCAATGTATCCCTTCTCCCATAAAAGCAAAGGCTGAAGACTGATGAAAAAGCAAAAGGCAACAGCAACAAAGAGCTGACCCTGTCACACTTCACCCTTTTCTCTCAGCATATTGCTGCACGTATGTGAGAGAGTGCGCGTGTTACTTCACACCAAACACCTCAGAATATTTTCTGATTCAGCTAGGATCGTAAGTGAAAAACAAGACAAGAACAACAAAACCATCCTGATCTTTCCCCTTTGATCCTAGATAGAACTGAGTGGCTCTGATAAAGTGGGGCAGAAGGAAGAAGGGGATGGAGGCATCTGCATTTGTAGATATTGAAGTTTCTTTTTGGCGCTTTAGGGGAGAGACCTCCATGGCCACCCAGGGGTCCATCACATGGCCTCACTGCAGAATGCAATTACATCAGGCACTTCACGATTCACAGAGCCTGGTGTTTACAAAATGAATTGCATTTGTGGCCAGAATATTAATGACTGTTATCGCACTTATCCCATGATAATTCTCCAGTGAGTCATTTCATAAAAGTTGTCATTTAAAGACAGGCAATGAAAAGAAGCCCCGTTTCAAAGCTAGATAATTTTTCCTCTTACATTTTTAGTAAGCTCCTTTTTCTGTCAGAATGTCTGCTTTGAAGTTCAATGTCCTCACTAATTATCATCTACAGGGCTCTGCAAAACACATTAAGTCCCCAGACATGATCTTCTTGCCTAACTTTTTAAAGGATAGTTTATGCTGTACCTGAAAGAGGGTAAAGGAAAGATAGCCATTTTAACATTGGCTTTTGACTGAGTGAGGTCAGGACATGCAGAGGCAGAAGGGTTATTGCAGGTTCAAGGTCATTTTGTCCTAGAGTGAGACAAGCTCCTTAAAAATGTGTGTTTACTATACATTTCAATATTTTATAGATATACATACAGAGACACACATGTGTACACACACACACACACACACACACACACACACACACACACACCCACACACACAGGCTCCCCCTAAAGTCAATTGCATACAGTCTCCTCTGAGGATAGGAGGTTGAAAATCTGTATTTTTTTCCTTTACAGTTGGGTGAATTTTGTGCTTGCCAACATATGGCTACCTCTGCTCTAATTTTTTTTAAGTCCTTAAGAACCAAGGATCAATATTTATCCCTAGTATACAAATGGACTTTGGGAGCCCATTCCACATAGGGATACTCTCTCAGCCTAGACACTTGGGGGAGTGCCTAGGCCCTGTTCCAAATGATGAAGACTTTGAAGATCCCCCATGGAAGGCCTCACCCTCCCTGGGAAGCAGAAAGGAGATGATATAGGGGTTTGGTAGGGGGCAGGGGAGGAGGGGAGGGAGAGAGAGAGAGATCTGGGATTGACATGTAAAACAAACTTGTTTCTAATTTAAATTAAAAAAGAAAACAAAAGAAAATTGAAAAACTTAAAATAACCAACTAGTTGAACAAATTAAAAAACACAATATTGGAAGAATTGCCTTACCACCATCAGTAGGTCAGTAGGCTGGCCTAAAGAGCTTCCTTATTGCTGAGAAGTCCACCCACAATGTTCCAAGATAGGTGCTCGAAGGCCAACTTGACCTCATTAACTTAGAAGGCATTCGGACATATTCAAATGAAGTTCCATTTAATGATCTTTTCAATTAAACATAGGGTATTTTACATTCTATATTTAGCCTTCCAAGAAACTATGTCTGCCTGAAATCCAAGCCACATTGAATAGTGTAGACAGTAGAGCGGGAAGTGGAATCTCTCACCTACCCCATCCCACAACCCCTCACTCCCTATTCCTCCCCTCCACCTGCACTCCCAGCACACTGAGGGTATCTCCAGGCAACCAGGAAGTCCACCCAGAGGAACTAGAGTTAGCCATAGCCAACTGTACTATAAAACAAAAGAGTTGGTTTCTCCAAATGAGAGATGACATGAACAGGATGTCCCCAGTGACTGTGGGTCTTTGTCACACGGAAAGCTTTAACAAACAAACCTACACACAGATCCTAGACTGAATTCAGTATTGTCAAAATATTCTAGAGAGCTGGAGCCTAGAAATATGTATCTGGGCACTAGAGAGATAACTTAGTGGTTAACATACTCATGTTCGGTTCCTAGACCTACATCAAAAAATTCAAAACTTCTTGTAACTCCTGGTCCAGCATATTCAACATCCCTTTCTAGGCTCTAAGGCTGCCTTCTCTCATCCACACATTCCTACACATAGAAATTCACACACATATATAATTAAAAAGATATAAATCTTTTGAAATTTTCATATGATTCTCAAATACAGCAATTTTTGGGAAAACAATACTTGAGAGACTAAGGCGCAAAGATCACCTTGAGTTTGAGGCTTTCCTGGCCAAATAGAGAATCCTAGGCTAAACAAGGCTACGTAATGAGACCTTGTCCCACACAAAATGAAACAAAAGAAAATAGCTTATCACATATGATGATAATTCCTAGAAATATAATTTGAAATTTACATTTTATATTGCTGATTTAGGTTATTGCCTTTATAAACAAAAGGCATATATAGTTTTATTATGTAATGTTCATTTTTAACTTTCTTTTTTCATGACTAAAATGCCATATGTTGTCAATTCTAAATCCATGGCATTGCTGTATTAGCTGTACACCTGGCTAGGGTGGGAGGGTAAACCAAATGTCTCCACACTGGATAATATCCAACTGCCAATGTTTGTTGTGTGCAAAACATTTTTGCTAATAATTTATGAAAATTCATTGCTGTGATGAACCTGACCATGTTGTTTTGGGGGAGAATAGTGGGAGGACTTTGGAACTTTGGGGTAGAATAGCCATTGAGTGTTGAGAGCTCAGTGAGTTATTTTGTAGGAGCTTGGAAGATAAGAATGTTGAAATCAGGCTGGAGAGATGGCTCAAAGATTAAGAGATGGCTCAGAGATTAAGAGCACTGGCTACTCTTCCAGAGTTCCTGAGTTCAATTCTCAGCAACCACATGGTGTGGCTCATAACCATCTATAATGAGATCTGGTGTCCTTTTCTGGCCTGAAATCATGTAGGCAAAGCAGTATACATAATAAATAAATAAATAAATAAATAAACAAATAAATAAATAAATAAATTAAAAAGACTGTTGAAAGCAGTGCAGAAAATGGGGGTCTGGCTTGTGACATTTCAGCAGGAAGCAGACTCTCCTGGGCCTTTTGTGTGAAGAATCTGTTATACTGGCTAGCTGGGGCTGAAGAACCAGCTGTGATTAATAAGAGATCAGAATCACTAAAGTACAAACCTTTGCTTGCTGGGACAATGGATGCTGGTCAGCTGGGGCTGAAGAATCAGCTGTGATGAACAGCTGATGATCAGTGTGATGATCAGTGTCATTGAGGGAAAATCTTCTGGGAAATGTTTCCTGAGAGTTAGCACATGCAAACGGTGTTCCAAAGGTGGTCAAGGTTGTGTCTTGTGCTGGCAGCCAAACTTGGTCATGTGTAAGAGTCATCCAGGTGGTGCTGGTTTTGAAGGCCAACATAGGCCACTGGTGAATGTGCAGCCTCAGTAGCAGTTGAAGCCCCAGAATTGAAGGGGTCACGGAAAGAATTGAGGTTTGGCAACATGAAGAGAGCCCAGGAGAGGCTGTTGGTGAAAGTGCAGCTCAGTTGCATCAGAGAATTTTGGAGATGCCAGTACCATGCAACGTCCACCAAGAACAGCAGCAGGTGTGGAGCCAGCTGGAGCCTGGAAGACAAACCATGTGTGCTCCAGTGGCCAGAACAAAAGTGACCGGAGCCCTTTGCAAGAGCCCAGGAGATCAAAGATTGTGACTGAATCCCAGACATTGGATATTGAGTTATTTACACTATTAGAATTTGCTTTGTTCACATTGGACTGTGGCCTGGTTCTTGCCTCTTGAATGAAGAATTTAACTTAATTCTGAGTCCCCAGGAGCCCACAATGGAAAGATTTTGAACTTTTAAAGGAAATTATGGATTTTTAAAAGAGAGACTCGACTGTGGGAGTTTTAAAGTTATTTATGTTTTATGTTGTGATATTAATATTAATGTGCCCTCTTGGGGATAAATGAGAAAGAAACAGTTCTAACTGAAAACTGAAATGTGTGTGAAGTTAACAAGGGGTTAGTTTTACTGGCTAGTTTTATGTCAACTTGATACAAGCCAGAGTCATCAGAGAGGAGGAAGCCTCAGTTGAGAAAATGCCTCCATAAGATTGTAAGATCAGGCTGTAGGAAAGTCTGTGGGGTGTTTTCTTAATTAGTGATTGATGGGGGAGGGTGCAGCCCATTGTGGGTGGTGCCATCTCCAGGCTGGTGGCCCTAGCTTCTATAAGAAAGCAGGCTGAGCAAACCACAGTGGGCAACCAGTAAGCGGCACCCTCCGTGGCCTCTACCACCAGATTCCTGTCCTGATTGAATTCCTGTCCTTGCTGCTTTTGATGATGAACTGGTATATGGAAACGTGAGTGAAATAAACCCTTTCCTCCCCAAGTTGCTTTTGGTCATGGTGCTTCATCGCAGCAATAGTAACCCTAAGACGGATATAAAACATGGGTGGAGCTAGAGGAATGTCTCAGTGGTAAAGAGTGCTTGCTGCTTTCCCAAGATTGTTTTTCAGCACCTCCATGGCTACTCACAACCACCTACAACTGCAGTTCTAGAGGACCTGACATTCTCTTCTGTCCTCCATACGAGCCCACATGCATACATGTATAACAATACATAGACACACACATACACCATAGATACCCATATGCTCATGTGTATACCAACACGTAGATACACACATACGTATAAAGCAAAATAAAAGCTTTGAAATAGGGATTTGAGGTAGCTTCCTGGTTTCCTTTTTGATTTATTGATTGATTTGCATCTTCTTGCTGTTGTTTTGCTGTAGAGGTATGGTTGGATGTAATCGAAACTTCAGCATGTGTTTTGGTTTCATCTAATTGATTACAGTGTGTCTGGTTTGTTTTGCCAGTTTGACAGAAACCTAAAGGTATCTGGGAAAAGAGAATCTCAGTTTAGGGACTGCCTCCATCATATTGGTCAGTAGACAAGTCTATGGGGCCATTTTCTTGAATAATGATGGATGTGCCTGCCTTAGTTCCTGCCCTGACTTCTTTCAGTGATAAGTATAAGATGAAATCCGCCCTTTCCTCCCAAATTGCTTTTGGTCATGGCATTTATTACAGCAACAGAGACCTACATAAGACAGGACCAGGTGTGAGCTATTCCAAGGACAGTGCCAGGTGTGTGCTGTTCTTGGAACACCTAGTAAGCATCCTCTGAGCCTTTGTCTTTGATTAGTCTTGGAAAAAGCTGCTACTTCTTGAAGGAGGTTTTTCCTTTCTGCTTCATGAGGACTACTAACTATATCCCCTAGCCCTTGGGAGCCCTGGAGTGTGTCTTTCTTTCTTTTATTTCCATGTTGTCGCCTCTTGTCTTCGTCGGTTGTTTAGAATCGTCTTATGGTTTTACAATTTACTGGAAGTTTGGTTACACCCAGTGTGACCCAGGCTTTACTTTCCCCAATGATGACTCCTATCTGCATTGGGAGCTAGCCACCCACTGTCTTCACACTGTCCTATGGACATTCTATCTCAGTTTTTCGAGGGTTAGTGCACTGATTCCTTTGCTCAGTGTCTCTGAGGAGGGGCACAAACAGGACAGAGGTGAACTTCTTGAATTGCTGACTGAATCTCAATCCCTGTAGGCTCTATGTCCCTGGGATTGGGAAACATGTCATTCCATGTATAAAAGGTATAGTTCCAACCAATACCCATGTCCTTCCTCTTTGGGCCCATGACATGTTTCTGTCTGCAAGAAATGTTGTCATTTCTTTGACATCAGCAAAAATTGCCCTTACCTCCTCTTCTCCTCCCAAATGCCAGACTATTTCATAAGGATATAGAACACCAGCTCTAAGGAGCTGTGCACCCCTTCTGTGGTGGGTGTGTCTCTACTAAGGCCTAGGCAGAGGGAAGGCCACCTGCAGATTCTCTAGTCTGTTTATTTTACACAGCAAAGGTTTGCAAGAGAAAGGCCTCCAGCTCTGGCAGCACACCACAGTTGGGTTTTGCACCGACTTGGCTAAAGTCTTCCTTCTGCTGCCATGTCATTATTACTTTCATATATTTTTAGTTCTACGTATAATTCAAGCAACACAAGTGAAACAGTTATGCTGAGTATTTCCTTATCCTTTTGGTGTTCTCAGCTTTTTCCTGGTAGTCTGTGGTTTTGCCTGTGTTATTTCTTGCCCATGAAATAAAAGCTATTTTTCATATTGTTTAAAGCATGTACTAACTATGATTTTCTTCTCTTGACTTCTTTAATTCTTTGTTTCTTAAGCACTGCAAGTAATTTCATTCTGCCTGTCAGACTGTTTGTGTTGTCTGATTGGTGTGTGTGTGTGTGTGTGTGTGTGTGTGTGTGTGTGTGTAGAGAGAGAGAGAGAGAGAGAGAGAGAGAGAGAGAGAGAGAGAGAGAGAGAGGAGAGGATATGTATGTGGGGGTGCATGTGTTCAGGTCAAAGGAGGACACTAGGTATTTTTCTGTCATTCTTTACTTTAGTATATAGGGAAAGGTCTCTCATGGGCCCTGAATCTGTGTTGGTGGTCTGTGGGGATTACAGGTGTGCGTGTGGTGATGCCTGCCTTTGTATATGGGTTCTTGGAACTCAAGTGTTTGTGCTTGCCTGGCATTTGCTCTTAACCATCAAGGTATCTCTATTGACTCTATTATTAACTTACACATATCTTCTAGCAGGCCAAATATTTGGATCTTCTGAAATCACCAACCTTAAAATGATTTGTTGGCTTTCTGTTTCCCAGTAGTAGCCTCACACCTGGCCCAAGCCCTTTTATAATCTTACATCCAAATTTCCAAGAGCTCAGGGGGAAATGGGCAGCCAGTTGTCCACTCTGGAATTTTAGGCCAAATGGTCTTTAACTTTCCACGCCACTCTGATTTTTAACCTTTTAACAAACTTTTAAAGTTCAGTATACAAAGTAATGATCTTCACTATGGCATTTCCGTTATATTGTGTTACTCATTCTCATAACCTTTAAAGACAAGGTCTTTCTTGCTAGTGGTGGTTAATTTTGACTTTCAACTTGGGTTAAAGAAACACAACACATACAGCACCGGTGTGGCACATGTCTGGGTGTATCTGTAAGGTTGTTTCCCAGGGAGTTTTAAGTGAGGGGAAGACCTACCCTGAAGATAGCAGTAACATCCCAGGTACCCTAGGCTGAGTAAAAACAGAAAAAGGAAAAAGCTAACTGAGTGTTGGCATCCCCTTCTCTGCTCCCTCATTCACCCAAATATGAGCAAAACCAGCCTTGTGCTCATGCCATCATGTGTTCCCCACCATTCCTGGCTAGATATCCTCAAGCCATGAGCCTATCTAGAGCCTTCTTCCCAGGACTTGCTTCTTATTGGCTGTTTGGTCACAGTGATGAAAGCAGTAACTTACACATTGCTTTTCTGGGTTTTTCCTGGTGTAGTCTGAAGATGCATAACATATACCATTTCCCACCATAACCTGCTGTCAGCAGCCTGTTCAGAAGGAGAGATGCCTGACGTACACTTTAGAATGTTGCTTGGGGTGGCTCTTAGCAAAGCTGAGGTGAGTCTGCAAATGATCACTTTCATCTACCTTTATTGCCTTACATTTTAGCCAACATCTTTACATGCATACTGGCTAGGTATACGTGACCAATAGCCGTGTCTGTGATTTTAATGCAGTCATGCTAACCAACAAATTGACCAGTTAAAAACCACAGGAAGGGTAAGCGTTTGGACTCGGCAAATAAAGGCACTTACTACCAAGTCCAATGACCAAAGTTCAATGTCCAGAAAACACATGGTGGAAAGAGAGAACTGACTATCTTAAGCTATGAACACCTGTCCACTGTGGCATGTGCTCATGCACACAAACACCACACATGCACATGCACACACATGCACACAAGATGAATTAATAAGATTTAATCAAATATAAAAACATAAAGGGTAGCGTAGAAATGTGGGCAGGGATACTGACAGGCAGTGAGTGGCTTTTGGTTAAAAACATACTTCTGAAAATGTATCTTTGATCTGTTTTATATTAATTTATCTTCTTAATTATAAAGTGCATTATATAGTTTGAGTGGCTTATCTACTACTACTATTATATACAGTTTTTTTTTGTTCTGCTCTCCTCTGCTTCTTTCTCCTAGCTCCCTCTCTTCTCACTGACCCCCCCCACTTCCCAATATTCAGGAAATCTTGTTACTTTCCCCTTCTGTGAGGGATCTTGTATGAATCTCTTAGGTTCCTCCTTGTATCCTAGTTTCTCTGGAGGTGTGAATTATAGACTAGTGGTCCTTTACTCTATGTCTAAAATCCATATATGAGTGAGTATATACCATGTTCTCCTTTTTGTGACTGGGTTACCTCACTGAGGATGATTTCTTCAAGTTCCATCCTGTGAATTTCAAGATTCCATTGCTTTTTTTCACTAAGTAGTATTCTATTGTGTAAATGTATCACATTTTCTTCATCCATTCTTCAGCTGAGGGCATCTAGGTTGCTTCCAGGTTCTTGGTATTACAAATAATGCTGTGATGAACATAGTTGAACAGATGACTTTGTTGCATGGATGTGGATCATTTGGGTATATGCCAAAGAGTAGAATTGCCTGGTCCTGGTAAACTTATTCCCATTTTCCTGAGGAACCACCATAGTGATCTCCAAAATGGCTGTATAAGTTTGCACTCCCACCAGCAATGGAAGAGTATTCCCCTTTCTCCATATCCTCTCCATTGTAAGCTGTTATTGGTGTTTCTATTTTAGCCATTCTGACAGGCATAAGATGGTGATGGGAGATGTTATTCTGTAAATATGTTTCTCATACTGGTTAAACAATAAAGCACTGTGGCCAATGAGAAAGCAAGATAGGTGGGGCTAGGAGACAAGGAGAAAAGAAGAAATAGTAAGGAGGAGTCAGCATGTAGACCAGAGAGGAAGAAAAACACCAGCCGCGGCTCTCGGATAAGATGACCACATGGAAATACTTAGATAAGTAGAAATGGGTTAATAATTAAGACAGAGCTAGCCCATTAACAATGATAGTCACTGACCCACAGGATTGTATCAAATACAGAGTCTCTGAGTGTTATTTGGGGCCGGCGTGCCAGACCAGCAGCGGGCGGACTGGCAGGCTGGCAGAAAACAACAAGCTACAAGATGGTATCTTGGAGATGTTTTGATTTGCATTTCCCTGAAGGCTAAAGATGTTGAGCACTTTCTCAAGTGTCTTTCAGCCCTTTTGGATTCCTCTATTGAGAATTCTCTATTCAGTTCTGTACCCCACTTTTTAATAGGGTTATTTGATGTTTTGGCGACTAGTTTCTTGAGTTTCTCTGTCAGATGTGGAGTTGGTGAAGATCTTTTCCCACTCTGTGGGCTGCTATTTGGTCTTGTTGATGGTGTTCTTTGCCTTACAAAAGTTTCTCAGTTTCAGGAGGTCCCATTTATTAATTGTCAATCCCAGTGTCTATGTTACTGGTGTTATGTTCAGGAAGCAGTCTTCTGTACCAATTTGTTCAAGGGTACCTCCCAATTTCTCTTCTAAGATGTTCAGTGTGGCTGGATTTATGTTGAAGTCTTTGATCTATTTGGACTTGAGTTTTTTGTGCATGGCAATAGACATGGGTCTATCTGTAGTCTCCTACACACCATCATCCAGTTGTACCAGTACCATTTGTTGAAGATGCTTTCCTCCTTCCATTGTATACTTTTAGCTGTTTTGTCAAAACTCAGGTGTTCATAGGTTTGTGGCTTAATATCAGGATTTTCTATTTGATTTCATTGGTCTACCTATCTATTTTTATGCCAGTACCAAGCTGTTTTCAGGACTATAGCTCTATAGTAGAGCTTGAAGTGGGTATGGCAATACCTCCTGAAGTTCCTTTATTGTACAGAGTTGTTTGGCTATCCTGGGTCTCTTGTTTTTCCATATAAAATTTGATTATTATCTTTTCAAGATCAGTGGAGAATTGTGCTGGGATTTTAATGGGGATTGCATTGAATCTGTAGATTGCTTTTGGCAAGATTGCCATTTTTACTATGTTTATCCCACCTATCCAAAAGCATGGGAGATCTTTCCATTTTCTTATCTTTTTTTCATTTCTTTCTTTAAAAACACAAAGTTCTTGCTATATAGGTCTTTCACTTGTTTGGTAAGTGTTACCCCAAGATACTTTATGTTGTTTGTGGCTATTGTAAAAGGTGGTGTTTCTCTGATTTCTTTTTTAGCCCCTTTATTGTCTGTATCTAGTAGGGCTACGGGTTTTTTTTTCTTTTTTTTTGTTTGTTTTTTGTTTTGTTTTGTTTTGTTTTGAGCTAATCTTGTATCCTGCTAATTTGTCAGTGTGTTTATCAGCTGTAAGAGTTCCTTGGTAGAGTTTTTTTGGTCACTTATGTAAACTATCATATCATATATTGATAGATTTTGGTATGTTGAGCCATCCCTGCATCACCAAGATGAAGCCTACTTGGTCATGATGGATGATTTCTCTGATGTTTTCTTGGATTCAATTTGTCAGTATTTTATTGAGTATTTTTACATCAATGTTCATGAGAGATATTGGTCTGTAGTTCTATTTCTTAATTGTGTCTTTGTGTGGCTTGGATACCAAGGTAATTGTAACCTCATAAAAAGAGTTTTGTGTGGGACAATTTGAGAAGTACTGGTTTTAGCTCTTCTTTGAATTTCTGGTAGAATTCTGCACTGAAGCCATCTGGTCCTGGGCTGTTTTTGGTTGGGAGGCTTTTGATGACTGCTTTTACTTCATTAGGGGGTCTATTTAAATTGCTTATCTGTTCTTAATTTAATTTTGGCAAGTGATAGCTATCTAGAAATTTGTCCATTTCCTTTGAATTTTCAAATTTTGTGGAGTACAGGTTTTCAAAGTATGACCTGAAAATTGTTTGGATATCCTCAGTGTCCATTGCTATGTCCCCCTTTTCATTTCTAATTTTGTTGATTTGCATGCTCTTTCTCTTTTTTATTAGTTTGGATAAATATTTGTCTATCTTGTTTTTTCTCGAACCTTGAGTCTTTGTGTTGTTTCCTAATTTCTACTTATTGATTTCAGCCCTCAAATTGATTATTTCCTGGTGTCTACTCCTCCAGGGTGAGTTTGCTTCTTTTTTTTCTAGGGCTTTCAATTGTGCTGTTAATTCTCTAATGTGACTATCCTCAGTTTTCTTCATATGGGCACATAGTACAATGAGCTTTCCTCATAGCACTGCTTTCAAAGTGTCCCATAAATTCGGGTATGTTGTGTCTTCATTCTCGTTGAATTCTAGGAAATCTTCGATTTCTTTCTTTATTCCTTTACCCAGGAATGCCATTGCACATTGTTCAGTTTCAATGAGTTTGTAGGGTTTTTGCAATTTGTGTTGTTGAATTCCAACTTTTAAGTATCTGTTGAGGTTTGTTATATTGCCTAGTATGTGGTCGATTTTAGAGAAGGTTCCATGTGGAGCTAAGAAGAAGGTATATTCTTGTGTGTTTGGATGGAATATTCTACAGAGGTCTGTTAAACCCAATTGGGAAATAACTTCTGTTAGATCTTTTGTTTCTTTGTTAAGTTTCTGTTTGGTGGTCCTGTCTAGTGTTGAGAGTGAATGAGGTTTTATGAGAGCTTTGAGTTTTAATAGTGTTTCTTTTATGAATGTGGCACCTTTGTATTTGTGGCATAGATGTTCAGAACTGAGATTTTGAACTGATGGATTTCTCCTGTGGTGAATATGAAATGACCTTCTTCATCCCTTGATTTTGGTTTGAAGTCCAACTTGTTAAATATTAGGATAGCTACACCTGCTTGCTTCATGGGTCCATTTGATTGGAAGATCTTTTCCAAACCCTTTACCCTGAGGTAATGTCTGTCTTTGAAGCTTAGATGTGCTTCTTGTATGCAGCAGAAGGATGGATTCTGTCTTCGTATCCATTCTGTTAGCCTGTGTCTTTTTATAGGCAAGTTAAGACCATTAATATCGAGGGAAAGTAAGAACCATTGATAACTCTTATTTGTTTTAGATTTGTTGGTGGTAGTGGCATTGTGAGTAAATTTGCCCTGCTTTTTCTTTGGGGTTCTGGTAAAATGGGATTATTTATTGCCTATGTCTTTGTGAGTGTAGTTAACTTCCTTAGGTTGGAGTTTTCCTTCTAGTACTTTCTGTAGGATTGGATTTGTGGATATTTATTGTGGAAAAACTGGCTTTGTCATTAAATATCTTGGTTTTCTGCATCTATAGTGATTATGAGTTTTGCTGGGTATAGTAGTCTGGGCTGGCATCTATGGACTCTTAGTATTTGTAGAACATCTATCCACTACCTTCTAGCCTTGAGAGTTTCCATGAAGAAGTCAGGTGTCATTTTGATAGATCTTCTTTTACATGTTACCTGGCCTTTTCCCTTTGCTGCTCTTACTATTCTTTCTTTATTCTGTATGTTAGGTGTTTTGATTATGATGTGACAAGGGGATTTTTTTTTTTTTGGTCCAGTCTATTTGGTGTTCGGTATGCTTCTTGTACTTTCATAGGTATGTCAGGGTATGTCAGGCATGTCCTTCAGATTGGCAAAGTTTACTTCAATGATTTTGTTGAATATGCTTTCTGCACCTTTCAGCTGGGCTTCTTCGCCTTCCTCTATGCCTATTATTCTTGGATTTGGTTTTTTCACAGTGTTTCACATTTCCTGGATGTTTTGTGTTGAGGATTTGTTGGATTTAAGATTTTCTTTGGTTGATGAATCTATTTCCTCTAGTTTACCTTCAGTGCCTGAGATTTTCTCTTCGATCTTTTGTATGCTTGCCTCTGTAGTTTCTGATTGTTTACCTAGTTATTCTATTTCCAGCATTCCCTCAGTTTGTGTTTTCTTTATTGTCTCTATTTCAGTTTTCAGGCCTTGAACTGTTTGAATTGTTTCTTTCATCTGTTTGATGTTTTCTTTCTTGGCTTTCCTTACTTTGTGTAGGAGATTTGTTCATTTCTTGCATTTGGGGGTGGGGAGCTTGGTCTTTCCCTCTATTTCTTCCAATTTTTTCCTTCTATTTCTTTTCTCATATCATCTTTGAGGGTCTCTGTCATTTTTATGAAGTTATTTTTAAGTCATTTTCTTCTGCTTCCTCTGCTTTGGTGTGTTCGGGTCTAGTTGGTAATAGAGTACCTAGATTCTGGTGGTGCCATACTGGTCTTCCTATTGTTGGGTGTTTTCTTGTATTGCCATATTCCCATTGCTTCTTCCAGTGGGTGCAAGTGGAGGTTCTCTTGCTCTCCCTGTGGGTGTAGGTGGGTCAGGGGTTTGATGTCTGTAACTCTGGATGATCTGAGCTCTTTTGGAGATCTCTCTGGCAGAGGGCAGGCAATGGGGCCCAAAGATAGGGTGAGTGCAGCCTCAAGGTTTTCCCACATGGATAGGCAGGTCCAATGTGCTCAGAGCAGTCCCAGGAAGTTCCAAGGAAGTAAAGGGGTTGTTGGACCTGCATTCTGGCCCAATGCTCACCCCAAGCAGTGGGCCCAGCAGACCAAGGGTAAGGGGAAGCAAGAGATTGTACATGATTGCCTTTATGTACATGATTGCCCTATCTGCATGTATATCTTTATGCCAGGAGAGGGCACCAGATCCCTCTATAGATGGTTGTGAGCCACCATGTGGTTGCTGGGAATCGAACCTGAGACCTCTGGAATAGCAGTCAGTGCTTTTAGCCATTGAACCATCTCTCCAGCCCAACATGGGGAGATTCTTGTCTGTTAATGTCCATGTGGAGTTCCAAATTCCTCCTGGTTGTCCATTTCCTTCTGTAGATATCAAGAATTTTCTGCTATAATTTGTTGAATTTGCTATCATGCCTTTTGTCTGTATTTCCTCATCTCTACCACAGATTCACTAATTTGGACCCTAATCATGTCTCAGATCATGAATGTTGTGGGCAGCTTTTGATTATTTAATTTATTGATATTTGAATTTAATAATTCTTCAACTTTTAATTTTTGTTATCTTTTGCCTTGTCTAGTACATAATGATACATCCCAGTATTTGCTGGATTTATTGAATTTTCCTTCTCAAAGATACCACTTGTTCTTTTGTTACAGAATCTTTTTTTTCTTCATTTCTTTTCTTTAATTTTTTTCTTTTCCTTTTTCTTTTTCTATTTCTTGCTTTCTTTCTTCCTTCCTTTCTTTCTTTTTTCTGATCATCTCTCCCAATTGGCTATGCACTTAAAATAATAGATTTCCAAATCCCTTATTACTTTTCCATTACTGTGAAGAGACATCATGATGAAGACAACTTAAAAGATAAATCATTTAATTGGGGGCTTGCTTAAAGCTTCAGAGGGTAAGTCCATGATCATCATGGCAGGAAGCATGGCAGCAGGCCAGCAGGTATGGTGGTAGCTAAGAGCTTACATCGTGATCGTCATGTCAGAGGCAGAAGGAACAAAACTGGGCCTTATGTGAGCTTTTGAAACCTCAAATCCCACCTTCTTCACTAAGGCCACACCTCCTAATCTTTCTCAAACCCTCCCACCAATTAGGAACTAAACAGTCAAATACAGGAGCCTATGGGGGTAATTCTCATCCAAACTACCATACTAGGCATGTGAAGTGTATTTATTACTTTAATTTTGATCTTTTGGCATGACAGATTGAGCCTTGGAGCTCAAGTTACAGCTTATCTACTGACCCCCCACTGAAAGTAGGGAGTCAATGCGTTATTTTATTAGGAAACACACAAAAAAAGGGCTATCTAGGGTGGGCTATTTAGGTAGCTGCCAACGTGATTGAAGAGAGCTTAATTCCACAGAGAAATCCTAGAGAAGGTGCACAAATACAATTTTCATCATTATCTCAAGGGGTTAGAAAGATGATACATTTTAACACCTGAGAGTTTTTGGTTTAATACCTTAGGGTTTCTGGTCTATTCATAAATAGCAACATGCAATGTTAGAAAAAAAAAAGCAACATACAATGGCTATTAGGAATCTACCAGAGTACAGTATCTGGTAAGAGATGAGAAATAAGCAGGTTATACTACAATGCCAAGGGGATTTGAGGATTCTCTTTAATAAATTATTCATAATATTTACAAACACCTTAGTAGGCTTCTTTCTTGCATTAAAGAAAGAGAAAACATGCCCTGTGCAATCAGTAATCATTGTATGCCTTTCATGTACAGAACGCTTGTCTTGTCACTGGGGGTAGAATGGTGAGCGGTACAGAAGAGATTCATTCTCATATAGTTTACACTGCAGTGGGAAAGAGACTGGCTGCCATGGAAACCAGTATAACATCTGACTCAAATGGGACTTTAGAGGTAAATAAAGGAATTGATGATAAAAGTTGCTTTTTAAGATAACCAGTCTAGGGAGCCTGCTCAAGAACTGAATTTTACAAGCCAAGGCAAAAGAAATGGCAAGTCCACAGCCCCAGAGAGATTTATGCTAGGTATGCATGAAGAACAAGAGAGTTGGTGCGGCTGCAGTGCAGTAAGGGAGGAGGAAAATTAGGCAGGAGTCTAAGAGCCATAGACTCATCAGCTTTAGGGAGGACTTCACACTGATTTAAGAGTAGCAGGAAAGAGTCATGACATACAGACTAAGGAAAATGAACCAGGAGTCTTCTGTGTGAACTCAGAACAATGGTGATGTTGCTGACTATCACACGAAGGAAAAGGTAGGGGCCAACGAAGTAGCTCGGTGAGTACAGGCCCCTGTGGCCTCACCCAGGAAGGATTGAGAACTGGCTCTAGAAAATTGTCTTTTGACTACATACATAGGACATGTCACATGCTTACCTACATGAACAAGTGCAAGCACACACACACACACACACACACACACACACACACACACACACACACACACAGAGTAAATACAGTGCAATCAACATACAACCAAAAGGCAGTTATTTTTTAAAAAGGAGGGCTAATTGCTTGTGTGATTTGTCATACAGGAAATGCCTTCCTACCAAGCCTTGTGGCCATGAAGGATGCTGCTATTTCATTTAGCTAGAGATACTCGTTTCTGTAGACCTCCTCGTGAATGTGTGTGAAAAGCAAAGCAAAAACAAGGGAAGTCTCCCAAGCTGTTAAAAGAAATAGCATCTCACCTAATTACAGTAAGGTTGCACTTGTCTTTTGTCTTGAAGCCCTGGGGAACGGGGACAGTTTAGACCTGTAGAACTGACATGTAACTGGTACCTTCCAGTGCCAGTTGTCGGCATGATCTTGTGAGGCTCCCAGGTACTTTGAAATCTCAAATTGCTGCTTTTCTGCCTGCTGGGTGCTGTGAATTGGAAAGGGCTCAGTCATTTGTTTCCTCAACATGCCTGAGGTACTTCGTGGATCCACATTTATTTCAGAGATACTTTCCTCCTGTTGTGGGAGACTTAAGTCCCAAAGGTCAACAGACAGCCTTAGAATATGGAGCTTTATTCATCTTGATAACAGCGGGGAAGGAATAGAAAGAAAGAACCTGCCAGCAAGAGGACACGAGAGGGAAAAAAGCAAATGGCAAAGTAATTTCATTTTGTAATTTTGGGCAAAGAAAGAGAAGAAAAGAGTCCAGGCACCATCACCCTCGTCACCTGGCTGGCATTTGGGAACCTTGCTGTGCCAGTCACATAGGGAAATGTGGGTGAGTCTGACTGTCACTTCAGCCTAGCCGATAATGGGTTCAGGACTCTCTCCAAACTTCAGGCTTCACCAAGCTAGCTCTCCACAAGCTCCATTCAGACTCAAATGTCATCAAGGTGGTCACGTGCCCCACCCTCTTTCTAAAAACCACAAAATCTCTCCAGCCTCACAAAAAAGAAACACTTGAAGAACATGGGTGTGTTGGTCCCGGGTCCTGGGTAGCAGTCCACACAAAGGGTATATGTGGTGCAAGGAATCATTCAGGGGTTAAGAGTACTTGCTGCTATTGTGGCAGACCTAGGTTTGGTTCCCAGCACCAATAAGGCAGCCCAATCCAGTTTCAAGGAATCCAGTAATCATTCCCTGCCTCTGTAGGTGCCAGGCATATACAAGCATGCAGGTAAAACACTCACACACATAAAATTTAAAGAAAAAATGTATTTTTTAAAAGGGCAAGTAGGAAAGTACCTCAGAGTCCATGGGGATGGTTTCCAGGGACTCTGTAGATGCTGTTTGCAAATGGTCAAAGATATGTTATAAGAAAGCATCCAACCTGAATTTAAGCCACACATGCATGCACACACACACACACACACACACACACACACACACACACCCTGGGTACATTAAATGGCTTCTGGATTATTCATAACAACTGACACAAAGTACACTTGGTGTCATTGTTACCCTGCGTTGACTAGCGAAGGATGGCACAGAAAACATGTTAGTAGTTCATAGCCAGGGTAAGAAGAAACTAGAATGTCAGAGGGAACCCTAGCTGGCTACCCCAATCTTTCCAGAATGTTTCTCAAGTGTTCTGCATTTGCAGACCCTAATTGCATTGCCGGGTGGGGGAAGATTTTGAAGATCAAGGTAAACACTCAGGACAGTGTGCTGCAAAGAGTGAAGCCGCTCACATGACTGACTTGTTCGCTGCTCCTGATTCTCTCTGGCAAACCGATGAGGCTGAATCCAAAAATGTCTACATGACCATCAATTCAAAATCAAGAGGCAAACTATTACTAATAATGACACAAAACAGGAAATTTCTGACCCATAAAACCAGAACATGAAATGGCTCTAAATTCCCACAGTGTGACTCATTTCATGGAGAAAGAATTTGGAAGTAATTGCAGTGTGTGGGAGGAAATTTATATAAAGCTCCTATTGACTAAAATGTGCACTGGTAGGAAATGAATTTTTAAGATTATGGTCCTTGTATCTTACCTGCTTTGGGCCCAAAGAAATAATAGGAAATCTCTGATGGCATCAGTGAGATTGCTGTTTTAGGGTATCTCTAATGGTATATATGAGGTTGATGTTTTAGGATATCTCTGATTGTGTCTATGGGTGTTGCAGTTTTGGGGTGTTTCTGATGGTATCTATGCGGTTTTAAGGTGTCTCTGGCATATATGGTGTTGTTGTTTTAGGATGTCTCTGATTGTTTTTTGGTTCTTTTTGTTTATGTACATTGATATTTTGCCTGCATGCATATCTACGTGAGGGTGTCAGATCCCCTGGACCTGGAGTTACAAACAGTTGAAAGCTTCCATGTGAGTCCTGGTAATTGAATCCAGGTCATCTGGAGAGCTGAGCTGTCTCTCCAGCACCCGATGGATGTTTTACAGCAGTTACTTCCATTGTACCTTTGTGAATGAGCAAGGACACCTGGTATTCCAGAGGAGTTCCGATTCTTGAATGCCGAGACCCATCTCCACTAATGTTAGCAAAGACACTAGGACCTCCCTCCCATGCAGCATCAAGTACCCTGCTCAATAGGTGCCCAACAAGGAAGCTGTAACATCACTGGCACAGATAGATGGAGCTGCCCTCCCTCTTACATGGACTGTAGCCCCAGCAAGGTGACGCAAAAGGTGTCAGGAAAGCCTTTTAAACCCAAAGAAAACATTGGTGTCCATGAATGTGGGAAGCACTTAATGTGCTCAGGGAAGCCTGGCTGGCCTGCACTGAAGTTTGGTTTTGTTGGTGATAAAGTCTTTGCCTGCTGAAATGTAACTCTCCTAATTTTCATCAATTTAGGGAAAATCATTAGTATTTTTCTGGCATTTCTTGCCAGTTGGACTTCTAAATCAAAATGCTAATTTTCATGGTCTTTAAACTTTATTATCATACCCTAGTATCAACTCATTTTCTACTCTGGCTTTCTGTCATTCCCAGGAACAATTTTTTCATGACAGAAGTACCACACCTACCTTGGCTTATGCACATAAAAATTTTAAATGTAAGCTTGTCTCACATATTCACATCCAAACTCTAGCCTTGAGTATGATGTCTAAATCTTCATAGCAGCTTAGAAAGTCCTGTGCTAAGGAAAGGAGGAGAGCAGTTAAAACACAAGGACTTCATTTTCCAGGGACATTACAAATCAAAGCATTGGACACTTAGGCTAAATGACTTGAATTTGCAGAAATTTGGGTCCACATTCCTGTTACTTTTGTTATTCACTTCCAAATGCAAACTCCCATTGGTGTGTGTTTTGTCTATGTGTCTTAAAGCAGAATTTAAAAATTAAGGTTAAAAATTTTAAATACCCTCAAACATTTTATTTTTAGAAGCCTGCCTCATTGGTTTTATTTATTAACAGTTCATGTAGTATAGAGAAAAACTGTGACTCTTCTACAAAGATGGTACACATGTGAGTGTGAGTGTATGAGTGTGTGTGTGTGTGTGTGTGTGTGTGTGTGTGCATGCATGTGTGTGCAGGCATATGCATGTGATTTATTAGTGTTATGGTTGTGGTTCACCAGACCCAGCTTTCTATGTTGTAATATTGGTGCACAATTTCGCACTATTAGGACACAGTGTAGCATAACTAGGAGCAGGACCTTTAACAGATGAGAACCAGTGTAATGTCCTTTGATAACTAGGCTGTGCCCTCAGAAGGGATGAGTGTTCTGAGGGTCCACAGTCTTCCTCCTGGTTTCCTGTCTCACTCCCTAGTGACCCCTTCCCATGTACACACATGTCATTGATGATGATACCATCACTATGAAGCTTTTTCCAGGATCTGGCTAATGTCCCTGCTTGATGTCTCTTAAATTTCTAGACTTCAGAGCTATCCATCGTAGTTAGGGTTTTAATGCTGTGAAGAGACATCATGACCACAGAAACTCTTACAACGGCAAACATTTAATTGAGCTGACTTACAGTTCACAGGCTTAGTCCATTATCATCATGGTAGGAAGCATGGTGGCAAAGCATAGGCAGATATGGTCCTAGAGAGGGAGCTAAAGAGTTTTATGTCTAGATCCACAGGCAGCAGGAAGACGGTGGGACCCTGGACCTGGCTTGAGCATCTGAGACCTCAAAGCCAATCCCCAGTGATGCACTTCCTTCAACGAAGCCACACCTACTCCACCAAGATCACACCTCCAAAGAGTGCCACTCCCTATGAGCCTATGAGAGACATTTTCATTCAAACCACCACAAGAGCCAATCAGTCCTCTTTCTTTTATAAATGAAAAAATGTCTCAGTAGTAATGGAACACAGACAAAAAGTGTTTCTTCTTAGTTCTTTATCTTCTTGACAGAAACAGTAAAATCTTATCTGTTGCTCAAAGTGGTTATGAAGATGACATCCAACAAATACAGAAAAATGCCTGGTATAAAGAAATACTAATCTGTCATTGTTCTAAGAAGCTCAGCATAAAACATAGAATTTCAGTCAATTTGTAACCTAAAGACTGTAATCATTGTCTTATTTATTCCCTTTAAATGAAATAAATTTTAGACTCAATTTGTATCTAAATTGGTCTTCTTAGTTTTAACCCACAAAAATATGAAAAAAATGGCATCTTTACCAATTTTTAAGTAAACTGAAAAAACAGAATCATTTTGCCTTTCAAATGAACAGATACAAAAGGTAGGCTAAACGTCTTAGAGGGAGTTGAGTTGGTGTATGTTCTGGAAGACACAGAATCACCGGCTTAATCCAAACCCTTAAACTGCGTTGTTCTGTCAATCCAGAAATCCAACTAGCAGACACTAACCCTAAAGAAACAGACAACTGCATGTGAGACATGCAATGTTGCCCACTGTAGTCCTATCTACAAAAGTTTCAGGCCAGTAGCTGCCTCCACAAAGACAGGACTCAGTCTCAGTGATGTTGGGCCATATTCATGAACTAGAATACAATGATAGCTTTGGTTTATAAATGTATCCAAGTGAAAAAGCATTATTACTATAACTCAATTTCCTTGTAATGAATATATATGCAATATGCAAAATATTACTAAGTAGTATCTCTGGTGGTAGCATGGTGATTTATTCATGCCCTGTAGAGAACATGCTTTACAATGAAAATATATTGCTTTGGTGATTATACAAACACCAATGTAAATAGTTAACAAAAACCAAATCAAGAGAAAGTGTAAAATCCATAGAAAGTCAACTTGGTGTTAAAGTATTAGAAAACAGATCTTTGTAAACAAAGCACTGTATGTGCTTAGTTTTGTTTCATTTTGTTTTGTTTTTAATTACACAAACCAAGATAGTCTTCAATAGAGATAAGCAAATGTCAATCAAGGGTGTTGGAAAGATGACTTGGGTAAGAGTACTTATTGCACAGCATAAGGATCTATGTGTAGCTCCCAGCACCCAGGTGAAAAGCTTGGCTTGGTCATAATCCTAGTGATATGGTGAAGACAGATGGTATCTGAGCTTGAACTGCTAGCCTAGCTCCAGGTTCAGCAAGAAACTCTGTTCATAGGAATACAGCAGAAAATGACAGGCCTGATATTGTCCTCTGGCCTATATGAATGTGCGTACACAGGTATGCATGTATATCTTCATGCACAATACAGGCATAGATCTCTCTCTCTCTCTTCTCTCTCTCTCTCTGTCTGTCTCTCTCGCACACGCATGCACACACACACACACACACACACACACACACACACACCACTTCCCCCACCTGTACATACATAAATATTCACATCAGGGCATCCGTTTTAGGCCTGGGCCTAGAATGGAGCTGTGGTCTTTCCTTTGGTCCCTTCCCCCTCAAGCTCTTAGGACAGTCCATTCCAGTTAATACCCCTTCCATCTGGCTGCTGACTATAATTTGGAATTCACAGAAGTGTTGACAGAGTTGACCTGGACCACTGTGATTCGGGATTAGCAGGGCTAAAAGTCAAAATGAAAAAGAAGCCCACTGGTATACAAGGAAGGCAATCATCTAAGGGCTCTTCCAGAAGACTGGAGCTGATGAAAGGCCATTTGTCTTCTGTCACCAGCACCAAGTTTTAACAATCTGTGCATTTAGCCATCCTGAGTGAAAGCTGACATTGTGATGAAAGGGGGAGCCTAGAGGACACTGAAAAACACAGGTCAATGGCTCAAACTATGGGTTTGGTAAGGAAGATTGCCCAGCGGATGAATCTTTTGGTTACTTGAGAAAAATATTAGAATTATAAATATTAGGTAATATAGAATTGAATGTGCTATGGAAAACAAGCTGTCTATGAGAACAGACTGGTGTACATGGGCATGGACGTGGGTGCAGAGGTGCAGATGAGGGTGTGTGTGGGCACAGGTATGGTGTACACGGACACAGATGAGGGTGTATGTGGTCGATGATGTGGGCACACATGGGGCACAGATGTGGTGTACATGAGCATGGATGTGGGTGTCCCCTTGTACTTTGTGGATGACCTGAGGCCCTTTTCAAAATCTCTTGCATTGAAATTTTAATTGGCAAATTTGGTATTTGGTAAGACAAATGCATTGAAATAAATGCTTTAACAGAGTGATGATCCCATATGAAGGTTGAAACAACTGAGTGAGCTGAAAAGAATCGTTTAACTTTCAGGAGAGAAGACGAAAACAGAAAGATAATCTAAACCAGGGGCTAAGAAGCCAGAGCTCTTATCTCTATGTGGGACTATAAGAACTCTTTAGACTCTCATTTGCCATAAGTAAAATGGTGTGACTTAAGTACATATACTAAGACCTTTACCACCCAGCATCCCCCAGCTCTGCTCCTGTAGGCAGATATGTTACTTGGGGTGGGTTATTTGTTTGTTTCAGAACTAGAGTCAGAGCTTAGAGAAAAAGTCCAGTTGTGAAAACGCATGTCTCTAGCAGAGCCAGTGATGGATGGCTGTGCTAATGGCCGGAAATAGCGTCTGAACTGGAGAATGAGAGACATGAACAAAACACAAACAACAAAAGGGATGGAAGAATTCTGCCACCCCCACAAAAGCTAAGCATTCTCAGCGCAGTAAAGAAGTCTAGTGGCTTGCAAGGCAGGTATCACAGACTGGTCATCTTAGATGGTCAGGAATTGTGTGGAGATCAGAGAGCACGGCAAGATGTGTCTATGTGTGACCTTTCTTTTCTGTTTAATCAGTGTTCAAAAAAGACCGGCTTCCCTTCCTGCTGTTCAAAGGTCTGTTGCTTGCCTCTTGCTATAGTTTAGATGGTTTCCCCCCTTCAGGGCTTTGTCGATATTGTGAAATGTAAGACGGCATGAGATGTTTAAGAGCCATCTACATGCAGGGCCTTTGGCTATGAGACTTGTTGCCTTTGGTAGAGATTAGGTCATCCCTGCAGGGTCCTTGAGTTAAATCTCAGGAAAGGGAGTCATTATAAATGTCTGAATATGATTGACTTGACATTAAGTCTTGCATTCCTTTATTGTGATAATGTCTGCCATAAGACCTTCATCAGACACCAAACCCATGGGTCATTTGACCTTGGAGTTTTAGACCTGCAAACTGTGAGCCAAGTAAACTATCAGTGTCAAGCTTCAAGTGTTTTATTGTAGCAAAGGAAAGGACTGTTGTACCTTTCATACCTAGAATAAGGTAAAAATGGAAATCTACACCTTTCACAGAATTTCTCTTAGTTAAATCTCTAAACTGTAGAGTCTCTCCAAGAAAATTTATCACACAGCCATCTATGAGAAAAAAGTAGGATTGTGGCTGAGTCCCTGTTAGGATTTTTCCTGACCTACATTTCTTGCCTCCCTCACTCCTTTATATAAAATTTGCTATTGCATTTTGAGATATTTTCAAAGGAATAGTTTTTTTCAAAGATTACACATTCCACAAAATAAGTGAAACCCAAGGAATTAATTTAACAGGAGTGCATATTTCTAACATATGATAAAAAACCAATTTAGCTGACAGAATAAATTCTCAATATTGTTTTGAGACACTAACCATGCTAAATCGTGATAAGCTCTTTAGTACTTCACATCAGAATATTTCAATGAAAATGTTTAGACAGAGAGCAGAGACTGGATCAAAAAGGCCTCACCTGCATTGCAAGGATGGCCATTATAAATAACAAGCTATCCAGTCAGGGAGGAAGATTTTGTGAAGCAAGACAAAGATGGATGCCAAGCACCGTCTCCTGTGGCATCTTTATAGATGAGCTGCAATATGCAGGAGAAAACATACTAATTTTAACCACAAATTATATAGAACTGAATATGATCATCAAAACCATCTGCATAACAGAAAAGAAAAGGAGGAAATCTTGACTCCATGGATCACTGATATTGCTGACTAGAGACCCCTGAAAATACTGTGTTGGGACAGGGGAATGTTTGAGCTGAAGACAGAGTAGGGTGACTCACAGTGCCTGGGAAATTTCAGTCCCTGAACTTTTCTCATCATAAAATCATCTTCTCTACATTTGCACCGGCATCTGGTAGAGTCGGGTTCCACGCTGCTGAAATGGTCACTGTCTCAGTGTTAGCCCTAGACCCCCCAACCTGGTTGCCCTCCCATAGCCTACCCTTTCCCAAAGTACCACAATGATGCCACCTATTCTCTCATCATCCATTTCCCTCAAAAACTATCCAGACACAACCTCATTCATATTTCTTACTGGATTCCATGGATAGCCCAGTCTACCTTGATCTCCAGTCTCTGAACTACAGACATTTAGAATAGTTGCTTGTCTGTTGTCTGTGCTATTCGTCTAGGTTCTCTAATGATAGAACATGTCTGTAAAGGAAGGATAGAGAAAATCACGCTTATGCTAGGAGAGCCTTCAATGTCAAGTACATGGATTATTGTTACTAGTTTATTTTACTAATAAATTAGAATTATCTTTACCTCATTCATGTCTGCATTAGAGACTTTTGTTTGTTCTTTGAGACAGGGTTTCTCTGTGGCTATGGAGCCTGTCCTTGGACTAGCTCTGTAGACCAGGCTGGCCTCAAACTCACAGAGGTCTGCCTGCCTCTGCCTCCCAAGTGCTGGGATTAAAGGCGTGCGCCACCAACACCTGGCCTTGCATTAGTGACTTTTTTGTGTTGCTGTGATAAAATATTATGACAAAAGCAACTTCAAGAGGAATCTATCTTGTTTCTTGCTCCAGAGCAATGGAATCCATCATGGAAGGTATGGCATAGCATTTCTTCAGCATATGTAACAGAGTCCCGGAAATGGTCCCAGGCTATAACCCTTCAACACTTACACGCGGTGACATACTCCAGTGAAGAGCCATCTCCTAACTGCTCCATGGCCTTTCCAAATAGTACCACCTACTGGAGACCAAGTTTTCAAATACATGAGGCTGCATGAAATATTTCTCATTCAAACATGAACAATGTCATAAGTATATCTGAGATTTGGGGCCTGTAAATGGTCAGTTTCCAAAGCCAGTTAATCAGCATACATTTATTCAAATCTAACTTCATGAGGGATGACATCTGATTGCAGTACAGACTGAGTATGATCTGGTGTCATAATTTAATAGATAACAATCCTGGACATGTAAACACCCATTTTATGGTTTATGAAATGATTTGCTACACTTTATTTCATTTACTGCAGTAATTCTTCATTGTTGACATTGAATGGAAACTAAGAACAAACCAATTGCTCTACAGAAATGCGTCTTTACTCAACTCATTGCCAAAAGTGAGCCCAGGTAATACTAGCTCTCTCCCTTAGCCAATAGAGAGGAGCATGGCCAAGCTTTCCATCAATTCTGGCTCTCGCTGGCTTAGCTTTTTGATGGCTATTGATGTTAGGGAACCCCCAGAGAAAGGGTTCCAGGTGACAGGTATCTATCCCCTCTGGTATGCCTGGTTGAGTGATTCTTGGTGCTTTGCCAGCACGTCAGCACTGACTCTTCAGATCTTTTATAAGATGTAAAAGCCTATGCAATTTGTACTGTAAAGTCTCTTACAACTTGATATTCTTCCTGCATGATTCAGTGCTTTCAGACCCAACCCCAAGTGCATTCTCTCAAGTTCTACTGTTATGGTACACGTTGTCTGGGACCTGAAACTCCCCAAAGTTTTGCCCTTTCATGCTATTCAATCCCAGGAATTTGGAAATTCCATGTTTTGAAGACCTAGCTCTAGGTACTTCTTCAGAAACCAAGAATGAAATTAATGGTCCTGGTGTGACATTCATATCTCACAAGGTCTAGGACTCATGTTATTGTCAATAAAATGGAGAGTATTAAACTTAAAAGCTCTTTCCCAGGCCTGGAAGTTAAAGACAATCTATGAATTCAAGATTTTAAGAGTACCAACTCTTGTTTCTCCAGGTCATATCTTAGGGTTCCAATGTTCAAGGATAGCTCTGCCTTTGACAAAGAAAATAGGATGAGTTTAAGAGTTCAACCTCTTATAGTTCTGCTATTTTTCTTTTGAGGCACGGCTTCATTTAGCCCAGGCTGGCCTTTAAGTCACTATTGTAGCAAAGGATGGCCTATCTGATCCCCCTGCTTCTGTCTTCTGAGGGTTGATGTCACACCCCTGCACTGCCATGCCTTGTTTGTGTTGCTAGACACCAATCTAGCCTTTGGTACATTCCAGGGATTCACTCACCAAACTGAGCTGCATCCCAGCCCACTAATACAGTATTACTAGGATCTGGGACCTGAACTGGTTCTCACCTTTCAGGAAATGTGAGGCATCTTTGACTTTTGTAGAACACCTTTTAACTGATGATTTAACTGATGATTAGACATTCTATTAGATGCCCTCCTGTTGTTGTGATTAAATACCATGATCAAAAGCAACTGAAGGGAGAAAGAATTTTGTTTTGGCTTATGCTTCCAGAGGGATGGTAAGAAAGGCACAGCATGCTGGGTGGCAGGATCACATTTTATCTGCACACAGAGGCAGAGAGAAGGGGGGGGGGGAGAAGAGGGAGGAGGAGAGGAAGAGGGAGGGAGAACAGGAAGTAGGAACAGGCTTTAAAACCCCAAAGCCCATCCCCAATGGCATACTTCTCCCCAGCAACTCTTGTCAGGAAGAGGTTCTATAACCTCCTCCTGACAGCGCCACCTACTGGTGACATTTGTTAATACCACGGACGTTGCACATTTTCATTATCTCCTGTGTTTCGATTGTAATTATTCCATAGTTACTTCAACAACAATTTCACACACCTAGTATCTGGGACTGAATTTTAAAATACTGTTATAGAGCAGTAACATTTTAGTGAATACATCCATGGGTTTTGTTTTGTTTTGTTTGTCATGACAAAAGCTTGGACCTGGAACAGTCAGGAAGGCTTGGTTTCTGTATCTCATTTTGTACAGAGTACAAGCTAGAATAACATAAACATCTGGGGACTACCCAGATGTTCAGAAATGAATTTACCTAAGTCCTGTGTCCTAGATGTGTGATATCTAAACAATAGGAACTTACTTCCATCTCTGAGTAGCAATCAAGGATGACTGGGATACTTTATTTTGTTTGAGGACTCACTGAGGCTTCCCTAACCAATAATTCAAATGGAGTTTTCCTCTGCCTAATACTCGGAATTTTTTAGGTGGTCTATGTTTTTTGTGAGGAATATGATCAGCCCAAGTGGCAGATGTTTTATGAGATGTTTTAATACTGAAGAAAAGGAAGCTTACAGGAGAAAGGATTTATTCTGGCTCACAGTTTCGGGGGGATACAGTCCATCACAGCATGACGTCATGGTGGTAGGAGTGTAGGAGACTGATCCCATTACATCCTCAGGCAGCAAGCAGATAACAGTGGATGCTGGCGCTGAACTTACTTTCTCCTTTTATTCAAGACATGGGCCAATACTAGCCCTTCAGGATGTATTTCCTTCCTCAATGAATTCCACCTTGGAATACCTCGTGGACACGCCAGTGTGTGTGTCTGTGTGTGGTAATTTCCAAATCTAGCTATGTTGATAATGAAGAGTCATCACCACACACAACTCTAAAGGTAGTAGAATTTAAACACGTACAGGGCTGCCACTCAATGGTACATCTGCAAAGATTAAAATGGAAAAGAGCAGTGTATCGGAGGAAGATAGCTGCAGCCATTTTGCAGTAGGTATGGACTGTGGAATCCCTGCTAAGAAGGACATGATTCGGTTTCTTCAGACTTGCAGCTCAGCTCATCCACAGAATGTGGATGACTAGGATGCAGTAAAACACATGGCCAGGATGGTTATATGGATGGCTTAGTTATGGGTATCCCTGCCTTTTGGAAAGTGCTTTCAGGATACTGAAGGGATGAGGGACAAGTATAGGCAAGTGGAAATGTGAAGTTTGGAAAAGATAAAGCCAAAGGTACCAAGTCAAGAGATTCTAAACCATGACCTACCAGATCATGTGAATATGCTAGAAAAAAGGGGGGCGATAAATTCATGTTTCCCTCAGAAAGAGATGCTGCTCACTGGTGATGGATGGAACACCTCAGGGTCAGGACTGCTCATGATGTTGATATTCAAACAAGCTCAAGGATGAAAATCACTAAACCTCTGTGCTTTAAGATAGAGTCTGAGTGTTCCTGGTTGTGAGTCAAAGAGACATTTGCCACCAGAGAGAAAGGTTGGGTAGGTCTGTGCACAGAAAGGGAAGGACAGCACAAGGTCAAGTCCAAACTTCCCTTTGAAGTAGAATGAGTGGATTTAGGTTGAAACATTAGGACTTGGGCCACCATGAGAAAACTTAGATGATACCATATGTATGTAGGTCACTAATTAGAGCTAGTTACCATTAGAAGATGAGCGAACAGAAAATTCAAAGAGTTAAGTTTAAAGTTTTTTTTTTTTAACTTGACCAAACTTGTAAGAAATGTAATCCCCTAAAAGAGCCTGAAGCCTCCAGTGTTTTACTGCAGCTGTGTAAAATATTGATCAAGGAGAATTGTTTTTCCCCTTAACCTCCCACTATAAAACTAAACAGCTCAATAAAGATATATGAACTTTTTTGAAAAAAGTAGCTAAAATGGAAAAAATAAATAACAATCCATTCTTGGGGGAAATGTAAACATGTCTAGAGAAAAGCTGAGTGGCCTTTTATGGCCCATTCTCTAGGATCACATAAGGTCACTTCCACCATAGCCTCTTGGCCAAAGTTAGTCATATGTTCATTCAGAATCAGGGACAGTGACCATAGCTCCCAACTCTTAAGAGCATAAAAATGGAAATCATGTGTCAAAGACCACACAGCCCATTACTCTCACACACCTGAAATAACACCTTTCATTGTATTCTATTATACAGTCAAGTATAATAACAGATGCATTCCTACAAAATGCAAGCAGCCATACTCCCCTGAGGATGGTAGGGTGGTTTGAATGAAAATAGCCCCCATAGGCCCATAGGGAGCGGCACTATTAGAAACTGTGTACTTATCGGAGTGATATGGCTTTGTTGGAGGATGTGTGTCACTGGGGGTGGGCTTTGAGCTTTCAGAAGCTCAAGCCAGGCCCAGTGTCAGTATCTCTCCTGCCGCCTTCAGATCCTGATGTAGAACTCTTGGCTGCTTCTCCAACACTGTGTCTGCCTTTGTGTTGCTGTGACGATAACGAACTAAACCTCTGAACTGTAAGCCACCCCAATTAAATGCTTTTCTGTATAAGAGTTTCTGTGGTCATGATGTCTCTTCACAGCAATAAAATCCCAATTGAGACAGAGGGTACTCTCATTATCATCTAGCCAGTGGGTTTGTCCAGATTCAAAATCTGATTTTAGAGATTGCCTCTTTGAACGTTTGACCTCAATTACTGTACATTGAGGTTCTTGGGAATACACACTAAACTTTGAGAATTGCTTGTTAGATAAGTTATGAGGAATGCTTTCAGAAACTCCACCCATGAGCTTGAGAAGGAGAATGGACATAGGAAAATTAATGCTTGGTATTGAAATGGAAAACCATTTCTCCGACTCTCGTCATTCTGTAGTTGCCAGTACTTCTGTGTAGGTTGGGAAGAACTGTGAGGTTTCCTCTTTCCATGTTAGCACTTTAGTTGGTGTTGCCCTTGTTCAGGTCATGTTTAGGCAACCATACTGTTGAAGTATTATAATTGTCATTTCCCTGTCTTTCCTATGAAACACAGTCTCACAGAATGCTTTTTAAAAGTCTTTATGACCCCTCTTCTGCAGTTCTCCCTAAATCTTAAATGTATAAATTGTATTGAAGATGTAGTCACTAGGTATAGACACCCAGTGATGAGCTGTTTTCTGTATTTTGACCAGTTGTAGGCTGTGTGTGTGTGTGTGTGTGTGTGTGTGTGTGTGTGTGTGTGTGTCTTAATCTGTTGCAAAGAGGAGCTTCTTGGATGAGGGGTGAGAGCTACACTTACCTGTGTGTATAAGGATAAATATAGCATAATTAGTAAAGTGACAGTTCTATGTTCTCATCTAAGATCCATGACCTCATCTGCCCTAGTCAACCTGGTAGTTGACTACATTTACAATACCAGGCATGAGTTCTTCTCTGCTAAGCCAGCTTCAAGTTATTGGTATCATTAGTATATGAGGACCACCATTGCACCTTAGGGGATATCTTGCCATGCTTGTCTTTGTTGTGGTTCGCATGTGCCACCATAGGTTCCTAGTCCTCCACTGATTGCTTTCCCAACCCCTCCCCTTTGACTGCTTGATTCAATACCTTCTGGTATTGTGGAAGCTAGTGCTGCCAGAGGCGGAGGGAACTTTTATGTCAGATGTAGCTGGAATGTTCTGAGATCTGCTTCTAAAGCACATGGTGTCTTTAGCAATAGTCCTTTAACTACCTCTGAGAGACAACCAAGGACAACAACAATAGCCCATATTGTTGGGGAGTCTCTTGGGCTACTCTGGCCAACAACTCAAAATGAAGTTTCTCATTCCTATAGTTGAGTTTTTGTTTTGTAGTCTAAGACTCTTTCAGGAAACAACAAACACACACATAACTAAATGCATATATTCACAAAGGAAATCAGTGTCATTGTAATACAAAATGTTTTAAAACTAAATTTACAACATATGCTACCAGCATTCTAATTATAAAGAGATGAATAATTTTATAGAAATTGTCAGCAATAAACTACAGTAATTTCTAAGTAGAGAAAGTGCATGAAAGTTTATCTCAAGTTCAGCTAGAAAGGTAATCATGCCAGAATGTCTCTGATGGCAAGAAGGTAGACAACATCCTCATGAAAGCCAATTTGTAGCTGAAGCTTTATACCAGAACTAAGCTTTCAGTCTACACTGTTTTCCTCCTGCCTAGGCTAAAGAAAGCAAGACCCACCTCAGGCTTCCAAGTGCTTCTGGTAGTTAATTATGGGTGAGTTCTAGGACAGCCAAGGATACACAAAGAAACCCTGTCTGAAAAAACCAATCAACCATTCAATTAACCAATCAGAATGGGTTTCCCCAAATAGTTTGCTTCTAAGGATTTCATTTTGAAGTTATCAACACTTGAACCCTATTTCTGAGAAAGTGGGTAACACAGAGAGACAAATACTGTATTTAATTTTAAAAAGACACCATTTTCTTAAAGTGTACCAGCAAACAGAGCATCTCTTGTCTTGTATCGACTTTGTAGTGGCTGCCTGTCCACTAGCTAGCTGTCTTTGGCTCTTTGGTGCTTCCTATGGGCACTTAACAGGGAAATTGCCACTTAGGGAAAGACAGAGGATGGTGAGGGATTGGAGAAGCCTTTGCAGCTTTCAAACTTCAATTTCCAGGAACAGCCACTGACATTCCATTTTCTGTGCTCATGCCTGGACCTTCCTCCTTGGCTTGAGTGAGAAGGACAGTGTCCTCATAGACACACCTTTCTGGGCTGGTTCTTTCCTGGTTCCCCAAGACAACCCCACACTCTTCCTCCCCACATGAAACAACACACAACAAAGTAAGTGACTTCCTAATATTATTGGTCCACAATCTCCATGCTTTCTTTGTTCCCCATTCTCTCCATCCTCAAGGCAAAATGTTAACATTAAAAACAGAATAAAAATTTTCCCCTTCCATCCCCCATGTCCTTTGCTTCTTCCATCCCAACCTTGAAATATTTTTTAAGAGATTTGGAAATCCAGCATTGAAAATGTCCAAATTATAGCTTCCCAAATGCCTTGTTCCAGGATGCAGAGCCAAATTTGAATTTGGAATTTGAAATCAAATTTAACAAAAACCTTAACTATGTGATGTCACACCAAGGCTTCTCACAGTTCCAAACCCTGGAGACTGTACCCCTTCCCCTGCATAGGCCCCTTCTTTGACTCTGTGCTGCCGTTCAGGTGGGGACAACATAATCAGTTTCACATACAGCCTTCTCTATAATGCAAATAACATTTCTGCTCCCTAAGTTTTACCCCCCATACTTGTGAGGCCTGGATTTATCAGGAAGGTTTGACAAACAGAATCTTGTTCACAGATGCTGCTAAATAACTTGTTTTGAATTTTTTGCTTCATGTCCAAATGATGCATAGCTATCATCTGTATCTTCCAGGGAAATGAAGGTACAGAGAGGTTTGAGTAGAGATTGGCAACGAGCCAGTTCACATCAGAATACCTTCCCGTGGTGTAAGAATAATGATTTCAAAATTTGTCTTGTTCATCCACCTGTTTTGTTCTCCTTTGATGTCAGACTGGACTTAGTTGAGGCTGGCGAGGGTTAACACAAAATATACAAAGTTTGGCTTCACCAAGATGTTTCTGCATGGCCCCCATACTGCCCTCATTCACAGTGAGTTCCATGGCTCCTGATAGCCTCTATGTCCTTCCACTCTGCCTTTGTCCAAGGTAGAGTCAGCTAAGCCACCTGTTTTCCTACTGCTAATTTCCGATTACCTCATTTGCATGTTATGAGTTCCCTGTCTCCAAGGCAACCAGGAGTGGAGACTGGGTTGTCAGAGGCACAATGATTGCTCCATCTGGCCATCCTGCAGCAGTTTCTTGCTAGGCTAGGCTCACTCTTCTGGCAGCAAGACAACAGAACCATCCCTCCATCGTCTGCTTCTCTACAAAGTCTCAGGGATTACATTTACTCCTAGATTTACTGGTCATTTATGTCTCATGCATTTACTCCTAGATTTAGCAGTCATTATTTCAAACCTGACCCATCCCCCCCCCACTAGATTACCCTTCTAGTCAGTCTGTTGGAGTTCAAAAGCAGCAGGAAAAACAAATACATGATTCACAAATATACGATTCACAAACATACCTGTTCATGGACCCCTGCCAATGACTGTGTGTGTTCTGTAGGGGGGTAGGGAGTAGGGGCAGACACAAAAGCTAAATTTTCCTGAGTTGCTTATTTTTCTAGGTATTTCCCACTGACAAAGGGACAGACTGACATACTAATGACACAGTATTAATAATGGGATAGAACCTTGTGGCAAGTTCCAGATGGGTAGAGCTACGTTAATAGTTTTTGATGTCTTGATAATTTCACCAATTCATTCATCTCGACCATGTATATAACAGTATTTCCATATTTGAGTAAGGAAGAGCACACCCCTGAATTTCAGGCCCAGAATTGAACTGCTCAGCTGACATCTATAGGTCATACTATCTGTGCTCCAGTGTGGGCATATCCTGTGAGACCAAGCTTCTGTCTTCCCCACAGACTCATCCCATCTAGCAATTCCACCTCACAAAGAACTTCTTCCAGTTTCCCTTGTAAACATGCTTAGCTCATTTGTGTTTTTCTTTCTCATCACTCAGCACCTAATCGACTTAAATTGTGTGAGCTCTACTTTCAAAATATGTTCAGAATTGAGATACCTAACACCTTCCTTAACCTGGAACAATCATAGCCATGCTTTACTGGGACTGTTTCAATCTGGTCATGTTTCTCTCTCTCTCTCTCTCTCTCTCTCTCTCTCTCTCTCTCTCTCTCTCTCTCTCTCTCTCTCTCTCTCTCTCTCAATGCATTACCAACCAATCTGCTAGTTCTGATTCATAAGGGTAAGGGTGAAGCCAGCTCATATACACCCGAGTGTCCAACTACAGCCCTTGTGCCTTGCGTGGTTTACAGAGGTCCAACTGGACTCACTCTCTAATGGAGTCTTTGTGACCACTTTGTCTTTGTATTAGTAAACCCTGAATGGCTGTCACAAAATGCCCAGCAGAAATGACTTAAAGGGAAAAGATTTGTCTTTGATCCTGGTTTCAGACTGTGATCCCTGGACAATTAGCTCTCACGCCATCATGGCTTCAGGGATACGCAAGGGAGAGCTGTTTACCTCATGACAGAAAAGGAAGTCGAGAGGACAAGGAACTATACTTCCTCCAGATAGGTCCCATCTCTCAAAGTTTCCAGAGCCATCAGCAGGGGACAAAGCCCCAACATACTCAATGCTTTTCTGCCATCACAACCATGCCCTGCTTCTCCTGTGGGTCTCTGAATTGGTTATCTTCTCATTTGTAAATTCTTCTCATGAGATCTACACATGCCTGGCTCCTTTGTCTCTCATGGGCTCCCACTAGGAAAAGAAGAAGAAGAAGAGTGTAGAAATCAAGGAAGGAGAGGAAGTATGTGCAAAACACACTCTGTACAACTGCTTCCTTCAGTCACACAGTCATCAGTTTTAGGAGAGTATCAATCACAGACAAACCCCAGATGAACCAGAGACGGGGCGGACGAGAGTGAGCTATAGAAGGAACAGAATCAAGGGGCAAGCAGTTTTTGCTGGTATATTTTATCTCTAAGGCCACGAAGGGTCCAGGTTACATAACCTCTGGCATTCTTTGCCTGCCCAGATGAAGAGCACAAACTTGAGGTCATGGCCCCTCCAGAGCTCTTGCTGGAAGACTTTTACTAGGTTGGAATTGTAGATAATCACTCAGGAAAACTTAGTTCCAGAGAGCAGGGATGGAAAAGGTTAGGCTAAGCACTGGGATACTGAGAGACCCGGCAGGGGTGGAGGGGAGGGGTTAAAATGCTTTTCCAAAGTAATGTTTAAAGGACAATGGGGATGGGGGGGCCCTTCCTACAGGAGGGGGGAGCCCTTCCTATGGTGGCAGTAGTGGCTTTGGAGTATCTATTAAATGTTCAGAGTCCTTCTGGCTTGTGAGAAAGTTATTCCAGAGTGTCATCCAAGTCCTTATTCTCTTAGTTCTCAAAATTCTCAAAAATATCCTGAAACTGACCCAAAGAACATCACTTCTATTCAAATATTTATCTTTGCAGAGTCTTCAACTGGGACCACTCAAATGTGCTTGAGATTGTTTGAAAGTGGATGGGTAGAATCATAGAGTACCCTCAAGGTCCTATTCGATTGCATTTATTAATGGGTTTCAGTAAAAATGGGCCAGCTGAAAATGAACATCGAAATTCCCAAAGCTGGAAGCTTCTTTTTGACATCAGAAAACTTCATACTGTGTAGTAAAAACTAGAGTTCGTATGTGGAGAGACCATTTGGGTATACTTTCCGTGACACTTGTGTGCATGTGACACTACCATGTGGACGTGGTCTCTGGAAGGTCCTGTTTCAAATGATACCAAGGTTTTAGTCCATATTCTAAGCTACATGCATGGTTTATATCTATAGATTAACCTGCTTTTATTTTTACCTATGTGTCCTTATCTTTAAGAGTATTGTAGTTTTCTTGTGAGATAAATGCATGAGTGGGCACATTATTGTCATGTCCAAGTACAGCCTATCAACATTGTAAGATGAGATAGTTGAGTGCAGAACAAGTGAGTTAGCCAATCTTGCCTGTCCTCATCAGCTACTGGCTGATTGGAACACAGGCTGAAGCAGACCTGTCAGTGTCCAAGCTAGGCTTTACCTTCTATACCAATTGAAAAAAAGAGAGGAGGAATTGTATGTGAGGGGGAGTGGGGCTCAGGATCATGATGGGGAAACCCACAGAGATAGCTGACCTGAGTGCCCGAGGGAGCTCATGGACTCTGGACAGACAGTAAGGGAGCCTGCATGATACCGACCTAGGCCCTCTGCATGTGGGTGACAATTGTACAGCTTGATCTGTCTGTGGGACTCCTAACAGTGGGATGAGGATCTGTCCCTGGTATATGAGCTGACTTTTTGGAAACTATTCTCTATGACCAGATGCCTTGCCCAGACTTGATATAGAGGGAAGGAATTTTGTCCTGCCTCAACTTGATATGCCTTGCTTTGAATTGACTCCCATGGGCGGCCTTACCCTTTCTGAAGAGTGGGTAGAGAGGGGAAGAAAAACAAAAAATGAAAAACAACAACAAACAACAAAAACTGGACCAATGACTCTCCCCAAAGAATACAGGGAAATAAAAAAACAGCTTTTATTTAAAGGGAAGAAATATTTTTTTCTTTATTTTTTAGTTAGCCACATAATACTGGGTTTCAATATGACATTTTCATATATGCCTGCCACTATAAATGCTCATAGTCACAACTCTTCCCGCCTTCCCCCACCCCACCCCCCGTCTCTCTGCAGTCTCCCTTTGGCTTTCGCGTCATGTGTTTAAATTTAGAATGCATCTACTTATAAAGTTAAATGTAACATTTTGTCTTTCTTCCTCCATTCCCTCTGAACATGAGCGTTCTCCCTTCCCTTCAGAGTCTCATCCTTCCAATCATTGTGTGTGTTATTGTTTTTCTGTTTTCAGACGTTTTAAAGAAATTTTAAGTTAGCATACAAAATACCAGGTTTCAAAATGGCATTTCCCACGTGTTGTTATACTTTGTTTTCATTCATATATAATCAATCATACTTGAATCAGAGTCCACATATGGCATTTGTGGTAGCTGTCTTAATGAGTCTGGCTTGTTTCACTATTATTTTTTTACATGCTGATGTTATTTCTATTTTTTGTTGTTGTTGTTTGATTTTATTTTTTGAGGTAGGTCTCATATAGCCCAGGCTAGCCCACAAACTTGCTGTGTAACAAGGATGATCTTCCACTTCTGGTCTCTATGCTTCTACTTCCTGAGGTGGGATGGCAAATGTGCTGATACACCTGGTTTTACTAGGTTGAAGATCAAACTTGGGACTTCTTGATTGCCATGTGGGCTCTCAACCATGTCTCCAGCCTTTGTATGTTTGCTCTGCATCCTGCGACCTTGCTGGAAGACTGTGTTACCCCTCTGAGTTTGTTGGATTCTTCAGGCTCTTCTAAGTATAGGCCCATGTCATGCACATGAGAATACTTTGACCTTTTTTTTTTTTTTTTTTTTGCTATTGGCATTTCTGTCATTGCTTTGATCTACCTTACTGTTTCATACAACATACAGTATCATTTAAGTAAAAGTGAGGAGAGCAGGTACCCTCACCTCATTCCTGGCTTTAGAGGACATTTTCAGTATTTTCCACAGTCAGGGTAATGTTAGCTATACCTTAGTCTCCTATATCCTTTTCTTCCTTGAGGTGTATTTCCTCTGCTTCTGTTTTCTTTAAGGCTTTTACCATAAGACCTTGGTGAACTTTGCCAATGACCTCTTCTACAACGATGTGGACCTATAATTTCTGTCACTAAGTCTGTTAATGACTGTGCTATAATGATTGACCTGTGTATGTTGCACCATCCTTGATCCCCCAAATGAAACCCACTTGGTCATGAAGTATGATCTCAAAATGTTCTTGAATCTGCTTTGCAACTACTCTATGAAGAATTTTATTTCCCACCTGTGTTCATCAAAGGCATTGTTCTATAGTTTTCTTCTCATTGCTGTTGGATGCTTATCTAGTGCTAGGAGTCAGGCAAAGGTATCTCTCAGAGAGAAGAAGCCTTTACTCTGGAGCATAGTGACAGGTCAGTGTGAAGCAATGTCCACATATGCACATGTGTGGGACATACCCACAGGAAAATTTAGAAAGGGTGATGTTTATATTTCTTTCCAAGCTTGCTTTATGGTTCTGAGGTCAGGTGACATATATCAATTATCAAGTGTTTAAGTGGACACTCCCAGGGAAAGCTTGGAAAGAGAAATCTATTGTAAAATCACAAGGACTCTTCAGGGTTCCGCAGACGAAAGAAACCTCAGAACTTCTGAAAGCTGGAGAACTTGTGCAAATATGGCCACTCTGAATTGTGTATAAGATGCTGAGTTTGTTTCCATGCTCTCTGGCTTCCATTCACCAAACCAGTGCAGTGACCAGGAATGAGCACTTGGAAGCATCCTGGAAGCATCCGCCTTGGGACCAGGTCACTTGCTGCATTCACTTTGAGCTTCAATTAGACATAAAGCCAAGAATCACTCTGAACCAGGTTTAAGGGGGTAGTTTAAGATGGCCAATCACCCCCAAAATAGTTACAGCACATCACTGAAGAGTAATAATGCAGTATTCCTCTGGGTATCCCCTCCTTGGTCTTTAAGGAGTACCAACCACCCATCATGCTGCCAAGTCGCACTTCTTTAGGGAATGTATGGCATGCCCCCAGCTGTCCTCTGGGTTCCACTCAAAGTTCTATCAACATTCTCACTTTGAATCAAGCTACTGAGGCAGATTTTTTTCCCCTGAAAATAGCTACTTGTGTGTTTGAGGTCTCGGTTTTGATTCCCTGGCTTTTTACTCTAGTCCAAATGTGAACATGTTGGTCGCATGATCCAAAAGCATTCTTGAGTCAAAAGGTCCCCTCCATCTCCATATCTGATATTTTCTACTTCATAGCCTCATCTCTACTCAGCCCACTCTTACTGAGATTTTATTATAAGTTTTTATCATTTTTTTAAAAAAAAATGTACTTCCTTAAACCATGTCTTTCTAGAAATAAATCATGACTCTACAAGGGACATCTGGAGGACACATGAAAATGGAAATTGTGCTGTAATCAAAATTACCTCTGATCTCTCATTCCAATTATTTTCCTTGGCTTGAGAATCAAGCTTCCTCTTCTGGTTACATGACTCTTTCCTGTCCAAGGCTTCATGAATCAGCCTTGTGTCCCCATACAAGTCCAGATCATCCTCAGGGCTGGGTTTTGAGGGTTTGACCCCAAGCATTTTGGTCAGGAATAAGCACATTTGTCTGATGACTTTTGACTTCATATCTCACTATTTGACCATGGATGCTTGGTTGCTATTCCACAAATATTTTCTATAGCTTCTGGATTATTATTGTCTCCAAAGTCATTAAAAGAGTATCTTTAGGGAAGAGTCTTTTGGAGGTACAGTCATCCACCTTCCTAAGATCACTTCTAGCCTTAGCAAATGTGCCCTATGAAAAAGTCATCTGTATTAAGCAACAGAGCTTGGGTTAAGCTAGAAACATGGCCTATTTAAATACTGTTCAAGTGTTTCCTGGTTAAATGTCTCTCTTACATTGCTCTATTCACAGTTGAAGGTGGTAGATAACACATGTACTCTTTTGTTATATCATTCCATCTGTGTGGATGTGGCTGGAGTTAAGATTCATACGTGCCAGAGTCTTCAAACTTTGGACCCAGTGGGTGATCAAAAGAATCAATGAAAAGAAAGACGGGTCTGAGGAGCATTGATGACATTAAATTTCAGTTGTCCTTAAAGATGAAGTGCATACTGTACTGTTGAGAAATTGTGCCTGCATCGCCTTTTGTGACTGGGCAAGCATGCTTTTGTAGATGCAAAAGAAATATATGCCCAGTAAAGTTAAATTAATATTCTGAGTAAGTGCACTAAAGGTTTTTGTTTTGTTCTCTGTCTGTCTGTCTCTGTCTGTCCTGTCTGTCTGTCTCTCTCTCTCTCTCTCTCTCTCTCTCTCTCTCTCTCTCTCTCTCTCTCTCTCTCTCTCTCTCTCTCTCTCTCTCCTGGACCTTTGAAGAATTCTCTGGTACCCACAACAGTCACAGAACTTTGCCAACAAAAACAGTTCTCAGAAGCACAGAGCTTCGTTCCCTGTGAGTTTCCACAGAGAACATCTGAACCATGTTTTTATTTTAATTAGAAAAGTAATCCATGCCTTTTTTACAATAAAACATTTGAGAGTATATAATGGTGTAAGAAGACAGAAACAGCTCTCAGCCTCACCAGCTAGTGAGAGCCACTCTCGATGCTCTGTTTCATTTTGTCCTAGCACTTCGTGTGGTCTTAACTGAAACACGTGGCTCCGAATCTTGACAGCTCAGAAAACGATCTGTCTTACATTGATGACTTGTTAAAACATTAATCTGAGGTGTTTGTCTTTGACTTGAAAGCAGATGTATGAAATTATGACACATTTTAAAAGCATTAATCACAGATTAGATGAATACAGACTAAATCGCAGGTGACTGCAGAGCTCAGATTGTATTTGAGAGGATCTACTATGGTGGTTCTCTTATGACTGTGTTGTATCCAAAGAAAAACACCTTTGCAACTGACACTAATCAAAGTCTCCATCCCACCCTCCCTGCAGATATCAATACAGAACCCTATCTCTCAAAGCCTTTCTCTATCCTGTGCTTCCAAACCTGGTCCTCATGCCCTCCCAGATCTGGTTTATCCCAATTGTCTTCAATCACCTTTTCTTAGCCCCTACCATTTATTTCTAAATTGCTAGTTTTCAGAGGGAAGCTGGGAAATAATACTGTAGCAGACTCAGCATCACAGAGGAATCGTTCAACTTTCACCATTTCAGATTTGATTTGTGCCTCATGTTGTTTCCTAAGTGCTTCCTGAGAGAAGCATCTTTGATACGATACAGGAAACAGGGTCAATGCGTTCACAAACACTAAGACCGCACTCTCAATCACATGAGGGTTAAATACCTGGGTTGGTTGCCTTCAAAGGGCAGGTCTTATCGAGGTCAAAAGAACCTTGGAGGAGAAAGAGATAAGGAGGAAGCTGGAGTGATGTCTTGGTGATTAAGCACACTTGCTGTTCTTGCAAAAGTCCCAGGTTTGGATCCAAGCACCCACATTGTATAGCTTACAGCTGACTAAAACTCCAGTTCTGGGTCTCCAACATCCCCTGCTGGCCTCTGAAGCACCAGGCATGCGCATGGCGCATAGACATAATGCATACACTCAGACACATTAAAAAATATCTTTTTTAAAAACAAAAAACAGAACAGAAAGAAGAATGTACTACTTCCCATTTTGAACATTAGACAGAGCCAACAGTCTCCTGTAAAGTGTATGTCACCACATGAGAGGTCTTGATCCTTTAGAAATGGAAATTGCAAGACTCCCTAACTAATTACCTATAAACCTGATGCTAATTTGGTAGAAAACAGCAGCCTTATTCCCTATATTTGCTCCTCAAATTATAGTAATCTTCTAGAATCCTCCAGGCGCATTCTTCCCATCTCTCTCTCCCCTCTGTCTTTTATGGAAATGTTGTTTGGGAAAGGAACAATGACCAGATGCAGGGAAGAAAGAGGAGGCCTCATGTAGACTAGACAAACAGCAGCCAACTTAACTCCAAACAGAAACAAAAAAGGGGGGGGGGGGAGTTAGCAGGGTGCAGAGGCAATCCCCAGAACATTAAGTAATAATAAACCGCCCTTAATTTTTGCTAGCATTCTCTCAACACTGTCTATTCCTCTGAGCACCAGGAGGCTGATTCCCAGTCCAGGATGGCACCCTTTCTAAAGACACAAGCAACAGGGATGGACCTCCTAAAACATAATCCCAAGTCTAGGTTTGTACTAAAGCAAAGTCAACATTGTTCTCCGGGCATCTGGTCTGGTATCTTTTCTTGTAGCATGGTTGTGAATGTTACAGTAGTAACTCAAATTTAATAGGATTTAATTATGTACAGGGGCTTTTTAAAATAAATAATTTTTATCCCCTCAAAAAGATAGCGTAGCTCTCTCGGTCCTACTTGTATCTGAGAAGGCTCAGAAAAATACTTGAAGAAAGAGCCTCCCAAAGATGCCATTGCCAACAGATCTGGATTCACAGGAGTGTTCAGCAAATTTTAGATGAATAAAGAACTCTTTATTAATGCTGCATTGGCCTACATTATCAGCCTCACCCTATCAAAGGGCAGAACCTTATGAGAGTTTGCCATGAGATGTAACATGTCCAGCGCAATGCTAGCAACAGACTGTAAAACCTGAAGTTTAAACAACGAAGTAAAAATATGTCAGACACAAAGGCCTTGAAGCCACCCTTTGCCTCACCCCTGCTCGCAAACACTGTAAACACTTTTGCAGGTTCCCTCTCCATTCAGCTCTCTCTTCATGAAGCCTTAGGTTGCTTGTGTTTATTGTTTCTCTCTTGTGACATGCTACTGTGCCTGCTCACCCTTCCCTGCCTGTCTCTCCTGTGTTTTCTCTGTGGATGAGACAATTCCCTTTGTTACATGGTCACCTCCCTTCCTCTGTTCTTGCAAATGGACATAGAGTACACATCGATGGCTTATGCTGGATATTCTTGCCTTCAATGCACAAGGTAGCATGTCTGTGTTCATTCTGAAGCTCCGATCGCTTCAAAAGAGGTACCTGGCCTCTTGCCACTCAGATTATGTGCCAACCTCAGGTGTACCACAGATGTCAGCACCTGTCCTGCAGTCTGATCAGATGCCCAGAACCCCTGTGATTAGAGCCTGAATGGTTCTACCAGATTCATTTCACCCCTCAAATGCACTTCATTACAAATTCAACCTCTCGTGGTTACATTTGTAAGAGCATCACAGGTGAACTATGTTGCACTGACAAACTGGAACTTGTCTTGCAATTTCTCACAAAGAATGTGATGCTGTGGAACCCTAGGCCACAGAGATGCTGTGGAACCCACCTACCACAGAGATACCAGACAAGATGCTCTGTTACACTTCATCATGGGGCAAGGCAGGAACATTTAGTCACAGCTTCTAGCGTGGGCAGAATGGAGTCAGGATGAAAAGCGGTCACAGAAAAACAAGCTGGAGTCAGGTGTGTTTTCTAGTTTGTGACTTCTGGACAACAGGCTCTTTAGATGCCTGGAAGGTATGTGTGTGCTATCAGCCTGGTTTTGATTTAAAGAGAGAGACAGAGACAGAGACACGGACAGAGAGACACGGACAGAGAGACACGGACAGAGAGACACGGACAGAGAGACACGGACAGAGAGACACGGACAGACGGAGACACGGACAGACGGAGAGACGGACAGACGGAGAGACGGACAGACGGAGAGACGGACAGACGGAGAGACGGACAGACGGAGAGACGGACAGACGGAGACACGGACAGACGGAGACACGGACAGACGGAGAGAGGGACGGAGACGGAGAGAGGGACGGAGACGGAGAGAGGGACGGAGACGGAGAGAGGGACGGAGACGGAGAGAGGGACGGAGACGGAGAGAGGGACGAGACGGAGAGAGGGACGGAGACGGAGAGAGGGACGGAGACGGAGAGACGGACAGACGGAGAGAGGGATGGAGACGGAGAGACGGACAGATGGAGAGAGGGACGGAGACGGAGACGGAGAGAGGGACGGAGACGGAGACGGACGGAGTCGGGGACGGAGACGGAGACGGACGGAGTCGGGGACGGAGACGGAGACGGACGGAGTCGGGGACGGAGACGGAGACGGACGGAGTCGGAGACGGAGAGAAGGACGGAGACGGAGACGGGGAGAGGGACACGGACACGGAGACGGGGAGAGGGACACGGACACGGAGACGGGGAGAGGGACACGGACACGGAGACGGGGAGAGGGACACGGACACGGAGACGGGGAGAGGGACACGGACACGGAGACGGGGAGAGGGACACGGACACGGAGACGGAGACGGGGAGAGGGACACGGACACGGAGACGGGGAGAGGGACACGGACACGGAGACGGAGACGGGGAGAGGGACACGGACACGGAGACGGAGACGGGGAGAGGGACACGGACACGGAGACGGAGACGGGGAGAGGGACACGGACACGGAGACGGAGACGGGGAGAGGGACACGGACACGGAGACGGAGACGGGGAGAGGGACACGGACACGGAGACGGGGAGAGGGACACGGACACGGAGACGGAGACGGGGAGAGGGACACGGACACGGAGACGGAGACAGGGAGAGGACGGACACGGAGACGGAGACGGGGAGAGGGACACGGACACGGAGACGGAGACGGGGAGAGGGACACGGACACGGAGACGGAGACGGGGAGAGGGACACGGACACGGAGACGGAGACGGGGAGAGGGACACGGACACGGAGACGGAGACGGGGAGAGGGACACGGACACGGAGACGGAGACGGGGAGAGGGACACGGACACGGAGACGGAGACGGGGAGAGGGACACGGAGACGGAGACGGAGACGGGGAGAGGGACACGGAGACGGAGACGGGGAGAGGGACAGAGACGGGGAGAGGGACAGAGACGGGGAGAGGGACAGAGACGGGGAGAGGGACAGAGACGGGGAGAGGGACAGAGACGGGGAGAGGGACAGAGACGGGGAGAGGGACAGAGACGGGGAGAGGGACAGAGACGGGGAGAGGGACAGAGACGGGGAGAGGGACAGAGACGGGAGAGGGACAGAGACGGGGAGAGGGACAGAGACGGGGAGAGGGACAGAGACGGGGAGAGGGACAGAGACGGGGAGAGGGACAGAGACGGGGAGAGGGACAGAGACGGGGAGAGGGACAGAGACGGGGAGAGGGACAGAGACGGGGAGAGGGACAGAGACGGGGAGAGGGACAGAGACGGGGAGAGGGACAGAGACGGGGAGAGGGACAGAGACGGGGAGAGGGACAGAGACGGGGAGAGGGACAGAGACGGGGAGAGGGACAGAGACGGGGAGAGGGACAGAGACGGGGAGAGGGACAGAGACGGGGAGAGGGACAGAGACGGGGAGAGGGACAGAGACGGGGAGAGGGACAGAGACGGGGAGAGGGACAGAGACGGGGAGAGGGACAGAGACGGGGAGAGGGACAGAGACGGGGAGAGGGACAGAGACGGGGAGAGGGACAGAGACGGGGAGAGGGACAGAGACGGGGAGAGGGACAGAGACGGGGAGAGGGACAGAGACGGGGAGAGGGACAGAGACGGGGAGAGGGACAGAGACGGGGAGAGGGACAGAGACGGGGAGAGGGACAGAGACGGGGAGAGGGACAGAGACGGGGAGAGGGACAGAGACGGGGAGAGGGACAGAGACGGGGAGAGGGACAGAGACGGGGAGAGGGACAGAGACGGAGGTCTATGTGGGCAGAAGGACTGACCTAAAATGTAGGACCAGACCCTGGGAAGCAACAGAAAACAGATAGTAGCAAGGACATTGGGGATGGGGGCAGCAATATGTATGGCCTTGAACAACATATGGAAATATTCAAGCCCCTAGCTCCTCTGTTATGAAGCAAGGAAATGACAATATACTGTGCTAGCTCAGAGTGAGCATTAGTCATCGAAAATAAGATTTACAAGTAAGGTTGGGGAGCTTGGAAATCCAGCTAAACAGGTAACCCTGCAGCGTGTGTGGACCCTGGGGTGATGGAGATAAAGGAGAACCTCAGGGTTCGTCCCTGTCTGTACGTCTCTGATCCTGTCATATTCTTTGGGGATTATTACAATAAAGAAATCAGTAACTGGGTGACTCTGTGGAGACACAGTGAGTCAGCCCCACTAAGGTCATTTACCATCTTATTTTTAATATGAGCCACACAGCCTCATGGAGTCTTCATTGTCACCCTCATGTGCCAACCTTAGCTGCACCCAGAGATGTGAGCACCTATCCTACAGGCTGATCAGACACCCATACCCTTGTAAGGGCAACTTTTTTTGAATATCAAGAGGCATGCAGAGGATCCTGCACATCCCAGGACTGGTGTAGATATCCAAGTCAGGGTCCCAGATTCAAATACTTCCTGGGCTTCAGCAGAAGCACAAGCTCAATACACAACAATAAGGAGGGATTCAGTCTGGGGTACCCTGGAGTATAGTTGCCTTAGAAGGATGGTTTCAGCTACTTCCCAGCTCTTACCACTTATTAGAGAGGTGGCTGCCATGTCCCCAAAGTAAAATGGAAATCTAGAATGAGAACACTGCAGTCTATATGTTTACATCCCAGTGTTCTTATCACCATGACAGAATGACTGACAAATGTGACTTAAAGGAAGAGTACTTTTGGCTCACAGTTTGAGGGTTCATAGTTCATCCTGTAGGGGAAGGATGGACATAGGAAGCTGCACAGTACAGACCTTCAGACCTCCAGGCCTCTGTGGCTAGCTCAAGGAAAGCTCCATTCTCTGACCTTCAGACAGGCTTTATTTGTACAAGCAGGCTATCACCACAGGAGTCAGAGCAACTTCTCATATCTTCTCACCTTGATGGAGCAGGAAGCTGGGAACAAAACCGAGTGGGCCCCTAATGATGCCCTCCTTCAGAAAGAGGACCTTCAACTGATTGGCCCAGACCCCCCCAGACACTTTTCTGACACTTCAATAGCTGTTGCATGTAGAAGCAGGGGAGGAAGGTGTGAGCATCCCATCGGTTATGTTTTCTGAGACGGAGGGACCTGAGAGAAAGGGTTCTGTTACAGACCCTCAACTGTCTTCTACTCTTCTTCTTAGCATCATCATCATCATCTTGTTCATTTCCTAACCTTTGTTTTCTTATGTGCCGATCGGTACCTCATCACCAGCTCTTCCTTCTGCTTGAAAATACCTCACCCACTTCATCTGAATCACTTCCTTCAGCTCAACCAGACTCGGTTCAAAGCTGACCTTCTCCAAGAAGCTTTGCACATTTTCTTCTCTTAGATTATAGAGACTCTTACTCTGTGCTCTCATAGTACTGGGATTTATGACTCTCTACTGCAGGAACCTATAAGCTATGGCATTGGCTTTGCTGGTCTTCTCCGTTGGCTGTAAATGTCTATGTGGAGGGCAACACACCTAATCACTGTAGCTGCAGGTCCTTGGCACTCAGGCTAATATTTGATAAGCTCACAATAAATATTGGATGAATGAAAGAACAAATGATAGGTAAATGGAGAGAACACAGCACAGGTTCTGGGACAAAAGCGTTGAAAAAGAAAAGGGTGACTGATGGGAGATGTTATTCTGTAAATATGTTTCTCATACTGGTTAATTAATAAAGCCCTGTTGGCCAATAGGAAACTAGATAGGCGGGGCTAGGAGACTAGAAGGAGGAAAGAGGAAGTAGTTAGGAGGAGTCAGCATGTAGACGGGGAGGAAGGAAGACGCCAGCCGCGGCTCCCTGATATGATGACCACGTGGAAATACTTAGATAAGTAGAAATGGGTTAATAATTAAGACAGAGCTAGCCCATAAACAATAATGGTAACTGGCCAACAGGATTGTATCAAATACAGAGTCTCTGAGTGTTATTTGGGGCTGGCGCACCAGACTAGCTGTGAGCGGGCTGGCGGAAAACAACAAGCTACAGGTGACTAGTCAGGACAGTACCATAGCATGGACAGGCAGTTCTGATGAATGGCATTTAATGACACAGAGCTATGGATGCCGGTGAAAACTAAGAGGCTATTGGTTTCATTAAGGAAAACTAAATGTGCACACAGATTGCAGAAGGAACTGGGTTGTAGACACTGGCAATGCTGGCCCTCACATCCAAGCCAGCATCACAAGGCATTTGCAATCTGGCCCCTGACTTAGTGAGTAGATAGTGGAAGGAGCTGATAGAGGGCAGGGGTGAAACAATAAAGAGCAATTAGGGAAGTGAGCAGGGCTACGACAAGGTGAGAATTGTGTGGCTGGCCCAGGTGCAGGTGGACCCAAAGCAAAATAACCAGCTTCTCCTGGCTTCTCCCTGACTGGATGCTGTTCCTTCATGACAGCTCTGCCCATCAGCAAACAGGGAGGGTGTCTCTAATATGCAGATCACTGTGGTGTATAATTTACCTTCTGTTCCTTTGACAAAAGGTACAGCAAGAACAGTAACAGGTCCAGACGTATTTCAACTGATGCAAATGGCAATGTCACCAGCAGCCTCATCTGCTTCACCCATGCCTTTTCCCAGCCAAGTCTGAACATTTCTTTTCCTTGGAGCTCCAGAGCTCTGCAATGGATGGCAAATGATAATTCCTCACTTAGGAATAAAAAAATTAAATGCTGTGTTGCCACTGCAGGCTGGCTAACCATTTCACATCCTTAAACTTCCTGTAGAAATGAATCACCGCTTGGTATTATAATTGCAAAGAAATGTGCAGCCTTAAATACATGCTCAAGCCTTTAGCTATACCTCTGCTTCCTGCAGCCTCTCCCACACAAACTGTTCAAGCTAACTGCCTTCATAAGAACAGAAGAGATGGGCCACCTCTGGGCTTCCAACCACATTACAGGGCAGAGTCCACTCCATTGATAATGCCAAGGGGGTCACTTTGGCAGTGCTAATGGAAATTACAGCTGCTTTATTATTTTTTTTAAAGACCCGCCATTTCCATAGTAACAGCACAAGATCTCAACAGCACACCAGTACAGCACATGCTGGAGCAGGGCTCCTTTCCTTCTCTGATTACAGCTGAGAGGTTTTTGATGCAGGGGTTTGTCTTTTCCCAAATCATGCCTTCCATGATACAAGTACATAACACAAGGTTTGAATTCAGGATGCAAAGTCATGTCTAAATAATCTTCTAATATTTGAGGCTCCAAACATAGTCTAACGGGCTTTTGAAAACAGAACTATTCTGTTTTCCATACAGCTTCCCTTGACCTCTCAGGAAAAGAAAAATGTGTTAGTTTCTTTGAGATCAGGCTGTCGCCCAGGCTAGCCTCAAACTCTACACATAACTGAATGGGTTTCCACCAGAGTGTGTGCTCCAGAAGGCCTGGCTATGGAAAGAACTCATGCCCGCTTGGCCTACATGAATTCATGGCAGAAGAGGAATTTTTACCATCCGCAGTTGACCTAGTGAAGAGAGGCCCTGCTGCCAAAGACCCTTGTTTACCAGAGTGCCTCTCCAGCCTGTTACAAAACCCAGCTGACATCTGGTTTGTTAAACCTACACATGGATGCCTTGGGACAGAACTGTCTTGAAACTTGATGGAAATTTTTATAGAAAGTTCATAGTCCATGTTCAGTGGTGCTGTGACTAAATATTTTAATATTTAATAGACAACATGAATTATAAGAAGCACCTGTGCCCCCAAACCTAAAAACAAAAAGGGAGAATGACGCATCTGCCTCTTGCTATTCCCCACTGTGATGGGCAGCTGAGGACTCAGAAGCCAGAGCCTCATGTTTTTGGGGTTCAGCATCATCATACTTCATTATTACACTCTAGATCCCACACTAATATCCCCATGAGCCACTGTACAAGTAGCCCTTGAAGCTGAACGTCAGCAGCAATGTGAGGGTCAAAAGTCAAGGCAATTTTTTTCTGCCAGATAAGTTCCTAAGTTCCAGTTAACTATATTGTAGCCTAAGCTTTTAGAGGAAATGTGGGTTTGTGTTGGAGGAAAGTGTTGAACCCTTACTCTCTCATGCCTGGGGTGCATGTTGACATTTTATATTAGTTATTACTCTGTTCAACCTACTTGAGTTTCAATACTGTTAAGGCTTAGTTCTAACTAATATCATTAAAATCCTGCTCTCACCAAGCTGTTGTGGGCTTGCCTATGGTAGCACACCAGAGGCACCTTCACTATACAACAAGGCACATCTGAACCTCCCCTGCAACCTATGTTCACCACCACCACCACCCTTGATTTTTCAAGATAGGGGTTTTTTTGGGTTCTTGTTTGTTTTCTGTGTAGCCCTGGCTACCCTGGAACTAGCTCTGTAGTCAAGGTTGGTCTCGAACTCATAGAGATCCACCTGGATCTGCCTCTGGAGTGCTCAGATTAAAGACATGCGCCACCGCTGCCTGGCTGTATAAGTCTCTTATTAAGGAGAAAGAATGGGATGCTTCATAGCAGCAGTATATCTGCTGACTTTGTTAAGTACCAATCCTCCCATCCCCTGGGTAGGACCATTTCCTGACAGAGGAGTGGGTCAGTGGTCAGCATTTGATTGCAAAGAGCAACAAAGGGAGAATCCAATCAAAACCATACTTAGGAATCATTCGCCATGTAAATATAAGGATCTGAGTTTGCATCCCCAGTACTACCCATTTCAAAAGCCAGATGTGACAGCCTGTGCCTGCAAAGATGGAGAACGGCAGATACAAGGGCTTACTGGCCTGTCTAGCTTAAGAGGTGAGGTCTAGCTTTAGTGAGAGAGCTTCCCTCAAAGCACAAAGTGAAACTTGATTAAGGGAGACACCTAGGGTCAGCCTCTGGCCTACACACACACACACACACACACACACACACACACACGTCCGCACATATGCGCATGCATGGTACCACACAGATGTTACTGAACTTAATGCCTGTATAAAGTAGGTTTTATATTATTTCAATTATATAGTCTCAGAATCTGAGACTTGGCAAAACTTCACAACCTCCCACAGTTTGGGTTATGGCGGCAGTCTCCAAAAGTGATGTGGAAAGACACAAAACTCAAGCCTTCTCCTGCCCTACTGAACAGGCCTGCTCTGACCATTTGCCCAAATCCAACATGTCTGTGTTCTTTGTGGAGATGGCAGAAACCCACAGGTCTCCTTCCTGTCCCCCTAGTGGCTAGTGCGGTATCCTCCCAACATACAACCAATGTAAAGCTGCAGCTGTATTTTCTGGGGTCTGAAATAAAAGCTGGACCCAGGTCATTCAAAAAGACTTGGCTTCCATACAGGAGGTAAGGACAAGGCAGGCTGCGAAGATGATGCTCTGTCTGCCTATTCTGGTCTCCCTGGTACCTCATATGTTTTCTGGAGCATCCTGGGTGTTTGGTAGTTAGTTGATGTTAATAAAGTTCCCTAGTTCAGAATGGCTTTGGGTTTTCATTGTAATTCATATTTTTGTATTAGATTTCCTGAACACACCAAACTTCCACCAAAATGAGGGTCAGTTGAGGTGTTCTGGGTCAAGGAGTTGAAATCGGAAGCCTCCTCCCCCTCAGCTTGCCCCGTTCGAGTGGGTGTGGTCTGGTATCTAATGGGCTCCCATAAAGTATGTAGCCAGGTTGTACCTTGTTTTCTGTGCCATCAGAAGATCTCCTGGTGCTCACTCTCTCGTTTCACTTAGTTGTCTTTGGGCCTATAAAAATATTTATTGAATATTTTTTCCAGATAATGCAAGGTTTTCCATTGTGGTCAAGATTTGGAAGACAGATGCACTGTCTGAGGTCTAGGAATACACCCTCAACAACTTGTTTCACCCTTGAGTTGTATTTCCCATCGAGCCTACTCCACACATTTCCCTTTGCCCTCTGGAATTTTAGGCATGATGGTCCACAGACACCTCTGTCTGTGAGGGGCCGGCTTTGTTTCTGTCCTATTTTTCTTGGCTCAGAATAACTGTAAGGCCCCAGGGGGGATGACAAATCTTTAGCTATCCTTTTTCTTGTTTAACTTTTCTAAAGTATTTTCCTTGGAGAGTCTCTGAACCAAGTTTTCCTGGGGGCATTTCCTTCCCACCCCATCCGTTCCAGGCATTTTCTTAAGCCAGGACCAACTCAGCTGGAGCCATGGAACTCTTGCCTGCAGGGCCACTTATTCCTTCCTGGCCACTCCCTCTGTTCTCTGATATAGTTCCCATCGTAACTCTTGCCCAGAAAACAAAAGCTATGAGATTATCTGCCAAGATGGGGTTGGCCACTGAGATTATATTTGAAGTGTTCTACCAAATTTCCAGGGGAACGTATGAGCTCTCAACACAGAAAGTCGGACCACAGACAACTCTGTACCCCAGGAAGCTAAGTTCCAGGAACCCACGAGAGCTGAAGAGTAGCTTTCTCTCTGGAGCATAGTTTTCCCCTACAATAGTGCAGTGCCCAGTGGTCACTATGTAAGTGGGGCATAGCCATGCCTTTTAGCTTATACTGGGACTGTGTATCTTTCCAAGATTTAAAACTCAGTGCCACCATTTTATCTCATCAGCAGTGGGGGGGGCAGGGGGGTAGTGAGCATGAAAACATTGGAGGGCTGGAGAGATGGCTGCTGAGAAGTTCAGAACACTGGCTGCTCATTAGTTTTTACTACCCACATGGTAGTTCACGTCCATCTGTTTCCATTCCAGCAGATCTGACCCCCTCTTCTGGCCTCCATATGTACTGCACACATATGCAAACTTATAACCAGGCAACACACCCACAGGCATAAAATAAAAACAAAAACTTGTCCCTGTCATGGACCACTGGAATCTAACGGCTACATATTCGTGTGCATAGCAATACATATCAGATACCTACTAAGAGCCATGGAAATGAGGTACTGACCAATTAAGCCAGTGCAGTCAGGATGACCTCTTGAATTAGGTTTACAGAATCTAGTCTAGCAGTTGAAATGGACATCTCCTAGCAGCACGTTTTCGGCTTCCAGACAATGCTGATTGAATTCTGAGTTCTATGTTATACTGACCCGGGGAGACCATGAGTGAAAACTGAAAACAAGTAAATCTCATAGTCCTCACTTCCTCTGCTATCTTGCTTGATATGCATTTGCTGGCCCCTGCGTGGAACAGGCAAAGACACTGTTTACACTGTTTAAGTCAAAGCCTACTTTAGTCACATATTCATGTCCCAGGAGCAGATTTCACTGGGGCTAAAACAGCCATTTTGAAATTTAGTTGCAACCCTACACACTTAAGGAAAGTTTTCACACACTGTCAGCTTTATCTTATTAAAATTACTTTGCACGCCTGTATTAATGCTGTAGGTGGTAGTGTTCGAATTTCTATTTTCTTTCTTCCTTTTTTTTCTTTCTTTCTTTCTTTCTTTTTTTTTTTTTTTTTTTTTTTTTTTTTTGCTCATTTTTGTTGTTTTTTGAGACAGGGTAGTCCTAGCTGTCCTGGAACTAGCTCTGTTTACCAGGCTGACCTTGAACTCAGATATCCACCCAAGTGCTGGGATTAAGGGATTAAAATATGTGCCACCACCACCCCTGCCAAATTTTTAATATTTTTAAAAATACAGGTTTATAGAAAAATTTTAGAAAGTTATGTTTCCATATGTAATTCACCAATATAGTGTCTCCCCAGTTATCATCTTCTTACAAAATAGATGTCTAAATTAAGAAACCAACATGCAGGCTGGAGAGAAGGCTCAGCATTAAGAGGGAGAATAGCTGTTCAAGAACAAATTTGGAGTTTCCTAGAGACCTCTGCCTATGTGGCTACAACTTACTTTAAGAGCAAATAATACATGTGTGCGTTTGACAGTAACTAATGGTTTGTACCATCTCTGTTACACAAACTATTTTTTTTAATTTAAATTGCTTTTAATTTTAAAGTAACCTATGTCTTGTTTTTTTTTAAACTATGCAGAAGAATCTGAAATTTGAAATTCACCTTTTTTCTACTTGCAAATGCATAAACTCATGAAATATTTAAGTAGCTTGTAGGTTTTAAGGGTGCTCTGGGTTTGCTTGTGTAATGCTGGCTATTGTATTGTATGTTTAATGATGTATCCCTATGTCTGAACAGAATTATTTAAAGGCTTTTTTGTTTTGTCTTTTGTTTTGTTTTGTTTTTTGATGTCTCAACACGAAGGATAATATATTGAGCTTAGGAAAACTCTGAGAACTTCCAAGTTCTCCAGTTCATATCTGTTGGATCTATTTTCTCTGGGTCAAGCTTTGAAATGTTTGTTTCCTAATCAACAAAAAGCTGAAAACAATTGAATTCCCACAATCCTCTGCTTCCTCTGTAATACTCAGTTCTTTGTCTTTGCTGGTTCTGTTGATGCCCAGGCTGGTCTTGCTTATTTTTCTCCAAATGCTGTCCACACCTCCCTTATGATAGAAGAGGCAGATTGGTTATTATCAATGCCTGGATTGGTTTTCTAGAAGGTTATGTAGTTTGACTACAAAGAACAGAAAAAGAAAAGGCTCTGGATTAAGCAGATGAGAAAAAGGCCACTGAGGAAGGCTCCAGGAGCAGGCAGTGCTGAGCAACCTGCTTGTGAGGGGAAGCTCACCTTCAGAGAACACATCTCTCAGCATTGCCGTCCCTAAGCCAGTGTGCTCCACATTCAAATCCCCAAGAAAACACCCATTTGGACGGCACTGTGCTTCTTGGCAGGGAAACCCAGCAAGAACCAGTGACTACAGACCCATGGTTCCCGGAGAATGAACCTGGTACAGGAGGACCAGTCGCTGTAGAGTAAAAGTTAGCATTGCAGCCTGGGACACATTTAGAGACAAGGGTGGTGCCAGGTAGATCCAGATGCCATGGATAGGTTTTATTTCTGTGATGGGGCACTTGGTGAGCTCTGATTGGAGAGAGGCAGCCATTACTATATAAAGTTAGACTCCAGGGCATAAGCAACCGTTCTGTCAACAGTTGCTGAGGAGGAGGAGGAGGAAGAGGAGAAGGAGGAGGAGGAGGAGGAGGAAGAAGAAATCTTAAAGGAACTTCTGTGTTGGGCTGATGTATAGACACTTTCAGTGGTTTGTTAATTTTATTCACATGGCCTTTGGTTATGAATATATATATATATATTTATCTTGGTGATCCCAGGCTCCATAGGTTTTTATTCAAGCTTTAGCAAACAGTGTTACGTATATTGCTAAAAGTCCAAATTTCCAGGTTCTTGGCCAGTTGTTCAACCCCAAAGTCTCCAGAGGAAGCCTCCCAGGATATCTCCTATTAGGCCCCCAGGCCCACCCTCCACCCTGAACACCCTACTCTTTGTGTCAGCCAGGCTACACCACAACAGGGTTCTGTCTCCCTTGACTGCAGGACAGGCTTAGCCTGTGTGGGCCTTGGTAGGATGCTGAACAAGTAGGATGAACATCATTTCCTCCCTGAAAGCCTCCTTAGACCACCTGCTATTTCACCTGGGTTCCCCTCAAGCCATCTGGAGCCACAGGATGCACCATTCTCTCCCTATCACCTATCACCTCTCTTCCTGTCAGGTCCAGATGGTAAAATCTTAACTTCAGGGAGCTCAGTGCTTCACCAAAACAGAGTCAGCACCTAGCCTGTTTCAATGCAGCCCTTAAAATCAGGGTGGATTTTCATATTTTTGGAGGAGTTGTCAAGACCTCTGGAGATGTGTTCAGTGGCAAGGTGATTGTTTACACGGGGCCGTTCCGCTGTGTAGTGGGGCGACATTGGAAGGGATAGTTGTTAACAACCCAAGGATGTCATATGGAGAGAATCTCATGGTACTGAACCTGTAGGCTTTTTATTGTTGTGCATTCTTCTCTGGCTAAGACATCTGTAACCACGTTGAATGGAAGTCGTGAAAGGTGCTCATAGCGGTCTTATTCCAGATTTCAGGTGAAAGGCTTTTAATATTCAGTATAATGTTGGTTGAGGGTTTACCATGTCTACACTTGATCATGTGGAGGAAGTATCTTCTCTACCATAACTTTTGAACATTTTTTATTGCAAGGGATGTTGAATTGTGTCAAATAATTTTCTGTCTCTATGGAATGTTCTTCTTTCTCTTTTATATTAGAGTGACATAATAAGTTTACCAGGTTACTATTGGTGTTGAACCATCTTTGCGTTACTGAGTTGAATCCAATGTGACGGTAGTGAGCAATCTCTTTATTCACTGTTGAATATGTTTACAACTATTTTATGGATGAAAGAGTACAATTTTATCTATCAGGGATGCTGGCTGGCAGTTTTGTGTGTGAGTTTGCCTGGTTGGAATGAGAGTAATATTCAACTAAAATGAGTTTGGAGTTGGGGGTGGTGGCACAAGTCTGTAATCCCTTCATTCAGAAAGTGGACGCAAGAGTATCAGGTTTTCAAGGTTGCTCTCACTAAATAGTGAGTTTGAGGCTAGCCTGAACAGCATGAGACCAAATAAAAGAGTCACAAAAGGAAAAAGAATTTGGAAGTCTCTCTTCTCAGTTCTTGTGAATTGTTTAGACTATGTCTCCTACTCTCAGGATAGCTGAATAATAGCCTTGTGCATCTGTTGGAATACAGATGTGAACTTGCCAGTCCAGAGCTTCCCCTAATGAAAATTTGGACATCACTTCAACTGTCACTGGGAGTTAGTCCAGATGTTCTATTTCTCTAACCTCAGTGGATGTGTGCTTGGAATTTAGCCATTTCCTGTAGCGCTTCTCGATGCGTTAGTTGATACTTTCTCACAGTGGTCTTTTATGATCCTTTGTAATTGTGTGGTATTATATATCCTTTCCTCATCCTTAATTTTAATATTTAGAAATTGCTCTTGTACAAAGAGTTCTGAGATAATAAAGCAAACTAATTTGTTTGCTGCTATTGAATAAATTTTCATTTTTTTTTTCCTGCTCTGACCATCATTATATTGTGCCCTCTCATTTGGGCTTTAGTCTTTGCTTTGGCAGATAGTCAAAGTGGCCTTCAACAACCAAAAACGGGGCCATAACAGTCCATGACTACAAAATACAGTATGAAGGTGCCATGACTTTGACAGGATTTGAGAGTCTCTAAAGGGCTGCCCACATGTTGGAGGCATTGTCTGCTGAGTTGGAGGTGTGAGTAGGTGGGGCTTTCAGAGGTGGAGGTTAATGAAGGGACTGATGTTGCTCTTGAGTGGGATACCTGGGCTATGCTAGAAGAGGGGTTTACAGACAGAGTGGACCTGGCCCTCTTCTCATGCTTGCTTCCATTTCTGCTTCTGTTCCTCTATCCCATACCTCTACCATGACGTCATGTGTCTTAGGCTACTCTGACACCATATCCTTGAGTCTCAAACTATGGCTTAGATAAACCCATTTAATTCAAGTTACTCCACCTGAGATTTGCGATAATACCTCAAGCATGTCCTTGAGATCTACTGTTGGTTTACTTGAAGTCTTTCTACCGCTTACAATATGGACCTTGCTCTTTTCTCAGGGCTGAGCTTGCTCTGTGCCCTTGGTTTGGTGTGATCCATTTCCTTTTCCACTTTCTTCAACATTTCTGTTCTCTTTTGTTTCCTTGATTGACTACGATCACTCAGAATCCTGCTTAGGTCATAATTATAAAGTCTCTAAAGTTCTCCCTGTTGTTGATTTCCTAGTTTTATCTCATTATGCTCAGAGTATAAAGGATATATTTTTGATTTATTTTAACTCACTGAAGATTTTGGAAAAAATTATTGAGGGCTAAAACTTGGTCTGTAGAATGTTTCATGTGCTGTGAGAATATGAATTCAGCAGCTATCTGGTGAAATGCTTTTAAAATATGTTAGGTGGGCAGGCAGTGGTGGCCTTTAATCCCAGCACTCCAGAGGCAGAGGGAGGCAGATCATCATGAGTTCAAGGCCAGCTTGGCCTACAGAGTAAGTTCCAGGACAGCCAGGGCTACACAGAGAAAAACCCTGTCTCAAAAAAATCAAACTAGCTAACTAACTAAATAAATAGAATATGTTAGGCTAGTGCTGTATTTGAGTTTGCAGCTCTTTGTGGAGGTAATAATTACTTTATATAGCTGAGAGCTCTAGTATTGGATACAAACATATTTATAATTATTATAGATGTTTCCCTTCATCATTATACAAGGACATTGTCTCTTTTGACATCTTTGATTCAAATTGTCTTATCTTATGTTGATCTTCTTTTTGCTTCTTACTTCCATTTACATGGGATATGGATTCCCATCTCTTTTCTTTTGGTTCATGTCTTCATTGTTGAAGTAAATGCTTGTTTAGCACTGAGTTCCCGAGAAGGGGTCAGAGGCCGTCCCTGAACTGTAGAAGGCAAATGCTTCTTAAGCACTTGTTCCTGGTAATGGCAAACTGAAGCAGCTTAGACAGTTGCGGTGCTTTGATTGAGAAATGTCCCTCATAGGTTCATGTATCAGAACACTTGTCCTCAGTGGTTGGTGCTGTTGGGGGAGGCAATGGACCTTTTAGGAGGTAGGGCCTTGCTGCAGGAAGTGTATCACTTGCCTCACTTCTTATTCTTTTTCTCTGCTGACTCCTCTGTGTGAACAAAGATGTGATCACCCAGCATCCTGCTCCTGCTGCTATGCATTCTCTGACTATTGCCATGTCTTTGCCATCATAATGGACTCTATGCCATCATGATACCTCTGGAACAGTGAACCAAAATAAACCCCTTTTCCTTTAAGTTGCAGGGTGTTTTATCACATCAACATAAAAATAGATAATTCACTAGGTGAATCACATCCGTGTGTGTGTATGTGTGTGTGTGTGTGTGTGTGTGTGTGTGTGTGTGTGTGTGTCTGCAGTGACATAACAATGAAGACTCAAAGATGGTGAGACAGCATGGCTACTGGCTCCCAGAACAGGCTGCAGCCCATTTTTAAGATTACACCATAGGCTGCATATTGGGGTGTGCAGAGATGGGGAAAGCACTGGAAGTTCTAGTTGCCTCCGGGAAGTCCTTATCATCAAGTTCCAGGAAGCTCTATAAACTGAGCTTGGGTTTGCTAGGAACTACAAGACTTTTCCAAGACAATGGCTGCAGATGTCTGCACTTGGGAGGGAACCTGGGTGGCTTCCTGGGTGTCTGTTCTGCTTCCCTTTTTTGACAAGGTGATACAGAATAGGAAGCTTCAGCAGCAGCACAGAGTCCTCCCTCCCTCCCTCCCTCCTTCTCTCTCTCTCTCTCTCTCTCTCTCTCTCTCTCTCTCTCTCTCTCTCTCTCTCTCTCTCTCCCTCCCTCCCTCCCTCCCTCCCCCCCTCTCTCTCTCTCTCTCTCCCTCCCTCTCTCTCTTCTCTGCATCTTCCCTTGCCCTCCTTGTTCCTGATCCTCCCACTCTGTTCTTGACCACTCTAATGCAAATAGAGAATTTTTTGGGGGGGGGGTTGGGTGTTGGATGCCTCTCGGCAACTATGCTGCTTTACTTTCATGATAACTCACTCTTAAAGGACAGCTCTCTCAGTGACAACATTGTCTGCTCTGACAAGGACATAAACTTTTATGGCAGACATGAAGCCAGACAGACTGGTCACACCACATAGACTTCAGAAATCAGTGGGACCTCAGAGATACAGTTCCACAGCCTTTTCACATTCAACTTCACATACTTGCCAGACCTTGGTCACTAAGGAGAAAAGTTTAGGATGTATGTAAAGGAAAGAGACGTCCTGGGACAGTTTAGTTTTCTCAGATCCATGGGAATGTCTGGGAAACGACAAGGGACAAGTTCTTGTCCTCAGTGGCTAAGCAGGAATGTCTCACATCTTTCCAGTCAGTACATCTTTGTCCAGTTAGATGGTGGCCCTATTTTATCTCTTCCTTCAGAGGTCAACCTCTTCATGATGTCCAGCTGCCTCCTCATGCTCTCTACATAAATAAATAGGTGGAGAAGCGCTAAAATCTTTATTAACTCTCAAGGGCAAAGCCAGAGCAGAACAGATACTGACGACGTGATCTGAAACCATGTGCTGGTGATGAGGACCAAGATCTAGTGTCAAAACACGTTTTGGAAATCTTCTTTTAGAAATACCCCACTCCCTACCTGGCTCAGATCTGTTTTCCTGTTGCGTAATCTTACTGTCATTCACGACAACACCTTACAAGTGTTGATCCAAGTGATTCAAGGTCATCCTTGTCACATTATACTTTTATTTCAATTGGATTCTTCAAGAAGTTTTCTTTTCTTTTGTTTTGTTTTGCATGTATTGGCTCATCTGTACATCACTTAAAAGAAAGGGTAGCATCTAGTTACACAAGTTCCCTGGCTCTCCATATCTGCTCTCCATAGTAATACACTTTATTTCTTGTTGTGCTGGAATAAATCACCTTTTATGTTACACTTGAGCAGACCATGTACCAGAACAATATCAAATAATCACAAGTAGTGTATGGGCTTGCTTGGAAGTTTCATGGCATGTGGCCTGTGTGGCGTGATGCAAGATCTTCTCTAATTGGCTCTGGTCTGATATTCTGTTGTTGGAGTCAAAATTCCCTCCCACTTACAAATTACTGGTAAGGTTATGTGAGTACTCAGGCTGGGATAATGGTTGGATATAAGTACAAATAGCCAGCAAGACCCTGGTCACAAGCTGGTGTCAAAGGACATTGAATGAAATTGTGCCCACACCCCCGCTCCAAGTTATGTCTCATAGCATTTATGATATACAGCCTGAAGCAGGAAATATGATTGTATATGCCTAGAGGCCTGAATCATTAAACATTCCAATAACAATGGACATTTCCAGAAAACAACGTGTACTTTCAAAAGAGAAGCAGTAGAGGTTTGGGAGGAGGTCCACCCACAAGTCCGAGCGCTTTGTGCTACCCAGGTCTCCTTGCCCCACAGAACATGCTATGCTGTCATTTCCTATTGGCCAGAGCAACTTTCTAAATGGGAAGCTCAGAGCCCCACACAAAGACCGTATTGACATTTGGGAAGGATGTTTGACCCAAAAGACCCTTCCTCCTCTCTTCCCATATCCTGATAACCAGACCCTAGGAACCCACTCTCTGCAATGTCCAGCCACTCCCTGAGAAATGCTAGTGGGGGGGGGGGAAGGGGGTAGAGGGTGGGGCCGGTGGTGGGGAACAAAGCAAAACCTCAAATTACAGTCTGTACCTGAAATTAGGTTAGAACAAAACTATCCCCAAAGAGGGAGTCATTGTTTCCTAAAGGACAGATGATCCGTGAAAACCAGAAAATACTAGAGTCAAAATGCAGTAAGGCAACAGGGATTCAGACTTGAGTGACAAAGTCAGAAGGGGCTGAGCAGGACAGGAGGCAAGGCTTTTCCTATTGATCCTACCTTGTCTCTGTTTTCTACCCATTGATCTACAGTCAAATTAGTATGTTATATTCCCATGGCCCCTTCCATCCCTCCTGCTTTAGCCATCACAGCAGGGTATGTGCCTCTGATATGAATTACACAGTAAACCCATCTTTCTTGGCACAGGGCAAGTATTATCCCAGGGTTTCCTACAAGCATGACATACTGCTCCTGACCAATTAATGTTCAGACACTGAAGCGAAATTACCTACGTTCACACCCATCATAATGTCTCCCACGAGTTCATCTGTCTGAACACTTCCTTACCAGTTGATGGCACCATTTAGTGAGGTTATACAACATTTTGGGCAGGGGGCCTAGCTTGAAGAAATTGGGTCTAGGGGACTTGAGATTTATAGGCTACTTTTGATTCAAGTTTTCTCCTTCCTTATCTACCGAGATGTGAACAAGACACTTTATACTTCTACTATCACATGCTTCTGCTGCCATGGGCTCCATTATGCCTTCCCCACAATGATAAACAGTATCATCTCAAATCATGACTCCAACTAAATCCCTGTCCCCTTAAGTCACTCTGACAAATATCTGTCACAGCAATGAGAAGACTTATTGGTACAGCATGACTGTTCTTTACCAGGATCACCAATCATAACACATGCAAAGTGAATGTTTAAAGGCAGCAGAAACAGAGCATTTGAGTAAACCATCTGCATACCCTGCATACGTGGGATCCTAGCTACTGGGGATGCTGAGGCAGGAGGATCATGAGTTACAGAGTCAAGGATGCAGCTGTAAAGAATGCTTGGAATGCTTTATATTTTGCATCTTGAGAAAAACAGAGCAATAGAAAGAATAAATGTTTTTTAGAGGAACACTTTCCTCCATTAGCACATTTCTCCAGGGACCAGATGGGTCTCCTTTATGTTTCTGGGTGCTCCATGACTGCCTGGCCTTCTAAAGCCATGATCTCCATCTGTCTGTCAGGAGAGGTCATCACTTGGCTAGTCAGTGACTAAGATGTCAGGCCTAAGAGTGCTTCCCAAATGTTGGTGCAAAGGAGAAAAAGGCAACATGATGCTACATAGGAGCTTGCTTGTGAGAGTCAAACCATGGAAGGGATCTGAAAAGAAAAATAAAAGCAAAAACAAAAACACAAAGAAGAAAACAAACAAACAAAAAACATCAGTCTTATGAAGCCATGTGTAGCATCCAAGCAGGGGTCAGAAAGGACAAAAGACACAAAAACCCCTTTGAAACAGGCTATCGGAGACAAAAACCATGTATGTGCCCCAGTTAGCTCCTCTTTGTGCAATGCCTGCTGCTAAGCTAGCTCTAGATAGGTAGAAGTGACACTGAGGTTGTAACCTAATCTTCTATCAAGAAGCAAAATTTCTGTGACTCTCAGGAAAATACATTTTCTTATGAAGCAAAGATGTGTCTCCTCAAAAGCCATAAGATTCAGAAAATGTAATATGCCAATCCTTGTCACCTGAGTTCCAAAGAGACTCTAGTACCCAGGCATGGTGACACATGGCCAGAATTCCAACACTTGGGGGGCCATAGCAAGAACTGTTGGGGTAAGAGTGGGGAGGAAAGGAGAGGTGAAGAGAGGGGAGGAGAGGAGAGACTAAGATAGAGATCTATTTAAATCAGATGTAAGGGCTAGCAATGCTGAACACTAACCACAATCAATGGCAGTCCCAAGTATAGGCCTGGCCATCACTGTTATATGTCTTATGTTCAGCTGTCAGGTGAGTACTGCTAATTAATATAGATTAACCTATATTAATATGCTATGGATGGGAAAATGTCAATAAATATCAGACAAGCAAAGCTAGGAATTTGTTGGAAAAAACTCCCCTAATTATCTCCTTTAATCATCATAACCAATGAGGAAACTGAGGAGCCAATAGATGAAGGAACCACTCAGGACCTTTGAGCTGTCTAAGGATCTGCCCGGATGCTGGTGTGCATACCCTGCCACTTGTCAGGGGGCCGGAGCAGCATAATGCTAGGATAGCAACAGGTTGGACATGCAAGCACTGTTCTTAATTTAAACACCCAGCTTTTGGCTTCCAGGCTGGAGGCCAGCAATAAATACTCTGGACCTTAATGTAAGGTGTGGACATAGGAGGACCTCTCAAACTGACTGAGGCACTAGATGGAATTAGATTATAGGTGTCTAGATGGTGGAGACTTCCCTGGAACAATGTGTGGGCTGTCCACATGCTCTGGGATCGTTATATGAACAGCAACTTCTAAGTTGCTGGGAACACCATAGTTCATAGTTGAGGCCTGCTGCTGGGGTTCTCAAGGGTCAGTGTTTAGAACATTCTATAGAAAACTTGTAATGCACAGGCTAGCACCAGCTGGGACCCGAGAATGTGTGTTTCAGCCAGTTTCTGAGGGATACTGATGCAATTGTTTCCAAGCTTACACCTAGAGAAACATTGGCATGAAGGACACATCACCACCCTGTAAGCCCCTTCTCCAAACCTCACGTACCCCAGAGAGTAATTTTTGGGTTTTGTTGCTGGAAATTGAACCTCAGGTATCAGGGGTGGTAGATAAACTTTCTACTGCTGACCTATATTCCAAACCCCAGAAATGTCTGTGCAGTGTTATGTGCCAGCATGCCTAGGAAGACTATAAAGACTTTTAACATGTCCGAATTGAGATGAGTCAAAATTGGAAAAAAAAAATCTTTCTTGAGGCTAGTCCAAATCTATTAAAATGAAACAAAACCAAATTTGTGAATCATGCCACTGCTTCATAGACAGCTCTGTGTGTAGGAATTTCTTGTAAGAGCTGAATGAATGTGGGGCTGGCAGAATGGCTCACTCAATGCTCTGTAGAGGACCCCAATTTTATTCCAAGTGCCCACATTGAGTGGCACACAACCATCTGTGACTTCACCCCCAAGGGATCCAGCACCTTCTTCTGGACTCCATGGATACCCAAAATGTATGGTACCTACATATAGACACACATTGAGACAGATAACAATAACAAATTTTTTAAAAAATTAAGCAGAATTGAATAAAGATGTTAATGATATCTTTAAGTGAAATGGTAGAGATCTAAATGATCCCCAGATGTGATTACAGTACTTACCAGCACATTGCTCCCCCATGATGCTCTAGGTCATTAGTGATTTCAGATAATTGCCCGAAGGGTTTTGGTTATAACAACTCAAGGGGTTGTTTGAAACTTGGTGGTTTGATTCTTGAATTTTGTGTGCAGTTTGTGTGCAAACCCTAGGACTGCTGATAGTTTTCCCAGCCCAGCTTTTTCTGGCTTTGAACACCAATCAGCAGCAGAGCCAAGGTTGCCTGGAGACTCTTGATACTGTCATTCTGGACAGTGAAGTCACCCCTGAAACAGGATTGACTTCTCAAAGCCTTCTGATGCTATTTGTGTCTCCAGGTCCATCTTCATGGAGTTCCTGTACAGCTCAGAGTTTTTTACTCTCCTCCTACCCTTGTTGTGGCAGCAGCTTCAGAAGCCCTTTGGGAGCAAGAAGCTAACCTACTCAGCTGGGCATCCCCAAGGGGATGCTGATGGGGCCAAGCTGGCTGCAGCATCCCTGACAGGCAGAATCTCTCTCACCTCTTTCACAACTCATTGCCTGTAAACCACAGAGGTGCTATTGGTCAGCCTCATGGACCACACAGAATAGCAGTTCCTTTGGGTTCTGCTTATATCCAGACTCCAGATTACCAAGACAAATTTCTGAGGTCACCCAGGAGATCAAGAGCTGTGGATGAGGGTTCTTGTTCTCTGCTGTCTCAAGCATGTGACACTGGGGTTAGAACTTTGGCCTGGCATCCTTGAGGCCCTTTGTTTGCTGCCAGCACACTCTCTCTCTCTCTCTCTCTCTCTCTCTCTCTCTCTCTCTCTCTCTCTCTCTCTCTCTCTCTCTCTCACTACACACACACACACACACACACACACACACACACACACACACACCATCTATATAACCATTCACCTCTCACCAGCAGCCACAGCCAGGCTGGTTCCCGCTTAACCACTGTTTCTTCTCCAGCAAAGGTCTTAGCATCTGCTTTCTCCCTGCCTGAACCCTGTCTTTTTAGGTCTCCCATCTTCTTTGGGATGGTTCTAGTCCCCAGAATGCTTTTGGTGGTAAGCAGCTGAATTTTTGAAACAATGAATAACTTTATTATTTTGTGAGAAAAGAATGAAGGCGGAGAGCCCAAGAGCTGTACAACTCAGCCCCTCAGCAACCTCCCTCCAGTTTTTGTCTCTCGGTCACATGGTGGCTGCTGCAGCATCCCTTCATCTTGAAACTACCCATAGGTGGAAAGCTCTTGCTTGGGTAACGAGAAGGCATTTGAAGGCTCTTTATATTCTTTTAAAAATTATCCTTTATTTAGTTAGATTAACAGAATAAGGAGCAGGTTACAGACATTGCCACTGTGCCCCCTGGAGTGTTCCACCCTCCCTCCTAAAAGTGACACAGTTGCCTCAAGGTCCACAGTCAAATTGGGGCTCAGTGTTGGCGCTGTGTGTTCTGTGGACTTAAACAAACACATAATGCATGCAGCCTTGGTCCGCTCTGAATTTTGCCTCTTCACCTCCCCCACCACCTCCACTCCTGACCCTTGATCTTTTTTCCGTTGCTGAACTTTCACCTGTCCTAGGTGGAGTAGAAGCAGCTTCCTTCAGGTAGGAATGTGCTCTCTGAGTCACTCCATGTCTTACTTGAGCTTGACACATCATTTGTTTTGAGTGTGGAGGGATATCCCACTGTCTACATAAACCAAAGTGTCATCCCCTGCTGATGGGATCCCATTTGCTTCCAAGTTTCAACAACTAAATGAAGATGCCAGAAGTGTGCACGTGAGGGTTTGTGTGAGCACAGCTTTCAAGTCTGTAGGGTCAATATGGAAGGGCAGGAGTGCCTTCACTTCCTAAGAACCAAAACCCAGCTTCCAAAGGGACTGACCCACTTGCATTCCTACCATCTATGAGAGCTATGGTTGGTCAGTGTCACTGTCAGCATCTGGCATTGTCAATGGTCAGGTTGGGCTGTGGTATGGTAACAGGGGTGTGGTGGTAACTTGTTTCCTACATTTGAACTTCCTTGGGAATGTGGCAGGAACTTATTTTTACCCTTTGACCATTTGTAGAAGTTCCACAGAAGCTTTGGAAAGTTTATTCTGATGCCTTTGGCCCACTTTACATGAAGGCTGTCTTATTGTAGTGCCTTAAGTTGTCTTTGTGTGTTTTGGCTGACACTCCTTTACCATACATGCCTTCTGCAAATATTTTCTCTCGGGCTGTGGCTTGACATTTCATGTTTCTGACATGGCCATGCACAGAGCCAAGGTTTTTCATTTTGCTTTAGCTTTTCACTTACTGTTCTTTTATACAACTGTGTATTTCACCTAAAACATCATGACTTATACAAAGTCACCTATGTTTTCTTCTCATGCTACCTTCCCTTTCCGCAGTTTTGCATTTTATATTTAGGTCTATGACCCGTTTTGAATTGACTTTTGTTGGAGATATATAAGGTCCATGTCTAGCAATGCCCTGCTGTCCAATCAGCCTTTGTGCATAGAGTATCCTTAGTCTAGTATGCTGCCCATGCTCCTTTGTCAATGATCAGTTGACCATCGTTATATGCTATCTGGTCTCCATTCAGTTCCATTGACTCACTCTTTTATTCTTAATATCTACAACCATTGCCTTGATTGCTATCATTTGATAGTAGCTCTCTGTGGTGGCTTGAGTAGGAATGGTCCCCATAGGTTCATAGAGAGTGGCACTATTAGGAAGTATGGCCTTGTGGGAGTAGGTGTGGCCTTGTTGGAGGAAGTATGTCACTGAGGATAGACTTGGAGGTTTCAAATGCTCAAGCCAGGCCCAGTGTCTCTCTCTTTTTCTGCTGCCTGTGAATCCAGCACCATGTCTTGCCTGCATGCTGTTCTGCTTCCCATCATGATGATAATGGATTAGACCACTGAACTAACTATAAACAACCTCAATTAAATGTTTCCCTTTATGAGTTGCTGTGACCATGGTGTCTCTTCACAGCAATGGAAACCTTAAGACAAGCTCTCTCCATTGTTTTCAGAGGAGAAATTTACCCCAGAAGTCTCCACTGGTACTTATTACTAGTCAGAATTAACCTAAACTTTACCTAGTTGTGATTGGCTTTAGAAGGAACACATAGTCATTCCTTAGGCTTAGATAAGGGACTCATCTTACTTTGGCATGTTGCCCTCAAGGAGAAAAGTACAGTTGCTCTGAGAATGTAGGGAAGATCCAGTGTCATCCTCTGGAATGCAGACCATTCTGGATGGTGTACAAGTTGACCTCAAATTACTTGAACTGGTTGATGATAAGAGCGCATAAGAGGGATGCCAGTTCAAGGAAACTAGACTCTGTATGGGCATTGCAGACAGAATTAGTAAAGTTAGGTTTGCCTTCCAGACCTGATAAAAGGAATCGCCATTCCTGCATCTCTCTTATTGTCACCCACGGCAATCTGTTATCCTTAAACATACCTTATGCATGACTTCCTTTTTGAAGAATTGCAAAGATGAAAATGGAAGTACCACCTTTACTCTGGGTATCTTCTTCACTTCCTAGTCTTTACTAGGATAGAATGAAGCCATGAACCATGGCCACATCTTCCCAGAGGTCCTGAGTCCCAGCAGTAGAAGGGGAGAGGGGGATAACATTGCCAAATGGAGGCCTGTGTTCAAGAACATTAAACACAGAAGCTGCACAAGCCAGCCAAGAGTAACCATGTTGGGACCTTCTAGACCACCAAACTTGAGAGAAGAATTCTGTTGAGGGTGTGAGGTTCTTTTCTAAGCTATCACATGTTTAATTGTCACTCCCAGGTGCTCTGTTATTTCATGGCTATGCTCAGTGATAAGCCTGGTAAAGTTCTCCCATATGCCAAATGTGCGACAAGAGCTTTATATACCTTTATGTTAATGATCCTCATAATGATCCTTTAAGTTGAATTCAATTCAATTCAATTGTTTTCTCATTTTGAAAAGCAAAGAAATAGATTTCAAGATTAATGGCTGTTATGAGCAGGTTTTTCCCACTGCCACCGCTGCTGGTCTGGTTCCACTCTTTGTTCCTCCCTGCTGGCCGCCCGGTCCCACCACCACGCGAGCCCCAATAACACTCAGAGACTCTGTATTTGATACAATCCTGTTGGCCAGTTACTATTATTGTTTATGGGCTAGCTCTGTCTTAATGATTAACCCATTTCTACTTATCTAAGTATTTCCAAGTGGTCATCTTATCCGAGCGCGGCAGGCCAGCATCTTGCTTCCTCCACGCTCTACATGCTGACCCCTCCTAACTACTTCCTCTTTCCTCCTTGTCCCCTAGCCCCGCCTATCTTGCTTTCCTATTGGCCACAGTGCTTTATTCATTAACCAGTATGAGAAACATATGTACAGATTAACATCTCCCATCAAATGGCAGCTTGCACAAGGGCATACACAAAGGCTAACCAGGCAGGAGCCATGCCTACTGCTGCTTGGCCTGAGTTGTCAGTTTTATTCATTCAACACAAAATGTACTGCACACCACAGATGCCTAAGAAAATATCTCAGATAGAAAGACATAAATTGTGTTGTTCTGGGAGAGTTATTGCTCCTATAGAGCCAGAGTTAGGAGTTTCCACATAGACTTGTAGAAAGGAGGGTCACTGTGTGCTCCATACTGCCCTGGAGATGGCTGATGTTTCTCAGAGTAGTTTCATAGATGGGAAAATCAAGGCCACTAGGAGATGGCTATTTGTGTAAATCACAGCTCTAAAGAGAGTTTGGACTTCCTAGTTTCTGATCCCAACCTCTTCTCCAGCTAATGGGAGTCCTCAATGCTAATGTGTTGTCTAGCGGAGCCAACTCCCAACATGCTCTGCTCCTAACTGTTCATCAGCCACTCTCCTCATCGCTCACACTTACATCTCATTTTCTTCTCAGTGTCACTTCCCCCCTCCTTCAGTTTGAGGCTTTTCTTACTAATACATAACTGTTTTTATCATTTCGGTCCCTGGCATACACATCAGACCAAATAGCGGGACAAATGCTCATAGAGCAATTACAGCAGATGGGTCACTCTGGTAGATGACACCATGCTGCATAGGAGCACGCCTTTTTTTTTTTTTTTTGTGCCAAATTTAAGAGTAACATATTCTGTATCTGGAGGGGGAAAATTAATTGGATTTCATGTCTCTCATCCTTTCACCCCTTGACTCAGTTCAGTCACCTCTGAGACCCCATCACTACAAACAGATATGCAGTGACATTTATGAAAAAGCAAGTAGAGGGAATGAGAAATGCTGGTCACTTCTAATTCTCCTCTTGCTTCATTGCCCTCATTTTCAGTCAATCACCCTTGGACTCAACTCATATTTGGCAAAGATTTAACAAAGTTATGCTGTTATATAGCTATTACTTCACCATATGCCTTCTTAGAGGCACCAGCAGAAGGATAAGGAGGAAAAGAAGAAGTTAGTGCAAGACAACATGATGAACCATGTGCTAGAGTTAGGTATAACTGGTAAGGCAACAGGAATTCAAAAAAGCATGGGTCCCTACCACACCAGTTATCAAAGAGGGTGTAGAGAGGAACACGTTAGCTGGTGGCATCAGTGTATCCCAGGATAGAGAAACACCACAAGCAAGTAGAAGGTGATGTAGAAGGCTACAAAGATGGCGGGTCTTCAAGGAACTTGACCTTGATTTGAGGGATTAGAGAGTTCTGAAGTAGGAATCTCCCCTTTGGCTACCCAACATTGCTTGCTATGTTGACTTTTGTGTGGGGGAATAATCCCATTCCATTTGTCTTTCCACACAGTTTTTTCTTAACAAAAAATGAGTTATAGTATCACTTGGCAGAGGGCACAGCATTTATTGAATCTTCAAAAATTGAGCTCAGCCTTCAGGTGGCCTCCGGTTAATTTTTGGTTCCTGTCTCTCAGTACTTTGTGTTTCCACATCTTACCCAGAGCCTGGCCCTGCAAAATGAACATGACTCTGCTTTATTGATTCACTGCTTGGTACAGGAGCAGAAGGGTAGGGACTGTGAGGCAGGTGCACAACTCTTAATACAAAGAGAATCTTCATCAACTCTTCCTCATCATCTCTTCCTCCTGGAGTCCTTCAGGGGCCAATGCTGTGACATAGCTTTGAGAAGCAATATAGATACATAAACTCCATAGAAACTTCACATCTGGCATCTATGGTGGAAACTAAGGTATGAAATATACCCAGAAGCCACACCAGCCACTCATAGAACATGCATTCCCCCTCTTACATTCATCACATCGGTGACAGGAACAGCCCTTAGATCCTGACCTAGACTTCCTGTCATAACACATCTATCAACTACTCACTTCCTCTACATGCAGGGGTTTTTCTCATGGCACTGTGGGTCAGTGTGTGCGTGGGAAGCCTGCTGTCGGGTGTGCTCTGCGTCTTATTAATTTAGCTCATTTTACAGCTATGGCACTCAAACAGTTTGCAAACATCTCTCATTTCATTTCTCCAGAAACTTTTGTGATGGACTCAGAATACCCTGGCAGCATCCACTTCACTCCTCCTGTTTATTCTTACCTCCATTCATTCCTCTTCCCAAAAAGAGAGGCTTGCCCTAGCGTACTGGACTCATCCATACTACTTTCTTGACAAGCTCCACTTTCTTCCTAAAAGTAGTTTTCTCTAAAAGTGTTTCCATCTGTATCTTGCGTATCTTTTCACACTGTATCACAAAAGAATGTCACCCTGGTTAGAATTATTAGGGTAATCCTTTCTCTTAATTTAAAATTTAAATTGTACTAATTCCCATTTCTTGAAAGACCAAATGGTCTTTTATAGACCCCTTTTGTCTTTGGGCTTCCCTGGCTTGGATCAGTTTCTTAATCCTGCTGTTCTGGATGCTGTCATGGCGCCGAGTATGACTTGTTGTTGGGTCTCCTCTTCTCTCTTTTGTGTTGAGATTTTTTTATCCTTGGATGACAGGGACTTGGCAAACTTTGGTGCTCCTGCCTCCATTTCAGCAGCTTCATGGGTTCAACAAGACAACAGAAACACACCATCCACCATTCTAGATCCATATTTCTGCCTCACTTCTACCTGAAACAGTCCTCAAAGAACCTGTAGACCCAGGAAGCAGGTATTCCTGCCACCCCTTTCATATGGAGTCTTTTTGTCTCTCTTGAGTGTGCTGTGACTCATACTGAACATCATCTGCCTGTTCACTGTCACTAAGGTATGAGGTGCAATTGGTCTCACCTGGCACCCGTACACATGAAGGCTGGAATTGTGTGAAAGTTGATGCACTCAGGATATAAAATTCACCAAGAGGAGACGGGTAAGGAAGGACCCTTTCTTTTCCTTAGGCCTCTATTACCCAAGGATGGTTTAAGAGGGATGATCCTCATGGGGACCCAGAAGACTTGTTGTAAGGTTTGTAAGTCATTTTGTCACAAAACTGTGGTCAATTTTGGCACATGCTGCCTTGTCTCCTCTCTCTCTCTCTCTCTCTCTCTCTCTCTCTCTCTCTCTCTCTCTCTCTCTCATCTCACACACACACACACACACACACACACACACACACAAAATTTTTCTCTGAAAAAGCTCTGAAATGAACCCCACCCATGACCACTAGAGACGCAGGTCCTTTCTTGTTAATATAATCCTGACTATGATAAGGATGTTGTACATGTATTGTGAAATTATCTTTCTTTCTCATTCCTCATGGGCTTTCCTACAGGACCTTGATAATCTCCCCTTGAGTAAGAGATTCATTGAGGACCACAGTTGCCCAAAAGAGCCAATTCTAGGCATCTAACTTAGGATTAGCTCAGCTATGGGAGCTTCTATCTATTGGCAATCTACCAGTTTATAGTGTCAAGGAACTGAAGTCAAACTTGGGATCCCTCAGCACCATGGAACTTAAGACTACGCTATAACAAAGTGTCTTTACTGACATTCATGGCACTTTTATTTGGGGAGCTCTAAGTCCAAAGTAAGGACAGGGAAGCAATAAAAAACATATAGAATATTTCTTATTACTATTGCCAAATGTGCTCAGAAGACAGAAAGTTGTACTTTTTAATATCCTTGAACTTCATTGCTAAGGAGGTGAGAAGAAACACCTGCCTGTGGCATTCTTGGGCAGTTGGAGGCAACCCTCCTGGGGAAGTAAACGGAATTCTATGGAAATGGAGTTCATACATCACAACAGTGTGGGGAAATCTTTTATATGATGCAACACCCACCCAGTCTTGGGTGAATAGAGAGCCTCTCTCAGCATCGACATGCCATCTTTCAGGTGGGTCATGAGACCTTTATTCCATCTACGTCAGTCCATGGCAATTTCATGTGTTTAACTGTTTAGAACTACTGCATGTCTGATTCTAGACATGGTTGATGAGTGTTCACTATGAACCATTGTTCCAGCTGAAGCTAACATGGAATTTTAGCTCAGTTTTTAAAACATAAGCGCACTAGTGTTGCTTGCTAATAAAAGGCAACTGAAGATGGCAACAGATGGTTACAGAAGCAAGCATAAAAACATCTAGACCTCTTACTTGATTGGTCCCACAAGGACAAGAAAAGTGGATACCAAACTCGGTACCAACCTTGCAGTGATCAATCCTGGCCTTGAGTTGCAGATTCAAATGTCAGAAAGTGCTAACATATGTTAAAACCAACTTAATAGACCCTTGTGGTTATGGCTATCTTCCACTAAGCACCAATCACATGACAACTATGTGCATCACTGAACTCAAGGATGATCAATTCTCCACTGAGCATGTCATTGTGGTAACTGAGCAGGCATCTATTACCTGGTTCCATGCGCAGGTTTTACAAACAGATTGGGAACTTCTATTAACACACATTAGTTGCACACAGTAAGGGAGTTCATGTGCCGTTTTCTTATGTTGTGTACTGGCTGAGTCCAGTCATACTTTTCCCATGTCCCTTTCCTTAGTAATTATTCTCTTCAGGTTGATTTTTCTAGTTCCTACAAATGGGAGAAACACATGGTATCTTTCCTTCTAAACCAGGCTCATGTCACTTTTGTTTTAATTCCAGTTCAATCCATTCTATTTATAAGTGACAAGATAGTCACTTGGAATACATACATCACACACATACATGTACATACACATACACACATAGACATACACTTAACACACATGCACACATATATGTATCTAACTTTCTAACCCAGCAGTTTTCAACCTGTGGGTCATGACCCTTTGGCAAACCTCAATCTCCAAAAATTATGATTCATAACAGTAGCAAATTACAGTTATGAAGTAGCAACAAGATACTTTTATGGCTAGGGTCAAACAACACGAGAGACTGCATTAAAGGGTGGCAGCATTAGGAAGGTTGAAAGCCAATGTTCTAGTCTACTCAGATGTTGAGGACTTACTTAGCCATCACCAATGGTACCATAATCTGTGACATACAGGGTTCTCTTTGCTGCGGTTTCATTTCCTTTGGATCATATGGTGAAATTGTTTTTATTTTTTCAGTTTATTCTACGTAATTACTAATTTATTCTCCTGTTACTAGTGTGTAAGAGTGCTTTTGTCTTCGTATCCATGACAACACAATTTTATTATTGTTGTCTGCAATAGCTATTCTAAAAGGAACAAGGCACCATCTCATTGCAACTCCGATTCATGTAGCCAACAGCTAATGACACTAATTTTTTTTATATATGTGAGTTTGTATTTCTTCTTTTGATGGCTGTCTTTCAGATAATTTGCCTATTTTTAGTTGGAGTACTAGCTTTCTTCTTCAGTTTCTCTAATATATTCCGGGCATTAACCCTTTGTCAGATGAATATTAGAAAACATTTCTCCTGTCTTGTAGCTATCTCTTTGTTGATTGCTTCCTCTTCTATGCCAAAGTTTTTAATGTGATGTAATCTCAGCTATCAGTTTTTCCTTTGCTTCCTGTGCCTTTGAGGTCCTAGAATTGTTTCATTGACATTTCCTTGTAATAGTTTCAGAGTATCAGGTCTTGGGTCCATTTTGAATCTTACTTCCCTGCATGTAGATAGCTAGTTTCCCAAGATCACTTACTGAAGGGATCTCATTTCTGCAAAGTCTCCATGATTTTGTTAAGACTTAGTTAGCCATAGACTCATGGGCTTATTTCTGAGGTGCCTATTTTGGCACTTTGGTCTTTTTTAAGCAGTGATTTATCTACTGGTATATATGCATAGACACACAGGGGTTTCACTTTTACGTGCTGTCCTGTAGCTTTGCTAGAGATCATCCCCCACCCCTTTCCTCTTACAGTATTTTCCTTGGTCCCCTCCCCTTCTGAGTGAGTGTCAGGCCTCATAACCTATAAGCAGCATGTAGCTGGCCAGCACAGCCCCACTCTGCATCTGGTTCTTCTCAGTCCCAGCAGGCATGCTGCTTTGGAATCTCTTCACACAGCTGTCAACTTGTTTCTCTGGGCAGAAGGTGGAGTGACAGTTTGGGGTTTGCTTTTCCTTTTTGCATCTGTGAATGCATCTTTATCACTGCCTGCTATAGACATCTGGATGATGCCTCTGCTTCAGTGGAATGCCGAAGTCAATTTTCTAGAGTGTATCCCATACAGGCAAAGCTCTGACACCCATGAATACAGAATGGCTTGAGACTAAATGGTCTGGGTTAGCCGTGCAAGGGTGGAAAGAAAGCAATCAGTCACCCCCAAAATGCTATGACAGGAGTGCCTCTGCCTCGGGCCCTACAACCCACCACCTCAGGGACATCAAAGCAGACATCTTCTGCTTCTAGAGCACAGAAGATTCCTGAGGCTCTGCCATACCAAGTAAACTCTGAGTGGCAGGAAAATGTTATTTCCCCTTCAGTGTGTGTGTGCAGGGGTGTGTGTGTGTGTGTGTGTGTGTGTGTGTGTGTGTGTGTGTGTGTGTGTGTGTGTGTGATGGGGAAACCAAACAGTGGGAGCTGGAGACACAGGCACAGGCTGAAAACACAGACATCGAAAGAGCAACGCGTTCACATTTGTCACATGGACCATGTCCAGCTGACTGTTCAGATGCCTTTGAACTCACAAAGTCCCAGATAGTTGAAAATATACCCTGTCCTTTCTGTGCAGGGCCACCTCATTACAGGTGCAGTGAGAACACCACAAACATCATCTGAATACAGTTAAGGCTCCTACCAGGGAAGATTTAGAGCTCGACACTCCTCTAAGATGGGTGGGACAGAGAGAGGGGCAAGTGTAAGAAGTGTACACCCTATGGCGGGGAGAAAGAGTGGCAGCACATGTTTAGAAACAGATAGTGGCTGTGGATAACACAAGGCAGTTACTCTGTATCACAGACCTGTTTGTCCAGAAGACAAGACGTTCGAGTGTAGACACTGTCATGATCATACATGTTCACTTTAACAGGATGCCAGGAACAAAGCCCTCCGCATGGAAGCGCCAACCCACTCCACATGAACAAGACAAAGCTCTGTGCACAAGAGTGGAGCAGCATTCCCCTCTTGGTTGGTGCTTTAGGAGAAGTGCGAGCTGAAAATCATGGCCCCAGCTTTCACCTAGCTCTCCACAGTTCATAGATCTTAGAAGAAGCTTGCATTTACACTCATCTTAGACGTACATGAAAGACAATTCTCATCCTTGCCACTCCCTTCTAACTCAATTCTGAGTTCTCAGAGTTTTAAATATTTTTTTTTTACTAATTTTAAGATATTCTTTATTCTATTTATTTACCTGTATGTATTTGTGTACATAAGTGCAGTGCCCATGGAGGCCAGAAGAGGGCATTGGATCCCTTGAAGCTGGAGTGGCAGGGAGTTGTGAACACTGGACTTGGGTGTGGGGACTGCACATAGCAGCAAGCTCTCTGAGCACTGAGTCTCCTCTCCAGTCCTGTTAATATTTTAAAGTTAAATATAAAATGGCTTTCATGGTACCTTCAGGGCTGTTTCTCATTGTACTTGGTTCACATTCAGCCCCATAAACATCTCTTTTCCTCCTTGCCACATTTCCCCTCATCTCCTCATCTCCCAGTCCACTCAGCCCTGCCTGCTACCGTGTTTCACGTCCTTTACAATCTAGATTCTGCATCAAGAACCCTGGTATTTGACATTTTATACCAACATTCTCTTAATGTACCTATTCAAGCTTTCTCTCCACTAAATGACCCCTTCTACTTTTCCTTTTGCTGACACCCATACCCATGTGTTATTTAAAACCTAGACTCCATATATGAGAGCACATTTGATGTTTGCATCTAGCTTACCCACTCACTGTGATGCTCTGTGGTTCCATCCATCTTTTATGCAAATGAACATTTCAGTATCCTTTATGGCTGAAACTTCATGGTGTCTATATATGTCATATTTTATCTGCCATCTATTGACAGGCATCTAGGCTGGTTCTATATCCTGGCTGTAGTAAACAATGCAACAACAAAACTGTATGTGCAAGTATCCCTATTATTCCCAGGAGGAGTGGGTCATAACGTAATTGTGCAGTACCGATTTCTACTTTACATCCCCACCAGCAATGTGTCACTTCTATCTACTGTCCTTCTGTGTGTGTGTGGGGGGGGGTACTGATAGCCTGATAGTCACTCTGACTATAGTGAGATGGAGTCACTATATGGTTCCACTTATTTCCCTGACAGCCAAGGGAATTGAACGGTTTTTCACAGCCATTGATCATTCACGCGTCTTTTGGGAACTGTGTTTATTTACCTATTTATTGAAGGGACGATTGGTCTGGTACTTGAGTTTTCTGTGTTCTAGGATGTGTGTGTGTGTGTGTGTGTGTGTGTGTGTGTGTGTGTGTGTGTGTGTGTGTGTGTTTTAGTCAAAAATCCTCAGTATAAAGTACACTGTTTGATTCTATTGTATAAAACTATCTAAGCTTAATTTCCCTTAACCTCCACTGCCTTAGTTTTGGTTTTTTAAAAGGCAGTTTTATGTGTATTTAAAACTATTTTTTAAGGCTATACAAAGTAGTAGGATGCAATGTAGGTGGGAGAGAAGACCATGGTCACTCATCACGGTGATGATTAGCCATAGGAAGAACTTAATGTAGACATGTAGCTGTTGGTAGGGACAGTCTGTGACTTAAGCAGGAAGGAAATTGTAAGGGGGGGAGAGGGGGAGAGAGAGAGAGAAAGAGAGGGAGAGAGGGGAGGACTCTGAATCAGGCTGCATTGGTAGCTTAGACCAAAACACACTCATTCTCACAAACAACTTTTGTCAGCACATAAACTGCTTCTTAGATGGTGTGCTAAAGTCCAAGTCTCACAGTCAGGAATGAAGTTGCCCTAAAGACAAGTTCAGAGCCACTGACTTCTCTGCCTGGGAACAAAGGGCCACATAAACCCAGTTGCTGAGTTAGACTCTTTGTGCCTCTTCTAACCCTTCCAGTGGATCTGAAACATGCTGTTGCTGTGGCTTTTCCCTTATGGCTCTTGTTCCCACAGACATTCATTCTCCCTCCAAAGTCAGATTCAGACTCCCAGTTCCCCAAACCATTCCAAAACAAACTCGGAGCTCAACCTAATCCAAGCAGGGATTGCCAACCTCTCCTCACTCCTTTTGGAAGGAGTCATTGCACAGCAATTCCAACAGCAAGCAAACCCTTGCTTGATGAAGGGTTTCTGAAGTGTCCTAGCCACATCTATATGGAGGGTCAAATATAACTGTACTCTATTTGCTTTTTAAAGTGGAAAACTAAAATTAGCACAAATCCCAAAGCTCATGGCAACACACCCGGTGAAAATCAGTGACAAGCTGGGTGGGGAGAGGATGACAGAAACCGGCAGATGCCAGGGAGTAGGTGACCTTATGTGTCTCAGGGTAGGAGTGGCAAAGTAAGGGAGGATTCAGGCAGCAAGTAAGAACTCTGAGAATGTGACCATTACAGCACAAGCTATAGCCACTGACTATACATCCAGTTATAAGTGCACTGGTACCTTGAATGGGTGGATCAAAATCTAGGATCCTGGCACAACAAAGACTTCATTTCAACACTGCATCCGACCTGGGACTCACTTCTGTGAGTGGCGCTGATTTTCAGCTCTACAGCCAGGTATCTAATGAGAGTCAAGTTGGAGAGGAGAGGGTTACACTCCAGTCATGGTTTGCAGGGATAAGATCCAGCATGGCAGGAAAGTATGGTAACCACAGCTTTGTGGCAAGGACATCCAGCAGCTTGCTCATTTCTCAGTGGGCCAGGAAGTTTGGAGAGGGGGGTGATAGCCCTTAGCTGGCTTTTACCTTTTTGCTTTTAATGTTAGCTTAGTCTTCCAACCCATGGGATGGCACCATTCTCCCTCAGTTCATCCTCTCTGAAAACGCCACCACAGGAACAATGGGTGGTGTGCCTCTTACTGGTGTCACACATGTTTCTTTACCCAATGAGGCAGATAATCAAAGTTAACCCTCACGGTGCTTGACTGCATGTCAGTTTCTCTGCCCAACATTCAGGCAGGAGCAATCTATCTCCTCATGGTGGAGGAAGCAGATTAACACAGCAAGTTTCTATGAAATGAATGAAAACGGACTTGTGCTAACATGAAAGGCTGGTTAGTGAAAGCAGGGGGCTAACGTGGACACACTGCTTGCTGTCTGCCCATGCTGTGGCGCCAGCCTGACACACTGTGCTGTTATTGATGAGTTAAAGAGACAAAGATGTGTTTCTCATCTTCACAGATGAGCTCTCTGGGGCAAGGAGTGTTCTCATACTATAAAGATGCCTTCCTAGACTCGACACCCAATCTCATTACCTCTTTGCTAGGTTATCTGATGTCATCCTAAAGGCTGTTTTTGGAAAGAAAGCTAGCTCACCTGAAAAGGGATGGTAGGACAATCATGGCCTCCCTTGGGAACTGAAATCATAGAGCACATTGAATAAATGCCATCTTATTAGGCTGGATGCATTTTAACACATCAGGATTTATGTAATGAGTACTCAAATCAGGATAAATCTCTTTGGGAACAGTTAGATCTAGAGAGACTCTGATTACTCCACTATCTAGTATCCCAGGAGGCTGCGAGCATTCACTGCCATAGCGAAGTCACATTAAGGTAAACTTGACCTCTAAACACCATGACGTAGCCTACAGCACCATCTGAGAAGTCAGGGTCCCCAGTGTTAGCACAGCAGAGCTCTGAGAGGTGTCACGCTCTTTCAGTCACACCTGCCTTTGAGAATGTAACTACAATGGTGCACCTAGATAAAGAAGGGGGGGGGAAACGAATGATTAGCATCTGAAAGCACAGGTCCATTTTGATGCAGTGGGTACCATCAACAATGTTATTAAAAACTGGACCTCTAGACAGCTCCAGAAAGCTCCCCCAGGGTACTTACAGAAGCCCATGTGGAAAGACAGAGATGTCCCACAATGTTGTCATGAAGGGGTTTGCTCTAGGGTGACATGACCTCATCCAACATGAAGCAGAGTGGCTATGCTGTCCCTCAGAAGACTTAGCAACGAAAGGAACAGAGCAGCATGACTGATAGCAAATGTCTGTGGTAATGGGGTCCTCAGCAATCCCTTCCTGAGCAGAGTCAAGAGACCCTCGAGTGAGACTCCAGTCACCATTCCAACCCGCTCTACTGTTCAATATCTTAGGGCAGCTAAAGTACATGAGAAGTGGAAGGCACCTGGGGTGTGAGGCCTGTTAGGTGGTGTAGCTGTCCATGAGTTAGCCATGTTGTGGGTAGCACTTACTAGTGATGAAGCTGCCTTTGAATCAGTCACATCACTGGTTCACCAAGCTGGAGTTAGCTGCGGTCCTTTTCATGTAGCTGCTCTCATTTGGAATAAAGAGGTGGTTAGATTGCTCCAGGCTATGCCATATCATACATTCTTGAACTTTCCTTTGTTTATCCATTCAGAATGTCAGCTTAAGGAGGTTAGGGGAGTGTTTCATTCTTTTCAAACATCTATCTACCTACCTGTGTGTGTGTGTGTGTGTGTGTGTGTGCCTGTTTCAGATGGCTGGCAACAGAAACAATGACCAATCACTAGTCCCCAAATCACTGGCTAAAGTCCCTTTGCTTCCTGTTGATGGTAAGAGGAGAGAGGATGTGGAGACATACTCACACTCTGCTGGAAACAGCCACTCCCTTCCCTTGAAATCTGAAAACAGGGACAGGGGTGGAGCTTATGTGGAAAGATTTGAAAGAATAAAAGACACATTCCATGCAAACAGCAATACAAAGGGGTTATATAAATTTATTTCTCATATAAAGATTGGTTTAGAAAGAAGTCCCCACTCTCAATGTTAATCCCATATCTCACTTGTTTTTAAGTGATAAAAAGACAAAAATTCCCCACAAAATACAATCTGTGTCTCCTCCATATTTACAGATTATCAGTTGCGAGTAAGGCCAGGTTGGTTAAAAGTTACCATTACTTCGAATAATGGAAATATTTTGTGGATGGTAGAACACTGGCAAGTTTGTATGCTCTTCACTGCATCAAGAGAAAGGGAGAAAAACCTTCCAGTGTTTTTAATTATTTTTTAGCCTCCCTATTTAATCAAGTTGAAGTGGACAGTTTCCCTTTGGTATAAAATCAAAGCACTATGTATACAGCCTAAACCAGCTTAATACTGAATGTTTGCTCCCTCTTCTTCCCTTATCAAATGCATGGCAGAGTCCACATTGAGCTCCAATGATTAGGTTTCTTTATTAATTAAAGAAATAACAAGATTTAGAGAGCTGAGTAGTCTGCCAAGGTGGTGAACTGGGTATGTGACAGGCCTTAGATGAACATCTGAGCCCATGGGCACAGGATGGCCACAGAGAGTGATTCAATTCTGTACCCTTCAGTGGTTAAGGCTGAGATTAGTGTCAGGTAGATATTACTGCTGCAGCAAGATCGCCACCATGCTTCTAGATAGCCCAAGTTTTCCAAGTAAAAACTTCTCGCTGTGTAAAAATTCCTTCAATTCTTTAGTGATCAGAATAAGCCTTGGAACAACATCAGGCAAGCATTTCTTACCTTATATTTGTATAGACGCTCATGTGTGCACACTTCTCCAACTCCTTTACCAAAAGCAGGTGGGGGTGGCTTATGTCACACAGAAAGCCTTAACATACTAAACACAAACACAGCACTAAACGTACCTGCCAACACACCCTGACTGTATACACTTGGTAAGGATATTGCTCTGAAGAGAGAAAGGCACTAGAGTGGTTTTCTTCATTGTACTGAAAACTTTCACGTCTACAAAGACATGAAAATTGTCGCCTGGTCACTTGGACTTTCACAGTATCAGATTGTAATGATAAATCTGGCCACTTAGAAAACCTTCTCCGAGTTCAGAACTGAGCTCTTGGATGAGCTGTCACCCTGAAGCCTTTCTCTGTTCTCAACTGATCTGAGTTGACTTCAAGTGGACTGAAAGGCACTTCGAAGAAAGTCCCAGGACCCACAGAGGGTGGAACTACCAGGTAGGGAGGGGCCTCTTCATGATGGCAGCAGGGCTGTCTCGTCAAATGGTTACTTGTCTTTTTAAATAAAGTGACAACCTAGGGCTCCAGTTATTGAGTGAAGCTCAATCTCTACCATAAATCTCTAGAAAATATCAATTTCATCAGTTATCTACTGTATGCTTACAATATCTAAAAATAGAAGTTTGATATAAATAAATGTCCTTTAGTGGCAGTATACTAAAAGACCAGCCCCTTGGCCTTTTGACAGCCATTATGATCATCTTAGCAATAGACGGCAGCTAACCAGGGCAACTGCAAAGAGTTAGTATTGCAAAGTCCATTTGGTCTGTCTTTTGTACCTGGCCAGTGAACTACAGTCATGACCAAAGGGTTCCTAAGATGCTGACGCAAATGAACAGAATTTGGTCCAGAGCCAAGTAGAGCTCACATTTCCCAAGAGCACAGAGAATTCTGCACAGGAACTAATTAATATCCAGTACCATTTCAAATAAACATTTGATGGAGCCAGAAAAATGTGTACCAATTCCAGAAACACGAAGGTGAGAGGCAGATTCCACAGGACGAGCAACTACATCATGTAAAGTGCTGGAAGACCTCAGTCATTATTTTAAAGCAGAAAATTATACTTTGACTATGTTTTTCCCAAAGCCCCAAACACCAAGACAGTCCAAGCAAACAAAGTAACTTCTAAGTTTTCTGGCACCCCAGATGTCAAATTCTCCTTCATTTTAGGTTTAAAAAAAAAAATCAGTGCATATGTAATATAGGTAAATAGGAAGAAACAAAGCCCTACCCTCTATTGCAAATTCTGTCCAATTGCCAGTTTAAAAAGCATTTCCCCTTTGGTGCTTTTACGGCAACATGAGAACATGCAACACATCTTGTCTTCCTCTTTTGCCATGAAGTACAGGTGCGAATTCAATGCTTTGGTCCCGATACCAGATAACCAGAGTGCCAAGGACGGACGGGTGCAGTGAAGACTGTCCACAGATCGTGTCCATCTCCTCAGATAGCAGGTGATTGTGTATCCAGAAGGTACTGCTACCAACGGCCACTGACGCTGGAAATGTCCGAGTGATACTGGCGAGGCAGTCTCCCACTGGCTCCGCCTTCCAGGAAGGAGGTACATGCGTTTGATGGTTCAAACAGTTTTCTTCGGTTTTTACTTAGCTCTAGAAAGAGAATGAAAGAGAAAGAGTGAATTGTCAGTGGGTCAGTGGAGAAGCACTCTGTACAAGGAGGATACATCAGAACTCAGAAAATGGTGACAGTGGGATTTGTAGGGGAAGCCAGGTGAGTGGCAGGAGGTAGACTCTCAGATAATAGTGAGCATTCCTAAACATTTCATAGCCTACTGTGTGAGGGGCACTTACTACTCACCTAGATAACCAGGGGCAAATGGTTTGTACAATACCCAGGGAGGTGTCACTCTCAGAAATTCCCTAGCCAGATTAGACAGGTTTGCTAGGCTGAAAGTCCGCGGCATAGAGCACAATAGATGCTGGCATGAGAAAATATATTACCAGTGGTCTAACCAGGGTTAATTTATCAGCAGAACACACACACACACACACACACACTCTTCCTCCATGACAAACAGAAAACATTAAGGTAGGCAAGCCAGAAATGGAGAGAGAGAGAGACTCCATGCCTAAGGCTGCACAGAGGAGAATTAAGCCACCTCCCCACGACTGCACCAGTACACCAAACCCATGCTTCTTGAGTGACAACCAGTTATCAGAAGCATGCCCACATGGAAGAGCTTTGTATAAAAACATCAGCTTAGTAAAGATCTTACCCACTTAGAAAATTAATACTAAAAAACAATATTGAAATCTAAATTGTCAGGGAAAATAATAACACAGCCTACTTTAATTTCAAAGACTCCTGAGTACTTAGAAAAAAATATATCTAGTGATTTTTTTTAACATGGCAGTACAGAACTAAACAGAAAGACAGCTAATTATTGTAGATGAGTGAATGACTTGGCATCCACCCTGTTTGATGGACCTTGGTATCGCCACAAAACTCTCCAGGAAGACACTTGAGGAGAACCATGAAACAGAAAGTTAGGATTTCTTGTAAGCACCAAATGTACATCTCTCTCCAATTTGCTCAACTTTAAATAATCAGAAGGACATAAAATTGACTTGCTTGAGTCTGTCTGTGTTCACCGTATACTTGTACAGAACTTGGTTTAATACCATCCCTCCCCATGTATGTCCGTCGCCTTAGGAATTCTGCAGTCACACTTGAGCCATGGAAGCACTGGCAAGTCTTAGGATGAGAAAATAATTTATGTTCTCATGAGCCAAATAAGTAAGGACCACCAGACAGTCAGCTGTCCTCGTATCTTCTGAGTACTGGAAGGTAAATCAGCCAGCACACCCTTAACAGTTCACCTCACTCACACACACACACACACACACACATACACACACATTTCAGAATGTGAACCCTTCCCTGTAAGGTCAAGACGACCTTGGAGATACCTTTGTTTTGTTAACACACTGTTCTCAGAGACAAAGGTAACACTATTGCATTAGAGGTGATGACAGGTACCTCAGAATTCATTTTGCTCAAGTGTTCCCTGAGGGGCAGATAACATGAGCATTCTCTATTTTATAGATAAGAAAACTGATTTTTAAAAAGTTGATGTCACCTGCACACTGAAGTGCAGAGTTGAGTCCCCACCTGCCTGACACAAAGTTCACTGAACACTGGGTTTTTGTGACCACAGATTAAACAGGGCTCTCTGGTAGTGAGAATGACACCGGAGACATCACCACTTCAGGTCTGACCAGTGACAGAGCACTAGTTTGTACCAAAGTGTACCAAATCCATATATAATTGTAATAATAGTTTGAAATCTATGAACACAGCAGATGCTGGCACACATGGCATGGTTGCTGTTTCCGCCACTACAGAACCTGACACTCCATCTGAAAAGCTGAACAACTTTGTCTTATTTTAAAAACCCACAAACACAGAACTTCAAATTTCAGACCAAGATGGAATTGAATGTACAAAAAGCAAACTTATAGAGGACCATCTTTGGTGTCCATTTTTCTCACAGGCAGAAGGTCCGAGTCAGGAGTTTGTTCCCAGGTTACAGAGAAGGAAAGGTAAGGTAGGCTGAATAAGGGATGGGGGCTGAACACTCTTCCCCACACAGGAGCCTGTGCAATGAGCCGGTGAAAATTTCGATGCCAATGGAGCAATCTTCAGTCATTATTTTTATAAGGTTGCGTCAGCTAGCTATCTGAAAGAATCCAGTGACCGTGAGGGCAGTCAATCGGGTCATCCACAAAAGTACAGTTTCTAAAACAGCGAACACACACGAGGCTCAGAAACAAAACTTCTCAAGAGAAGTTGTCAAGGCATGGCCTACTGAAGACATTTAAAGATCTTCTTAAGATTAAAAAGCAAGCTCCTGCCTCTAGTTGTCTCTTTTGTCTCAGCAAACCTAAGGGGATAGTTTCAGAAAATACCAACCTTTTGCTTTGAAATTCCAACGCTCACACAATCCTGGCAGCTCTCAGGGTCTTGTTGCGGATCTGAACAGAGTCACAAACTAAAAGAATAGGTCGGGAGATGTTAGATCTACCTGCAGCCATGGCAGGAGGCTTGTCAACAGGATGCTAGCTAGCATGCCTCGCTGAGTCTATCCAGCTAGCTAGCTAACCAGTTACCAAACTAGTCTCAACAATCTCCTGACTTTAAAAAAAAAATTCAAATTCATTCTCGGACACATCTCTACATCTCAGATTCATTCCTTAAAATATTAAAATGCAGGCTTTCTGCCCCAAGATGAAACCTCATACAAAAAGAAAAAAAATTCAAGGATAAATTTAACAATCTGCACAGTTTTGCAAAGGAGAAATCATCTAACCAGAAGACAAGCATGAATCTTGGCTGCCTGGCCAGACTGCATCTCTCTGGAGTAGAATGCTTGGGGGTCATGAACAGAAGTCTTTGTTACCAGGTACGCTGAATTGGGAGAAACAGCTTTTGATGAAGTGTTTCTTTCTTTTCCTTTCTTTTTCAAGATTTATTTTTTATGTATACAGTGTTCTGCAAGCCACTGCAAGCCAGAAGAGGGCACCAAATCTCATTAGAGGTGGCTGTGAGCCACCATGCAGGTGCTGGGAATTGAACTCAGAGCCTCTAGAAGAGCAGCCAGTGCTCTTAACTGCTGAGCCATCTCTCTAGCCATGATGAAGCATTTCTTAAGGACAACATTACTTGCAAAGAAAATGACTTAATGGGTTGACTTAATGGGTCCCAGCAAATGCATTTAGTATAGTAAGACAAACTTCCTCCATGTAATCAAAGACCTAGAGCTGTGCAGAGCAGTCCTTTTAAAAGAGCTGTGTCTCCGAAACACACACTGACCACAAAAGAACCATGCCGAAGATGATGATTGGAAAAACAAAGAGGACCCAACACCCCTTCGTCTCACTTCCAATTTGCCCAGACCTACACTGAGTTATTGCTATACTCCAAAGGGAAGCTTCTTAACGATCTGCCTACAACCTGTGAAAATGTTTGGGAGCCATCCCCTGTGGCTGAATGCTTCACAGAACTTGGGACAAATTCACAAAGAGAAAACTTGGTTTTCATTATGCTGCTACCACTACTCCGTGAAGGCTAGTGACAAGCTACAGAATGTCGGGTAGATATTTCTCTGTACAGAAGAGCTAGCCTGTATTAGGAAGTGTGTGACTTAGTTATCAAGTGCACCTCAATTTTGCTTAATAGTCAATGAAATAATGTGAAAGTATCCAACATCAGAGCTTAAGAGTAACCCTCTGTGGATAGGCACTCTAGGGTAAACTAAGTAAATAAAACAATCTTATTACCAAAGACAGCAAAAAGAACAAACAAGGGTTTGAAACGGCCTGCTAAGAGTAGCCATCAAGTCTGGTGATATAGTTCACAAGTTCACAGGACAGGTCTTAGACATGGAAGCTGAACCACACAATCACCACCGCAGTCTACATTCACGACAGGCAAAACCAAGAGAGATTTGGAAGTTTCCCCAAGCATCAATGACTTGGCTCAGCAGAACACAGGCCTTCTATCTGAGTCCATCTTTCCCCTCACATACACTGGGATGAGCTCAGGGCTCATCAGGAATTATACATCCACCTGAATACCATTAATACAGGCTGGTGGAGGCCCCCGGGTAGAGTCCTGGAGCGTGTATGTACAAACATTATGGAGTCTAATGCTGTACCCAAAAGTGCCCATGCTGACATCTGTCCTGGTTCACATATCTACTTTAGACAAAGATTTCTCCCCAGGAGGTAGAGTTAGGTACTGCAATCCACTGCTAAATGAAATGGGCAGACCCTGAGGTTTTGAATTGTATTTTCAACTATGATTAGTGACTGCTGTCTGGAAAGAGTATTCACCAGCTGCATGTGACTGTTAGCCTCACTTGGGCCCAGCCTGCCAAGTCACAGCCCTCTGCCCAGAATGCTTGCCTTCTGCTTTTAGTGTCACTGTCTTTCCAAGAGGCAAGCACACATAAATTTGACAATCAAGAACACTGCTGGCAAGACTTCCATACCATGTCCTCGTTCTCTGAACACTGTAGAGGTGTACCAACATATGTGTGCACCACCCGGATTCATCACCTGCATGGTACCCAATAGGAACTTGCAGAGCACTCACTAAATGAATATGCAAGAGGCCACCAAGAAGGCAGACTAGAAATATAGAGACTATTTTTCTTCCATCTGAATCAAATTCTACTAAAACATCAGAAAAAAATCAAAAGGCATTAATCTGATAAAACCCCACCAAGGAACACCATGAATGCACGTTTCCTCTCACTGTGATGACCTTGGTGTCAAGGACATACACACTGGAACACGGCTTTCAATCAAGAGTAGTTATTCACAAACATAGCAACTTGTTCATCACAACTGCTCACCTATTCCCATGTTCTGCATGGGGCGATTTTGGCTACCTCTTTCTGAGGAGATCTAGTATAATGAGCAATATTGCCAAGGCAGGATTTTGGGCAGGGACTTGATTAGGGTTGGGTGTCTCAGCATCGGCCAAGTGTTGGCAGGACCCCCCCTGGATCACATCCAGCATCGGATCAGAGGAGTGAATAGCTGATGGGCAGAACCAGCCAGCCCCACATGCGAGACCCCTGGAGACGGTTTTCAGATTTTAGAATACGAGTTCAGCACATATTCACCTGAAATTGCCAGCAGCATTTTCCTCCTGGCACCAAAGGTCGTAATTCCCAGCTCCTTCAGATCCTGGTCCGTGAGGGTGAGGAACGTCTGAAGATCGATCTAAGGAAAACAGGAACAAGGCGGAGCTGGTCGGTCAGGTGTGTGGGCCTTTACCACTGCAGCCTTGACAATTACTGTATTGATTTGTTAATTCTACCCACACCCTAAAACCAATGGTGGTGGCATCAACCCAAGGGCCAGAAATTTGGAAATAGGTGGTGGTGCTGGAGAGACAGCTCAGCAGCAAAGAGCACTGGTTGCTCTCCCAAAGGGCCCTGGTTCAATTCCCAGCTCCCACATGGAGGCTCACGAGTATCCTTAACTCCAGTCCTAGGGGATCAGACATCCAATCTGTCCTCTATGGACCCTGCACACACATAGGACATACATTCAGACAAACATTCATGCACAGTAAACAAAATCTCAGGGAGGATGGAGGGAGGGAGGGAAGGAAGGAGGAAGGGAGGAAGGGAGAAAGGAAAAAAAAAAGGAAAAAGAAAAGAAATTGATAAACTGAAAACAACTGTCAGCAGGAGACAGACCAAGCCAGCAAATTAATGCCACGGAGATAAATTTAGCTCTGAGCATCTTGGCAGCTACGACCAAAACAACACAAATAGTGTACCACATTTGTGCCCGGATACAAAAGAATGTGAATCAAGAATGTTTGTTTTCTTTTTAGAACCAAAAGCTAACAAAGTGTACACAAGATGATAGCTTCCTTTGTGTTATACACAACCATACAAGAGACTGTCTCAAAAACAAACAAACAAAAAACGGTACAGAAACCTCTGTATAACAGCAGAGGGGCAGAGCTCTTATTTTGAAGGTAGCCTGTGGGACTTTCTTAGAAAGGTAACAGCGGTGAAGCCAGATCCATTACTGATACTGGGTGCTTGTGGCAGGCAATAATGTACCCTGCAGCTGCTGTACACATCATATATGGCTGCAAATGTGAGCAATGAGGACCTGCAGGCTCAATGCTGACCTCTGGGGAACTATGACCCCAAGGTTCCCCTACATCAGTTCCCCACTGTGCTCTCAGCTAATGTGGTGAAGGATGATTGGGTGGTTTTCTACACACCCCACTTTCTACTTCTCTGCTTCTTCGTGCTATACTAAATAAGGAACAAAGTGACATTTTCTTCTGCAGCTAGAACAAGCTGAGGGAAAGGACAACCATGGGTCAGCGTGGCTTCCTTCTGGAGGTCGTCACACCCACAACCCAAACAAAGATGCCCAAGCAGATGCAGGCTGGCCAACCTCTTGCTGCTGGAAGACATCTGTGTATTTGCCCAAGCCCAGCTTGCTGAAAAGCTCAGGGAGGTCGGAACCTCTGAAGCAGCTGTTTAGGTTGCAGCCATTGCTCCCTGTCAGCGAGGAAATGCAGTCCATGTAGTTGCTGCTGCTCAGATAATGCTCTCCTGCAGGGCAAAGAAGAGACAGTCAAGGCCATGGAGAACATGGTTTAATTAAAAGCCTTAATCAGATTCCATTGTTTGGCTGAACAGAGCACCGGCTGCGGAAGCACGGTAATCCGTCACCACGGGATCAGCTTTTCACCAAGGAAATGCTGTTTATTGCTGACATTCCGAGGCTACAGTTGGGAGGCAGAAAAGTCAGTACCAGTGCCTCTGCAGCTAATAACCATCCATTGTGTTTCCCCCAAGTGTTGGCTCTTTACAGCTGATTTGATGGGAATCAAATGAAGAGCTGGCAAGGAACTCTGGGATACTGTAAAGGTACGGGAAGTTATAAGGGGCCCAGGTTCCCGTTGGATGGCAGGGTGGCCCTCCGCCTCCCGACCTGTGGCTCCTTCATGTTGTAGAGGATTTATGCCGCACTATAGCACACACATCCTATAGCCTTGAAGAACACTTCAGGGTGTCGAGTCAGTCAAATCTGGTGCTTCTGAAATCAGTAACATCTGCAGCAACGAGGCTGAGGTTCCCAGGTCTAATTTATGAAAGAGTGAATATATTTCATGGGAAGGATGCTAACAGAGCAATACAGAATTCTGTCTTGGCTCTGCAAATGATTTGATGGGCAAACCTACCTATGGTCTGGTACTCAGACCAACTGACATCCCAGGCTAGAGGAAGGGTCATAATACCAGACCATGTCCATGGCCAGACCCCTGAGCACACTGCTTTAGAGGACCTAGCAGACGGATGTGTGGCCATGCCACCTCTTGCCCATGTGGTGATCCATCTCTCACAGCCAAGATGTGGCCCTAAGAGGGATTTCTGGAGAGTGGAAGAGAGCGATGAGGCTACTCCAGGGTTCTGCAGCAGCCAAGCCTCAGAGTCTGCTTTGCATGGGTTTCTGACCCTACTGCTCTGATTGCTTTCTCTCCTTTTCCTATGCAAAATGTGACACACTCTGCACATCTCAAAGGCAAGGAATTGTAACATTTCTTTCCCTTTTTAAAATAGGTATTCTCCTGTGGGAAGAATATGAAGGGATCCAAAACTACCCCCTAAAATAACATCCTTGAGCCATAATTTAAAGGTAAGGTAGAAGCCCCCCGAAATCATCAACTCACACTGAGTCAAGGGTAACACGACCCTTGCTGGAGGCCCCTCAGAGTGCCCACTGGCCTTGAGTGAGTAGAAGTCAGCTATGGGCTGAGCATGTAAATTGTTGTATAAATGCTAAACTTACCTCCTGGTAGAGCAAAGGTGAGCTACCAAAGTCTACACTTGAGCAACTGGTATAAACAGGAAAGCCCAGAGGAAGAGAAGACTTCAAGACTAAGACCCAGTATAAAAAAAAAAGCTAAGCTTTTTCAACAGCTTAGTACAGTTGGTTTAAGTTAACTGAAGGAAAGGAGAAATGAATGTGAAGCCAACTGGACTACATAGGCCAAACACCTATATCCCAAGACCTGTGTGGATCAGCAGCCGCCTCTGGGCTGACTGCACTGTGCCTGTTGAGAGGATCAGACAGTAGCTGATGGGAGTTTCCAGCTCCAGCTCACGGTTCATAGGAAGAAGAGTTGACATCACTTCCTCATTTGGATTTAGATAATAGTATGACTAGTGTTTAAGTTGAAAATATCTCACAACACAGCCACCTTGACTGACCATAACCATAGGCTCCAACTCCTACTGTACTTGCCCATAGTACCTTCAGATAGTTCATGCTACATGTTTAGAATTCCAAATGTGGGAATAACCATGAATAAAAAAGCATTATTAGCACGCCTGATCGTCACTGTGCAATCTTTGATCTAACTATTCATTTCTACCACCTAGAAGAGCTGACACCCTTACAGATATGACACCTTGCTTAGCCTCAGCCATATTGGCTCAGGAAGAAGCCAATGATTTAAAGTGACTTCTGTGTTTGTTAATTTATCTTGCCTACATAAGATATGCAGAATGACAATACCAGTTGACATCCCAAAGTGGATGGGGGAAGTCTCATAAGGACCCGCCCCTAGATGAAGAGCTACAGGCAATCAATGGTTGCAGAGAGAGGTAGATGGTGTGCTTTGGTGGAAACTGGAGGTGGAGAGATATGGGTAAAAATGATGTAAATACAGGACTCGTGTATGAAATTCTCAAAACAAGCTAAAAATCCTGTTTCTTCGCTTTTAATAGTTTTTCTTCTGTTGTCCAAAATGCTAGTTTGACAATATCCTACTCAACCAATTTCACATGTTCCTATCTCTTCCATGTTATTTGGAGGTGTGTGTGTGTGTCTTCAGAACATGCACCTGCTAGGTGCCAGAGAGACACAGCCTGACACACAGGACTGGCATTCACTAGGCATTGCTGACTTGCACAACTCAAATTCTACAAAGTAGAATGATGACATTTCAGGATGCAAGTACCAGACCATCCACCATATACAAAAATGCAGTGAGAGGAGGAGAGAACTTCACAGGGAGGATCCAGGAAAGCTTGGGGAAGAGGCTACACATAACTCATACCAAGCACTTCACATCTCAGGAGCGAGCTGCCTGCACCTCATCACCTCACGCCAAGCCAGGGCATCTAAGCTGACACCTGAAAGTGTGAACAGGTATAATGCTCACTTGATTTGTTCTGTTTACGCTTGGGGCTGCCAATCGGTGCTGTGAATTCACTGTGACCCATGGGTCCTATTCCATTTCGGTCTCTCCAGTTGTCTGATTCGCTTCCACTTGCCAGATGCTCACGACTGCTGGACCTTGAGAGGGACAACGAGGATCCCTGCAAAGAGTCCAAGCAAGAGAAGGAAGAGTTCAACACAGTGGACGTCTGAGTGGGGGAGAAATGATACCACTGCCATGTGCTTCTGTTGCCAACCAGGGCACACCCATTCTCTGGAATGTACCCAGGATGAACGCTGACAGACATTGAGAGATCCTCACCAAGAAGACCTGGCTCTGCAGGTGTCCAGAGCTCTAGAAGTCACCAGGGTAAAGAACACTTCCTATAAAGTTTCAAAATGTCATGGTTCAGTTCATCCCTGTTTTAGGAAACAGAAAGCAACTCCCTACACACACACACACACACACAAGCACGTGCGCGCGCACACACACACACACACACACACACACACACACACCCCCCCTAATACAGGAAGTATTCTCTGCCTTAGCTCATACAGAAAGGACACGGGAGTAGCAGAAGTGCAGGGAAAGCCAATGTTCTTGCAAAGGTGCCTGTTCCTATCTTAACACCCAATGTGGGGAGACAAACAGAACTGCCATTTCCCTGCTAATATTCTACCCCAAACAAGGACATGATCTCTGTTTGAAGTCCTCCAAATTTAGACTAAGATTAATTTATAACAACTCAAACCCTGCCTGAGTTTGCATTGATTCTTTTTGTTTACGTGTCTGTGGTACGATGGCACTCTGGCTTTGTGCTAGAGTATCAGTAGCCACCATATGGTTGCTGGGAATTGAACTCAGGACCTCTGGAAAAGCAGCCAGTGCTCTTAACCTCTAAGCCATCTCTTCAGCTCCCTCATTTGTAGATTTATTTTCACTGGTAATTCCAAGAAAATTCTTTCCACATTTAACTTTGGCTCATGCAGCTCATTCATGGCGAGGATAGCATCCTTTAAACACTTCCAACTAACAGCAAGGACACCCTAGCCCTGAGGTTTTCTACTTCCTCCTGGTGTCCTCTGTGACTTCCTTCTTTCCCATTCTAAATGGCAGCCTATCTGTAGGCCTGGTCTTTGACACCCACTACACCCCCGTTTTACCCCTGTACTTTGTCAGTGAATGCATTCAATCCTCTGAGAAATCCTTAGTGTGCAAGTGACTCTGGCAGTTTCTACCTCTGGATTGAGATTCCTGTGGAACTTCAAGATCATAAAGCTTTTGGTCTAATGCCTATTCTAGTCTGACCCTGAGCGCTTTCCTCACTGAATGGCCCCTCCCACTGTCTACTCTGAACTCCTCAGCCCACTTGGCCACTCTCTGTGCTAGCCTTACCTGCTTCCTCCCTCTGTGATCCAGCATGTAAAACAAGGCTGGTGTTTTTAAGTGCCAATCAGAGCAATCCATGCCTTCATACAGTCTTAAACTTCTGCTGTTCAGAGGCATGGTGCTTCCTAATTTCCCATCACTCCTCTGTAGTCTACCATGGTTGGAGGTGTGCCAGGATCAGCTTTGCTGGAAACTTCATCTCCAATGCCTCCTGCTGAGACCTCTCCAGTGAGTTCTGAGGATGATCAAGCCATTTATTCCTTGGACTCAATGCTCTTTCCCAAGATGCTCCTGAGAATGACTCTATTTTGTCACCTACATCTCCCAGCATGCCTCTTATCTGCTCCTAAGGTCAAAGCAACTCTGCTGAGCATGGACTAGGAATTTTATTACCCACCAGAAGGCAGACCTGTCCCCAAAGCAGTGCTAGTGTGTACAATCAGGTGCACAGAACTTTCTGGGGAGTGCCGAGTCACTTTCCCACTCCAGTGGTATGCCCTTGCTGATTTAGGGCAGTAGATACAGGGAAATTATGGCTCCTAAGTCAAATAAATAAGCAAACAACAGCCCCCCCCCAAACTTAGATTTTTCCAGTGAAAATATCTTTCATATCTTAAACCAAGATAAACCCAGAGTAGCAAGGACCAAAAAAACATGTTGAATTCTGGCAAGGGCCACAGCACGGGTGAGTAGCTGCTCAGCTTACATATCTTGTAACTTGACATCTGCCTCTTTCTGGATGTCTTTAACCACTCGCCTGGCAGACGGAACTGGCAGACGTCTAAAGATGGCAATTTCTGCTACCCCACTAATGGGTCTGAAATATCCCCTGAGCAAGCAGTTCTCCACACTGAAGGTTTTGAGATTAAAAGCTATCAGACCTCTACCTTGCCTAGTGTTGGGGAAGCGAAAACCACTGGCGGTTCCCAACTCATGCTTTTATTTGCTTTGGAGAACACGCCCCCCCCAACACACACACACACTTCTAAGAGACAGACAGCAGAAAGAAAATGGAAAAACCCCAAAAGCCTTAGCAGCTCAGTTCAAAGAGACCTTCTGTTTATGTTTTGATATCCCAGTATAACACCAAGCAGGCAGGAAGAAAAAAAGGTGGAAAGTGCCTGCCTCTTATCTAAATAACTTCTCAAAAGGACAGGATAATTATTTAGTTGTTAAGAAAAAACAAACTTGAAAATTGCTCAACCACAGCTTCTCAATAATGCAGAGTATAGAGCTTAAAGTATCTAATTCTCTGGCCAAGAAAGCTGGCTGGGGCAAGAAGCTGAGGTACCTGGCACATTGGCTGGATAGTTCTCAGCTACTAGGATGTCAACAGTCAGGGACGCTGCTACGTGGCTGCAGTCCACCTTCCTTTGCTTTGCAAAAACAGATAAGGAAGGTCAGGATGCTCTAGCTACCCTCCAATTTAAACATGTCAGCGCTATAAGCAGACACATGAACACTGTGTATCTACCTCCCTCCCTATCTCCATCCATCTACACCCCCATCCCTTGCTCTTTCATTCTTTCAATAAGAACTGTCTTCTATTGTTGTTTCTAGACTCCCCCGCATTCTTCATCATGGAAGCCAACCTCAATCCTTACCCACCTTCCTGGTTTTGTCCTTCTCAATAGCAGCAGAGAAAGCAAGAGGCTTGCCCGCCCAGGGAACCCCTGCCACAGAAAGTCCGTTAATACTGTCTATGGACCCTCTCCCGCCACAGAGGAAGACCTGGCCCAAGGCAAGCATAGAGCATGACTCCTAAGGAAAGCCAGAACCTACCCTTCCCAGCATTCAGAGAGGCAGTGGAAAGAAGCAGATGACATGGAGCTTCACTGGGATCTAGTTTCGCTGTTACTGTCTGGCCCCACATTTTAGTGTCAGTGGATTGACTGACATCAGTCAGGAAAGTGGAGCAGGCTAGCCCAAGCTAGCCAAAGCAGCAAAGACTTAGGGTCGGCCACTAGACAGAGGCCCCGTATACTTCTACTCACAGAAAGGTTCCTATCTGACCCTGGGAAAGAGCAAGAGTAGGGGACATTTCAAGGTCCCATTTTTGCTTTAGCCCAAACCTTCCTTTCAGCACTAAACACCCCCACAGCAGTGTTTGTTTGGCACAATTGGCACCAGTCATGGCTCATATCCAAAACATATAACCCAGCTCTTCCTCATTTTGTACCCCTACCAAATGAGATCTTAGAGAGCTCAACAAAAAAGGTTCTTCTATGGGATTACAACTGTGCATATGTGTAACTGTGTGTGTCCATGCCACGTGGCTCCAAATCAACTGCACTCTTTAAGTGAAATCATTAAGGAGATGTTCCAGAACACTCTGTAAAATGAGCTCAAGTCTTTTCCCTCACATTTACTGGCCCGTCCCATGATGAAGACACACCCATTCTGGGAGCATCTTTCCCCACTAGAAGTTTACCGGGAATTGTATAAATTTACACATGAAAATACACCATGTAATCCACCAAGAATTAAGTGAGCCCAATTTAAGATAGTTACCACTGAGACATTATGTAGCCAAATAACACTTTGAAAGCCTTACTTTGGATAGAGAAAGCATGAACAGCTTGAATGTACAGTTACTTCCTCCAACAAGGAAGACAACCGCATCCTTCAGAAGCCTTGGTTTTCCTATGGATTAAGTTCTCATGCAGAACAAATAGCATCATAGTATTACTGGGTACCCAACAATACAACTCAAAGGAAGATGCAAGCTAATGAGAACAAAGGCTCACTAAATCTATCCATAGGACTGGGTGGGGCTTTTCAGCTCCCGAAAGCTCTGCACCTGACCTCTGTATTATTACTATAATGTCAGGCTCCAAGTGGGGAACTGAAGAACATTTCTAAAGCTAAATGTTCCATTTCAGAAACTACAGAATGGCCGTCAACAACTCCACACTTTACTCTGCCAAAAGCTGAGGCAGGGGAAGTGGACCACTGACTGCAGGGTGCAAGGCCAAGTCTCAGCATTAGCTTAATTCCTCTGCTAACAAAAGACAATGCTACTTCCTCAGAGCTCCAGCGGGTCCGAGGGGAAGTGGACACCTACAGCCTGAAAACTCTGCATAATAGTCCCCACATACCAGCAGCTAAAGGTTATTTTAATCTTAAATATAGCCTGCCAGGTGGCTACTGTAACGTTCACAATGGAATCCACGGGAGACTATTCAATAGTGTTTTCTTCTTGGCTTGCCCAAGAGAGATAAAGGCAATTTTTTGAAAGTATTTCCTTTTTGCCTTGCATCCATCAACAATCCTATTACAAAGAAAAACGGGCAGAGAAAAAGAACTCCATCTACAAATACTACCATTAGACTAACAATTCTGAAGCCTGCAGCCAGCACTTTTGCAGCCTGCAGGGATGATGGAGATGGATGGTGCTCGGCTTAATCATTCGAGTCCACCCAGAGTCTGAAGTCTACCAGCATGTTTGTGTGCAAGCTGGCCAGACCCCCACTCCCTCAGGCCACAGCCTGACATTCTCAGATGGACAGGGTCTGCTCAGAGTCACGGGAAGCCTGGCCCTCAGGAGGATGGAGTTCTGGACCCTTTCTCCACACGCAGAGAACACCCGACTCCACCCTCGTGGTGGCGCTGTGCCACCAACATCTGGAAAACATACGGATGTTGGAACTGTTGCTTGAGATGCTTCCTGCTGCGTTCCTGGCACATCTCAACATGCCAAAGTTAACTCAAGATTCAAAAATCTGTTTTTGTTGAGTATTTGCCTTTTCCTCCTATGGTGGCTTGCTGGTGATACTCTCGGACAAAGGAACTCTTTGTAGGTTTTTTATGAAACACTGCAGCTGCCCTTTGCTTGATCTTGGCCCTACTCTATCACATAGGATACACTTCATCCAACAAAAACTCACTCCCAAATATAAATTTCCATTATATGTATAGATTAATAACTTTGCAGGGAGTGAATAAAAGTCCCATATGTAAGAGTCATCCATTTTATAAGACAGAAAGTGAGCCAAGCCACTCTGACCCCATGACTATAAAGAGCCAGGGACAGGAAGGATGGACAGGAGGAGAAATATGCACCTCGTAGGCAGTCGTCATCGTGGGCTTATAGGACACGTGGTTGGCTCTTCTCAGCTCCTTGATGGTTTCGGCAGGCATGGACTTGGAGAACCCCAGGCCACTCCAGGTATTTGTAGGCGTTCTGACCTCAGTCACCACTGGCTTCTTTAACATCGCTTTGGAAACCAGAATATAAAAGAGACACTTGGTGTGTTTAATGCAATTCTTAAATAAAATTACCGAAGGTGTGCAGTGTTTCTTCCACATATGAAAATGCTATAACTCAATGCTGTTTCTTATTGCAAAATGCCTAAGAATAAAACATTTTATCCAATAAAAAGTAAATGAGGAGAAGCCTGCGGGATTCCTTAATTATGCTTGTGTATTTCACAAAATACATTTTATTCTGACAGGATATGTATATTATGAACTCAAACATTTTGGGTTTCTTTTTATTTCAGATCAGCTGTACTGGTTGAAAATGGAGCTGTACCAAAGGACAAAGAAGGAAAGCAGTCCTGTGTCACTTACCTTTGGTGGCTAATAGTTTCTTCTGCTCATAGTCAAATGCCTGAAAAGGAAATACAGAAAAAAGGGGCTCTGTTACCAGTCCCCAGAGCACCCTGCCAATACTTGTGAATCTGCTTGAGACATCAGCTAAGATCTGCATCATGGTACCATAATTATACAGTGCAAGTGTGGTTAATTTAAACACTCCTTCAAGGCAAACTGGAATAATTTACTACTTTTATCAAACTTGAAGTCAGTGGCAAGGATTAGGAGTTTCCCTGAAAAATTACATTCTCATTTATGAAGAGTTTCTTTACATCAGGACTATGCTAATTAGCAGCACAAGCATCAAAGGAAGATGTCACACGATGCCCTTAGGCATCTGTTGTCTCTTCTTTGGTCTCAGAATCCTTCACATAGGTAAACAAGATAGAAACAGGGGTAACATCAAGACAATTTAAGAAGTTATCAACCACACTGCTAAAGCCTTGACTGGATAAACACAACGATCTAGCTTTGAACACTCACCATCCAATAGGATTGAGCCTAGATACCCTGGTACTGCACAGGCAGAAAGACCACACATTTGTGCTATTGACAATGAATGGCTAACTATGAAGAGAGCTATGCCTGCATGGTACATACTAGAAACTAACCTGTTCTCACCTCCCCAGTCTAGGGAACAAATAAGACTTAATGCAAAGAGCTACCATGAAGATCAAGAATATACTGGCAGGAGTTCTTTTGCTCTTTTCCCAGGAAGACTGTACTGGCATATATAAGGGTCCCAGGGAATTACAGCCTGGAACAGAACACTGGAAGAGGGGACAAGGAGCTAGGGATAACATTCGGCAGGTGATAAACGCAGTAGTTCTAAGAATATGGCGGTACCATGAGGTACCTGATTTTTAGGTAGCACTTGGGTACAGCTTAAAATTACACCAGAATTTAAAGATCAACTTTAACTTCCAGAGGCAAGAGTAAGAAAAACTGAGGGACCACTAGTTAAGGCAGTGCTGAGCTCTGTGAAGAGAACATGGTCAGAACTCACCTGGAACCTAAACCACCCGGCAATCTCTGGAGGACTGAGGAAGACAGATGAGTAAAAGAATGCTAGAGAAGCCACACCCCTAGAGTGGTGAAGAGGAGGGCACAGTCTTCAGCCTTAGAAGGAGACAGATCTTCAGTGTGTCTCATGCCAAAGCTCCCTAGCAACTCTCATAGATTTCCCGATGATTTTGGAGCCAGCTTTCCACTAATGGCACCTAGTTAAAGAGTCACCAGCAAGAACATTGTCATCCAATCTACAAGAAAGAACCGTGGAACTTGTTCACGGGGACCCAAAGCTTGTGTGAGAAGGATGGCAACCATGAGAAGATGTACAAACCCATAGGGGTCATAAAGGGAACTTGGTATTATTCTTAAAAAAAATTTTTTAGTACTGATGCATTATGAAATCTATGAATTCTATCCACTTTAAGACTTATGGAAATGTTCAAATGCAAGGGATCTAAAAAAATAAAAGCCAGGAGGATTGAATTGTACTTGATACTGGAATAAAAACAGTGTCATTCAATCTTGTGAATTAATATAACACAGTAGTTCTTTTTGTTTTGTTTTGATTTCTAGGATTTTGTGACTTTTTTTCAAGGCGATAAAGAGATAGAGAGAGGGATAATACATTAAAAAGCAGATGCTTTCCCCAGTAATGCTGGTGCAGAAAGTAAAATGTTTGTCTGTACATCACCCCTAAAAGCACTATGTCCTTGCCTCTCACACACATCCACATGAAGATGAGATACTGATTATCGTGCTTAGTAAGCTGCTATGAAAGTGGTGATATTCCGGGGCTGGCTGAGGAAGCTGTCTGAGCATCATGAACATCCAAACCATGCAGTTGTCACCATTCTGCCTCATCCGCCAAAGGATTCAAATCCCACACTCGCTCTTTTCAGAGCCATTGAAACAGAGCCAAGTTTACTATCTCTATTTCCAAGACAGAAGAAAACGAGATCTACTTATCCAAAAGAAAGACCATCTCTTACTTATCTCTAAAGCTTAAGGTACCCGATAAGCATCATTTGCTAAAGCTCTGGCAGCACAGATCACCATGAATCACTTGTCCTTAATCGAAGTCCTGCACTTTGCTCACAATGTTCATGGCAACACCAATCCATACTCCTGCCTGTCTATTTGAGTTTCGCCCTGACCAGGGTGAAGGAGGACAGGCTAACACTCTCTCCTCCATGCATGGCCCAGTGCCCTGCTCTTGGATGACCGCTGTTGCAGCAACTGCATTACCACGGGGCATGCATTACCTGCATGTGGGCATATGGTGGCTGCGAGGAGGCCAGGCGGGCCCTTTCTGAGTTCTGCTGGGCAGCCGCCCTCTCAGCTGCACGCTCGCTCCCTGGAGCCTTCTTGTCAGCAAGAGGACTTTCCGTGGCACTCAGTTCAGGGTCTGAGAGCAATCTGTCAGTGCTGCTGGGAAAGAGAGTTGGGAATTCACTGCTCCCCACCACATGCTGACGCACTGCGTGAAAGTTTCCCATGTGCGTGTTCACTGTGTGTGCTTCTGCCATCCCCTGCTTACGTGTGTCACCTCATTCAGTCCTCAGGGCAATGCTGAGACAAAAGTGATTCTGTCGTTCCACTGGATACATGAGGAAGGACCCTGTCCAAGGTCACTGCCCTAGGGTGACTCTGGGTCTCCAACTGGAGGTGAAAGCTGTTTTTGCAATATACAGGCACCCACATTATAGGAAGGGCACGTGGTATTCTGCTTATGGTACACAGGGAACAGATGTACAGGAAAGGTATTTGGTGTGCATCAATTAGACACTAGGGATTCATGCAAAAATTGAACACAGACTGAGTAAGCCTGAAGGTAGACAGACAGCAGACAGCACACATGTGAAGTGCATGTAACACTCGCTGGTTATGAAGTAGCATGCAAGTTAGAAATCATTTCCAAAGCTTGTCTAGGAAATGAGCAGGTGCCATGTGATGCTTATAATGGACAGTATACCTGAGTGAGTGCCCATGATGCATCAGGATGTACCTCAGGCCAAAAGAACACGCTATTTTGTCCAATTACAACCAATCACCTATTCAGTTTCCATGTCAGAAGACAAGACACGAGCAGTAAGTTTTGCCTGAAAGATGTTGACAGTGGCTTCTTGTTGACGTGTGAACTGGAAATGAAGGTGATTTTCAAAGGCCAGGATGGCAGCTGCTCAGAGGGCAGAGAGAGAAAGGGAAGGCCCAGAATCTAATCACTGGGATTGTGGAAGCCATAGTGTGACAGGGTGACTCCCACTTTAAAGAGTCATAAGAGACCAAGGGCAGGCCACACTGGAGCGAGAAAGTGATGAGGAGATAGCTGGAGGCCTGGCCCTCATCCAGGTGGGAGCAAAGGAAAAGGTTCAGCAGGAAGCAGAGCTCCTGAGGGACACACCCCGAGAGTGGCCATTTGGGGAGTTAGCACCCACAAAGGACAAACAGGCAAAGCAGAACTGGGTAGAATGAGTTTATGAAATAAAGTGGCTTTGGTAATCAATAGAAGAATAAGGATGTGTGTGTGTGTGTGTGTGTGTGTGTGTGTGCGCACGCGCACATGTTAATTTTTCCATAAAGACAGCCAGGGAACTAAGAAGATGGAAGAGGAAATCAACTAGTTGGGCAGGCAGGAGACCCTTTCCCCTGAGAGAGAACAAAAAATAATAATAAAAGCCAATCTAAGGATAGAACAATGATAACCACTGTGCAAGGAGGAGTTCCAGCTAAAACTCACGGGCTTCTCTAAAAGTTTGCAGTGCCCTACATTGGAGAAAAGGGAGCTACAGCTTAAGAATCCCCCTCAACACTGGCTGAGGTGGTTTCACTGCTGGAAACTGCTGTCTCATGCAAAAGTCAGAGCCTAGAAATTGCCCCTACTCATTGCTGAATAGCAGGGAGAATGTCTCTAAGTTTCAGAGCAAGAGCACAGCTAGAAACCCAATAACTAAGTGGCATCAAGGGGGTGTGGGTGGGTGGGGGGGGAGAGACGATAAAGATGGACAAGGGTGAAAACAGAGGTTCTTCATTGAGTTTATAAAATGTAATTATGAGAGGGAATGAAACAGTCCACCATGAGATCTAGCCTGACCTGAGTTAGAATCTTAACCACTGAGCTCAGAACAAATCCTCCCTCCATCATTCCCTCCCAGCAACATGAGCATACATACTGTAGGTGTGAGTTCTTCGTGCCTTGTAGTAGCGCAACCGTCTGCCTCTTGGCACAGGAGACCTTGGGGGGACCCAGCATCTGCTTCAAGTCACCAGCGTTCCCAGAATGCGAAGGACTCCGGGGCATACCCACTTCAACAAAGGCATCATTGCAGCCTGCGGGGGGACAAGGACAGCAGGGAAATTATACGCCACCACCTTACATCTGCTCTAGAGAAAGGCAAAAACCCATCTCCATGGACAGCCAATTCTGGAGTTCTGACGGTGCTCCCGGCTACAAAGAGAGCACATGCCAGCAAGCTCCTCTGTCTCCGGAACACAATCCAAAGGGAGGACCCTGGTTTTCGCCGAAGACTGTCTGGAATAAGGGGATGTGTGTATTTACATATGAACACTGGGGGGCCCTTGTGCCTCATGAAGGCTGTTGGGGACTAATGGGGATATATATATATTTACATATAAACATTAGTTGGATCCTCATGTTTCTTATCTTCCTTCCCATGCGCTTCCTTTTCCAAGCCCTGGTGTTTATACAGGGTTGTGGACACAGTAGACAATATGTCTACCACTGAGTGGTATCCTCAACTCCAAATTTGATCTTTTTTTTCTCCCCAGTGCTGGGGACAGAGCCCAGGGTGGGCCTTACACATGCTAGTCATGAACTCTTCCAATGAGCTACACCCCCATCTCATGGTTTTTCAAGATTGTTAGGGATGAGCAGTATGCAAACAATCATTGAGTTGATGTTTTCCCATTACACAATAATGCAACAGTGGTATTTCTGTGGAAAGTGCCTTTGTGTCCATCTTCTACTACGTCCTTTTCCATTTCATGCAAGACACTGACTCTGCATAGTTGAGGGAGGCACTGGTGAATGAAACCAACTCAGAACCCCTGCATTCTTCCTCCTGGGGCCGGGGTGGGGTCCCTTTATCCAAGCCCCAAACCAGTCTGAGGAGGAAAATCACAACCTTCCACGGAGTTTGACTTGGGAGAAGCCTGTTCAGGCCCAGTTGTCTGCATGGCTGGGTCACCATGATTGGCACTCAGCACTTTTTCTCCAAGCGATGAAGTGGACAGTGTGCTGTATTTCATGTTTGGAGGCTGAAATCATAAATAAAATAAAAACACAATTCAGCAATAACTTCAGTGAATATAAAAACAGGTTCCCAGCTCGTGTTTTGCCGAAAGCACAGACCACTGCGCTGCATGGGAGGGCATTACCTGCACATGTCCATTCAAGGAAGCAGAGATGTTCTTGCCTTCTGTCTGCATGCTGTTGACATGGACATCAACAGGAGTCAAGCCAGGTGGGGGAGACGGGGCTGTGTGCCCATAGGTGGGCACTCCAGACAACAAAATGTTGGTTAATGTGGCCTGGGCAGTAGATGGAATCATAAGGTGTGGTATAGCAGAGAAACCTGTGACGGTTCAGGGAGACAGGGTTAGGCAGGGAACAACCTAGAAGCAACTGTTACATTTGATACCAAGAACTTTCTTTTTCTGTGAATTTCAGAATAACTTAATATCTCTGCAAATGGATTTAATATTGCTATCAACATCATAAATGGGCTGCAGAGATGGCTCAGTGGTTAAGAGCACTGGCTGCTCTTCCAGAGGTCCTGAGTTCAATCCATCACCCACATGGTGGCTCACAACCATCTGTCATGAGATCTGGCACCCACTTCTGGCCTGCAGACACACATGCTGGCAGAATACTATACACATAACAAATCATCTCTTTAAAAAAGCATAAACAAAAAAATCATAAACGGAGGCTGGCTAGTAGGTGCGGGCTCTCGCTTCCATGTTTGCTGACCTGGGTTTGATACCTGGGACCCATATGCTTGGAGGGAGAGAACTGACTGCCGCAAGTTGTCCTTTGACCTCCCCAGGAGCAGCCTGGCATGCGCGCACACACAAATTAAACGGAAATACCACTTCTAACTCTGTTTGCCCCAGGCCCCTCACCTGCACACAGGTGAGGAAAGCTGACCCAGGGCCCATGACTAACAAATAGCTCCCCTTGGGCAGAGCTGTGTTTGCAAAGCTCTGTTTGTAACTTTCATGCTCCTTGACCATTGTTCCCTGAGCATCCAGCTGCTGTTCCTAACCTGTTTATCACCTGTGCAGACGATGAGCTGCCTGCATGCAAAGCTCTTGGCTTTTCTGAGCTTCATTTTAACCATTTTACACAGCGGGAGATTTTCCTTTGGACTAGATGGTGCTTTGAACAGTGGTTTTCACTTGGAGAAATGGAATCCTTTGTAAGTTCTATTTAAAAAAAAAAAAAAACCCATACAGTAGCTAAGAATGCACACCTCTTGCTTATACTTAAGTGACACTAACCTGTAGCACTTGCAGTGTTAGCGATTGAGGGTGCCCATAGTGTAGGGCTCGGGGTACCAGAACTTGAACTTTGCAAAGGACTGACTGAACTATTCAAAGCATTCAGGAGTGAGTTTGGGGTGGTTGAAGTGTTGAGTGACAAGGTGGTGGGCCCCAATAGACCTGTAAGCAATGAAAGTCCAATCAATACACAAATCCAAGATTATGAAATAGGGACAGTATTCATACTGTCTTTTGGGATGAACACCAATAAAATCTGATACTTTCTCATCTGTCAAATACAGGTGACAGGTTTTCTTTCAAAAATGTGACTTCAGATATTCCTATGAAATGTCTCTTTTTACAACTCCAGCATAGGAATGTGCTCATTCTCCGACAACAGATGCTGTGAGAATGGGAAGACAGATGTGCCCAAACTAATGTAGCAGTAAAGCGCACTGAGTGATACTAGACGCGAGCCTGCTGACAAGCCAGGATGGACAAACCTTAGAGAAATAAGAGGAAACTCATTTCTCTAAGCAACTCACTTGTTATTGGCTTCCCAACAAACCCCTCTGCAAGCATTCACACCTGGCAGTGCCTACGGATGCCCTTCCTGTGGTAGACAGGCTGTCTGGTACTCAACAGAGAGGATGTACAACCAGATGGCTCTATGCATGTCTGAAAACAGGCTCACTTCCCCAGGCTTCAATCCGATGACTAAAACTTGCCTAGGAAATGTGCTGGCTTTAATTTATATTGTGAGCATCCCCTGCTTGCTGTAACTAATGAGATTCTCTTTTGGGAATTTGGGATTCTCTACTCTAAAAATGTCCATTTCTACATATTCCTGGGAGTTCACAGGCCCAGTGTTACACTCTTCCTTCTGGGGAAATTTGCCTCTCCTACCATTTTCTCAACTACAACATAATGGAGTTGGCACTACCAAGTTCTCTGGTGTGTCCTGGTCTACAGCATAGCTGTGCAGCTGTGGCTGTGCCTGTTCAGGTCTATGTGGAGGAGACAGCTTTGGTAGTAGTGCTCAAGTCTGGCAATCTGGAGCCCCAACAAGTTATATACACATTACTTTTCTCAGTGTTAAGAAATGAACCTAGGTCTTCATATGTGCACTCTACTACTGAGCTAAAATACAGCCCATCATACTGTATATTTTAAAGCAAAAAGGGGGAACAATGAAGAGATGTGATGAACTTTCTTTGCTGCCTCAAATCTACCCTGAATGAAGCAGTACGATTTGCTGGCCACTGCCCTCGCTTTTTCTACAAAGGCATCAGCGAAAGGAGGAGGAAAATGCTGAGCCTGGCCTGCAATAGCAGAGCATCTGGTCAATCTGTGAGAAAGACAGCCCCTAATGAGGACAAAGTGTCAGGGCCAGCAAGGATTCTGCTTTTCTAGCAGCCTAAGTACTGTGAGAGGTATGAGCTACCCTTGCTCTACCTAATTGGCCTTGGGCTTATCAGGACTAACCCTGGGGCTGGGTTCAGGGGCTCTCCCCTTCCCTTCTCCAGCTGCCCTCCCAATCTGCAATTACTTTTTGGAAAACTAAAAACTGGATAATCTTTATCTCTAGGGAGAGAAGGCACTACTGCAAAAGCCAGAGAGAGCAAACACATACATCAGAGTCAGGCTGCTCCCTTCCATCTTGATGGCATTCTTAATTTAGAAAAACAAACAGAGCCACTGAAAAGAAAAGCAGTCAGCCTGTGATTATTTATGCCAACATAAGGAGAGTCTGGGCAACCCAAATCCACAGAGCCTAACAACAGAAAAACCAGACTATGAATCAGGTCCTGTGGCTCTTTATCCCACCCTGGGGTTCCAAGAAGAAAACAGCATTTAGACAGAGCACAACGGTAGAAAGAAAGGGAAATCAGATAAGCATCCCCAGTGGTAATAATAAACTTTATACCTAGTCCAGTGAGTCCAAGGCCTGCCGAAGCTAAGATATCCAGGCTGGGACATGCCAGGCCGGCAGGGCACGATGCTGGGGATAGACTGGTTGCTATGGAAACCCCACTGCTTTCAAGTCCGAGGAGACATTTCCTTGCTTCATACATATTTAAGGCATTTCGCTCAACACTTTTCACAATCACAGACTATGAAAACACATAATGGGAGGGAAAAAAGGTGACACTGGGGTAGTATAGAATGAATGGAGGGGGTAATGAAAATGCAAATGAGGAGGTCAACAGGGGTGTGAGTACACCTTCAATCACCTCTGCCTTCATCACTTCTGGTAACGCTGCAAACAAAATGTCAGCTACCACCTTCCCTGTGTGCACTGTTGTAGGAAGCATTCACCTGCTCTGTGTGTGTGTGTGTGTGTGTGTGTGTGTGTGTGTGTGTGTGTGTGTGTGCATGCTCACTGTTGCAGGCAGCACCCACCTGCTCTGTGTGTGTGTGTGTGTGTGTGTGTGTGTGTGTGTGTGTGTGCTGCTCACTGTTGCAGGCAGCACCCACCTGCTCTGTGTGTGTTTTTTCGCACGCACACATGCGCCCGCGCACACTGTTGCAGGCAGCACTCACAGAGTGCACACTGTTGCAGACAGCTTGCAGGTTCCAATCGCATCCAACCTTTTGGGATGGGGGTTCCTATCCAGAGGTGCTTAGAGATTTAGTAAATTCCTGATGTCAAAGCCCTGTTCTTCTACACAGTCTCTGGAGTCATACTAAAGCCAGCCCCCATTACCTGCAGAAGCCAAATTAAACCCATCACCACATATAGACTGCATAGTAACAGTCACTTGTTTTAGATGTATATGATTTGATGGTTAGCTAACACACCTCCAGGTACCCCAACCCTCAGTGAGACCACATCTATGGCAAATCCTGTGATGTGTGTGTGTGTGTGTGTGTGTGTGTGTATGCATTTTTTCCTAACTGCATATATATGCTACATATATAATTCTATGTAATATATAATTTACTAAATTTCTAAGCATGTATAAGTACACACAATACACACACACACAGAGGCAATAAGGAAAATTTGACTAAGAAAGCAGAATGTTAATTAGAATCCAGCCATTGAGCAGTCTGTCCAGTCTGACATTCACTGATTTTCTCCTGAGCTCTTGGATTCTTGTCACTTCTGTCTCTGTATGGACAAACCCTTCTCTGAGTCTGATACTGATGATGGTTGTAGTTAAGTGAGTCAAGTAGGAGGCTTCATGATGTCCAAAACCCAAGGCCTGTTCTCAAACTCTGAACTCACTCCATCTCACTCAGCCAGAGCTGGGGTAGCTTTTCCTTTAAGGTTTTCTCTGAAAGTATATTGGCTCCTGTTACACAGAAAATATCACATCTGTTTATGTAGAAATCATATGCAATATAGACATACAGGGATAAAATATGACATCTATGGTATATAAATTTTAGAATGATTTATTTACTTTAGTAAGTTAGGACTCTGACTCCAGAGCCCATGAGATAGAAGAAGACCATCTGAATATCCTTCTCATGTGAATATCATGTGGGAGTGGACACACACACACATCCATACACACACATACCCACATCCATGCGTGTGAACACATACACACCCTTATGTGAACATATACACACCCACAAGTGAACACACAAACACACATTCACATAAGAATAGAACTGGAAAGAAAGGCTTTTCTAAGTGAGACAGCACCGAATGTGAATGGGGACCCAAATCCTAACCTGACATCAAATCTGATCTGGCCAGAATCTTGCACATGCTACCGTCCTTGATTTCTGACTTCCCTTATCTATAGCTGCTGGATCTGTGGCATTGCTTCAGCAGCCTAAACAGATGTTTACTGGTTTGTTTTTGCCCAACGATACACTACAGTGCACCAAAGCAATGACTGTACATTTCTATAATGCCAAAATGTGTAGTGTCAAATTGTGCTCACTAGACTTTATAGCAATAAAAGCTTGCATTTTATAAAGAAGTCAGAAAACTCAGCTGTTTGGAATTGTTCTTCAAAACATTCCACAAACTTCAAAACTCCTCAGTCACAGTGTATAAATCTTTTAAGCTTTTAAACATTAAAGAAAACAGGATCCATATACCATTGTCACACTTATCACATGGAACAAAGACATTTTTGTGACTTTTGTTAACATCCCCTTAGATTATTTCCTAATCCTACTTTCCTTCCTAGTAGTAATTTTGGGTTTCTGCATCTCCTGATTTAAAAAAATGTCAAGCTGTAAACATTGCCACTTAGCATGTCATTCCAGTCTGGGAGCTTTGGTTGAATCATCCATGCTCAGCCTGTAGAGTAGTAATACAATGGCTAACAGCCACCGCCAATGGTGTGATCACAGGGTTCCAGGGTGCTCTGCAAAGGGGCTGCAACAACTTCCCTAATGTATGAACACTCCCGCTGTTTCCTGGCCTTCTTGCAGGCACTTAATATCAGATTTCTCTCTTTGCCCACTTACTATCCATGTAATTATCAAATCTCTACAGCATGGGACAGAGAGAGAGCACTAAGCAAACGGGCACATTCATTACGCATGACTTTCATTAAAGGAAAGATCACAACAGAAAAGGTAACTGTTCTGCTGGGCTAGCACAGTGACTCGAATATAGTGAGTTCTGGAAACGTACTACAAGTTGATTTCCTTACACTTACACTTACACACACACACACACACACACACACACACACACACACACACAAACCCATAACACATAAGTCCCTTTAGCTATTCTCTAGAAACTCAATAAAGTCTGTAGCTAGCTGGCTGCAGATTCGGAGTCCTTCTGATAAATACGCAGGAGTGGTATGTCTCATTCATATGGTAGGTCTGCTTTGGCTTTCCAATGAACTTCAGTATTGATTTCCATAATGGCCGGACTAGTTTACATATTCCCACCATCAGCACAAAAGCGTTCCCTTTAGTACAATTCCCGACCAGTATTTTCTCTTAGTCATTTTCTGGCTGACTGCTGCTCTGACTGAGTGAGATAGGATCTCCGTGTAGTTAAAATTTGCATTTCTCTGATGGCTATTGAGGCTGAACATTTTTGTTTGCTAGTCATTTGTACATTGTTTTTTGGGAACAGTCTTCATTTCGTTTGCTTATTTATTGATTAGTTTGGTTGATTACTTGTAAAAACTTGATTAAAGTAAAAAAGAAGGCAGTTACTAAAATTGAACTCAAAAAACAAACATATGAAAAAAATGTTGGAAGGTAATGGAGGACACTGCTATAAATATATACTCCTATAACCAAACACACACCGACATGCATATTAGAAATTAGTCCTCTGTAAACAAGCAACCAAAGTGTATAAGGATGGTATTACAGACACTTCACTGGGCACAGATCTGAACCAACCTTGCTTGGCTGTTTGGGCTTTGGTTTAATACTGATAAAGACATCTAGCTGCTCCATCAGCTGAGCAATGAACTGTGGGTCCACTTCAATCTCTTCCTTCATATCAAACATCAGCACAAGAGGAAGACACCCCTAGAAAGACAGGACACTCAGGAGTCATTTGTCACAGCATGTGTTATCTGAACATACCTATAAAGCGCACACTATTGAGTATTAAAACTAAATAACATTCATATCTTCCCAACAAGGATGGATGGTGTGGGACCGAGGTGAGGGACAGAAGGCTACCTAGGAAACTGAAACTATGTATGTTATTTGGCATGGGTTTATTTATTTATTTGTTTGTTTGTTTGTTTGTTTGTTTATTTTTAGTCTAATTTTTACTTTGGAAAAATCCTTCACTGTTTGACTTCAGTTATATTAGCAATGATACAAAAACATCCTTTGCCACTCTGTGGTTCAGATCATGTGCCCTCCCTTGCTCGGATTTACTTGTGGGAACAGCTGTTTAACAACCTCCAACTTTGGCTCAGACTGGCCCATCCCACCACAGACCTGCATACCCAGATCTGTCTCTACCTCCAGGACAGGCTCACTGTCCTTCAGATGGTGTCTATACATCACTCAGAGGTATCTTAACTGCTCCTTCTAAGGAAGCTAAAGCTATAAACAGCCCCTTCCCAGCATGAGCAGCAAACCACAGCTACTGTCAAAGTAGACTATGAATCTGTGAACTTTTTCAAGCATTTTGAGCTTAATAACAATATCTAAAAGACCTTGGGAAAGAAGGCAAGATGAAGAGTAATTGTGGCAGTTCCTGTCTGTAAAGATACCCAATGGCTAGCGCATTAAATAATCAAATAAACATGGCTACAAAAACCAACATTCATAGAAAGAGAATGGCTAAATCTTTAGTGGCCTGATTGGCTCTAATAAGTTTTGTCTGTTAGAGGGATGGAATCGACAACACAAATCTGGGATTTCTGCCTCTTTAAAAAGATGAATTCTGCAAGTTAAGGACTCACATGCCACTAAAGGCTGAGCATAGAACGTAAGAGTGCAGTCTGTTTTTAAGAGTCTCGGCTAGCCCAGCAATATGGCTGTCTGCTGTTACTACACATCAACCCACACGTGCGAGGGTCTCAAGTAAACGCGGGAAGGAGAGAAATGCCATGAACTGGAGTGCTCCTGAGTGATGCAACGGGTGCTCTTCTTTTGTAGTACTCAAATTCATGAGTGAAGCAGCATTTTTTACTTATACAGGAAATTTATCAAATATACAAAAGTTCCAGATTACCAAAGGTCAAGTTTTTAGGTATGTGTGGGTGTATGTGATAGCCAGAGGTCACGGAAGGCATTTTTTTAATTGTGTGCTTGCATTATTATTATTATTATTATTATTATTATTATTATTATTATTATTATTATTGAGACTGTGTCTCTTTAATGAACCTGGGATCACAGGCTACACTGGCTGACCAGCAATCGCAGGGGTCAGGGTCTACTTGTCTCTGCTTCTCCAGTCCTGGGTTTATAGACAACGGCTCCATGCTTTGCCTTCTCAAGTGAGTGCTAGAGATCCAAACTCAAGTCTCCGTGTTTGGGTGCAAGCACTTTGCCAGGCGAGTCACCCCTCGAGCTTTGAAGGTGACCTCAGAACAGTATTTTCAGTTTTCCATTTAAGGTTCATACTGCCCATGTCCGTAGACTAACAAAGGCTTCAAACCGCCCAGCAGTACCCCGTTTCAGATGTAAACAGTCACCTTCCATCCACACCACAAAGTACACTCATTTCAGATCTGGTCTGTGTTTAGTCTAAGTTAAGAAAAATATAAGAAAATTGCTTCCCTATGCTATGGAATTGAGCCTGCGGAGGCACAATGGCCCTTAGTCTCCAGCTTTTCTCCTTTTACCAGGAATGTTTCCTGTCTGGCTGGACCTCAAAACTGCTCTCTTAAATAGCAGGTTTGCAGAGTCAGTGTGGAAACCCACAGGAGTCCAAGAAGTTCCAGAAGAGCATCACAAAGCTAACCGAAGCAGACTTACCATGAGATACTGCCTTGCCAGGCAGACAGACTCGATGGTGCCCTGGAGGTAGACGGTGGATTTCTTCTGTGGATTTCCGGGGTCAGGAAAGTGGATCTGCGCCCCTGTCCTCTGCATGATATGTTTGACATTGCTCCCGTTGCGGCCCATCATGAAGAGGTGATGCTGGGCTGCGATGTCCAGTTGTGTACTCACGGGGATGGCAGATGCCAAGCTTCCCGCAAGGTGTTCCAATAGCATGGCTGTTCCTTCCTAGCAGAGAAAGGTGGGCTGTGGGAGGAGCGCGGTAATCCCACCAAATACCATCTCTCCCATGCAGGCAAAGTTTCTATTGCACCTCCAATAACTATGAGAACATCACTATCATGTTCTATGGGACCACCAGTAGCATGAAGGAAAATCCTGGAAACCAATTAGTCTACTAATCATATTCCTTAAAATTTGTACTGGTTGTGGTGGCATACGTCTAGCTGCAATATCCCAGCAGCTAGGAGGCTGAGGCAGGAGAATGGTGAATGTATGATCAGTGTTGGAAACTGATCTTGAAAAAATAAAAATTGAAAAGAAAACTTGCACGCTCTGTGTTTTCACACCACTTTAAGCTTTTACCCACCTTCACAGCATTAGTGTTATTCTGAGACCCTCGTACTATGACAGTAGCACCATACATTCGAGACCTCTGCTTAAACGACACAGAAATGCTGTACGTCTGTGAGATGCGCTGGATGGAGGGGGCGTTAGGATCCGGGACTGGTTGGAGAATCCCAGCAATTGGTAACTCAAACATCAGCACCAAAGGAAGCAGCTCCTAAGGGAACCAGAGCGATGGTGAAGTGTGGTATTTGCGAGGGGTGGGGTATGGGGCACACAGTGCATCTGCTCCTTTCTAAGCATGTGTTCTGACACATGAATTGTCTTCATGGGAGGGCCGAGGTCCAGTACAGTGCACGCCAGTTCCTAATGGAAGGAGTCTTTGGCCTGTGGCACTCTCCATCAACCCCCCCCCCACACCCATGATCAGTGAGTCAGGCGAAAGCTGGAACATTTTCAGAAAGTTTCCCACCCATCCCATCGAGAAGCACTTATGAATAAACTTAGAATGTTGTGGTCTAAATGCCTCCCACCGAGACCGGCTAACAGAGGTCAGAGTGCTCCGGAAGTCACCCTGTCCCACTGTCTCCCACTGACTGAAAATGGGACGTGGTTACCGAATGGCAAATGATGCTATTTTCAGCCTGCTTGTTATGCAATGTGGTGGGCAATCCCAAAGATTAGCACAGTTACCCGAATCCTCGATCGGGCTGATTCTACTCCTGCTGGCTGTCCTGCTATTGACACCTGCAAAATAAGGGGGGGGGGCCAGGCTTACTCCACCGCTCAAGCATGCAGCAGCCTTCCTAGGCAGCCATACCCTTGCTTCTTAGCACAAGAGCACTAAGGCTTATGGCAAACCTCAGCCGAATGGAGACACATCAAACCGGAATTTGATTTTAATGAGACCCTCCCTCCAGTAACGCCTGGCCATTGAGCTGTGTCACCACTTGGACCTAGCCACAGCCACCAGCTCTCAGGAAGCCCTTCTAATGCTGTTATCATTATTTCTGTCCACAGTACTTTCCTTCCCCCTTTTGTTTAAAGTCTCTTTGTGTCAGTTATGTATTAACAGCAATGACATGGATGCATTAGGCTCTTAGCCATAGGCCTGCTTCCTCCACACCCGCTGGCAGATAATCACAGTCTTAGTGCCTGCCTCTCTAGCTTTCTCCATAGATCCCTGGGCCTCACCACAATCCATCAACAAAAGCATTAGTCTTATGCTGGGTGGGAGAACCAAGTTCCAGGTCATGGCTCGCTGGCTCAGTGTCACAGCCACCGTCAGGTTATTTTGAATAATGCCTGTGCCTTTAATCAAGGCTTTCTACCTGGCCTCATATATACCCCAGTGCAACATTGCTCCCTGATTCACCCTCAGAGCTGACAGATTCCCATTATGGGATTAACTGAGAAGAGAGAATATATTTAAATAACAGAACAGTAGTAGTACATGGACTTCAAGGAGCAAACCGCCAGGACCAAGAGTGCTTGCTTGTGTGTGGACCCAGGACTTCCAAAGTGAAGCGGCCCCAGGGGTGTGTCTAAGCAAACAGCCGCAGTCCTGCCAGTGAGAAGGACTTGGGAGCCCACACAGAGGCCACCACTTCTGCCACCGTGTGGACAGAGCCCACACACTGGACAAGGCTCCTGAGATGAGACGAACCTGATGAACTCTCTGTCATTTCTTCATGATGGTCTCTATTTTGAGACTTCCCCACCCCTGGCTTCCACCTTTTAGAGGTTAGGCAGAGAACCACAGGTCTACAACATCAAAGTACCCCATTCTCCCGGGGGCAGGGGGAGAGCACCACCCACAATGTCTGCCATCTGTGGATTACTCTGCATGCTTTTTGCCTTCGTCTCTCAGAAGGGATTTGCACATTGAAACTCAAGGGTGTGGAGAGACAAGTCACCTGGTTGCTTTTTTCTGCCTGGTTGTTCCTGTTGGAATCAGGAAAGTGGATGTGACAGCCCGTCTCCTCCATCACCTTTTTAATGTTGTTGCCACCCTTGCCGATGACGTGGGAGTGCTCTGTGTGTGAGACATCCATCTTCAACGTGACACGGTTGCTCTGTGAAGAAGCAGGGTTGTTTCCTGATGCATTAACCACGCCAAACACTCTGCCCTTGAGGCACTTCAGTATTAACAGAAATGGACTCTTGTGGGAAACTACAGATTCCTCACAGGGTTAACTCTGAACCTAATACATTTCTACCAGCGTCTTTTATTAAGAAGAAATCTCACTTTGTGAGAAATGCATCAGAAGCAAGTCACAGATTTTTTTAACCACAATACATTCTCAGAAAATCAAATATAGTCATCTGGGGAAAAAAAAAACCCTGAATAAATTATTCAGGGCTTTTTTTTTTCTTTTAAAGGCATTATTCATGAAACAGTTCAAAAACTACAGACAGATGAAGTGTGATCATGTGACTAGAGATTCCATGTTGGATAGTGGGACTATGATGATAACTAGAAATCAAGCCCCCACTGAGATCACACAAACATTAACAATACATGCTGCCTGACCTCCTACACACAGTAGCTGCTACACTTCTGTCCCAGCTCACACACCCATCCCTTACTCCTTCTGACAGAAGAAATAGAGATCTCGAAGGCATGGATGCTGGCAGCCGAAGGCCTGAGGACATGAACCCCAAGCAGAGGCGCAGTTACGTTAAGGAAAATGTAAAATCCCAAGATATGGGGAATAAAAAGGCAGTGATCAAACTGGCATCCAAGTATTCAGTTCTGAGGAAATTACTGCAATGTGGTAAAGACGGATGTTAATGGCATTCCTGAACAGCAAGAGTGAAGATGTTAAAATGCCAGTAATTTGTAAACATTCTGAAATCGCAAATTTTTGACATGAGCCCAAATTATTTTTATTTTTAAGCATAACTTCTTTCACTTTAACCCTTGAAATATCTTTCACCTAAACCCTTGAAATACAAGAGGATATCCCCTTCTCTAGGGGAAGGAAAAAAAAGGATGTGTTTAAAGAAACAGGATCACAAATGAGTGTATGCTTACATGTGTGCAGCTTTTGTCATGATTGTTTTTATATGTACAAACATCTAGGCTGGGCATAAACACACACATGTGTACACACATGGAGCTCAGGGCTCCTGTAACCTCAGAAAAGCAAATGTGCTAATTCCTAGCAACTTCATCACCCGCCCTGTACTAACTAGGGCCAATGTATCCTTTCTGAAGATGGTATATATTGCAAACATGTGCAGTCACATATGATATATATATATATATATATATATATATATATATATATATATTTAGTTGACATGATAGAAACCATTTAAACTGAGCATTTTCTCTACATCTCCCACCCCAGTAGAACCCCGTGTGCCTGTTCAAACCTTCCATATTTCTTTTCCCTTCTCCGCGTGGTTCTTGGGTGCCAGCATGGAGCCTTCCCATTCACTTACTTTTGTGTCTAAGACAGACATGATCATTTCTTTGGCTTCTTTTACATCATCTTTCTTCCCAGAAACCTTGATGTGGGGATCTGGAATGAAAAGGAAGAAAGATTTGCAAGAGACTTTCACACCTCTGCTAAATTCCCTGCTTTAAGACCAAGGCCACAGTAGAAAATATCCCACAACAAACTCAGTATTTACTGCATTGTATACGCATGATCACTGTAATCAGAATCATAGGGAAGTTCCTAAATCATGCATTCATAAACGTGTTGGTTTTCCTCTTCTGAAAACTGGATAAGGAATTTAACTCCTCCTCCTCCTTCTTTTTGTACAACAAGCAAATCTTGTGTGACATAGAAAAGTGTCTATGAATTTGACTTGTGAATTAAGTTCTTGCTATATTCCTGGTCCCATTATAAAGATAATAAAATAGTTTGTTTAACCCAAGCTATAGCTTTGTGAAGTTTTTTGACTGTTTTGTTTCTTCTTCTTTTTTAAACAGGGAAAACCAATGCAGAAAGCAGCATTAGGAACATGCTGAAAACCATTCAGAGTGGCTTTTATAGGACTCAGACCTATAGAATGTCTTCCAGCTGTGGATCCACAATTGAAAGTGTGACAATTTATTATAGAAAACATCCCCACAAGTCAAAGTTACTAGAACAATGAAATCCACTCAGGAACATTTCATATTTATCCAGAGTTCCTTCTGAGTAACTAATATACATGCTTTGCTTATTTCACTGAATATTAAATAGGGAAGTGTTCAGTCACTCAAGAGAGATTTCTAATTTTCTTCACTGGACCAAGTGGTGGGCCAAGGCCTGGGGAATATATCAGTAAAGACAAAACCACATTGAATAAATTATTTTACACATTGTAACTGGTTATTGGGGAGAGTGTGAGACCTGCCAGCTCTCTAAGAGGGACTGGGGAGTGTGTGAAACACAGCTGGCTTCGAGTAGATGGGAGTGGGGTGGAGGGTGGTAAGGGGTGGGGTGTGTGCAGCACAAGTCTGTTGGTCAGAGTGTGTTCCCATTTTTCCTTCACTAGTTCTTACACCCTATCGGGCAGCCTAGTGCAGTTCAGGACCATTCTGTGGTTAGTGGAGAGTTGCATGCCCATTGGCGTTAGTAATAAAGTCAAGTAACAGGTAATTTGGTTATGATCATCCATCTGTCATGATCAGTGAGACGCCCGAGTCCTTTCTATCCAGTACAGGATAGAGATCTGTAAGTATTCAGGTACCATCCACAATGACCGTGCCTTCTGTCCAGAGCAGGAATTCTCCAGGATAAAGATCCAGAACCACTGGGCAGGGGTTACACATCTCCTCCATTGCCAGACCACCCCAAGGTCAAAGTCAATGCCATGCTGAACACATCGCACTCTCTGAGGTCAATACTGGGAAGAGGCCAGGGAAGGAAGGAGGAGGGGAGAGACCCATTTTTAAGTCTACCTGACCTGGATATAAGATCACAGCAGACAACACCCTACAGCACTGGAATGAAGAGTATGGGGTGCCTTGGCCCCTGGAGCGAAACTTGCAGCTGAACCTCACTGAGTCAGCCCCTTCACTGCCACACTTCCCCTCCCTGCACTGTCCCCTCAGTTACTCCTGCCCAAGTCTCTCCTCATCCCGTTTTTCAATCCCACCTAGGACTCCTGCAATAGCTTTAAGACTGCTCAAAACATTCTACAATGTCTTCCATGTGATCTAAATCTAGAGGGACTAAAAGAAGGTCACACAGGATGCCCACCCATCCTAAGCTAAGAGGGAACCCTGTCTTATCTCCAGCCATCCCCATCACCCTTCCCCTGAAGCCTCTCCTGCCTAGGCCCAGCTTGGTTATTCTCTCTGTATCTGCTACCTGGCTTTCACACACTTCCGTTAAGATGCCTATATGAAGCAACTTCCAGAATGCTGTCCACATGCAGAGTCCAGTCCCAAGTGTCCCCTGCTCTGCTTCCCATTTCTTTTGCAATACTGAGAAACCAAGACCATCAGGTCTGGAGAACCTAGTACTCCAACAAGACATGCCATGCTCACTCACAGTATAGGCACTTCACTGGCTTATCCAGAAGAGTCTTAAACCCACAATGAAAACCAGATTAAACCATGAGAATGTTCATTGTAATCGCTATGTACCAGCCCAATGCAGGTGACAAAACCCTTCTGCAGAATAGAATTACACACACACACACACACACACACACACACACGAGAGAGAGAGAGAGAGAGAGAGAGAGAGAGAGAGAGAGAGAGAGAGAGAGAGAGAGAGAGAGAGAGAGCGCTGGGGAGCATGTTAATGTAAACCATTACTTCACGGGCTGACTAACCACATTAAAATTCTTATACACCTGCACCTCTAGAGGACCAGGGACTAAGGATAATTTATTTGGTTGTCTACCCCATTTTCAACAACAGAACTATAAGCAAATGAAGAAAAACCCCTCAATACCAAATGTGGAAGGGTAAGAGCGCCATCTAGTGGACAGAAAGTGAATTATTATCCAACGCAGCCATGTCTTCTTAGACCCCAATCATCTCCAAGGTCCCCAGGGGGTTACAGAATCCCTGCTCTTGTTAGAAAGTAGCCATTGAATACCCAACACCATGGATGTTACAAAGCCAAGCAAGCCATCCACACCTATAGTGCCCTTGAACAGACCTAGACCCACTGGATCCTGCTTTGGTTTTGTTATTTGTTTTAATGCTGTCTCCCAGCTGGCGGAGCTGTCTGGGAGTTTGTGAGAACTTTGGTAAGCAGAGTAGATGGATCATGGGGTTTGGACCTCTGGGATATATTATCCCAGCACCTTTCAGTAAGACCTCTGCTTCCCATCCACAGTGATATGAAGCTGCTCCATGAAAACACACACTCGCGCACACACTGTTGACTCAAGTTTTTGAGATAAGAGGAAAACAGAGAAGGGTCACGTAGCTACCTGGATTGCAGGACGCCTGGGCATTCTCTAGTAAGCCAAGACCATGCGGAGATTCACAGATTAATAGAAATGGGTTAATAATTAAGAGAGAGCTAGCCAATAAGAAGCCTGAGCCATCAGCCAAACAGTTTAGAATTAAACTCTGTGTAATGGCTTCAGGACCAGATAGGACAAAAACTTCCATCAACAACACACACTCAGACACGCATACACACACTCTTACACATACACACACAGAGACACATACACACACTCCTGCCACCATGCTGTTCCGTTCAAGCACATGGGTTGAAAGAACCAAGGACTAGAAATAAATCATTCCCTTCATTGAGTCAGGCGTTTTAGCAGCAGTGCCAGGGAAAGAACTGTCACATGGCTGCTAAGCCTCCTTAAGACTGCACTGCGTTAGTGTGGAGTAACACTACAGTGCTTTTGAGACAGCTATTAAAACTTACTTTTTAAAAAGGTTACTCTTATTATTTTTAATTATGTGTGTATGCGGTGTGTGATTGGGTGGTGGAGGTGGCACTGCATCTTCCAGAGCTGGAGTTACAGGTAGTTTTGGTCTGACACAGGTGATGAGAAATGACCTATGGTCCTGTGCAGGAGCCATACAGGCTTTTCACCTCTGAACCACAGAATGTCTTAAACTAACCTAAACTAACCTGACATCTTTATTTTGCAGTTGTGAGGTTGTCTTGTCATATGTAGGCTATTGAACCGCTAAGGTACTCCCAATAATGCCGGTGCTAATATGTTGGCACAGTGCCCTCACAGTTGACCCAGCTGAGGGAGGGAGAGCAGCTTGGGGAGCCTCCTGTGGATCAGCAGCTGGTGAGAATCGACAGCTGGCTTCCCAGGCCACAGCTTGGCCTTCTCTTCGGCTTTCTCCACAAGTGTCTCTTTTGTATGGAAGTTAGATGGAAAGTAGAGCTTGCCCCATTGGTATTTCCCAAATTATGTGCTTTGATAGGCACAAAGCAAGCATATTACATCTATGTGCTGATGGGATTTGGCTTCAAACTTTCCTTGAACCTAGACATGGTTGAGATACTACTGACCCGTTGGCTGAGTTGATCACTTTTCCTTTAGGTTGGCGAGTCACTCTGGGTGGGCATCAGGAGTAAATTCAAGTCGAGGGTGAGCGGCAGCTGCTCATAATTACCGTGAACAAGCGAGTTTCTCTCTAGAGTCCTCAGAGATGGACTTGTCGCCTTAGTTAGGGTTTCTATTGCTGCGATAAAACACCACCACCACCAAGAACAACCAGAGATGTTTATTTCAGCTATAGTTCAAGCCCACCACTGGGGGAGTCAGGGCAGGAACTCGAGGCAGGAATTGATGCAGAGTCCATGGTGGGGTGCTGCTCATCGGTTCTGCTCCTCGTGGCCTGCTCAGCCTGCTGTCTTATAGAACCCGGGATGAGGGGCGGCACCATCCTCAGTGAGCTGGATCCTCCCACGTCATGTTATTGAGAGAATGCACTATAAGCTTGCGTAGTGGCTGATCTCATAGAGGGAATTTCTCAACTGAGGCCCCTCCTCTCGGGTATGTCAAGCTGACAAACAACCAAGCAGGACTCTTGCATTTAAACAAAAGCTTTGCATGAGCAGAGGAACTCAGCAATATCTCACTTTTATCAAAAAGAGAAGTCCTGGCCTAGCCGACTAGCCCCGACTACAGATGATTCTACAAGAATAAATTGGAAGTGTGGGCGCCACACCAAACGATGCACTCCACACTGATTCTGTCACTGGTAGTACAGACTCTAGAATCAGTCAAGGGATGTTCTTTCCCAATAGCAACTCCAATAAACTGAGTTAGATAAAAGCACGGAGAACATATCCTGGAGGGGATTGGAAGGGACAGACTCCACATTGGAGGCAAACAGTGAGCAGCACAGGCATATCAGGTGACACCCAGGGCGTGAAGGAGGGACAAATCACCTACAGTAGGTGTCCTCTGATGCTCAGGGTAAGGCATGGTCCTCCTTAACAGTCAACAGGAGAGCAAAAACAAACAGTATGAAACCAAATATACTTTAAATTCAAAACCCAGGTTTTCGTGGGAATAATGAAACACTGGTACCCACAGTCTGTACGAACACCACAAAGAGCCATGCCAAGCTCCTATCAAGGTTGTATTTGGAAGAATGATGCCAAACTCAACAGAGAAAGCACATCTGTGACATGTTGATGACACAGGGAGCCAGAGAGGAAGCACACAGAATGACCCTGAGACATTTTTCTACTCAATTGTTCACCTCTGCTTAGAGATAGGTGTCCCCACCACCTGAACTTTGAGGGTTTTAGCTAAATAAAAAGAGAGGGTGGGAGGTATATCCAAGTGCCCAAATGGAGCCTATGGGCCCTTCTTCAATTGGACAAAAGGAGCTATGAGCCTAGGGAGATGCACGGGCAGCTAGAGAGTGGGTGAGGCCTTCTGTGAAGGAAACACCAATGTCTCAACACAGTCAGCAATTAAGACTGGGAAGACAAAGATGCCAATCCGCTGTAATTTCTCCACTGGCCTGGCTACTTCAGGAGAAAGGGGGTATGAGAAGGGGTGATGACCATAGGTCACATATCCCTCTTTTCCACCAGGAGCCCCAAGTGACCTATCAATGCTGTTCATTTAATACAAAGCAGATCTAGAGACTCGGGGAAACCTAGACATAAACTTAGCAAAGAACAACAAAATGCACACAAAATATGAAACAGAGTCAGGGCACGCTAGAAGAAATAATCAGCAACAGATGTCTCCACAGAGTGTGAGAAAGGAATGGGGGGGTAATTTATTGTATGAACCATTCTAATTGTGGCGACACAAACTAATCTCAGAGGTGTGGTGCAGGTGGGAAACAGGTATACAACAAGCCCAAAGCTGGAGAGGAGGCAGGAGAGGAGCACAAAGTTAGAGACAGTCGGATTCAGCTCCTGGCAACAGCTTTCTATATCCCAGAGATAAGGAAGAGGATTCTGGGAAGAAAGAAGCAAGGGAACCAAATGCCAGGAGGGAATCTGGAACCATCAGAATGAGTAGACGGGACAGGATCACAATGAGGTCATTGCCCAGGGGACATTCACGTGTGTCAGTGTAAGACAGGCCACTCTTGCAAGAGGCAGCCATTCCACACAATGTTTTTAAAAGTATTGCAATGGCCTGGGCCAGGTTGAGGTATGGTAAAGAGAGCCAAACTGAAAACTGTCCCTCTGGAACGCAATGGGATCCCAGTCTAGCCTCAGAGGTCCTTTCACAGATGAGGGGGTAGTGCACAGAGGACACTGGCTAAGCCAGGAAAAGCCCCCTCGGGAAACGGCTGAGATAATAGCAACTTAAGCAAGCAGGTCTCAGAGCCAGAAATGGCAGATCTTTACTCTCCCCAAGGAATACAGGTCATCCTGGACATGGCAGGCCCCAGGGGTCCTGCCTGCGGTCTGGGTCTGAAGCCACAGAACTGTAACCCACAGCCAAAGAAGAGTGTGCCTGTCAACAACAGCTGGGACTGTTCACAAAACATCTGATACACAACTGCTGGCTGTCATTACAGAATAAGGGAATACACACAGGAGGCCAGCAAGTCCCGGGAATAAACATGTGCTACCTCAGACACCACAGACACACACACACACACACAGACAGACAGACACACACACACACACACACACACACCACCACACACATAGACACACAGACACAGACACACAGAGACACACAGAAACACACACACACACACACAGGCACACAGACACAGACAGACACACACAGACAGACACACACACTCACAGACACAGACAGACACAGACACACACAGACAGACAGACAGACACACACACAGACACACACACACACACACACACACACACACTCAGGCACACAAACACAGACACACAGACACACAGAGACACACAGAAACACACACACACACACAGGCACACAGACACAGACAGACACAGACACACACACACAGACAGACATACACACACACACAGGTACACACACACAGACACATACACACAGACACACACACATAGGCACACAGATACACACACACAAACACACACACATAGGCACACAGACACATACATACAGACACACAGAGACGCATAGAAACACACACGCACACAGGCACACAGACACACACAGACATACATACACAGACACACACACACACACACAGAGACACACACAGACACACACACACACAAACACACAGACACAAACACACACACACAGACACACAGGCACACACACTCAGACACACAGGTACACACACACAGACACACACACACACACACACAAACACACACACACAGGCACACAGGCACACAGACACACAAACACACACACTCACACACACACACACACAAAACCTCTTTCTGTCTGGTGTATTGGAAGAAGCCCAAGAACACAACTGATGTGCTCTGCAGACTTCCAAGTCACAATCAAGGATGACGACAGGAGACAAACAGCCTTGACCTTGAAGGATACTTCTGTGCTGTCTGGTGAGAAAGTTCCAGATGTTCCTGTGAGGGGTAGCTCGGAATGGGCTCCCTGCCTGTATGTTAAAGTCCATGTTTCAAGCTCCCTTGTGATCAAGAAACTTGAAAATGTGCATGGAATTTTTAAATGCCTAATATTAGGCAACTGGTCTTTCAGAAAAATTATCATTTGAAAAAATGCCTATTTTTTTTTTCTAGTCCCACATTCTACAAACTAGCTAAGTGGCTGTCTTGTTTTCTTCCACAAAGACACACATTCTGGAAAAAAATCCTCAGTCTCTCCCACAAGAGGGTCTGCTTGTTTCTCTGTGCCTTGAGGTCGCCCACTCCTCCAAGGGGGAGTTGGGCCTTAATCCCTTCGTCATCAGAGATGTGCATTTTCGAGAGAGGGCAATTTGAAACAGTCCTTGAAGCACATACAGATTTACCAAGCACTTGTCCAAAGTAATACCCTGGTAAATATCATAAACAATGAGAATTGTGAAAGCTCTGTCTCTAAAAATTTGCTTTTTCTGAGAATAATAACAACACAACACTCGACAAAAGCCCCAGGAAATGAACAACAAGCCAACCTTCTCACTTCTAAAAAGAAAGATAGCCTTTCTTTTTCATTCACAGAACTTAGATAAATCAAAGCAAAAAGCACTAACGATCCCATAGGAAAATGGGTGAAATATATGAATAAATGGTTCAATGGGAAGATGGCAATTATGTAAGTGTGAATAAAATTCAACCTTAATCATTGCATTGATAAAATTTAAAAAATACACTTTTAAACAATCGTGCAGACAGTAAAGTCTTTCATATTCTTCATGAAGTCATGTTTCACATACTGGTGTAAAATGCCTGGAGTAATTTGGAAACATCAGTAAGGATTTAGAGTGTCATTTCTTTTCAGGGACATACACAGATAGAGAAGAAACAACCACATCCATAGTGATCACTTCCAAGTGTCAGAATCACAGGTGTAACTTATGCTCCAGGCTGCCTTGTAGTTTCCATCATAAACATCTATAGTGTGGCTAAAATGCTCATACCTGAGAATTCAGACGGTACTACTCACCCTGCCTTGGGGCGTTCTGTCCTTTTCTATCTATGCTCTACTAACTTCTTGGGTTTCTGCCTTGCTGTCAGGGAGCTGCAGACATGCATATGACCACAACTCCACCAAGGAGTCCCTTGCCTCAGTTTCCCCTGAGTTGCCCCCTCCCACAAAGCCCACATCTTCCTGCTTGTCTCCCAGTGTATGTCATTATCTATCCACATCCCTTGACCTGCTCCTTCAGCCCATTCTCTCTCTTTCTCTCTCTCTCTCTCTCTCTCTCTCTCTCTCCTGGGCTGAGATGACTCACTGTCCCTGTCCTCTTCAGAACGAGTTCTAGGTGATTTGAGTGTCCTGGTGTAGTAGGCATTCTCTCTTCATGCTTGCCTCTTTTCACCCCAAAAGCACAAAGATGTTAGAGGTGAATTCTATGCTTTACATAGGTTAAGCGTGATACTGCCAGGGCCATCGAGATGGCGCCGAGGGTAAAGGTGCATGCCACCAAGCCCGATGACCTGAGTTCTGGGACCCATGTGCTAAGAGGAGAGAGCAGAGGACAGAAAGTTGTCCTCTGGCCTCCAAACACAGTGAGCATGGCACAATTGTATGGCATTTACCCATCCACACTTGGTAAATAAATAAATGTAATTTTTTGTAGATGCTTCTTTACAAAGATTAACTCCTTCCAACTTTATTACACCACAAGAGATCCTCTCACCATAGCACAGATCCCCCAATCCAGCTTGTTTTCCATCTCTGCCCTACCTCCAACATCCCGCAAATACATTTTCTTCGTGTTCTCATGCTTATTACTAGAAACAACTTGGCACTTCCAGATAGTCCTTGATAAATGTGTTGCAACCTGTATAAGACCTTTGAAAATATGTGTGGATTCAGCAGCACTCTGAAATCTCTAGTAGTTTCTTGGCTCTCTACAACCCTAATGGCACTCATTGGTATGCTCCGGCCAATGGATGGACACCCACACTATATTAAATACATAAACAATGTTTTATGTGCCAACTTCAAATCTATTGAAGGGAGATGGGTGTAACCAATGAATCAGCCAGTTTCACATGGAGGAGGCTGACAGATTCCTCTGGAAAGCTTGCAAACTTGCCTACAATTGAACTTAAAGATGGGGCGGATGTAGGTTGGTACATTTTCCTGAGTAGATCTACTTGTCAGACAACGAGCTGCGGAGGCTGTGTCTCAGCAATAGAACTGTCTAAAGACAGCGTGAAAGCAGATTGCAAATCTCTCAAGGATGAAGCTTTGGTCTGTCCCTGCTTATTATATACCTATATAAAACCCACATTTGCCTTTTATTTCAAATTTAATTATTTTTGGTTTTGTTTTTTGAGACAGGGTTTCTCTGTATTGTTTTGGAGCCTGTCCTGGAACTAGTTCTGTAGACCAGGCTGGCCTCTAACCCACAGAGATCCACCCACCTCTGTCTCCCGAGTGCTGGGATTAAAGGTGTGTGCCATCAATGCCAGGCATTTGAAATATTTCAACAACTATATTCTAAATATAATTATTGCAATTATATTGTTTTTTACTATTGTTTCTGTTCATTTATAGAACAAATAGGTTATTTTTAGATGTTTCAATAACTGCATATATTTATACAAGGAACTATAATCATCACTACTTCCCATTTCTACCTCAAACTTCCCTCATATTTTCCCAACACACCTCCTCCCAACTTCATGACCAAAAACCTGGGGCTGGGGAGTGTGGCTCAGTGCGCAAAGCGCTTGCCTAACGTAGCAGAGGACCTAGATCTGATCCCCAGCAAGCAAAAAAACGGGCATGGTGGCACACACCTGCAATCCCAGCAGTTAGAAGACTGGAAGGAAAATCTTTAGTTCAGGGTCACCCTCTACCAACCACATCAGTGATTCTTTGAAGCCAGCCTGGGTTGCACAAGATCCTGATTCAGAATAGCAACAACAGCAACAAAAATCCCTCGATGCTTTTCCCAAGTCCCTGGTGCAAACTGTAAAGCTTAAAATACCGAACCCAACAGAGCTGACTCCATTTTACATGTAGAACCCACACACATTCACCCCCACCCCACTTTGCTGGTCTACAGAGTGGGGCTTTTTCTGGCAATGCCTGAGAAAGAAAACACCTCAGTATTGTGGGATGGTTGTAACAGATAATGATTACTCTTTGATTTAAAAGTTCCCAAAGAGCAACTCCAAGTTACAATATTGCATATCAACCGACACTTCACCAGAAAAAACTTGCACCGATCCTATCTAAATGTGATCAGTTTGGCAGCCACTTCTACTGCAAGCCCTGTCCGCCTCGCAGCCCATCTTTCTTCCCCTTAGCATATAACGTGGAAACAAAAGAAAACACAAAGCTGACTGCATTCTTGGTGAGTTATCACCATACTCGAAATCACCTAAAACCTTAAGAATCTTGATTTTGGCACTCGCACTGTGTGATTTCAATTATTTTCCCCTTGTTCAGCAAACCTGACCTGCTACGCTCTCCAACAGTTTATAGACATTCCATTAAGCCTAAACTCAGTTCCCAATGTCTGGCTGCAAGCCTCATATTAGCGCCACTTTTTATCTCCTCTTCAGATGGCCATGGCTTTGGCTCTTCTGTTTGAGCATTCATTCCACAGAGAGCTAGGAGTCTCCTACATAAAAGTTCTTAGTAACGGAAGGGGGCACACGCTAGCAACTGGCTGGCATAGAGCACCCCTGAGCTCTCTGCATCCCGAGTCCATAGTGGAAGTGCGTGACAAGCTGGCATCAGAGGGAGAGAGGTGACGTTGAAAGCAAACACTTGCCAAGGAGCTTCAGATGGAAATAGGGATGCACAGAGCTCATTTTCACCCACAACCTGGGGCTTGCTGTTCTCTCCTGGTGGAAACACTGCTTCTAGAAAAGTCACTATAAAAGTGGCTTCCTTTACATGTGACTAATAGGATGTTGAAGATGCTTCAGTTCTTGAGAAGGGTTGTGTAGACACTTTGTCTAGACCTATGAAGACAGTCCATCATAAAAAAATACAACCCCCCTCAGATTCCCAAACTAAAGCGCTCTCTCTCTCTCCCTGCCCCTCTCTCTAGGCTCCAGAAGAGCAGCTCAACAATCTCATTCCCTCATTTGGTTTCCTCACACTGATTCCAATAATCAGCAACCTGAGCCAGCCATTTATCTTTCAGACATCCAGTCTCAACAAGTCTTCAGAGGCATAACTCATCTTCCGTTACAACTCTTATGCACATAAACACTTCCACATTTCCGTAAGTTATTTCATCCCAAAACATAAAGGGGGACGGACAGAACTGGTCTGGTAGTCACAGGAAATCACAGTAACCCATCCTTACAAAGCCCTTCACTCACTGCGTCTCTTCCTTTTCTTTTAAAGGGAAACTGACGGAGGCTCCATGGGCACAGACGTTTGGGAACTTCATTTGCAGAAGAGCTGCAACCACACTGCTGCCTGGTCTCATGGGTTTACACACCTTCTCTAAGACCGAAGTCAGCTTTGCTCCAGCCCTAACATAACTCAGAAGGAGTAAAGGGGTGGGTGTATCTCTCTGCCTCTGCACCTCAGTGTTCCTCACCCCTTATTTGACAAAATCTCAGAGCACACTCTTTAAGGGTACAGTTTATGGATATGTCAAGGCACACCCTGAAGCAGGACCCTGAGGCAGGAAGATGACAAGTGCAAAGCTAGCCCGGGCTGAACATCAAGCCTTAGAGAGATTCTGATTAAAAAACAAACAAACAGAACAAAACAAAACAAAGCAGAGCAAAAATAACAGCAACAACAAAACACTGTAATGAGAAATCCACATGTGTCTGTTTAAGGGGTATCAAGGATTTAAGATGAGACCGAGACCCTCGCTTATACATCACTGGTGCCAGCAAATGCTTCTATGTGTCACTTACAACTCACGCAAGCACATGAGGCCACTGGGCATCACCAATGGAGAGGGGAATGTGCCTGAACCACACTTCTGGGTTCCCCGTATCCAGCTTTTCACTACCTTGGAAATGCCTGATAATTCCAAGTTTTAGATAACAGATCTAAGTGGAATAAATTGTGTCTACAGCAAAGCATACAAGCCATCCCTTGGTGGAAATCAACGGACCCTGCCTCCCTCTTATATTGGTAAAGCCAGCTTCAGATGTGTCTCTAGCATCCCTTTTCCCATTTATGTCTGGCCTCTGGAATGGTCACATCTGCCTGGTTCTCTCGTGACTAATGAGATAAACAAAATCTTTAACACATGTTCATTTTATGTTTGTATGAGAGCCATGATTTGCCACGGTCTTAAAAAAGTATCATTTAATACTAAGACAAATGGTCCCCACAGCTATTAATAAGGACAATTTAAATCCCATTACAACAGATTCCAAAAGTCATTTGTTTTAGTTTTTTTTTTTTTTTTTTTTTTTTTGGGGGCTAACAGATATTCCTCTGTGCTATCGGTTAAATAAATGGCCTGGGAAATCTGCAGTGTCTTGTGGTGAAGGATTTACTGTGGTGGAATTTCACCTGGAATGTACCAGGGGCCTCTCTATGGAAGAAGACTTAGCTCATGTGTGAGCCACTTTAACAAATCCAAAGGATTAAGGAGAATAAGGCCGAGGAGCTGGAAAAACAGCAGAAGCTGTCACTGAGGACTCTGTCACAGAACTAACACCCTAGATGGAATGAGGGTTCCTGAGAACAGCATCCCTAGTCTCAAAGCTAGCAACAGCCAGCTTCTTCTAACGCCTTTCAATCCACGGAATGCAGACTTACAGTGGGGTTCTCCTACATCCAGAAACGGTTATGAGAAGCACGTAACACCCCATCACACAAAGTGACACAATTCTCTCCCAAAGTGGACAGCCCTCTGACTCTCCTCACTCCTTTGCTCCATTCAACATAACTCAATTACTATGTTTTTCAAAACAGAAGGTCAGGAGGGTGAGGGAGACAGCTCTGGGAAGAAAGGCTTACTGTGCAGCACGAAGACTGAGTTTGAACCCCCAGGTCCCCAGGAAAAGCTGTAAATCCAGTGCTGGGGAGGGTAGAGACGGGAGTCACTAAACAGCTGGCATAACCAGTACAAGCACTAGGCTCATGAAAGACTCCATCTCAAAATATAGAATGGAAAGCAGTAGAGGAATATATGCAAAATTGACTTCTGGTCTCTGTATGTACACCCAAGAGGTCAAGACACAGTTCTCCACAACCTAGAAGAAATGTAAATAGGAAATGCAGCCTTAGCAACAGAAAAGCTTCATGGCTTGCATTCTGTCGTGGCTTTGATTTGTGACTTGTCAAATCATGTTAGCATACTGCACAAACACATATGGAAAACGCATAATGCTGTGTATATTACTGAGTTAACCCTTTCCAGAGGCCAGAAGAGAGTTAAAATGTCCCCTTCTCAGATATGTGACCTGGTTATATTTCTCTAGAAAAGATTTCAAAGTTTTTGGATTTTTTTTCCTGATTTTTTTTTTGTTTATACTAAAATGTAGTTTGAGTTCCATAATTAAGATGTGCAAATGTGGCTGGAGAGGTGACTCAATCATTAGGAGCACAGGCTGCTCTTCCCAAGGACCTGGATTCAGTTCCCAGCTCTAACACAGTAGCTCACAACCACCTGTAACTCCAGTTCCTGGGGATCGGACACCTTCCTCTGAATTCCACAGGCAGCAGGCACACATGTGTTGCCCAGAAATAGATGCAGGCCTAAACAAATCCTCTTAAAATGTTGCTGCTGTTATAAATAATAATGTAAATTTCTTATATGCAGGATATCTGATATGCAATTCCCATGAAAGGATCATTTGACCCTCAAATGTGAAAGGGTTGTTTGACCCCCAAAAGGGTCATGACCCATGGTTGAAAACCGCTGCTCAAAAGCCATGTATATGAAAATACATATATCATGTCTGACACCATGAGCTTTAATCACACACAGCTATTCCTATGCTTGAGAAAAACCTAGCTCATGGGAGCCATGACGAAATAAAAACACCAAGATGGTAACTAGATTTTTATGTAACTACCTATAACAGGCTTGGCAAAATCTCAATATGTGTTGCTTATTACCAAAGGCTATGATGTGGCAGGAACCTGGCATCAAGGGACAGGGTGTTACCTACACCTATCAGGTCCCTGGTGTTGGAATAGGAGAGAGAAGGCTCTTTTGTTTGTAAGTTGAATCTGTTACAAATGCCACCAAAGTGTTAAGTCCAATCATTGCTCAGGTGTAGCTTTGTGCAATGTTAGACTTTGTAAAGAACTACTGTAGGAAAGAGGCAATAAAAGACACCAGCAAGTAGTAGAGTCCCGAAGACCCAGGACCTCCATGAGAGGAGGCAGAGTGGAGAGCCCTTCCAGAATGAGACCAAGGAGAAACTACGGGCGCTAGGAAAGGGAGGCAGACTGCAGCAGCGAGCGCTAAATATAGTAAGGGCCTTAAAGTCAACAGAGTATTCACGAAAACCTGTGGGAGGTCAAGGCCAGAGACTCTAAATATTATTCTGTTCCCACCCCCAACCCCACATGTGGTCACCAAACAGCAAGTTTAACGACACACAGGAATGCTGTGGCTTCTCCAGAAGTCCACAGTGTCCAAGCAAAGCCTCTCCATTTGATCTCGACATAGGAGAGAGAATGGCTTCTAGGGTGTAAAAGGGAATTTAAAAAGGTCAACCTTCAGGCAGGAATAGGCCATGTCAGAAAAGGAAAAAGAGAGGGAATGAGTAAAAATGGCTGGCACAAGCAGGGGTGTGATGCTCAGAGGTTAGAGCAGAGGAACAGGTGTAAAGCATCATGGGAGGGAAAAATCCCAGGGGTGACGGGAAAAACAAAACAAAAACAAAAACCCAGCAGCTGGGACCAGACATACAGCTCTCATGAGCACAGAAAGGCTGCAAAGAGTTAATTCTGCAGTGAAGACCTACATCTGCAGGGTGACAAGTCACCAAGCCATGGAATGGGCCCCAGGCAGGCAGTGCCTGCCTCTCCAGCTGCTGGAAAAGGCAGGTGTGGTAGACAAGGGGAAGCTCTAACTGCTGACACCATGGTCTCACCCAGACTACAGCAAAACCCAGCTTAAAGTCACTTCTAGAGTATCATTTAACAAAGGAAAAACTGCTCTCAGGGGCCCTCCCTTTCAAACTGAGATGGAAAGGAAAGGTGGGGTAAATACCGAGGATGTGAAAAGGGAAAAGCAGCCCTCACTTTAGATTCAGGTTGAGGCCCCTGCCAGCAGAGAAGTTAAGAATTCTACCGCAGTTAACAACTGCTTGAGGCCTACATTCTCCAAGTCTGGCTGAAGCCTGCAGTTTCCTGCCCTAAGTCCTTTTTATCAGGCAAGGCCATGAACTGACCACCCTGAGCAACCTCACTTTATCAGATTATAGCTCTAGCCAAACCAAGGCACCTCTGAGCCACCTGGCATGCCCTTCACATCAACAGAGAGCAGAAAAGGTTTTCTTAGTAACCTTTAGAGACACAGCTTGGAGTCACCACCGGAGTCTATATGGCTACTATTCCAGACACTTCCATACCCGTATCTGGGTGAGTCTTAATTTCCCTTACCCACCCCCCCAACTCTTGGAAAGCACGTCTTTTTTTTCCCAAGAAGCTCTTTCTCTTAACGCCTATGTTTTTATTAAAATATATTTGACAGCATTTCCCACTCTGCTTCATAAATATTAGTTGGGCCTGAAATTCTTTTCCATGTTGAAGCTCTTTTCTGGGTTCAGCTTGAGCTGAGACCTCCCAAATGTCTAGGGAAACTCCTCAGGCTGCTGAGGGTGGCAGTGTGGAGCTGTGCCTCTGGCCTGTCACTGCTGACAAGATCTAAGATGTGAGTCTTCAACTGAGCGTGTAGAACTCGGGTGTTCCATTACTACACAATTTTTCCCCTGACGGCCTTAGGGAAGAGATCCCAGATGCAGAGGATGTGGTGCCTGGAATTTTCATTCCGGAAACAATTTAGCAAAGGTACTGTAATGAGAAACTAAACTAAATGTGAAATGAGATGACACAGAGGGCCAGGAACACTGGCCGTTCACCAAGGAACCATTTGTGATTTGAGATGCTCGAAGCTGTGGAGACCTGCTCCAAGTGTAGGCACCAGCAAAACCATACCCTCAGGGGACAGAGAGCAGGCTGGGAGCAATGAGGGGTACCCTGGCAGGTGACCCAAGGAACAAACAAAGCAAAGTTCACGAGGCTAAAATGAGGGGTCCATTACCCTCTTCTGTTTGTGCCACGTTTAAATAAACGGTCATCAGAGCCCAGAGAAATGCCATGAAAACACCCAGACGAAGCCGTGAGCTAGGCACGGTGGCTTGCTTTTCAAAAGTTTTATGGTCTGGCTTCCCCCCCTGAATGCTTTGATTTACCAAGAAACTTTAAGGGAAAGCAGATGTAAACACAGTGCCTGCAACCCACACCATGATTCATTTGGTATTCGAAACAGTGAAGCCTGCATCCTCGGGGGAATCATTTGCCTCCTCAATCTGCTTAAGGCCAAGCGTGGAGGGCAAGAAGGACTCTGCAAGAGGAATGTCTCCATGGTCCATGTTCTTCATCCATGGACTGCCCCCTCCTCCAAAACACACAATGTTATCTGGAGGTAAACAATTCCAGTTTGGAAACTGGAGCTCACGGAGAATCTTCCAGAAGCACACACCTACACATTCACACACACACACACACACACACACACACACACACACACACACACTTCATATTCTCACAACTGCACACTCTCACACCCACCTACCCCCACACATCAGTGCACATTCATACATGAGTTCAGAGCTCGAATGTGCACACAGGTATTTTATTCCCCTCACACACTGGTAAGCTCTGGGGCCACAGAAAGGTGGGGGGGGTCTCAGCATGCTAGAGGTGTCCCTGGACTCCTGGATGAAGACTACCCACCCCAGATGTGAGTTCTTCCCTGCACACTGCCTGGTGGGTTATGGACTGAAGGGAGGGTACCAACACTTGGCAAGTTGTGAGGATGAGAGAAGAGCCGGAGGGGATTTTCTTCACGACCAGAGTGCTCTGAAGCCGTGACTGACACATGCAGTTTTTACGTTTCCTGGAACTGAACCCGTGACTGACACATGTGGTCTTTACGTTTCCTGGAAATTCTCTAGATTTACTCAATCTTTCAAGAGCTCTTTACTTACCAAAAAAAAAAAAAAAAAAAAAGTCTTTTACGGACAATGAAAACACACACATACACACACACACACACACACACACACACACACACACACACACCCCTCTCCAAAGTCGCAAATCACGGTACACAGAGCTCAGCCACAGCTGTGTGTGTGAACACTTTCCCCAACCTGGCAGTGGGAAACAGACAAAATAAAACGGAGAACCCTGGTAGTGGTGAGTGTGCTGTAATCTCCATGCTGCCATTTTAGACTGCAACTGCTGCCTGGAGTCTTCTTTCAAACACAGACTTCAAACACACAGACTCAGGTCCTATTCCACATTCAGTACACAGACACCACCTATCGCTGCATTGCTACTTTCAAGCTGAGAAAGGAAAGAAAAAAAGAAGGGGGATAGAGAAAATGGCCTTCGTTCATGTGTCTTGATCTAGCATATATTATAACACTACAGAGTGTAAGACAAATGGAAAAGAATGGAAATTTTATAAAAATAGAGGAGGGAATATATAATTGGGATGTGTAGTCTGATTATGTGCATGTGCATGGGTATATTCTTATGTGTGTATGGATGCAGGACTAGGCACGTATATGCATATGTATACATGCATATGTGTGCATGTATGTGTACCATGGATGTGCAAATGTGTGTGCTTCTGAGTGCATGTATATACTCATGTACAGCTGTGTATGTATATGCATGACATGTTTGTATATGTATGAGCATGTGACAATATGCACATGTATGCATCGCATGTCTGTACATGTCTGCATCTATATGTGAATATATGTATGTACATATGTGTATGTGTAAGTGTGAATATTTATCTGTGTATATATTCACATACATGTGGTTGTATATGTACATGTATGTGCACATGTGCATGTGTATATGTTCTAGCACTTAAAACAATCTGGTTGACAAGAGAATCTACACTGTAAACCTGTGAGCAACAACAGGTTATTTAGGAAGTGATACTCTCAATGAAAAACTATCAGATTCCCAGTGTCGTCCATCACAAAGCCACATTCCAGGTGGATCAAAGCACCTATGTGAATGGTAACATCAAGCAGAAGCACGAAGTGTGGTAATCAGGAGACACTGGGCTCCATGGAGCCCACCAGAAACTGTGTAACCTCAGCAAAGGGGGATACTGGGTACTACACAGTCCTCCAGCCTTCCCACTTCCTGATACTCAGACATGGCTACCATCTGTGGCTGCCAGCAGCCAGCACAGAGAAAGCCAGCACAGTGACTCTAGAGCTCCGGACTTCTGGCCTCCAGTGGGAAGGAACCTCCCATCTGCTGTCTGAAGCAACCACTGATCAGGGTGTTGGCTCTTTGCCCCTGTGACTGAGATGCGATATGGTAAAACCGGACACCTAAAGTTACGACACTGAGCTGTGGTGAACTTTTGCCACACTGATGATTTTATTTTTGCTGCACATTCAGACTCCATGGAGGACACAGCATGAACATCACTGAAGCCTTCACTGGGACTTCTATAGAAATCATAACATATGCGCTGCAAAAATTGAGTCAGCTAGGTGACAAACGGAGGATGAGATTAAGCCGCGCTCTGTCCTGTAAGCTCACAGGCAAGATTGAAGACCCACGGTCCAAAGAAAACAATCTCAGCAATCAGCCTCTGCCCTCAGAAGTCAGCACACATTAGTTTCCTGAGAGAAACCGCATAGGTTCAATTAAACCAATTATATGGCTACCCGTCTGATGACAGTTCATGAGTGCTTCTTTGGAATCTCTCCTTCAGTTGACCGGTCACCTTAACTTACACATTCCTTAGCGAGTGTCCCCCTGGTTTAGCACAGTCCTACAAATTATTTTCGGGGAATTTTCAGATCATGGAGTCCTCAGAGTGCTTAAATCACACCCCTGTTCCTAAGTAAGGCCCCAGACAGTGACAGCAGCTTCCCCTGGGAAGCGGACAGAAACAGTAAACATATGTTTTAGGCCTGTCAGAGGGATATTCTGGGCCATGTACAAAACCTCATACAATTAATGGGTTGTGTGCTATTTTCTTTCTCCTCATCTCTTCATTTATTAGTCTGAGTCCCACTGGAGGTCAAGACTTTGAGGAGAAAGAACCAATTCATCGCTAAAGACAGATAAAGGTGCTAGGATAAAGGATGGCCAAACACTTTAGTCTTACCTGTGCAGCACATGCAATGCCTTCTGGTTCACACTAGAGGGCACTGGCATCTACAGCCCCACCAGAGTGTGCACTCCAGTTTATCTAGATATCCCATTGGGGACTGCAGAGATGACTGGGTGATGAAGGGAACTGGCTGCTCTTCCAAAGGACCCAGATCCATTCCCAAGAACCAAGAACTGGCAGCTCACAACTTTCAGTAGCTTCAGTCCCAGAGGATCCAATGTCCTCTGCGGGGAACTGGCATGCAATGGGTACACGTGTGGTATACAGATACCCACGCAGGCAAAACAGCCATACATATAAAATAAAAATGGATTAACATCTCACCGTCTAAAACTGTCACATGGGTAGGTGTGTGTGTGGGGGGGACTAAAGTCAATCCATTTCAGAAAACAAATAAAGGGACTTAAATGTAACCTTTTATTGCTTTAACTCTTCCCATGATTGTATTCATCTATATCACAAGCTATAGAAAAACTCTCAGTCCACTTCAGTTAGTGAGATATGTTCCTTGCCTGCCTAGTTCTTTTTGTTTTGTTTTCCTGTAAAATTCCATGTTGTAGTAAATATCCACAGCCTCCACTACTCAACTTTGCCTCTAGAGCACAAAAGAACTGATAGATACAGTGTGTGAACAGAAGACATGTTTATTCAAACACAACTTTATTTATGTAAACAGTGACTAAGTCAGATCTGGCCTGTGGGATATAATCTGCTGATCAAAATCAAAAGAGCACAAACTATTAATGGTTTCCAGTTACAAAACAAATTAGTTTGATGGGGACAGATGAGCATATTCAGCCCACAGAGGGCACTTGAGTATTTGCTACTTACTCTATAGTCCCCAAGAAAAGAAATACACATTGGTGGGTACCACTGGTTACTCAGACCAACTCTTCCTCTCTTTCTTCTCTAAGTTGGTCAACATCAAGCTCTTTTTCATCTCCTTGGTGCTAAGACATACTCGGGATGGGTACTAAGAAAAGGCTGCCTTCATTGTTTCTTTTCCTCCCTAATAGCTGAGGGCAATACAAACAGCACTAATTTTCCTTCTCAAACCCAAGTTTACTTTGGCATCTCCAATAGGGCTTTAACACACAAACAAATATATGACTTTATATTCCCATTCTTTTAAGAAAAGAATGCATCCTTTGAGATTATAGCCAGGGAAAGACAACCTAGCCACTAACCATGCTGTGTGGTCCTGTGGACCTCAGCAGCTGAATGAGGATAAATCATTTGGTCCTTTGGACATGAAGGGAGAGAAGGAAGCCAGGAGCCGAATGTCACCTCTGAAGTACTGCTCTGTTGCTGGGATCCTGGCTATTGTTATTGGCACTCACTTTTCCAAAGGAGAATGAAATATTTCTCCATGGTCTGTGTTTCAGCTGATCTTAAACTTTTTTTTTTCATTAGTGAGTTTTATGAACTCAGAACAGATTTCTGTTTCTGGACACCGCCTTTTATTATGAGATCATGGCAAAGCCTGGAGATGTAGGATAACTCCGGAAACAATTCCCCTTCTCCCAAGCTCATCCCTGCAAATGATTCACACATGGAACAAGCGTAAACTGACAAGAGCCCAAAGAGAACGACCTCCATTCATGGCCAGCCCTTGTGTTTCTTTCCCAAACCAAAAACTAACCTGCACACTCACTGGCCCCTTTTATCACTGGCATCCCTGCCATTTTTTTTATTTTAAATTTATTTTATGTGCATTGGTGTTTTGCCTGCATGAATGTCTTTATGAGAGCATTGGATCCCCTGGAACAGGAATTACAGACAGTTGTGAGCAGCCATTTGGGTGATGGGAATTGAACCCGGGCACTCTGGAAGAGCAGCCAGTGCTCTTAACCACGGAGCCATCTCTCTAGCCCCCACCATTTATTTATTTTTAGTTAATTTATTTCTTATTTATTTTGGAGATGGAGTCTCATGTATTCCCAGGATGATCTCAAAGTGGCTATGTAGCTGAGGATAACCTTGAACTCTTAATTTTCCTATTTCCATCCTCCAGAATGCTGGGATTATAGGCAAACACCACCACTAATGGTTTACAAGGTGCTGGAGACAGAACCCAGAGCATGCTAGGCAAGCACTCTAGCCACAGAGACTAGACTAGCCAGCTTCCCAAATTGTAACATGGAAGCTGAAGGAAGGTACCTCCAGCCTCTATGTTGGAAGTGATGAGCACACACTTACTTAGATGGGCAGCTTCGAAAGGCTTGTGCTGCATTACCTTCCCAAACACTGAGAGATTCAATGAAGTAATGTTCGTGAAAAAAAAATTAGTGAACTATATGGCATCTTACAAATGTTGGATTCTTTTCACTACTTTGCGGCTTTAAAATTATTATATTATTATTATAATAATCATTTTTATAAATCAGAATATTTGATAGAGCTGAGTCAAATTTTCTGGGTTAAGCAAAAAGGAAAAGTATCTTTAAACACAAGCCCCTCCAAGGTACATGCATTCAATATTGCCCATAGCTTATTGTTTCCCAGCAAACCTTGAAAGGATCACCACAGAGAAGAGGACAGTTTGGATTGCTGCCCAGTTCTGACCAAAGGAGCCGTGGCTGCAGAGCTCAGGTGTAGATGCCTGCTTAGTAGGCACCAGGCTACTGGTTTGATCTCCAGTATGACAAGGGGGAAGAAACAAATTCTTTTTTAGCTAGTGGAGCACACTACAGTCTAAGTACAAAGGAGGCTGAGGCAGAGAACTTCAAGTTCTAGAACAGCTTGGAATGCACCATGAGTTCTAAGCTAACCTGGGCTACACAATTCCACATCGTCCTCTCTGTCTCTGCCTCACTCCTACACATATGCACACACTACCATCATAGTTTATGTCCCAGCTTTCCCTCTGTTGGGTCCCTCTCACCTGTCCATGCATTTCTTCCCATTCTGTAATAGAACAATGTGTGTAGGAATACATCAATGCCAAGTAGAAAAGGAACAGACTTAAGACCTGGCAAAAGCCATCCTTAAACTCTGAAGCCTCAGAACATGTGGCTTGTAAACCAGGGAGCATCCAGGTGATGGATGGAGAAGCATGAGTCCTTAGCCATGGATGAGGGAGGCAGGACAGGGAGGTGAGAGAAGCCAAGGGAGGTTGGGGACCACAGCACAGGATGTAGTTGTAAAAGGGCCTGCAGGACAAGAAAACCAGCACTTTGTGGTGACATCTCAGTTGGAAATAAGGAAGACTTTCTTTCAGAAGGGAACTTTGTGAAGCTGACACTGTTAAATGGCAGCTTTATTGCAGTTATGATTTTCAAAAACATGGTTAGTTTCTATAAATGTTTGTATTACTTTAAGGTACCAAGTTTATGGCATAGTAGAGTAACAGAAAATGAACCCATTAGCTATTTCTGATATAATCATGACTTATGTGCCATCTGCAATTCACAGAAGATGCTGCCACAAGGCACATTAGTAAGACGTGCAAGATCATCATACTCCACAGACAACACCCATAAACCATGACTTTAAAGATTTATTCTTTTAACTGTGTGAATGTGTATGTTTGAGTACTGTGCCTGTGGAAGCCACGGGGAGTGAATCCCAGAATCTGGAGTTAGAGGTGGTTGAGAAATACCCATGGAATCTGGGTCCTCTGTAAGAGCCATAAGCTCTCAACTGCTGAGCCACCTCTCCAGCCTGTAAAGTGAGGCTTGAAATCACAAAAGATTAAACATTGTGGAAGACAAGTCATGTCTCACAATTAAAACCTGAAGTTTCCTGGTGTAGGACTGCTAAAAGTCAGACCATCATAGTGTCAGAAGGAATAAAGCTGTCAAGGCTGAATCAAGAATACATGTAGCTGATCACATTCACAACAAAATATAAAATCTAACTTAAGGCATAAAGATCTGGAGGGCTGACAGCTCTTAAGATTGGACAGTGCATTCATTTCTTCTAGATTACCAGTCATGCCTATCTGCTGCTCATCTGCTACAATTTAGCCCATACAGTTATCCCCCAATGGTGACCCCAGTCACCTCCAAGTGTCCCATTCCCACCTCCAGTGTCTTCCAAGTGCCTCATTCCTGCTCTACCCCAAGAGTGGGAGGTGTCACAGCAGCCTGTCTCCTTCTAACAGTGGAGAAGTTTATGTTGTCCTGAGCCCCAACTCCAGGCACTGACTCTGACAGAGTGATCGTACTGGGAATCACAAAACAGTCAAGGTTTCTCTGACTTGAACATCCCCCCACCAAAAGAAAACTGGGCAAGGGGGTGGTTTGTTTGTTTGCTTTTGTTTTCCTTAGGATGACTCCATTAAGCCTGGATACATCTGGTTTTAAAACAAATTGTAAAAATCACACTTTCCAGTGGCCATGAACAGAGACAGAAAACAGTTTTTGTGTTTTGAAAAATGCCCATTTTAAAAGTAAGTCATCTTTTAACAACTTTACGGCTTTTTTGTGTTTCAGCTAAAGGATGGAGCAGGGTGGCAGGAATATGAGGGGTCAGTGCCAAAGCATCCACCACAGAACCGGAGGGTTAGTGATATCATCTGCTGCTGCATCAATTGTAAAGATTTCCTCAATGAGCAACTGAAGTAATACTCTTTTAAGTGAAGAAGATGTCAATTTGAGGATGTGATACACAGACTGATCTCATTACTCAATTTAAGAGTTCACTTCTAATTGTAATTTTAGTAAGCCCTTAGAATGGTTTTGCAATATCTGCCCACACAATACTTTGAATAAGCTACATTTTTGCCTTCATTTATTGGGGTAACATGAGGATGAAAGGCATTTTTGGGGCATGAATATTTTACAGTAGACCTGATACTTGGTACTTGCGCTGTTTTGTTGTCATGGAGACCATCTAGGAGAAACCATTTAAATGCCAGAATTTCAAACCCATTAAAACACTGCCATCAACTCCGGTTTCATTTATAACTTGGAAATCAGGGATGTAGTAACCACTTTTATTTTTTTAAATAGTGTATAACCCATCTGCTTAAAAAATAGTGTTGACTTGACTCTTTGAAAAGCCTTGAATTGCCTTCCCATGAAAAATTTTGATACAACCAGGGGGATTCTGCTGCCTAGCAAGTTGTCATGGAAACAGGAATATACACTATGAGCCAGTTCTCAAGCTAGCATGACAAGACCATAGCCAAGAAGTCAGGAATACATTTCTACAGATGCTACTTATCTATTACTTATTTATCTTACATCTTGACTATGGTTTCCCCTCCTTCCTCTCCTCCCAGTCCCTCTCCCCTCACCTCCCATCTTCCCCCATAAATCCTCTCCTCCTCCAATTTCTATTCAGAAAAGGAAGGGCCTCCCATGGATATCATCAACAAAACATGGCATATCAAGTTGTTGGAAGGCTAAGCACCCTGCCTTGTATCAAGGTTGGACAAGGTGACCCAGTATGAGGAATAAGGTCCCCAAGCCAGCAAAAAGTCAGAGACAGTCCCTGCTCCTATTGTTTGGAGCCCCATAAGAAGACCAAGTTATACTACTCTGTTACATATTTGCAGAGGGCCTAGGTCAGTCCCAAGCAGACTCCCTGGTTGTTGGATCCATCTCTGTGAGCTTCTTTAAGCCCAGGTAAGTTGATTCTTTGTGTTTTCTTGTGGTGTCCTCCACCCCTCTGTCTCCTTCTCCTGTCTGTAGCAGGATTCCCCAAGCTGGGCCTAATGTCTGGCTGTGTGGGTGGGAGGGTGGGGGGAGGGGCTCCTCATCCTACAGATGCTTTTTAAAATACACTTTTGGGGAGAAATTTGGCTAGTTTTGTCTTTTCTATCAGCCTCACCTATGGACTGTCATCAATATATATTTAAATCCCAGCAAGTAATAAGACCATAGAGTGCTACAAAAATACTGATTCAAAGAGGAAATATGGGAGGAGGCCTAGATTCCCAGTCAGTGGAACCCTTGTACACATCTCCCCAGCAGGAGACTTACTGTTCTCCTAAAAGCAAGGTGCTGACCACAGTAGAGTTAACTGAGAGACCTGGAGATTGAATTCTTTTGCTGGAAAATCCCCCATGATATGACCCCCAAGCCGCCTATGTTAAAACTTTGGGCAGCTGCATCTCTCCATGGACCCAGCATTCTGAAACAGGCCTGTGCCTTCTGACCCTGCCCAATGACACCCACCTCTGGGTGCCCTTCACTCCTGTCACCCTAAAAGAGATGGATCCACAGTAAAACTTCTGCATGAATATACCGCCGTTTCTTGTGGTGCGTATTTAACATCTACTTTACCCCTCTCCAAGCAGTCAGGTGTCTGTCATTGCCTCTCCATGGCAACAGTAACCATTTCAGGTGAGGTGTTTTTTGTCTGGCAAGAGATCCCTCCAACTTAAATGACAATAATAGATGAAAGAATGTTTTTTTTTTCCCGAAGGAACATTGATCACAGTCAATCAATATTTATTAATATTGAACTATAAACCTCTAAGCAGATCAAGCCAAACTGTGTAAGGCATATTATTACAGCAATAATAATTTTTAAAAAATCTTTAATTCACCTGCCTCAGCCTTGTGCCAGAAGTAAACAACTTAGAAGCTGGGGAGATGAATCAATTGGTAAAGCATGAGGATCCAAGTTCGAATTTCCAGAATACATGTCTGTAACCCTAGTGCTTGAGGGCAGAGACAGGCAGATCCCCAAAGATCCCTGGGTAACCAGCCTAGTGCAATCACTGAGCTGTGAGAAACCCTGTTTCAAAAGGTAATATGTCACACAGCTAAAGGAAGATACCTGACATCAACTTCTGGCCCCCACACGTACATGTACACACACATATACTATAGATGCAAAAAAGAGGGTTTTTTTTGTTTTTTTTTAAGAAGCAAACAGCTGTTAAGCCTCATACAATATCTTAATTCTCATGGACACTTAGTCATGTTAAGAAACCCTCATGCAATCTACAAGAGCCAAAGAGAATGATTAGAAAATATTTCCCTAGATTTTGTCCAGATGGACTTCTGATATATGTGTGAAAGTAAGGTATGATTCAGGTGGGAAGGATAATTAATCCAGGGGATACAAATCCCAAAAATGTTCAAAGTGATTCTGAATAGCTATAAAAAAAAATCAACTCAGAAGCTTCTTTGCAGCCATAATAAAGTGAACATTCAGACTTTAATGCTTGCTTTTAAAGGGAAAGAGGCTAGTTTTTGTCAAATCCCCCAAATTTATACTTCATTTTGTAGTATTTAACTGACTACTAGACATTTCTGCTTGTACCACAAAGGTATCCATCCATTCCCACATGAACAAAATAACTGCCCCCGCCCCACTATAGTCCCCACTTCCAGCTTAAATGGCAAGCAACAGACATGATCATCCAACTTTCTGGCCCCAGGCTCTAACTTAACAATTCCAATTACTAAAGGGCATCTTGGAAACTGAGGACTACAGCTTTAAATACAAGAGTTGTCTTACAGGCTAATTCTTGGACAAGGTAGACAATGCTTTTAAGGCTCAGTTAACCAGTTTGTAAGGCAGGGATCTAATACCACTCTCAACATGAGTCTTAAATGTTAAAATTAAAAAGTAACTTCCAGAGCCAATGTGGTAGTGTATGCCTTTAATCCCAGCAACTGGGAGGGGGGCAAGGAAGAGATACTGTGAGCTTGAAGCCTATCTGAGCTTAAAAAGAGTGTTCCTGTTTCAGGGGTATGTGGGTATGTGCGTGTGTGCATGCGTGTGAGCACACGTGTATAGAACCTCAACTAATAGAATTTGAAATGCCCTCTGAGCCGCACAGATGGCTCAGCAGTTAAGAGCACTTGCTGCTCTTGGAGAGGACCCAGATTTGGTTGCCAGCAGCCAGGATCACTCAAATCTGCCTGATTTATCTCTAGCTCCAGGCTCTAAACCAATCAATTCCAACAGCTAAAGGGCATCATGGAAACTGAAGCTACAGGCCCACAACTGCCCGTAAATCCTGCTCCAGAAGAGCCAATGCCTTCCTTAGACCTCCAAGAGCCACACACACAATACACACACACACACACACACACACACACACACACACACACACACACACACGGAATACACAAAGAGAGAGACACACACACACACCTACACATAAATAAAAGTATATTTTAAAGCAAGAAACACATATCTCATGGGAGTGGACAAAATATTTGATCAAATTAAGTGTTACAAAAAAAAATACATAACTAGAGGAACAACCTCTTGCCTTAACTACCCCATCAAAACGTAGCAGACTGCAAACTCTTTCTAAATAAATGAAAATTTCTTCCAAAAGCCAACACCTATTACAAAACAGAAGCTGTATTTCAGGAGCTATCACAAGTGTGAATTTTATGTTATAGCACACACAACTCCATGAATATTAATTCAGATCTCTTCCGTTGCACATTAATCCTACCAGCTAAATATCTACTCCCAGTGAACCTCTCAACAGACCCGAATCAAACACACTACCTAAGGTTGCAATCCATCTGCTCTCGGATCTTTTGCTCAGAATCTTCCTAGTATACTAAGGCAAGCCCCACCCTCCAGGCAAAGCACATATCCCTTCAAGACCCACCACCTTCTCATTTGTTCCCCAATCCTTTCTCATCATATACACAATGCCCTCTCAATTTGAAGTGACTCCTGCAGAATTCTGGGACAGCTTTCACATTGTAATTTCTTAGGGTCCCAGTCACTAACTGGCATTAATTAATGACACTCGTGGACTTTCTGAGGTCCAGCTCTTCACATATTACTTCCCTGGTCTGTGAGAGCCATCCCACACCATCTCCCTTTCCATCTGAAAACAGTTTATCCCTTAGAGCCAACTCATGTCTCATCCCTCTATAAGGCTTTCCAGAATGAGCTAGTCATTCCTAGAGGGGACTCCCATAACACTTGGTTCCCAGTCCTGTCCTGATGTGCTATTGAAATTTGGAAACAGGGGCTAGAGAGGTGGCTTAGTGGTTAAGAGCACTTGTTGCTCTTACAGAAGACCCAGATTCAGTTCGCAGCACCCACATGGTGGCTCACAGCCTTTAATCAGCAGTGCCAGGAATCTGATGCCCTCCTTCTGACCTCCATAGGCACCAGGCACGTGTGTGGTATACATACGTGCATATATGCAAAGTACTCATATACGTAAGTAATTCTAAAAGAACTTTAAAAGAATAGCTTGAGAATAAAAGTGGAGAGTTCTGAAATTTAGGAACTATTACTTCCTAAGACATATTTATAAGTCAAGTCCTAGCCATTCCATATGTTCTTGTGACAAAACATGCTATACACAAGCACACATGCTCATGTACATGCACACACAAGTCAGATCCAGGAAAATGCAGGAACAAAATATCCCCAGTCCAATTAAACTGAGAAACATCCAGCTTCCCCAGATGAATCAGACACGGCTTTATTTTGAAATACCTGATGGTGCCTTGACAACTTTTAAATGTCAAACAAATTTCAGAGAGCAGCCAAAACATTTTAAGATTCCTGTAAGTTTCCAAAATATAATTATAAATTTATAAGTCCTTTTCTTTATACATGCACAAAACTTTCAGAATTCAATGGGGAAATAAGCCTTCATTTCAAAAATGAACTTGGAAATTGAGAAATAAAAACATACACTATTTCCAGGCAGCAGTCATCGTAATAATAGATACCATTCTGTGAGAATATGTTGCCAGAACTGTGCTGGACACTCATGTCCTGACAGTCTTCACACTGCAATTCTGCAGCCATCCTAGAGAGGGAGCCTTCCTTGCTCTGGCTTCTCAGATAAGGAAGCTGACCAAAGAGGATATGCAAGGGCAGCTAGGCAGCATCAGGCCAGGACTCAAAGCCAGGTCTGCCAACCCACACACACTCCATAAGTTAGAATGTATCACCCAGTTAGATCAGTTCTAACTACAGAGTCACTTCAACTAAAACAGATCGATTAGAGCCAGAAAACACAACAGGGGAAGAAAAACGCAGCCTGTGAGAATTACCAGAGAGGCGTTATTTCTGAAAGTATAGAAATGTGACACTGGGGGTTTTATAATTCTTACTCTTGTTGCTATAAATCAAGGCCCCTCATGCTGGCTGGTCTTGAAGCCTGGTGTACGCTGGGAGGAACGACCTCAAGATTTTTATGGGCAAGAACTTACAATGGAATGCTAACAGGGCCATGGCTTTGCAAGTCCTGGTGGTTCAGCCCAAGCGGTCACAGTTCCTGTGATGTCCAAAGACCAGAGAACAGGAAAGTGATCATTTAAATACGAAATCCAGAAGCCCAGTATGAAACACAGCCTGTACAGGTCAGCTGCTAAGCTTTTAGTGAAAATACACAACAACAAAATAAGTAGAAATTATCTTAGTTACTTTCCTATTTCTGTGACAAAACAACTTACACAAAACATCATTCAATTTGGAAGCTCTTGGTTCCAGGGTTAGAGTCCATGACCATCACGGTGGGAGCAGAACAGTGGGCAGACAGGCATGGTGCTGGAGCAGTAGCTGAGAGCTCACATCTGATCCACAAGTACAAAGCATGGAGAGAGAGAGCTAACTGGGAATGACATGGGCTTCAGAAAACTGAAAGCCCATCTCTGGTGACATACTTCCTCCAACAAGGCCATTCCACCTGATCCTTCCCAAATAGTACCACCACTGGTGACCAAGCATTTTAATATATAAGCCTATGGTGGCCATTCCCATTCAAACCACCTCAGACACCACCTCATTTCTGTCAGAAATAGGTTTATTCCAACCAGATGGCTTTTGCCCAGTCCTACTACAGGGCAGCTGGGCTGCAGTCACAAGGCTCTCCTGACCCTTCTGCCCAAATGCATACTTGAGTTTCTATGAGGGGAAGATCTGAATTCTATGGGTTCTTCCCAGGTATCCCTGAAGAGACAATGCCACTTAACAAGAATAATGGAAGGTACCCGATAAAAGATGGCAGGTCAAAGAGAAACAAGAGTCAAACTAACTCTTGGGATCAAATATAGTAAGACAGAACGGGGTGTAAATTTAGGGAGGACACCCTGCACTCATTTGCAGACAAGCTTAAGAACAGGGTAACACTGAGGAATACAGGCTAACCTTGGAGAATTAAGAGCAAGAGGTCTGACTGTGGATTAGAATTCCATGGATTTCTCTGTAGCTCAAAACTCCTCACTCATGACACTGAATATATCATTTTCATATGAAAGCCACAGAGGTGGCTGATGGACAATGTGGGCTTTGGACTTCAGCTTTTTGTATCAGCATCCATCTGCTGAAGCACTTCTGGAATGACCACACATTTCAGCTTGCAGTCTGGAACAAGGGACAGTGTTCCCTTCAGGCAGTAAGGCTGCTCTCTAGTACTGTGAGGACAATATGGTCAGCTCAGAAGAAATGCTTTTTTGTAGTCTTTTCCCCATTTTGGCCAATATATGAGAAGTCTAAATAATCCTTCTTTACAGGTACACAAAACACAGGAGAACAAGGGTCCTAAAGGCGCCGTCACAAGACATTAACAGTGTGTCGCATGTGGCAACCAAAGGCACCTGCCCTCAGGATTAGCACAAAGGAATGATTATTTCAGCCAACTTGAGCTGGAAGAAGAAAAACCCTTCACTGTGGCATCCAGGCAGAAGACCTGTCCCAAGCAGTACCTGGCTACAGGGAAACAACAGCCAGGGGCTACAGAAGGCACCATCAACGCCATCTTCACAGGGACAGTGCACGTTTAAAGCAAACTGCGTTTGGATATTTGTCTCTTCCTCTTAAAAAAGGAAGGGGTACCAGCAGATCACTCAGCCAGTAAAGGCTCTTGCCATATGGAAGCCTGGTGATATGAGATCAATACCTGGAACCCACACAAAGGTGGAAGGAGAGAATTGACTCCACAAGTGTGCCTTTGCATAAATGCCTCCACACAAATAAGCAAATAATGGACATTTATGTGGCAGAGTCACCTCAAGAGTGGATATACTATAGCCTATCACTCTTTTTGAACAGAATATTTTATTGATTCCTTGAAATTTTTATGTAATAAAATTTCATACAATAATATATATTATACTTACTATCACCTATATATTATATATAATCTATATATCACCAACAGCTATACTCTATTATTGTTATTCATTTTTCATACACTCATGGGTATGGGCCCATTCACTGGAGCATAGTCCACACTCCAGGAGCCACACCCTTAAAGAAAACTGGCTCCCCTCTTCTGGGAGCTATCACTTATCAATAGCTAGCTCCTCAGTTGGGAGGGAGACTCGTGAGGCCCCGTTCCATGCTGGAACGCTGACTGCATTGAACTTGTGCAGCTCTTGTCCAGGCAACCACAGCTGCTATGAGTCTATGAGCACAGCAGTCTTGTCATTGCCAGAAGACACTGTTTGCCTCTGGGCCTTCCTGACCTCTTGTGCCTCCAGTCTTAGCCCCTCCCTCTTCCAGGATGGTCCTCAGGCCTGGGAGGAAGGGTTTAACACAGATGTCCTATTTACAGCTGAGCACTGACATGACCTGTCCTGTGCCCTTTGACCAGCTGACCTCACACTGCATCTACCTTTTCCAGAAAGGCCACTGCAGCTTTTTCCCTGGAGAATTAGAATTCCCGTGGCACTAGGGAGGCAATGCAATCCTCCCCAGATAGACTTGACGGACAGAGAAACTAAACACACCAGCAGTTCCGAAAAGACTCATGGCTGCATCCCTGCCCTCTCATTACAGACCACAGAGCACTCTCCCTTCCCAAAATGTTGATTTAATACATAGACAAAGAAAATGATTTCTCTGCGTACCAAAAGGTCAAGTTATACCCAACACCGCACAAAACTTGCAGGAAAAAGAAGTTTTTCCTGGGGAGGAAGAAAATGGGCCATTTGCCTCTTTACTGAGAATTTTAAAATTTGGTGGGTCTTTTTTTTTTCAGCTAATATAAAGTTACCACCAATTTCCTGAAAATCCAAACATGATTTTGAAACCCTGAAATTATAATGACAAAGAAATATTCCCAATTTACTTCAGCGTCAAGATAAAGGGAGAAAAATATGTTTCAGACCAAGAGTCCTTCCTCACGCAGTTTTCACATTGGATAGGCAGAGGCAAAGTACTTATGAATCCATATGTATGCCCAGACATGTGAGGGGCTGTATTTAAAACAAAAATAAACTCAACTATGTCAGCATTGCAGGAATTTAGAGCCAAAGACCACAGCTAAGATACGCCAAAAATATTATCCTAACCAGAAAGTGCTTTCGAAGTTTCCCAGAATGAACATTTTTATCATAATGATCATAGGCTCCAATTTAAGTAGCTGCTGGCACCTGAGCAGAAACAATGACCTAAAAAATCCATGCCAAGCTAGCAGGTCACAGAGAGCAATCACTACCCATTAGTGGCTGATGGTCAGAGTCAGGGTGGCAGAGGTATAATTAAACAGCCTGGGCTTGTGTGTTGCCATCTTCCTGCTTGTCAAGACTCCTGTGTGGACTAATGTCAACAGCCACGGACTCTTCCTTCCTGCAGTGAAGTGTAGGCTACCTTCTCTAGGGCAGGGGTTAGTAACCACCTCCCAAATATGTCAATTACTATGCTCCCACTTCCGGGCACAGAATCTCAGATGAAGGCAGTGAAATCTAAAGCTGACCGAGGTTTCAATAGCTGCCTAGCAGGAACCTCTCATGACACTGAACAGAATGAAGAATCTCTTGGCAAGAAGACAAATGCCTCTAGACAACCAAGGCCAGCCACACACAAATGTGGCAAGTGGCACCAACACCCTCAACAGCCTGTGCTTTAGCTTGTAATTTTAGAGTGATATCAGAAGGTTAGTACACAGGCCAACAACAGGACAGCCATTCTAACTAAGGTCAGCAAACTCCAGAGGCCAGGTAGGCTCAGCAGGATGGTCTCAGTCATGATGTCTGGGATGGGGATGACATCAAGAAGAAAGCTGGCTCCTACCAGGGTCACCTCTAACAGCAATCCCCATCTGGATGTACTGTGGACATACTTCTGCAATTATCCCTCTACAGTGATTACCAGTGGCTTCCTTGATGATATAGGTATGCCCAATGAAGGAGCCAGGGAGGTTAGAAGAGGCATCATTTTTTTGTTGTTGTTGTTTTTGTTTGTTTGTTTTTTATGTGAGAATCACATGACACAGCCCCAGCAGACAAAGGATGAAGGATGGAAACTACATCAGTTTATTCATGCAGGCATGTGGTCACAGTGGCTACCCTTCATTTACATGCTCAGGGAACTTCTCAGAACTCCCTATGCACATGGCATTGCCCTCAGGCTGGTAACTGTTTCAAAATGTTCTCTTCTCAGAAATTCGTTTAAAAAAGAAGAAGAACCACCACCACAGGTGCCAGGTTTATATCAAAGAATGGCAATTGAGAGCATTTAGTCAGTCTTCCTATATATTAGTAGTGTTCAATATCATTAAGAAACCATTCACTGATGGCTCAGCAGTTAAGAACACTGGCTACTATTCCAGAGGACCTGAGTTCAGATCCCAACACCCACGCACTGATCAACTCGCAGCTTTGGGTGATCTGATGGCCTCTTAATGCCTCCGGGGGTACCTGCACACATGTAGCATGCACGCGCACGTACACACACACACACACACACACACACACACACACACACACAGGAAAATAAATCATTGCAAATTTCAGCTTACTACAAACACCTCTCTATATTTTTTGCTTTAATGGGAAACCTCCAACTACAAATCATTTTTAGGTAGCCATTAACTGGCATCAGTTTGCTACTAAATATTTAATCTAGTTTTAAAAGTATTTTTAATGCAAACTGGGGTCTCTTTTCACATAAAATTTGCTGAGAACCCTTTTGTAATTCTAGATGATGAAAATAATTTCTGAACTTACCTGTTTAAAAACTTTAGATATTTGGGGCTGGAGTGATGGCTCAGTGGTTAAGAGCCCTGGCTGCTCCTCCAAAGGACCTGTGTTCTGTTCCCAGCACCCATAAGGCGAGTCACAGCTGCCTATTAACTCTAGAGGATCTGATGCCTTCTTCTGGCCTCCACAGGCATCAGGCATGCACGAGGTGTGCAGATGTGCATGCAAAAACAAAACAATCCAAACACCCATATATAACAAGTCAAATCTCTTTTAAAAATGAAAAGCAACTTTTAGATAGTTATGCCTTAGGCATTCTCAAAGCAAGGTAAACACACAAAATTGAACCAAAAAGTGAGAATTCCAATCACACATATATTAAATTCTTACTCTACCACAGAAAATTTCCCTAGTTAGTCTTGGATAGAGCAGCACTAAAACCCACCATCCTTGAGACAGAGTCAGCAAAGCTAGCACTGCTGCTGTGTTTATCAGCTGCTTCCCTTTCTCAAGATACTTCTCCCCGGGTGTCTTCTCCTACCCACACACCCTCCTCCCGGTCTCAAGAGCCTGCCAAGTTCCAAGAGGATAAAGTTTCATCTTGTACAACAGCCTTCTAAGGTCTGACTTCCTCAAGAGCAACGGTGTTCCTTGAGATATTTTTCATCACTTGAGCTATTCAACCTCAATAAGCAACTGTGGGGCATTCCAAGGTGACAGTTATATCTTTAACATCTTCACACCAAGAAGGCCAATTACAGTCACCCAAAAGATGAAAGCAATGGCATGACGTTAATAACATACAATGATGAGGACAAAGAGCTGACTCCTATTTGTGCCTGTGAAGTGTAAAACCATCAGGAAGAGTCCATGACTAAGAGTCTCTACAGGGGCTGGAGCAACGGCTCATGGCTAAAGCGCTTCCTATGGGAACATGAAGACTGATGTGGGAACTCCGGGGCCCATGAAGAGCCAGACACAGTGGTGCATCTGTAGTCTCAATTCCAGGACAATAAGATATGGTTAGAATCATCGAGAGGAGAATCCCCGAAGCCAACCTGCAATGTGTAGCCACAAATATTCTTTCTTTAAAAAAAAGAATTAGATTCATTTTCTGTGTATGAGTGTTTTGCCTACATGCATGTAACCGTGTACGTGCATGGTGCCTGTGGAGACCAGATGATGGTGTCAGACCCCCTGGGACTAGATTTATAGGTGGCTGTGACTCACCATGTTCATGAGGAATCATGATGAATCTGAACTGCTGAGCCATCTCTCGTTCCAGTCCCTCATTACTTTTTTATTTTTTATTCTTAAAATTTTTCTCATTCAAAATCACGAAGGCTTTAAATTTATGGGGAAAGGGAGATATGTGCATGATACTGAGAGTTTTCTTTTTAAAATGTTACACATTCTAATCCCTCAGGGGTGTAACAAAGATAACAGAGAAATTTTTATTTGTTTGATTTTTGAGATAGGGTTTCTCTGTGGCTTTGGAGCCTGTCCTGGAACTAGCTCCTGTAGACCAGGCTGGCCTCGAACTCACAAAGATCCACCTGCCTCTGCCTTCCGAGTGCTGGGATTAAAGGCGTGCACCACCACCGCCTGGCCAGTGAAAAATTTTAAATCACCAGGCTAAGGCAAGCAAACCAACAAAAAACTGGCATTGACAGTCAATACGCTGCAAGCAGGTCTTGGCATCTTCTAAGGGTAAAGGACATCTCAGTGCATTGTGCTCCCCATGAAGTTAGCAGTATCAGAAAAACAGTGAGGCAAGTTATTATTATAAGAGCTTATTCTATTCCATAAAAATGGGGGGATGGCTGTATTATGTAAAGGGTTATGTTGGGGTATATTATGTAAAGCTAAGCATACATGGCTACTCAAGCTAAGCTTTCCTGAATAGGAAACTGGAGTGGGGGATGAAGAAGACTCAGTGTGACTCCAAGTGAGCTTATGCATAGCTTTGCAGTGTGCAGTTCATCACCTTTGATGTATTAGGGCAGCAAAGTCACCTAGATGTTCACTGCTGCAGGCAGGGAGGAGGAGCCAGAGAGATGGGTCAGATCACATCTAACTGCTTAATTATCTTCAGTTCACAGAAGGAAGGAAGGAAGGAAGGAAGGAAGGAAGGAAGGAAGGAAGGAAGGAAGGAATCACAGTTGTCTATGACACACAAAAATTCCTTCATCTTTTCATTGTAAGAAACATTTTGTTTTCCCCTTTGTAAAGTCCATGAGATGATGTGACCACAACTTACATAAGCAGGAAGTTATGAAGTTCCTGGATTATGCAACATTTCAGAATCATGGCTGCATTCATTCTTTTTCAGCTGATAATGTTAAGTCCCCCTGGGAAACATGGGTAAGTTATGAGGTGTTTGCGCTGGGAACATCTGGAAACCGGATTGCTAAGCACTGGTGGGCCGTTATATAAGACGTCCTTCCATCCATGTAAATGTTATTACAGCAATGTAACCTTGGCTGCTCCTGTCTTAAAGTCACATACAATATCCCGAACTACAGCCGCATCAACACTGTTTCCAGCTTACTGAGTTTTAAGTCATCCACAAGTTTGCTTTACTCGTTCAAAGAATATGATTTAATTTAGGCAAGCACTCCTAAAGATGAGGAGCAGTTGTAAGACTAAATATGCACCAGGAATGCACAGACACAGCCACCATTTCAACCTAACACAACCAAACCCTCTTCTTTCTCTGGACATAACCCCCTACTATGGTGACTTGGATGCCCTAGGCACAGGAATCCCCTGGGCCATCTAGATTCCCAAGTGGTGTTCCCTAACAGCCCCTATTATAAACTCTTTTACCTTCTCATCAAACACTCAGAATCCATCCTCAGGCTACCACACCAGTCTCCACCAAAGGGTGTGTCTCCGCTCACTAATAAGTAAACAAAAAGTAGGATCCTAAGGAATGCAGCTGCAGATTCACACTGGCTACACCTGGTCTCTGACTGGTGAGGTTTCCATTCACTGCACCTTCTGGAAACAGCTGTCATAAGCCATCTGCAGTTCCCTTGAGTACCCAAATATCCTCTTCTAGACAACTGTCACCTCTAAGTAGATCGACCTTTCTCTTCTCTGCCTCAGAAACTCCAGAAACTCTCTCAAACCTGCTTCATCAAACAGCTGAGAACCTGACAGATTTCAGTCAGCCTCACATTTGGCAGAACCAGCAGCCTCAGTCATAAGTTCTGTGAACATATCTAGCAGAGGGGTGAGCACTGTGAACTCACATTACTCTGTGTCGCTAACAGTGACTGGAGTGTGAGTAGGACACAGTATGTGGTATACCTACACCTTAGCACCAGCTATCTCAAATTCATACCTGGAAAGGGCAGCTCAGGGCTAAGGATGTTTCTCACAGTTCATGTCCACTCTGTATTTTCTCAGTCTAACTGCTCACTTTAATGACTGTCACCTCTCCAGGAAAAACAAAACAAGGTCATTAGATAAAAATACACTCATCTCATACCAAAGCCCTGTGTTAACTCTGTCCCACCTACCATTGTTGTCACAGGTGCCCTTGACCATTAGCTGAACTGCATGGCTTTCTTCTCCATGAGTTATCTACAAGATCCCATTCTTTTGAAGCCTTTCCTCAAGGTTCATGGGACCTAGTTTTACATTCCTGAAATGTTCCTATTAACAGTGGACATAAAGGCTTTCTGACGAAGAAAAAAAGAAGTTCCTCAAAGCAATCAAAATTTTTTATTATTTAATTCATGTGACTGGTGGTGACAACACATATGAACTCTCCAAAATGTTTTTAAATGTAAACTCATTTTCGGTTGAATTAAGAACAGTCTAACAGATTTAGTGATGGCGGGCGTAGGGAGGGGTTCTTGTCTAAAATAAGATTCAATATGGGATGCCAGACAAACAAAAATGAGGGCTTTACATTGTAGGATGACATAGTGGTCAGGACCATCCCAGCATGGATGTCTTTCCTGGCCAAGTGTCAGCTCCCAAGGCTGAGGGCTCAGGTAAGATGGCTCATTCATGCTACCTTTAGTTAAAAGCAGTCTTCTTGCCATGGTCTGTAAAACTCCCTTCCAACAATGAGTTTCCAAAGGTCCAGATGTGAATGTGACCACAATGCAAAACAGCAAAAGAAGGGAAATCAAATGTTTATTACCATCAAGTAACTTCTTCAGACTCCCCACGGAGCATGCTCTCAACAACTGGATTGCAGGAAACGGAAGTATTTTCCCAACTTGGTTCAAGCCACTCACTGTGACATTCAGCAGAGTTGACAGGCATGATCTGATGGCTGGTTCTCCCCTGTGATTGATTAGCAGTGATTTCTATTCTGGCAAGAGTTACATCAGAATTGCCAAGGGCCTGGAAACTCTGGCCACCTGGGTGACACCCATGGGCAAGAGCTCAGGAATTCCCGCTGCTCACGCATGCATGCGATTTTTCCTGGGATGCTGAAGTTATGGGTCTTACACTTTTTCTTCTTGATTCTCTATATAGAGTATATTTTTCTTTTTGTTGACAACAATCTAATGTGCCTAGAAACCACTTTGTGAGCCTATGTTCCACTTGGGAACATCTCAATACTTTTGCAGATGGCTCGGAGCCTTTCATTTTTTAAAACAAGCCATGGGCTCTAAATCATCTTGCCATACATCTGCACTGCTGTATAAAATCCACTGGAGGTATCTGCAATCATTTTTCTCAAAATAACAGAGCTGTCAATGAACCTGGACAAGGATCCCGAGTTCATTAGCTCAAGGCAGGTATCCAGGATGCTCACATCAGTCTGAGTTCCCTCCAGAAGACCTTGAGACAAGAGCCTTGGTTGGTTTGTGTCACGTAGGACAGTTAACTCAGAAGGCAGCCACAGGAGCACAGGTCAGTCAGGGAGTGGACTGAGGTCAATGACAAGTCAATGATACTCATGACAAGGAGCAGTCACTGTTTGGACTCAATTCTTCCAGAACATGCTGAGATGTGAACAATGTGTCTCCAAGTGCCCTACAGAGGGAGGTGTCAGAGCATAGGTTTTCTGGCTCCAATCTTGTCCTTGTGAGGGCTGTCCTTCCTTGGATCATCATGAGCACTCCAGCATATTCTGCATCACAGAACATTCCTGCAGGGCTGCCCAAGTGCCCAGGCAGGTCTGCAGAGGCAATTTCTAGACAGCAGCTATCAGTATGCACAGGAAATAGCTACCTTAGCATTGGGGGTACTCAAATGCCGGCACAGAGCATAACAACAACATCCGCCAGAGTAGGCAAATGGCTAACTCCTGGCTCAATCAAACTGGCATGGTCAGCTGACTATAGAGTTCTATCCTGAGTCCCAGGTTCTCCAGTGCACACAAGGTAGAGAAGCTTCTTGTGGGATCACTGCCCCTCAGGGGTTAGCCAGGGTGTTTTTCTTTCCCAAACTCCCCTCTTCCAAAAACATATTCTCTTTCCTGGGTTTAAACCTATTCTGTGATTACCATTACTCAAATTCACTCCACCTTTGGAGATCCAGATGAGAAACTACAAAAACCTGAAAATACCTTCCTTGGCTGAGGCCCCCACTTTCCTCCACTCCCAAGCTACTCTCGGGTCAATGGCAAATTATGAAATTTTAAAATATTTTAGGTGAGCAGAGAGGGAATCCTCAGTGCTAACTATCCGAAGGGCATCAACTAAAATTCGTGTTTCTCTAATAAACTCCTTCCATATGGCTAGAGTGCCCACTAACTCCTGATGATTGGAGGAAACGAGCTGATGTTTATTCATATCTCTGCACCAATAGACGGGGGGGGGGGGACATGTTTGCTGTGGGTGATTCTAAGAGGGGCAGTAAGTAGGGGACAGGGTTAGGCCGGAAACCCCCAAGGAAATGGAGACAATTCATTAGTAATATGAGCAGACTGAATGTGACTCTCCCTCTCTAAGCTGAAGAGATCTTATGGGGTTAGAGAGATGGCTTAGTCTTTAACAGAGCATACTGCTCCTAAGGGACAAGTGTTTGATTTCCAGTACCCAAGCCAGGAAGCCCAAGATCATCTGAGGACACCACTTACCTGTAGACACACACGCATGCACGCACACATGCACACATACACTTTAATATAACAAAAATCAATTATTTTAGAAGGTGATTTTATGATTTTTTTTTTCAGTCTGTAAATTGCCTATGAGATAAAACCTATTAGATAGTTACCTAGGAGAAAGCTTGTGAGGATTAGGTAAAAATGAACTCAATGGGCTGTGAAACAAAGAAAAACACGACATGGGTGTTTGACCTCGAATTCTAACATCTTTGGTGAATGTAAACTGATGGGAGATGTTATTCTGTAAATATGTTTCTCATACTGGTTAATTAATAAAACCCTTCTGGCCAATAGGAAACTAGATAGGTGGGGCTAGGAAACTAGGAGGAAGGAGGAAGTAGTTGGGAGTGGTCAAGATGTAGACCTGGGAGAAAGTAGATGCCTGCGGAGGCTCCCGAATAAGATGACCACGTGGAAATACTTAGATAAGTATAAATGGGTTAATAATTACGACAGAGCTAGCCCATTAACAATGATAGTCATTGGCCAACAGGATTGTATCAAATACAGAGTCTCTGAGTGTTATTTGGGGCTCACGTGGCGGCAGGACCGTGGCGGCGGGACCGGCGGCAGCCAGCGGGGAAAACCTGCCAGTAACAGTAAACTTTCTTTCTTCTCCTTCCTCTAGGTTCACCTGATTCTAAACTAGCAGGACAAACCCAGGGCTCCCAGGTGCGGTGCCACACTGGAGAGACAGTTTGAACCACACAGAGAAGGACACCTCTGAACTGGTGAAGCCCAGAAAGTAGTATCCTTCCTGATATGCAAGTGGGTGCCAAGAGTAGGAAAACCATCCCCAAGTCTGAATGCCCTTATTTACGAATACCTCTAGAAATGGAGACAGGGCAGAAACGGAATGCAAGCCAACCCCAAATAACATACTGAAGTTACTGGTTCTTAGCTGGAATACAAGAAGTTGGAAACAATTTGGAAACATTTGCCATTAGAATAGGGAATTAAAGCCCAACACTCAGAAATAAAGCCAACCAATTTATTGGGTATCCTTTCTACTCCTTTCTACTCTGCCAAGAAAACTTAGGAATTTGATGACTCTCATATAATATTTGTAATGATTTTTTTATGTCTTGACAAAATAAACACAGACACACATTTTCATGCTTTTAAAATCACAGATCTAACCTTTGGGTAATTTTCATCAGCATTCCAATGCTCTGCATGTTAACACGCACCTTTTTTTTTTTTTTTTTTTTTTTAAAAGAAGCCTTCAAAAATAAACACACTGCTATTTAAAGTCAACTCACTTCTTTGCAGTTTGGAATAGGAATACTCCAGAAATTACTTAAACTCTCAATGGACAGAAACAAGCCATTTGGGTAAGACAGAAATGCTAGGAAAACATTATCTCAATAGAAAAACAATTTAGAAACAACACTAGGAAAAAAATTAGCAAGTACCTATGGTAGGTAAAGGATGTGAGCCACCAGGCAGGATGAGGCATGGACAGTTCTGAGTAGAGCATCAACATTCTGTGAACACATGGAAAAAGCTCATCCATTCTGCTCATTAAAGAGGAAAATTAGACAACAGCAGCACTTCTCACTGGTATCAAGAGGCTAGGAGAGTACCATGCTGGCCAAAAGCAGAGGCGTCCTCTCTCCCATCCAAAATCCAGTTCCCACATGGTAGGAGCCCAACAGTCATTTGGAAGACAAGACGAAAAATCTGGGGAATATTGAAGTTGCTCACATCCTGTGGCCTAGCAATTCTATTTGAGAAAACTTTATGGAACATGAAAGCATATGTAAGTAGACAAACCATTTTGATTGTAGAAGAAAGAAAACCCAACCTGCTAGTGACACCTGGGATTTGTCAAATTACATTGTTATCTAGTCATCCTCTACGCACATACAACAGTATTTCAAGCAGCTAGAAAAATAACATTATTTGCATGCTGACCCAAGATATCGTTGTGTTACTTTTCTGAGAAATTCAGATTGCAAAGCTATGTGTAGGATGAGGCTGTCTTCAAATAATAGAAAGACACAATGTGTGCATAGAACAAGTATGAAGCCAGGTTGGGATTTTATTTTTATTTCAGTCAAAACTTACTTCGTTTCCAGAGTAATTTCTGTCAGCAAAGACAGAAAAGGGAACATCCTTGAAATCTCTTTAATATCTTCTGATAAGAATGGCTCTTCCGATCAAGGCCCATATAAAAATGCAGCAATGAGCCACCAGTCATGCTGTAATGGCCCCAATGGGGGCACTGGGTGGGAAGAAGATGCCACAGTGAATTATGATCTTCAGCTAATGAGGAATACCACATGACAGCTCAGTTCTGTCAGTGACTGGGAAAGTCCTTCATGGGAATAATTTAATTGCTACTGACAGGCATAATAGATGCCACTGGAGTCTGTTCTAGCAGCGCCATGACTGGCAGAGCAGAGGGACAACCAGGAAAGGGTCATGCAGGATTTGACAGCCTCTGAAACTGGGTGCCCATTCCCAGTCCATGGCAATTAGCAGCAGTACCGTGGTGATATACAATGGTGGTCAGAAACAGGGACTGTCACAGGCATCACAGGAACACATGCCAGCAGAATGGGAGGCACAGGCATAAAGTCAGAGGGTGAAGACTGCCCCAAAGCTCTGAAGCCACAGGCAGAAAGTACAACCTTCACTGAGATGAAACAAGTGATTGTCTTTGCGCAGTTATCCATGTAATTCAAAACCAATCACAAGGTGGCTTCTAAAATAAACTGTTCTTGCAAAATACGATATATGAATTTCAACACTCTTACCATGAACAAGTTGTATCCTCTCTCAGCATATTAGTTCACAAATGTAAACATATACACACATGCACACATACATACAACATACATATACTCACACAAACATGCACACACAACATACACACTCACATATACTCATACACATATTCATACTCAGGCCTACATGCATACACACATTTACATCACATACACTCACACATACATATACATACATGCACGCATAACACACACACATATAATACACACATGTATGCAAGCACACACATATGCTCACACACATATAATACACACACATGCATGCACATATATATACATAAACACATATGCTTGCTCATGCATGTACACTTGTACAGTGGAAAGAGTAATACGCCATCAAGCAGGTTTTGTAAAGAAACCAAGATGTCCTTCAATGAGAATACTGCTCTGTGCTAAGAAGTGAGTTCTCAAGCCCAGAGACGACATTAGAGACCACCTATATGCATACTGCTGAATGGAGACGATCAGGAAAGTCATAGCCCAGTGGATGAGTGGTGGAAACACCCCAGTACTAAAAATGAAGCCACAAAAGGCCATGACACGTATGTGTATATTAACTAGTGAGAGAAGTCCCTATAGACTGGCTCTCATTTAGTTAGCACTGTGCATTAAAGTTCCTCCACTGCTTCAGGGCTTAATAGCTCATGTCATCTGCATCCTGCAGACCATCACCTAGGAGTCGGAGCTCCAGGTGCTGCATAGTCTCGCCGGGGTTTGGTATTGTCAGCCATTCTAATAGGCAAGAAGTGGCATCTCATTTAATACGCCATTCTCCAGAGACATTGATGGCCAGCCTCTCACTAGCCATCTGTTTGTCTTCTTCCATAAAGTGCCCACTGGATCCTTAGAACACATTCTAGGCTATTGGCCTGGTTACTGTTGATTTTTAAGAATTCTCTGTCTATTTCGGCCACACTCTTCCCAGGTACGCCTTTGCAGGTATGTCTTCTCATCTCTGGATTGTTCTGTTTTCCCTTTTTACATTATTTTCTAACAGATCTATTCAATGTCATGTCAAACTAATTTGCTTCCTAAGTTAACGGAAAATGACTTTTTAAAAAAGTTACTACATGTATAATGTCGAGTTTCAAATAAAAACTGGGAAGCTACAGGACTGTTCACCTCCATCCCTGGTATAGAGGAGGTAAGACTAGTCTGTAGCAGCTACTAGTTTGTAGCAGCGATACAGTGAAGAGGGTCATTCAAAAGACGACAAAGAGAAAGACTAGACATCATAGACAAGCCCAAATTCAGGCCCTCTGTCTTGTTCATGGGCCACACAGCATTCCTGTGTCTCCCTGCCTTGTTGTGTGCTGTGTTTCCATGTATGTGACAGTACACACACTCAGCCATGTTCTCGACCATTTACACCTGACAATATTTACAAATAAGGTTCTCATGTCATGGGACAGAGTAACAAATGAGCATCTAAACCTCACATGAACCATATAAGCATTTGATTAAGTATACTGGAAGTATTGAGACCTAAAAATGGCTGGTTCCAAAACTTAAAAAAAAAAGGGGGGGGATAAGGAAAATGTGGTGTGTGTATATATGATGGAGTTTTACTTAGTTATGATGAAAAATGAAATCCTGTCTGTTGCAAGAAACCATTTTCTTGCATCAGAAATTAATATATTTAGGAGAAACAAGTCAGATCAAGAAAAACCACTATCACCAAGTTAGACAGATACCTAAATTCATACATGTGCACAGGACATGAAAGTAGACGCAGGACTGCCTAGGGAAACTCACAGGAGGGATAGGAGGGCTCAACAAATTCAAAATCCACCACTGCCTTGGACAGAAACAGTGTAATGAAACCCATCACTACATTCAGTGAAGAACACACCAAGAAAACGTTTACATAGAAAAAAAGAACAAGGGGCCAGCAAGATGGCTCAATAGTTGCCAGTGATACAATCTGAGTGCCAACTCTAGGACTCACATGTTAGAAGGCAAAAGCAGACTTCTACAAGCCATTATCTGATTGATGCAAGCACAGTGTGGTGTACACACACGTGCACACGCACACATACACACACACACACAAACACACACACACACACACATATATGCTGATTTATAGAAAGAGGTAGACATGTCTATAGGCTTACCCTCCTAGAAGTCCAGGCTAGGTTGCTGTCTCTAAGGACAGGGGCTTCTCTGTACCCTCTATGACCCCTCTAACGCTCACAGGCCAATTAGCATCACTGAGTAATGAGGCAGCATCTATGTAATATACCCAACACAGATCAAACACCAATTTTTTCCTGTCCAGAAGAAACATAAAAGTCACTGAGTAGGTCAGACACTACTTTCAAAGATTTAAATTAAAAACAAACACAAAAACCCTTGCAGGCTACTTAATACAGATTCTGAGTTTTTACTTCCTCCCAAATCTACCTTTTTGAAATTGTGTAGCTTAAGGATAATTTAAAAATCTCATCCTAAGGGAATAACATGAATTTATCAAATTAAAATCCAAGAGCAATCATACCCCAGATAGGAGTAGTTCCATGTTTAATCATAAACTCTGAAAAGACAGGTGTTATTATAAGCAGAGTGAGCTAACTTCTACCCATCCTTGACCTCTGTAATTTGAAAGGTTTGGATCATGATGAAACTGGTATGATTATCACTAGCTATTCTCGGCCATTGTCACTGGTAGGCATCTTCACAGAGCATTCTAGATTAAAGAAACATACCAGACATGCATTTCCTCACAGGTATGGGTAGGAAAAGGCATTCAGTCAGAGAGATTAGGATTTGAGGTTCTAGAAAAGGCCCAACCTGTGAGCTCAGGAGATGCCTCAATAGGTAAAGCACCTGTATCTCAAGCATAAGGACCTGCGTTTGGGTCCCAGCAGCCTTGTGAAAGCTATGTGTAGTACTCATACACCCTCAACTCCAGTATCAGAGAGAGAGAGATACAGCGGAGGCTCATTGGTCAGCATCCTAGTCAGACTGATAAGCTCTCAGTACAGTGAGAGACCTTGTCATAAAAAAACTAAAGTGGAGAGCCACCAAAGACACCAGATGTCAAACACAGTCTCCCCATGCATGCTACACATACATATACATGCATGTGCACCTACATTCACACCCAAGAACACATCAATATAGCATGCACATGAATGCACACACGCATGCACGCACACACAGATTATGCACCTGTGTTCAGAACAGCAGCTACCACTCATACAGGAAAGCCATCATTCTAAACCACAAAGACTCATGGGCATCAGCAGTCCTGGTGTTATCATGATCAAATATGTGCTGAGGGCTGGCTATAGACTAGAGCCAAAGCAAGGACTGTACTGATGAATACAACATGTGTGCTCTTAATATCTAGAGAATGGGATACCTAGCTCAGTGCTCTATAGCTTTTCCTTGTCACACACAAAAATGTCGCAATCTAATAGCACGTATGTGTACACACTCAGCAACAGATGTGGCTAAAAGTTTCACCAAACTCTGTCCTCACATTCTGTTTTCTAATTCATTCAGGCACGTTACCGTTCACTGATAACCACTAAGTTAACTTTTTCACACACTAACAGGTTACACACTCCCCGGTAGGAATACTTTGGTCCAGCAAGCTGGACCATTTCTTTCTCTTTCACCCAAATAACGCAGCACTAGCTAGTCAGACATGTATATAATATACTTTCCCCTGGAAACAAAAATGATTATGTGGCTTTTTCTCATGTTAAGATGACCCATTAGATACCCATTTGCACTAAGGGAACATAACCAAACATAATAAGATCTCATGGAAATGGTAGTGATTTCTTTTGTTTCTTTTGGGAGGAAGAGAAAAGCCAGATGCGGTACCATTCACTTCCAAACCAGAACACACACCCAGCAATTCAGAGAATGCTTGGCACCTCTACTGGTCCAGTGGGGCATCCATCCACTACCATCTGTCACTGAAACAGCCCAGGGGGAGACCAGTGTCTCACTTTATCCACCTCTGGAACACAGCTTCATCAATGCTGACCCCAGACATTTGGAATTGGACATAAAAACTTTAATTCTGACCCCCCCCCACTTACCTTCACCAGTCTACATACAGATTAATGAACCCATTAAAAGCAAAGAGAAGACTGTAAGAAAAATATTTACCTAATCTAAGAGACAGACCCATCCAATTTGTGTTCACAGTGCAGTCATCCAAATGTGATAAGTTCTCATTACAAACCAGTTTTATCTCTGTGTTAGGGCAGCTCTAACCGGAATTCCATTTGGAGAAGCAAATTTGCTCAAAATGCTATTCATATTTTAATAAAGTTTCCTTTCATTTAAAATAGGCTGTAGCTCAGAAATGGAGAAGAGAGCCTGAAGTTATTCCAGGTTAGTAAAACTTTATAGTTTTAAACACTTTAGTCCTTAAATACTCGTTTCACTAGTACAGACCTCAAATTTTTCTATGTCTTTCTTTGGCTTCAAGAGCTTCAGTTTTATAATCTCCCACACAAAACAAATTCACAGTAGAGAGGAGAAACATGAAGTATTTATTTTTCTTAGTCGTGACTTCCCAAAGAGAACCTTGGAGTCACCGATTGAAATGACTGTTGCTCCAATTTAAGTTCTCAGTTCTTTCTGGCTTAAATGAATCTTCAGCCTTCCAATAATCCAAACACGTGGGGGAAGGCGTTATAAAAAAAAAAAATCTTTATTTCCCAGTCTATGTGTGTGCATGCACACCCATGTACACACACAGTATGTGTGTCAGCCTGGTCTGTGTACTTCTCTAAGATACCCTGCAGAAAACATCTGCTGATCTTTTCCCTACCCCATTCTACCAAGCATTTGGGCTGAGGGAAAATAAAGGGGGACTGAAAAAGGAAGAGAGGGGAGGGAGAATGAGAAGACATGAGAGGGCAAACAGGAAGATGAAACAGCCAATGCTCATCTAATCAGAGCCATACTCAACATACACAGACACTGGGTTATCTTCATTCCAGATGCCTTGTGTTAACTGACCACAAAGATAACCAACGTGTAAGACAGGTCACCTGCAGTGGTGTGGATCTTAGCACACCAGGACAGGCTCTTCCCCACTCTTCAGCCGCAGCTGTCCCTAGCACTGCCTCTGACTTCACTCACATCTTCTTCCCAAATTCTGGCCCAAATAACACGAGAGAAACTTGTTAAATGCACAGATGCCCAGCCCATGCCTCCTGGGCCACTACCTAAGAAGTACTGAGCTCCAGAGAGGCTCTATCATTTCTAACTGAAGTAGAGTCAGGCTTTGGCTTTCTGCCCATGTGCCAGGCAGTAACCACCAGCACTTCTGCCAGGGCGGCTACACATGCACCCAGGCAGCCATTCTGATAAAGCAGGAAGGGCTTTAAAAGATAAGATTTGAAGCGAGCTACTGGAAGCTAATTTGGAAAATGCAAAACTAAATTCTGGGAAGATGAAGAAAGAGGTAGACAGGGATAGTGGGGTCTATGAAAAAAAAAAAAAGATGTTTGTGTAGACTCAACTATTCAAGCAGAGCAGTGTAAAAGCTAAAATAAAATAAAACTCAAACCCACAGATGGGCTGTCCCTCGGCACAGACTGGGTTATCCACAGACCCCAGACCTTCGCATCACCATGGATTTAATGATCATCTAGAACATGGCATGGGCCCAGGACTACACAGGCATACTTTAGTCTCTTTCAAATGAGAGCTGGGAATGACAAAACCTGGAAAACAAAATGCCCTCTCTCCTACAACAGACAGACTCACAAGGCAACAGCCCACCAGATGAGCAAATGACTACGTTCCAGACCCCCTCCTGCTGTTTAATTTTCATTTTACCAGCTACAAAATAAAATGAAACTTCATCACTGAATTAAACAATTTTAAAAGCCTAGGAATATGTATGTCTATCCTATTACATATCAAGAAGCAGGGGGTATGGTTAGGATGTTAGGCCAAGAATTGATCCATCCGCTTTGTGTTTAAGTAACGACAGCAATGAAGTCAGCTAGACAATAAATTCCTCTGAGGCACACTTTCTACTCTTCCTCTCTTCCTTTCTGGCACATTCTTCTCATTGTGTTAGACCTGAGCCAGCAAGGGCCAATTCTTAGGCACAATTCCAGAGGTTAACTTCAACCAGGTAAGAATGCACCCAAATGCTCTCTCGAACTCGCTGCTGGAACAGTCTCATCTCCAAAGCATAAAATACACCATCAGGATGTGGAGTGTAACTGAGCACCCCACAGGGCTGAGTGTGTCAGTGACAGAAGCCATTCTGAAAGCATGGCATGATCCTGCTTGTCCCCATGGTCCCTAACTCTCTAAAGACCAAACCACATTTTGAACATTTTTTTTTTTTAGAATCATTTCTTATGAAATCTTACCATGGATACATGGAACAAGCCACCTGAAATCACCCCAAACTGTCCTAACATTCATGTTTCCTTGGGAGACTGGTTTAAATTACATTTTTATTAAGCCACAAATGAAGTTAATTTCATTTCTTAAGTAAAAATATCTGACAATAGGAAATGAGGCCTCAGGGTATACTCAAGTTTCAATTTATCCAACTGGAAAACTGGGATTTTTTTAGACAGCCAAATAAACAGATAGATGATCCATCCACTGGTGGTGGTTTCTTCTATTGTGTAGTGAGAACAAAACATCCCAACACATGACAAGAGAACTCAATTAATTAGGAGCATCTAATACATATAAGGCTTACACAGACTTGGAATTACACGTGGAGACTCAGCCTGTATGATTATGACTGCTTAATGTTAACACTACCAATTCCTTGTCACCATGAGATAAATACAAAGTTTCTATAGGCATGCCATGTTTGGTTAAACACACACACGCACACACACACACACACACACACACACACACACATACACAGCTCTGCAATATTATTTCTATTCCATAAGATGAGAAAACAAAATGAGATTGAAAGAAGGAAATCTAAACTAAAACATGAAAGAAAACTGAGACCCTATGCAGTGTTAAAATATTGGTTAACAATGAAGTCCCAGGAGACGGAACAAAAGATAAACTCAACAGCAGCAACAAGAGAAAGGCCAGACCACACGACAGGGTTTAGCTTTGGATTGTTTGGTGGCATTTGTATTATCTCCTGATGGCTACAGACATTTGTATTCTTCATTAAATATACACAGCAGAATTATCGAAACAACAGTATATTTGCAAAAGAAAGATATTCTTAAAAATGCATACTGGAAAGTCAAGTTTGAGAATGCCACAAAATTGTAGAATAAAAAAAGTTAAGTCGGTGGTCTCCTCCCATCTCTAGGCATCGAGCATTCTGGTGGCGTAAGGCAGAGAAATGTGCAATCTAAAATGCAGTGAGTCTAATACTGTCAGGTAGATGGAGAAGACTCCTTTGAGAAAGGAAGTCTAGGGTTCATTCACATGGAAGGAAAGCACAGTATACAACAGCTCTTAAACTGGGCTTTAAAGTCTGGACAGTCGGACATAATCTAGAACTGCCCTTCCTCATGGCTACTGATCTGACAGACATTCTTGAAAACACAGGTTACTGGTAAGATCTTTTATGGAAACATTTTTATTCTAATACTGTTATTTAAATTTTTTCTGCTGTTGCAAAGCTGCCTGTTTATTTTGATCACAAATATCCGCCCCCAAATTTGGCTATCTGACAAGTATTTGAGGACAAACATGAACAGAACAAAGGCTTATTTATCTCCAGCAATAACATGCAGCAATTCCATAATCTCACTTTTCAAACATACTTATTCCCCCTCCCAAATTACCTTTCTTGGATTTGGCTCCAATCTTCAGTTTGGACGGCCATGCAATCTGTGTGTTTGTCTCTTCCATGATCTGAGTCAGCAATTAAGAGAAAAAAATATTGACTCAATTAAGAACTTGTATTTACAGATAAGATTTTTCACACGTTAAAAACAATCTTATTTTCATGTTTCTAGCTTTGTGTTGATACAACAAAATGATCTCAGCTTAAAACAATGCAAACTTTTTTTTTTTAAGCTTGAGGGAAAAAAGGAGATGTGTTTTTCTAAGCGCTTAATCTATTGAAAGTATCCAAGTCTGTGTTGTTCTCTCTCTGATTCCAGAATTTTAACAGAAACAAGACCTAAAAGTACAAGGACAAGTAATTAACTCAGATTGTTGCCAGGACCATCAGAGATACTTGTACTGAGTAAAATTCACCCAAGACCATCATCAATACACCAGACATGATTCTTGTAATATGAAACTATGGCATAAGCCATATTAAATGAAGATTTCCCACCATCCCCCACAAAATGAAACTCTCACTCTGGGCACATTTGTATTTCATTAAAAGTGATGAAATGCTTCTAAACACAGAGTCCCTTTATAAAGCTGTATTTCCCAGCATCCTTCACGTGGGCCAAAGATGGTGTTTACACTACAGTTCTTTCCACCCATCCATGTAGACAATACCAGCAGGAGGAATGGAACCAAAGGAGGCTAACACATAAAGAGTGAGAGAAGACAGACAGCTTAGTTCGGAAGCAGGGCAGGCAAGGACTAGGTCACCAGGGAAATGGAGAAGACAACAGCACAGATGAAATGGACGGCAAATCCAAAAGCAATCAAGAATTTCCAAGACAAAGTGCCCCTCCTTCCTTCTCTTCAAGTCACAGGACTGCTCACTTGTAACAAGAAGAGAGAGTGCACCCAATTCAAGAACAAACAACCATCAGTCATTAATCAAGATAGGCTTAAAAAAAAAAAAAAAAAAAAAAAAGGACAGGGTTTCTCTGTGTAGTCCTGGAACTCTCTCTGTAGACCAGGCTAGCCTCAGATCTGTCTGCTTCTGCCTCTCTGCCTCTGCCTCCCAGGTGTTGGAATCAAAGGAGTGTACCGCCATACCAGGCCTTATTTTTGTAATACGGACTTAGAGTTAACTAAAGAAATCAATAGTGAAAACAACTGAATGCATTAAGAGCACAATTAACAGAAATATGTCCTCCTTGGGCCTGGGTACGAGACATGACACTAAATGGTTAACAGGTATCACCCATCACCAAGTCTCCTTCATCTCAGCATCCACCAGCATGCAGCAGATGTGTAAAGCTGGCAACCTAACCATGTATTCTGTCTGTCTGTTGTCAGGGATCTTAGGAGCTGGGCCAACATTTGAAGATCCAAGAATCTGGCACAGCAATTTAAATCTCTGATTATCTGGAAAAGTTGGTGGATTCAGAAGGAAGAATCCATGGCAGCACTTGGCTGGCACAGAGAAAAGTTGCCTGCTGTGGACGGAGTCAGTGGACCCTCAGCTGCTCCAGAGTCCCACTGTGATCATGATGCTGAGGTCAAACATCACTTGTATGTTGCCGCTGATTTGTTTGTAGTGCTCACTGGTCACTTGGCCCAGTGTCTACACTGCCGTTTTTCTTGGAAAATATTTCTATAGAAGGGCAACAAAACAAAAAGTGAGCCTCCACTGCCTTTGCTGGGTTGGCATACTAATCTGGCCCAGGAGATGGGTGAGCCTCTTGCCCTCACATGCTAAGACCTGGTCCTTGCCTGCTCATCTCTGCTAATTAAGTTGTCATCAGCATTCAATTGGTTAGTTAATTCTACAGTTGTTGTTATTTTGCTTTTGTTTTTTGTATTTTATATTTTTGGGAGTTATTTGCTGTTTTAGAACAGTGTCTCTATGCTGACCTCAAATTTGTAGTCTTACTGTCTCAGCCTCCCAAGTGCTGTGGTTACAGAGTATAGAAACCAAGCCCAGCTCTACAGGACTATTAAAAAAATTAAATTAAAAAGGGAGAGGATCCCAGCAGTTCAGAGCACCTGCTGCCCCTTGCAGAGGGCCTCAATTCGGTCCCCAGCACCACATGGTGGCTCCCAACCATCTATAAACTCTGTAAACACATGGTACCCATGTGTACACACAGCAGAAAGACTGCTGAGATTACAACACAATGATATCATTCCCCCCTCTTTTTCTCCCCCCCAACTCTCCCCTGTATCTTCCTTTGTTCTCTTTCAAATTCTTGACCTCTTTTTTCATTGTAGTTACATCCCATATACACATATATACATAGACACATATATATATATACATACATATATATATATATCTAAATGTAATCACAACAAATCTTTTCCAAAAATAAATGAATAAGTAAAAATTACTACCCTCTTCAACTGCTTCTACTCAGCTGCCCAGTAGATGCCTCTTCCACCATAGTCTCTCCCAAACTGTTCAAGTCCAGGCTCCCTCTCACACTCAGCCTTCAGCTATCACTTGTTCAAGTGGCCATTCTCCCCATCCTTACACCACCGCAGCTAGAATCAGCTCTACTCCTTGCTATACTTGAATTCTTTCTTATCCTCATGTCAAGAAAATATCCTCTTACCTTCTGTATATACTAGCTGTTTCAAAAATGAAAATTGTACTCACAGCTCTGAACACAGCAAACAACAGCTATGCTCAGATGGATGACTTTAATAATGCCTGTATCTAGTTATCCACCTGGAGTCAGGTACCGGCTCAGCTAATTTCTAGCAAACTATGCAACCACTCTCAGCCTTATTTTCCATCTCTGTAAAATTATTTGTAGTATCTGCTGCTGGGGTAGTGACAGGACTTGAGAAAGATGAATCCTGACCCAGGAAATGTTTACTGATGCTGAGAGCTAGCAGAAAACAAATCGGCTAGCAGAAATGGTACCTTGAATGGGGGGGGGCTGAAAATGACACATGGAAGGAATCTTTCAACACAGGTGAGAAGCTTTGAGTCTAAGCCTGTGCCACCAGGAAGGAGGCAGATCTTCTGCAATCTGCATTGAGAGATAAGCCCCAAACAGACTTAAAAACACAGACCAAGACCATGAGGCTCCTGGGACTGGCTGTCACTTGCTACTGACAGTTGACAACCAGGTAAGAAACCAAGCAGGATGGAGAAACTTATTCCACTTCTGGAGCAACTTATTCCACTTCTGGCGAGTCAGAAGCTTCCCCTAAGAGCTTATCAGTTAAGCTGATAACTCAAGCCAGTCTCTTCAGGGATTGGAGAGCAGGCTCCAGAGGTACATCTCAGCAGAGCTGGGAGCAGGCAAGCTGGGTGGGGAGGGTGGAAGGGGCTGAAGGGGTCCTTAAGCATAATTCACAGAAGTACCACAGCGATGGCACTGACACCAGCACACCAAGCACTCAAAGGACACTCATGCAGCAAGCCATGCAAAAAGGTGTCCCAAGTATTCCCGAGGGGGGCTGGAGGAGATGCAGTCAGGAAGATGATGCAACAAAAGGCACTATAAAACCCCCAGGGAAGAAAATGACCATCTCCAACTCAGGAGGAAAGAGAATACATCTGAAGTGACGTCCAGAAAAATGATTCTAGGCTTGGTTTTGGTTTTTGTTTCTGTAACTTTTGCTGCCCCAGTTTCTACAGGCCACACAACCAAAGCCCAAAGAACAAACTGCTGACTCCAAGTCACCATCTATAAACATAAAAGGAACATTTTTTTTTTAATTATGGGAATAGCAAAAAAGATTCTGTGGCTTTACAGTGGGTGGAGATGCCGACTTCTTCTCAGGAAGGTCTCACGTGTTTCCCAAAGTCACTTACTTATTACAAACTTGACCAGGAAGTCACTTCCCAGAAACCTGCTGTGAGCCTTGGTTCACATGTAAGTCAATACCCTGTCCAAAATATTGTTTCCATCCAAGGACTAATTGGATTAAGTGGCTAATTCTGACCATCTCGCTCCCAAAAGGATGATGGAGTCCTTTGCTGGGTGAAAACTGATCTTGAAGTTGGGAAACAGCCTAAAACGCCTCTTGCTTCCTTATGGAAATAAAACTATAAATACCATTGTGCCAGCTAAGCTACAGAATGCAGAGGTATGCCAAGCCACAAAACTTTAGAGTAGAAAAAGACTTGAAAAAAAGAAACAAACAAAAACAAACAAACCTGAAAGTGAGTTCAAGATTGTGTGTGTGTGTGTGTGTGTGTGTGTGTATGCGTGTGCATGCATGTGCATGTGTGCATGTATATGGAGGTCAGAGGTCAACATCAGATGCTGTCTTCAATCAATCCGCACCGTTTATTCTTCATACATATTTTGTGTGCACAGGTGGAGGGTAACATACCCATCACAGTGAGTGTCTGAAGATCAGATGACAACTTTCAGGAGTTGGTTTGCTCCTTCCATCAAGTGCATCCTGGGATTGAACTCAGGTTTTTAGACTTGGTGAAAAGCACCTCTGCCGGCTGAGCCATCTTGCTGGCCCTCTACCTTGTTTTTGAGACAGAGTCTCTCATCACACTTATTACTCACCAATGTATGAAGAATTTCTGACCAGTGAGGTCCAAGGATTCTATCCTACAGGCCCTGCCCCCAGCACTATGCCCAGCTTTCTGTGTGAGTGCTGGGGATCCAAATCAGGTCCTCACTCTTGTGTGGTAGGCATTCTACCAACTGAGCTGCCTCCCTAGCGCCTACATTGAGGTTCTTAAAATACTAGCATTGTTTATTTCCATCTTCCTAAAACTCAGACTTAAAAGGATAAACATCACATTGTGAATACTTTTCTGTGACTATTATAACATGCCTTAAATTATCTTTTTGAGACAAAGTTTCATTTCATAGCCCAGGCTGGCTTCAAATTCTTGATTCTCCTGCCTCAGCCCTTCACAGTGCTGGGTTCCTGGAATTACAGGTATGCAACATCAGGGCCAGTGCACCTGGAAGTTTTCAAAGACGCACTCTAACTTCATTCAACTCCCTTATACCATGTAGGAATCTGTTTTATGACAACAAAAGAGATTTCAAAGAGTCCATCTACAGCAGTCATAGTCAGCCTTTTCCTGGTGGGCCACCCGCATTGCAGGATGGCTGTAGATGTAGCCTGACACATTCATAGGTGGTGTCCTCTGAATTGCAACATAATCATCTGAATTAATTACTAAGCTTCTGTTAATTAGATTTACTGTGCTCATCAATTATAGAATACAAATAATTGGGCCACAACAAGTATTATACTATTATCTGATTTAGTAGACAACAAATATTCTTACGAGTAACATTTTTGCTACAGAATATCAGTTTTCACTATATGAAGTAATTAAATTATGGAAAGGGCATGCAACGAACATACAAAACTACTAACCCTAACTTCCTAGTTCATATGTATACTTTTTTTTTACTTTTTTATTGATTGAAAATTTCATACATACACAAAACCCTCCAAATCTTCCTCTATGACCTTATCACTTCCTCCCCCCAAGTTTATGTGTTCTCTTTATGTTCTCTTAGTGCTGCCTGTGTGTATATGTGGGACCACCTATGGGAGCCTGGGCAGCCTTTGAGGCACTGCATACCTGAAGACAACCAAGCCAGGAGTGGGAAATACACAAGCTCTGCATTAACACTGTTTTTGCCTGGCATGATCATGGACAGATCATGCGCCTGCAGTCCCAGCTGCCATGAGTTCATGAGGACAATGGCCCTGTCATGTCCAGCAAATACTGTTTCAGGGCAGACATCCACTCATCTTTCTGTCTCCTCTTCTGCAATGATTGCTGAGCCTTGCAGAAGCGGTATGTGATAGAGATATTCCACTTAGAGCTGTATACTCTACTGTCCCTTGTTCTCTGCAGGCTTAAGCAAGTTAGGTCTCTGTATCAATCACCAATGGATGCAAAAAAAAAAAAAAAAAAAAGTAAAAGTAAAAAGGTTCTCTGATGAGAGATGCCCTCAGGAACTTAGGGGGCAGCTTATTACTATGTCCATCTAACAGAACAAGAGAGCCAAGTTCCTCCCTAAGCCCTATGACCTAGCAAGTTAACAGACATGGAGTGCAGATAAAAACACATGCTCCTGTTTAAATCTTTATAAACAAAGAATAATGTTCCAACCTCACCCTCAAGACTAGTATCCCATTATTTTTCTATACTACAAGAATCCTTAATAAATGAAAATTACATGTTTTTGTTATGGCTGTAGTTTTTATGGGGGTAAGGAAAGCTTTAGGCAAGAAACTGTGGTAATCTTTATGCTGAAAATTTTTTAACTGTTTGGAAATTTCTATCGATTTCTTTTTTTTTTAATTTCACAGATTTACAACCAACTGTTTATGCAATTTTACCACTCTAAAATAAACTGCTAAAGTTAGAACAAAACAAGTAAGTACAATCTTATCAAGTACTACAAGTGTCTGATTAAGGAAAACAAAAAATCCCAGCTAAAGTCTGCAATGTTCATCACAGATTTCATCCATCTCCTACAAATTTCCAATGCATATTCCATGAGGGAAGAGGTGTCATAAAACTACACATTTTGCAGGTTTGCAGCAATTACAGGATAATATGTGACAGGTGAAGGGGTCCCATGCCAAACCAAGAACAGTCAGTCTACCAACATGTTTATTTCACCAAAGGCTCCCACCCAGGTGAAGTTACAAGTCTACAGAAGAGTAATCAGGAACTGAGGTCAACTCAAGGCTAGTTAGGTTTATGCTGACTTTATTTAAAATATGTATTCTCGGGCCAGGAAGAGAGCACTGGACTCCCTAACAGGAAACTTCTACTCTAATCCATTGAACACTCACCCAATGGCTACCAGTTGGGTACCACTGATTGTCTGCTTCTTGGAAAGACCAGCATGCCTGTGCTTTGTGGCCTGTGTATCACCAGAGAAGCAGTCTACCCACATGGGGTAGACTGCATTCTTGGTCGTTACATGTAGGAAGTGATTGAAAGTTAGTTTCACTCATGTCACTCCTTGAAGGAAGCCAAGCAAGAGAAGATAAGAACATAATAAACTCCCACAAGAGGGCTGTCTGGAAGATAAAGATGTTTATTTTGCTGGGACTTTAGAGGGCCCATTGGTTTCACTTTAAACCTGGATTCATTTAGTTCTTCATGGTCACCACCGTCTCTCACATTCATAGTTTCCACACACCCTTCTTGATTCTGCTTTATATAATAACCTTATAAATATATGTGATATCTGAAACTTCTCTGCAGTTGAGGAAATCAGAATCCATAGTTTAAGTGGCAGAGTATGAGGCCAAGTTCAGCCACAATCAAGATCATGTGGTTCTTCCTGCCTGGCTTGAAGTCTGGAAATGGAGGAAGGTACTGCATACCAGGAGGTCGTGCAGAAAGCCCAAACTCTGAGATTCCCCATCACCAGCACTGAAATAATTAAGGGTCAATGGACTATTCCTCAACACTTACTTTGTTAGTGAAAAAAGCCAAGGATGTCCCCAGGATAATCCTCACACCACAAAACATCCCAACCCCTAGTTCCAAACACAACCCACATGCAAAGAGTGACAAGAACTGTGTCGTCGTGGTGATCGGGTGACCAAATTGGCATCAAATAGCCAGAGCTACAGTTGTCACACTTTAAACAAAGGGCAGGACAAATCTACACAGAATGTCAATAGGCAGTCCTTGTGATACACATTGGTTTTGTTATCACAATCCCCAACTTGTTCCTAGAAGCATGGCTATGAACTGAGCTTCGATCACTACATAAATAAAAATGTTCAGAGACACCAGTGACCAGTCATGAAACTTCTTTCCAAGTCTGGCATGATTAGACACAAAGTTCCTATCCATTCATCAGCTCCACACATAAAGAAAAGCTGGTCATGCCTCCATATCTATGAAAAAAAATGGGTGCTGTGCCAGAATCCTTGTAGCCACCCAAACCCATGGATGTTCAAGACTCTGATATAAAAATGTACATTATTTGTGTAGACTCTACACACTTAGCTTTCACATTAAGTCATCTATTACACTACACTGAATTAAAATGCTATAATACATCACATTGTATTACAGTGTAAATGTTCTATTGTTTAAGGAATGATGACAAACAAGAAGGTCTCCTCCTGTTTGGAACAGATAGAATTTTTTAAAGTATCTTTCAGTTAAAGCTGGTTGAATACACAGATCCAGAAGGTCTAGCATGGCTGTGATGATTTCCAGTTTCCCAGCTTTAAAATACAGTGTTGTTTTACAGGCAATGGTCATCAGGATGGGGAAACTGGCTGCCACATGACAGCACAGCACAGATGATGGACGCTGAATCAATCAGATGACAGTGAGCAAAGGCAAGCACTGAGTGTGGACTGTTGAGGTGCTCCCTGTGGACAGCCAGGGGAAGTTATGGGAGACTTATTTACCAACATGAACACAGACCCAGGGGAAGCAGAGGCAACAAGCAAGACATTTCACATTACAGAAGCTCCACCGGGGCTGGGACTGATGAGATGACTCAGTGGTTAAGAACACTGAACTTTTGCAGAAGACATGGGTTCTGTTCCCAGCACCCACATGGCGGCTCACAATTTCCTGTAACTTTAGTTCCTGGAGTTCAATACCCTCTTCTGGATTCCTCAGGCAATGTACACACATGGTGCCCAGACACAGCTACAGGCAAAAAACAAACAAACAATCAGACAAACAAACAAAACATACACATGAAATAAATAAAACTTTTATAAGAGGAAATTTTTAAACATAAAATGGGATTCTGTTTGCTGTTTTTAATGATGCTATGGAGAGGCTCTGAAATTTAAGTCTTGTATAACTATAGCACATACCACAAGGCACTTGACAGACTTTTATATATTTCCTTAGGAATACTGTTCACAGCCTTCATTTCTGCTATCATGCACAGAAGTTTTTAATTAACTAAAACCCCCCAGATCCTCCTCTACAAACACCAGCAGTGATGAATTATGAGAGACTTCAGCAAGCTTTACTAAGTATTAATCTTCAGAGAATAAAGCCAAATCATCCTACTAATTAAGGCTTATACGCTGAATTTCCAAAAGTAACTGTAAACTATAATGCTGTATGCCCATCTCATTCAGCCAGTTCCTGGAGGAACTTTAAGCGTGACAAGCACTTCCGTGTATACACAATTTTAGACTTTCGTTTAGTAGCACTAACAATTACCTACTTAGTTATATGTATCATTAGGAAAACTACTATCACATTTTCAGAGATGTGATTTAGCTGTTAGCGTAGAAGCAAGCTCATGACCATGCTGACATGTTTTTCTTATTACACAATGCTAACTACTCCCTCAACAAGATATGACTTTTTACAGATTTTATTCATTTATTTTTAAATTTATAACATTGCAAAATGAAGTTTATTAACCCTTCACATAAACGCCCAGGTATCCTCTTGTCTTAGAGCCCTCCTGTTGGTGAGGTGTTAAGTGAACTCATGGTATGTTCCAACTTAAGTTTCTGGACTCTTCTTCAGTCTGACCTGTAAGCATACTGAACACGGCATACGTACCCATCTTAGAGGGGAAAGAAAAGCCCTTTCATGACTCCTAGGTACTGTAACCAGCCCGACACAAGCAGTGTGCATGAATAAGAGGAGCAACTGAGCTCGGTAAACAGTAGCATCAATAAAGCTGAGTTTTCCCAACTAGGAGACTTCCTATTTGTCTTCATCTGCACTGAGGTCTTCTATGAAATGCACTTTCCATAAAATAGAAATGATGTAAGGAAGCTCATTGAGACCACTGAATTTTAAGACTCTTTTCATCTATGGAAAACCTAAAGGTCATATTCAAAACACTGAATTTGTCTAGGGGAGAAAAACTGAATGAAGAGTGTAAATTTTATGCTAACTTCTTAAGCTCATTCAGCGATGCTCAAAGGTCACAGGAGAGGACTCACTACAGAGAGAGAAAGAAGGCAAGTTGGAAAGTTCCCTATCATGTAGGTCTATGCACCTGGTCCCACACACCAGGGGTATCAAAGCTCCTGCAGTGAGGTGAGACCTCCTGCTCTTCCAGACTAAAAAGAATGAGGGAATCTTCCAGAAGAACTTTTTGTTTGTTTGTTTGTTTGGTTGGTTGGTTGGTTGGTTAGTTTTTTTGTTTGTTTGTTTTTTACATCTAGTCTGCACACTTGTATGCTTCCTTAAGAAGTGGAAAACCATAAAATGCTTGACTCAGTATAAACCATTTGCTGGCAGTGTTGAATATATTATGCTCTAAAAAAAGGTCATTTACACTAAGCCAGGACACATTAGGACACATTGTTGCCTTGCTTCAAGAAGTGTGACACAGAAGGTGGGCTTTGAGGTTTCAAAAGGTCAAGCCAGGGCCACTGGCTCTCTTTTCTTGCTGCCTGGGGATCCAAATGTAGCACTCTGAGCTCCTTGTCCAGCACCATGTCTGCCTGCATACCGCCATGCTTCCCACCAGGATGATACAGGACTAGACCTCTGAAACTGTAAACCAGACCCAGTTAAATGCTTGCTTTCTTTCTTTTATAAGAGTTGCTGTGGTCATGATGTCTCTTCACAATAACAGAACACTAATAAAGATAATCTACATTGTTCTTTAATGTACAAAACGTGACATTTACTTAAAAAATAAATATGAGGCATAAAATGTAAAAAGATCATCAATAGACAGCACCATCAATGGAAAAAGACCCCAAAATGCCAAGAGAGGGTCTTTATAAATAATGGAACATGTTACTAAATTATCACCAACATGTGTATGGGAAAGAGAGATTTTTGCCAGAGAGATGAACACTAATTAAGAGAGTCTGAAAATTTTCTGAAATGTGTAATAAAACTACAACTACTCAGCAGAAAAAAAACAAAAAAAAAAAAACAAAAAACAAAACCAATGTAATCTTGATATTCGCAGGCAAATGAATGAAACTTGAAGAAACCAGTGAGGTAACCCAGTCACAAAAAGAGGAACATGGTATGTACTCATCATATATGGATTTTAGACATAGAACAAAGGATCACCAGCCTACAATTCACACTGCCAGAGAAGTTAGGATAAAAGGAGGAACCTGAGAGATTCATACAAGGTCCCTCACAGAAGGGGAAAGGAACAAGGTCTCCTGATCATATTGGGAGTGATGGGGGGAGGGCAGTGAGTGGAGAGGGAGTTAGAAAGAGAAGGGGAGGAGATGAGAACATGTAGGATCAGGGAAATTGAGTCGGGAACAAATAGATGAGAGCAAGAAAAGAGAAACTATAATAGAGGGGCCACGATAGGTTTGAAGAGAAAACTGACACTCGAGAAATATCCAGAGACCTACAAGGATAACCCTATCAATCTGAGCAATAGTGGAGAGGCTACCTTAAATGCCCTTCCCTGATAATGAGATTGATAACTAACTTCTATGCCATTATAGAGCCTTCATGTAGTAGCTCATGGAAACAGACACTGACACCCACAGCTAAACACTGAGCTGAATTCTAGGAATCCAGTTGTAGAGAGGGAGGAGTGATAAGAAAAGGGGTCAAGACCAGGCTACAGAAACCCACAGAGACAGCTGACCTGAACAAGGGGGAGCTCATGAACCCCAGACTGAAAGCTGGGAATCCAGCATTGTACCAACTCAGACCCCCTGAACATGGGTCTCAGTTAGAAGGCCTGGGCAGTCTAAGGGACCTCTGACAGTGGAACCAGGATGTATCCCTGGTGCATGAAAGAACTTTGGGAGCACATTCTCCATGGAGGATATTCCCTTAGCCCAGAGTCAGGAAGGAGGGCCTAGGCCCTACCCCAAATGACTTGACAGATTTTGATGATCCCTCCTGGAAGGCATCACCCTCCCTGTGAAGTTGGTGGGGAATGGGACGGGAGGGGTAGTAAGGGGGCATGGGAAAGAGGGAGGGAGAGGGAACTGGGATCAATATGTAAAAATAAAAAAATAATAATAATAAAATGGGGGGAAAAACTACAACTTAGGGAGAGTATCTACAAAACCCACCACTGACAAAGAATGAATGAAAAAACAAACTAATGGAGAAATACTGAACCAATCCTTGACAAAGGAAACTAAACATGGCCACTGAATACACAAAGGGGAAAATCAGTGCAATGTCTTGCGTACTAGAAGCATGAAAAGGAGTCACAAATGCACACTAGAATGGCTAACACCAAAAAGACCGACACTGTCAAGTGCTGGCAATGATCTTAAACAGCTGTAACTCTCATCTCCTGCTGGTCCAAATCCAAATGTATCCATCCACTTCAGGGAGCAATTTGACATTTTCTGGTAAAATATGCTTACTCTTCATTCAGTCCACGAACTACAAGATCCCATTGGAAAGAAATAAAAACCCATGTCCACACAAAAGCCTGTATGGGAGTTGTAGGTCTTAACAACCATAAACTGGTGAGGTATTTTCAAGAATTATACTTTTAGGGCTGGCAAGATGGCTCAGCAGCTAAAGGTGCTTGCCAGCAATTCTAACAACCGTTAGATCCCTAGATCTCAGACAGTAGAAAAGCAGAAGCAACTCTGAAAAGTTGTACATACCATAGCATGAATGCCCACATGTATATATGCACACAAACAAAATGAATAATAAATATAAATCTATAAATATTAAAAGTGTACACCTATGCAATATACAATTACTCAGAAACAGAAACAATGTGCAGATGATATACCAAAGAATCTAGACAAGCAGTTCTCAACCTGTGGGTCACGACCCCTTTGGGCATCAAATAACCCTTTCACAGGGGTGGCCTAGGACCACAGGAAGACACAGATACTGTACGATATATAATAGTACCAAAATTATGGTTATAAAGTAACAATAGAAATAATTTGATATTTGGGTGGGAGTCACCACAACATGAGGAACTGTACTAAAGGGTTACAGCATTAGGAAGGTTGAGGACTGCTGATCTAGATGAATTCCTGAGGGTTTACTAAAATGGTAACTATGGACTAAATATTCTGTATGACTTAGTGTTACTATTGCTATGATGAAAAACCATAACTAAAAGCAACTTGGGGAGGAAACTCACAGTCCCATGTAACAGTTCATCAACAAAAGCAGTGAGGGCAGGAACTCAAGCAGGAGCTGATGCAGAGGCCATGGAGGATGCTGCTTACTGGCTTGCTCTTCATGGCTTGCTCAGCCTGCTTTCTTACAGAACTCAGGCCCACTAGCCCAGGGGCAGCACCACCACAATGGGCCTTCTCCCATTAATCACTGAGTTAAAAAGTATCCTACAGCTGGATTTTACAGAAGCATTTTCTCACTTGAAGTTCCCTCCTTTCAGATAACTCTGGCTTGTGTCAAGTTGACATAAAACTAGCCAGCACACTATGCTTTTCTATTTAAATGACAAGTTGAAAAGCCAGGCAGGGCAGTGTATGCCTGCAACCCTAGCACTTGGTGGCAATGGTAAGGGAGATCCCTAGGTCCTGTCATGCCAGTCCAGCCAATGCAGATAGTGACACTGCCTCAAAGAATAAGACAGACAGTGATAAAGGGTGATAATTTGAAGCTAGACCAGGCTTCTGCACAAATGAAATAAATGTAAAATGATGGCATTCTTAGAAACTGAAACATGTCCTTCACTGTTCAAATAGATGTGCCTGTGACTGACAGGTGGCTTCAGATTACTGAGGTGAGGTAGAAGGATGACACAGTCTGGTATACTCCCTGTCTCTGTCACTGGATGGCATATGAAACCATTTACATGTTCATCTCCTTCAAGGCCAGGAATGTAACTCAGTAGAAGAGTGCTTGTCTAGCACATATGAGACCCTAGCTTCAATTCCTAGTTTTGCATAGATTAATTTTTTGTCTAAGTAGTTTTGAAAGGTTTCAATTCCTACAGATAATCTTAAGGAAAAACTACATATGCTGCAACTTCCTTTGATTCTAATCTCTTTATTTCAGCTATTGGGTGCTTTACTTATTACCACAGAAGATTCCCCAGGAACCATGCTGATGGTATTTTGTTTTTTAGGTTGGATTACGTCCATAATCACTGAAGTCTGATTCAGGTACACTGAATGAAAGAAACACACACACACACACACACACACACACACACACACACACACACACACACACCAATCTTTAGTCAAATGAGCAACACTACAAAACTTTTTTTTTTTAATATGGGTTCCACCTCCCAAGGACCAAGGTGACACTTTAATATCACTACACTATTCCTAAAACTCTTGCTTTTTTGTCTAAGTTTCATCAGATTTGAAATCAGTATAAATTCAATAATGCATAATCCAATTTTAAGTGTATTTTAAAGTACTCAGTTACCTTCCAATGACTTCAGTTATTTTCCACTATGTAAGAAATTATGTAACATAAACTTGTGCCATACGATCTTTGCTGAATGAGCTTGTGCCAGCAACTGAGTAAAACCTGAACACAGAATATATAGGTAATGCTATACCTTCATTCTAATTACTGAACCCAAACACTGTGGGGATAATAACAACTAACTTAACCGACTCCAGAAAATGGAAAGCAGATGGAAATCCTGGACTTGCACTTCAGATCATGCCTAGGATAGCTCTGGGGCTTTGACAGTGACCAACTTGACCAAGGTTCTCTGTCATTCCTCCCTCTGTGCTCCTGAAGTGTGGGTGGAGGTGGTAAGGGGCCCTAAGGGACATCTGGCCTCTTTAAATGTCGTTTCTAATACCTGGAGAGAAAGCACATAGAGTGGGCTTCTGAACCCAGTGAAGGGGCAGAAGCTAGGACAGGCAGCATAAGAGAGCATGAGAGGCTCAGAACATGAGCGGCATCTGGTCCCTTAAGTGCCTTTAATCCCAGCACTCGGGAGGCAGACACAGGTGGATCTCTGTGAGTTCAAGGCCAGCCTGGTCTAGAGACAGGCTCCAAAGCTACAGAGAAACCCTGTCTCGAAAAACAAAACAAAACAAAAACCAAGCAAATAAGTCATGCACTCTAAGAATTCATTGCCAGCACCAGGTTGTGACCAATGTACGAGCTCCTTCCCTTGCCAGAAGCAGAAAATGAAACCATTAAAACAAAATACACCTGAGAACTCATGACAGACTCCCTGGCAGGGTAACAAAAAAAGAAAAAAGTCAGTAACTTTATATTTAGAAAGACATAGGGAACACCACAGGTTAGAAAGGTGACTTTTGATGCTGACAGTACCTTCCATTACCTGGTGGACTACATTACCCAGCATCATTGTGAAGACCTGACAGCAATTATTTAAGTGAGGAGAAGTTTATTTTGCTTCATGGTTCTCTGTCTATCATGGAAGGAAAGGCACAGTGAACATCCCAGTTATGATATCGGGAGTCACTGACAGTGCTAGGCTGTCCACACTATGGGAGTTCAAGAAGCAGGGAGTTACATGGGAAGCAGAGCTGAACGCAACCACCCAGAAGAGGCTCCTGTGACTTGCTTCAACCAAGCAAGACCCATTCTCCAGGTTTCAGATCCTTCCCGAATAGTACCACCAGCTGGGGACCAGGAGTCACGTGGTAAGCCTTTACAGTCAGTCATATTGAAAAGTATAAACGTGGAGGACCCTGCACTTTCCCCAGCTGTGAAGAGGATCCATGAGCAGGTGAGGGTGCTACGCAGATGAATGGGGGACGTCAAAGTGGCAAAGGATTTCTGTGCTATTGGACTCTGAGCAACATTAATTAACTAGAAGTAGAGTTAATCCACTGAGGAGGATGGAACCCTGATTTTTCACCTTCCAGGAAGAGGGTCGGCTAAAAACAACACTAAAGAATGAGGTTAGAACTCTATTACCAAAATGTACTCCTCTTTACATTAAATTTAAAGGAGCATTTTTACATGCAATCCTAGCCAGAAAGGGGAAAAGAAAATGACCGAGACACTTGACAACACAACGCCACATGTGGTCCAAGGCTTCAGCAAGTAACACCAGAGACCCGCAGCACTTCACAGGATGGCTTCCAGACCCTATGATCACAGCCCCGCTGGAAATGATGGCAGCTGAGGTGGGCTTTCGAGAGCAAGGCAACTGCGACAAGTGTGCTGGTGAACACTAATAAACCCAGCATTCAGGAGGCCAAAGCAAGAGGATCCCGTGAGTTCAAGCTCAGCCTGAGCTAAACAGTGAGTTCAGAGCCAAGCTATCTACACTGTGTGACCTGCCTCCAACTCAAAGTGAAAAATATTTAAAAATAAGAATTCTTCAATAAGCAAGACTGGGAACAGGTTGAAAGCATATAAGCATAGGGGAATGTCTACAGTACAGCTGAGAAGCAGCCAATGGCCCATCTTGACAATAATACCTGGTTAGGATGGGAGTCGTTAAAATAGACATGGCTGCAGTGAGGCTTATAACACTACACTATGCCGATCGTACAACCAATCCCAGACAGGTCTTTGCCTCTCATTGCACCCATTGAGTCAGTCATCATGGTGGGCATTTGTAATCCCAGCAATGGGAAAGTCAACACAATGACTTTAAGGCCAACCTAGGCTACACAGTGAATTCAATGCTAGCTTGAACTACCTAATAAGAACCTGTGTCAAAAATTAAATAAGTAACATGAAATAAAAATGCTCAAATATATGTTCAACCAATGTTTGATGTTATGGGTCACAATGGTGATACTGCTGAGATGGTGTGCAATTTACTAAAGTTTGGAAGGAGTGTCAGCAGAGTATAGAGGGGCTGTTTGTTTCCATTCTTTCACTGGCTGTGAAAACATGAAGTAAGTGACAGACCTGCATTCTCGGATCAAAGAGCTAAAGGTTTAAAATTCCTGAAAGACAAAACTAATGAAAACCTCCAATCTACTCACTAATGTTTTCTCACAAAGTCAGAAGTCTGTACTGGCTACACACATATGTGCTGAGACAAAGCAAAATGAGGTCCTTACTCTGGTTCCAGTAAGACCCACAGCTGTGTCATCTACAGAAGAAGACCAGACCTGCCGTTTTCCATACTCAGTTTGATTTTCCACTTCATATATTCTTAAAGGGCAGAGCCACACTGTCATGGGGACCAAGGTATCTTCAGAATAAAGCGCAGAGCCAGATGCCTGCAGAGGAGATGGGTCTGTCTTGAGTGCTCAGGCTCTGAGTGGGTGTGATTTATTGAATATTTATCCCATCAGCAGGGCACAGTTTCAGAAAGAACTAAAAACAAACCAGATCCACTAAGATGATGTCACAGCCCTGGAATTTTGGAGAAAACTCCATGAATCCCCAAACTATTTCTGGCTACTTGGCCAAACTCAGGGCAGTGTTTATCTCTGCCCAGCTCAGGGAAAATACATTCATCCTCTTATGAAATTCGGCAGCTCTGTCAGCGGCATCACCCATCAATCTTGATTCATGTCAACTAAATCTTCTGCACATGTTGTAGAAGGCTGGCTTTTAAATACCATATTCCCATTTGCTTTAAAAAAAATAAAATTAATCCACAGTTAGTCCAAAGTGACTCTGCACAAATATGTTTTCTTGAATGATTCTACTTTCAAGGTTAAAACTCTAATTTTGCCATGTTGAAAATATTCCAGTGTAACAGTCCTGAGGAAACCCTGCTCAGCACCATGTGTGCACATGCTGCATTAGAAATAACAACAAAGAAATTCAAGGAAATAGTTCACTGTGCACAGTTCTAGGCAAGGAGCTTCTGTCATCATCGTCATTGTCATCATCACCACCACCGCCACCGCCACTGCCACCATCACCACCTGAGTAGAATGTGTTTAAGAAATCAGAAATACAAGCAACAATCCACCCAACAGTAACAATTTTATGCATTCTTCTCCCTTGAAATCTCAAGCCAAAAATGCTTAACAACGCAGCAGTCTAAGTCCCCTTCCAATCTT